>CM076415.1:25893048-26493048 GCA_038363315.1 Mugilogobius chulae
GAAGGTATTTGCTAAAAGACGCATCGGTGGTGGTGTGACACTTAAAAGATTGACATGTATTTGCATCTGCCTATTGTAATGAACAGGCACAGAGAGAGAGCTACAACTTACTGTTCAGAGTGTAGAAAGAAATGCTGGTAGAATTTGCAGATTTCAAACGCTTTACCGGTTCACGAACGTACAACAAAACGTGTAAATGTGACGCGCAAATGGCTAAATCGAACTGTGACGCCAAGACTAGCATTTAAACTATGGATTTGATCAATATTTGCATTTGTCTGAGAAGGTTTGATAAGTTCTGCAGGCATTTTAGGTCAGATTTGCACAGTTTTCTGATTGAAATTGACTCCAAACTCACACAGTCCTGTTTTCACGCAAACAAGTAAGCCAAAGAAAGAATTAAAGCAGATGGTACTGACTAAAAAGGGCAAATATCGGCCAAATTTTAAGACTTTCCAACTTTTAAATCCATTGATATAATTTGTCCAACTCAGAGGTGTTCAAACGTTTAGCCTTCTTTAAAAATTGTGCCTATTTTGTTGTCTTCCAAAATACTAGCTTATCTCTTACGCATTTCTTTTAAACAATAAAATATTTGTCGACTTGAACAATATTTAAAACCGTTTAAACTTCTCGTTCCTAATTAAACTATGAACAAATCTTGCAGATTCAAGCTGAACACCTCTGGTATAAACTAAAAATGCACCAGGATTGTATTTTATGCTGATGATGTGACATGTTTGCATCAGAGTTGCCAAGTCTGCTTCTTTTTGGGCTTCTTTAAGAATTGTGATAAATTTGTCTTGCCCTGAAAGACATTTTCAGTCACTTAATTGGTCTCACTTGATATTGGCCAATAATTAAAGACGACCTATTATGTTTTATCCATGTTATAAAAGTGTTCTCACGTCATTAGCTCAAAGATGTATTTGGATTGGATCTTGTATTGTCCTGCAGCTGGTGCTTTTCAGAAACCGCTTATCAACTACCAATCATTTAGCTAATTGATTAGTTGGGTGTTTATTCATTCAATTAATCATGTGGTTGCTTAGAAGTCAATTTAACCCAAACTAAGCAGCTCATTATTGTCGAATTTGAGTGATAAAACCTATTTTCTCCGCTCTTATATGTTTATAACCTATTCATACAGCAGTTAATGATTATCAGGGTTCCCACGTGTTCTGGAAAATCTGGAAAATTATTAGCTCATTTTCTAGTCATGGAAAATGAGGAAAAACAGGCAAAAGTTATAGAAAATAAAATGTTTTTCTGGAAAATTATTGAGACATAAAATGCATACTAGTGCATAAACAAATAAACCAGATTTTTGTAATGCGCGAAGCCAACTCTAAAAGGCCTTATGTGTAAGCTAGTTTAAACAAAATAGGCTCAACTAGTAGGTTATGGTAAAAAGTATCACAAACCAGGATTTTATTCTAATTTTCTTCTCTGGAAATGTCAAAATGCACCAGAATGCATCAAAATTGACTTCATTTTTCGAAAAATCCCCGTGGGAGGACCCCCAGACTCACCCTGCACCACTGCTGAAACCACGGCTGTCATTGGGGCAGCTGCTTTGCAAATTGCTCCTGTCTCGCTCCAAGCTAAGATGGAATTTAAAGAGATCTGGCCACTGTCATAAATGTGGCTGAATATGGCATAAAAACAGTCTAAATTTTGGTGATGTAGACGTTGTGATAACATAAAACCCTTGTTGCGAATGTCCTGGAAAATATATATATGAGCTATGAGTGGGAACCCTGATTATTTAGACTAATCTGTTAGCTTGTTGATGCAAAAATGATGTTGTTGATGAAAAAAAACACAGTAGGTCTCTTTTAAAGTCAAACTATCACTATCTGAATCACAACTAGAAAAGCTATATCAGTGCGTTCTTAAGTCTAAATGTTCCAAATCAAAGTTTTCGTTTGTTTTCAGGCTGAAATGTTGACGTAAACTTCCTTTGCTTTGAGTTTTCATTGAGTTATTCCCTAAAGAGCTTCCATAGTTGTCTGGAATTTCACACCAAAGCCGCACGCCGCAGTTTCACCATGTTGCTACCGAGTGAGCCGACACCTAAAACGAGGTAATTTTTTACACAAACGAAGCTACATACGAGCGTTTCAAAAAGTCCAAACTTCAAACTCAAGCTAAACACTGACAGATCTGACAAAACCGGGGCTAGTTTCTGAGACGTTTCTCCCAATTTTCTTTTTTTTTTTTCCCCTCTCAAAAGTAAAACCTCCTAAAAAGTAATCCATCGTTTACAGTATTTCAGCACAGTTACAGTCCAAAGACACTACAAAACAACAGGTTCACCATCGGCCTTATTTTGCCCCGCCCACTTTTCTTGGCAGCGCACTTCCTGTTTAGTAGAATTCAATCGCCGTGTTTATTTTAACTGTTGTTACGTCAATTTGAGATCGCCCCAATGAGTTGTTATAATGAATAGAGAGAGCGTAGTCATGGTAACCTATAGCAACAAATGTCCAGTACCAGCAGCCATCTTGTGAAGGGAAAATCTCATACATAATAAGAAGCTGCACTTTTAAATGACTTTTTCGCTTAAATCTTTTGATAATTGAACTTTTTCCAATGTGTTTGTACATTTAGTTCTCTTTCTGTTATATTGCGATCAGTGAGAAAACCTATGCTAACTGCGTAGCTACGGCAACAGTTAAATCACTGCTCCGTCACCATGACAACAGATAAACAAATGATTAACTGCTGAGTGTAATAAAGATTTTAAGATTCACAGGTGAGCTTTTTCAACTTTTAGCCGTGGTATAAACAACTTTAATCAGTGTGTTAGGCAGTTTTAACACATTCAATGTTGTTTTGAGTGTCAGGCTATTCAATTCGATTCGATTCAGTTTCTTCGGATCACAATTCGATTCAAAAACTTTTATTTTAAAGGCAATTTTTTTATTTTGTTTTTAGGCTGTTTTATTTTGTCATCTTAAAAAATGCTGGTGGGGCTAATTTATTACCATCTTATGTATTTGTCAAAGATAACATTTATCAAGGCTTTAGAATTCACTTGGCAGTATTTGTAATAAATGGGTCACTGGCCCTTTATTGTAGACATGTTGTGACTGTAGTTAGCACGTTAGACAAATCTTGAAGTACATAGATGGAGAGTAGCGCCAATATGCCCTAAATGTTGATCCACTTTCTCACGCAAGTCTTCCAGTTTCCCTTGCGCCTACGTGGAGAGAGAGAAAGAGGCTGGCCCAACACAAAGTTTCATTGAAACTGCAGCACAAAGAGTTTAATACAAGATAGTATACATGTTTAAATTCAGACACGGACTTTTACCAGTTTTCTGACGATGTAAATCATGTCATACAGAAGCTAATTTTATGCAGCATAAACACTGACGTAATTTACAATCGATTTTGGAGAATTTGAACGATGTAGAATCGCGATCCTTTTAAGAATCAATTTTGTTCAACACCCCTAGTTAAAACTGCTAAATGCACGGCTCCTCGATGTTTATTGCTTACTTAAATTACTTCCTTTAATCTATGAATTAAGTGACTTTGTTTTTACATTATTGTCATTTTGAATTTTGCTGCTCCTCCCTGCAAAAGGTGGCCGCCGCAACTGCCACGGCAACAGGCCCCGCCCTCTCACTACTCATTACAATAACTCAACGGACAAGACCCACAAACAAGCATGTTAGCTACTTTAAGAGAGCTAAACAGGAAGAGCGCTGCCGAGAAAAGTAGGAGGGGACAGAATAAGGTGAACAGTGTAAGAGTAAAGCGCGTTTTTGCCCCACGTGGATATCCCGAATTTTGCCAAAAAACAAAACAACTTCTGAAAAAAATCTATGTTAAAACAAGAAGGGCACTTTTTTGAAATTGCGTCAATAAATTGCCCGTTTAAAAAGGTAAAATGATTTTTGCACTAAAAACAGAGGTAAAACAGCTCCGATACCTATCTGTGTCAACATTATCAGTAATAAAAGTTAATTTCTGTAATTACATTAAGAAATAAATTCTCAATACATCCAGCAACAGATAAAAATATTGAAAGAAAAACAAACAAACAAAAATACAAATCAGAAAACAAAGATAATGATTTTTTTTTTTACTTGTACCAGTCACAAAGTCGGACTTCGATTAGGATTATCTTTGCTTTGCGTTGTATTTCTGGTCTCAATTAAGTGGTATTTTACTGAACCATGTAAGGGCTGAGATATAAAATAAAAAAGAATAGAAGAGAAAGAGGGAGAGAGAGGAGGAGAGGTGGTTTGGTTAGCCTCTGAGGCCCTGGAGCAGCAGCAGAGGGGACAGGAGTGTAGGCGGTGAAGGGCGGACTATCACTGAGCTTCATCCTCCAAGTCTTGCACTGGGTCTTTGCTTTGTTCTTCAGCTGGAAAACAATAAGAAAAATACATGTTAGTCCAGTCTGAAGTGAGATAAACTGAGGGTTTTCAGGTGTGTTTTGTTTGGGGTAAAAGGTGGAGTGGCGTTTACAGGACAGACAAGACAAACTAATATATTTTTTACTGATATGACCTTTTTTAACGCATTGTCTTTCAAGCTAATTGTAATATAAGGCTGATACTATTCACTACATTGTTAGATTTTAAAAGAACTATATTTATATTTTCATTGCTATAGTCACCTTGTATGACCCCGCTCACTTTAACTCAGTTTTAGCCGTGATTAGCCACAATCAAACATCAAATCTGTACCTTAATTCAGTGTTTCTGCCAAGTGTGCCTTGAAAAAATTACCAAAATGTCACTCTATGAAATAAGATTAAGTGAATTTAAACAAATCATTGGGAGTGTTTGAACAACATGTTCACCAAGCAAAGCAATCACCATTTACTGAATTAATAAATTAAAAAAAAGGTTCAGTCACTACTTTGACCATGTTCCAAAGTAAGCTTTCAAACATCTTTAGCATGTATTTGATCACTAATAATAGATCATTTTATTTCTCAAAAAGCTTAAAAATGCTTCTTTATAGACCAGATTTTTTTTTTGGTTGGTTGTTTTTGCTTTTCTTTTTTTTTTTTTAACAGGGTTAGTGGGCGGAGGTTTTAGACCAGTTCTGATTAAGCTCATTCTGGGATTGTTTAGAAAATGTCACATCTTTGAGATTTGATTGAGAATGAAGAACTACACAGAACAAAGTTAAAGAACATTCCTTACTAGTCTATTCTATTTACAGCATATGTTTATTTGTTTTAGTTTAGTTGTTTAGTGTATGTAAACCGGTTATTTAATAATTTCTATATGTACTGATGACCATAGCTGGAGTTCATCTCTCAAAACGCACAAGTGTATTACAAAAAGAAAAGAAGTGCAAAGTAAAATAAACTGGTTAGTCTCACCATCAAAATATGTCACTGTAATTTCACAAAATAAATGATTTTCTTTGTATTTATTAAACAGTTGCAGCTCTTTACGACTTTGATTTGGGCAAATGTGGCTCTTTTGTTGTTAAAGGTTGCAGACCCATACTTTAGTATCTAGCTTTGAGTATTCAGTATTAAAAAGTATTAGTTTTTTATACCTTTGACCACACAGACAACTATAGTGCAAGTTTAACTGTGTCCTAACTCATCTTACAGTAAACTGAACCCAAACCAAAACGAGAGAAATGTGAAACTAAGTTTTTTGTTTTTCAGTGTAGTTATGAGAGAAAAAAAACATTAAACCATTTTTGTCCCAATACTTATTTATTAGGGATGGGACGAGACAGAATTTTCACGAGACGAGACGAGCCACAAGATTGGGTCCACGAGATCGAGACGAAACAAGATTTTTAAATGATTTGCATTAATTGTTTCAATTTAGAATTTAAACAAGGCAAATAAAAAAAAAAGATTGTATTATTTATTATTGTTAGTTTATATTCTTTTAGTTTAGTTTTACCTTTCATTATGTGTATCACCTTGGATTTTTATTATTTGAACGATATGAGTTTTGACTGAAATTGATCCGCTCCCCGTGAGTAGCTCAAGCTCCGCCCCCTTTCTCCTTCTTCACAGCGCTGCCGCTGCTGACAGGCACCAGACACACACAGATGAGGAGACTTTCCTACTTTTTTACAGTTATTGATGATATAGGCCAAAATATCTCTTTGTGGATCTATTTTAAACTATGTTTAAGTGTGAAAAACACTGCGCTGTTCTCGCGATGTCCGTGCGTATATTTGACGATTATATATTTTTCGCGCTAACTTTTACAATGTTTAGGACTAATTATCTCTGTCAATATTGGTCCTATCTTTACGAAACAAAAACTGAAACAGAGTTTAGATTGTTTCCTGTCAGAATAAGTCCGCTACAAGTCTGTGTGTGGAGGAGAATATATACTACAGCTGCTCAAAGATACAAAACTTACTTTCATGACCATGGAAAAATCTCACGAGACAGTTCAGTACGTGTGCGCACAGTATCGTGACAGTTTGATCTCGCGAGATCTCGCGGCACGAGATCTCGTCCCATCCCTAATACTTATGGTAAACATGATAAAGAGTTAAATTGAAGAGGTAAAAGTGCAAACTGTGACTGAAAAGTGCAAAAGCCACATGCAGAAAGCCTCCACACAGTTTAGGTAACGACAGCTCCGGCTCGTGTCCTCGGGGCTAATCTGCTGTTGACAAATGCAAAGCTAGCACTGGCTCTGAGCTGGTTTGTTTGGTGCTGCTTAACCTTTGACCTCTGACAGAAGCATAGCTCAGAGCTGTGGGTTTTGTTTTGTGACGACAACGGCCTGAGGCGAGAACAACAGCTTCTGTTACCGGGCAGAAAAATCTGTTTCTACGGTTACACGAGGACACACGACGACAGGGATAATTAACAGACTATTTACATGACAATCAATGGACTTCTGGATTATGAATAAACTAGAGCTGCTGTTACAATTATCAGATTTTATATTGTAATAAACATGTGAATAACGTGAATTTTAAAGTACTCTGATATAATTGCTTTGATTAGTTCTGAAGGAGGCAGACAAAGGTAGTGGATAATTACTACAATCTCAGTCTGGTCACTAGTTTTTAGCCTCTGCAGACTCTCCACAGTCTGTGTTTAGGCCAATAATGTCTAACACAGAAAAAGATGAGAGGAAGCACGGTTATAACTTCACTAACTTGAATCCAGGGCTGAAAATTTTATCAAAAAATTGAAAATCAGGCTTGTCCAATTGTCAATGCGGTTTAGGGCACAAGTCAACAAAGAAATTGTTTTGTTTTTAGTGTTAATTGGCACAGAATATAAGACTGCAATAACGTTCATCTAATAATTACCAAAACACATCAAATCTAACCAAAAATAGAAACAATTACGCCTCCCGTACACAGACGGCGAGGTGAGTTCGGCCTGAGAAATGTCAGAGTTTCTTGTAAAGTGCCTTGTTCACCAGCAGCAGTCCACGGTGGTCTGTTATTGCCCAAAGCCGCGTGGATTCACTTGGATTACTGCGAGAATACTCGTTTTATGACTTGAAAGTCGCATCAGCCCGCTGCGACCTCCAACAAAAATAGACTCTCAACTCACGTTTCTAAGTCTCTCGAGTCCACCTCGCACCGAACTCTGACTCCGTGTGAGGCAGGGGTCACTATTTGGAAAAAACTGAGACTGAGATTATATTTTTACCAATTTACCAGCCCTGCGGAAAATATCCAAATACTTTAAAACAGTATTTTAAAACTAAACTGTATATTTCAATCTTTCAAAAGGTGAAAAATTAAATAGTAAAAGACTGGACAAATACAAGCAAAATGTCCATCATGATAAAACAGAAAACTACATAAGTGACAGAAAACTAGGGATGGGACGATATACGATATTATCGCTAATCGCGATAATTAAGGGCTGCAATAAAACAATTGTGGCGTTTTTTCATAATCGTGACAATCGTGCGTGACGATAATCGCAATTATAGCAGCAAGGGCGCGTCTGTGGCTTCATCAGAGCATCTAAAATCTGATGCTGTGAACCCAGTAAAAAGCTGTGTTATGGTTAAACAAAGAAAAGCTTCATGTGTTAAAGTTAATTAATGACTCTGAGACAAAGTTAGTAGATTTTTGCTCAACATTGTAAACATTTGTTCACTTTGAATCATTATTGATTGTACTTAGACCAAAATACAATAAGTAGTTGTTCAAACACATACATATTGTGCGCTAATAAATACAGTATTTCAATGATTTTGAATCTGTGCACTTTTACGTTTAATAAATTATCGTGATAATAACGTTAATCGCGATTATTTTGGTCACAATAATCGTGAGTGCAAATTTTAATATCGTCCCATGCCTACAGAAAACCAATACTTTTACTATTACTAGCTTCTGCATTTAAAGATATCGTCTTAAATTGAAACTTTTAAACAATTAGACATGCTTATTTTGAGCTGATATGTGATATTTGACCAACAGCAGTGGTTAATGATATGGTTTTCTGTAGCTAGCCATTTATGCTTTATGGTAAAAGTTCTAAACATTGTTAATTTATCTAATTGAAACTACATTAAAACGTCTTTACATCAACTGGGATCTTAAGTTTTAGTAAATGTAGCCTCTGTCCTAGTTGGTGTCAAAATTCAATTAGAATTGAGAGAAAACAACACATAACACCTTACATTGTGGTTTTTAATGTGTTTGTAATGGATCAGACCGGTGGAAAAACGCTTCTTGTCACAGTAAAGCTTCCCATTTATAAATTATCTTTTCAATAACCTCTGTATGGGTTTAATGTGATTCGTTCTTTATTTATGCGTTGGTCAGAACAGCTAAAAGGCTAAAAGAAGGTGTGCGTCTGTGTCTGCGGCGGTGAACGGTGAGAGGTCGTCGTGAAGGTGGTGTCCATGGCAACAGCGGCACAGTCCAACAGTGAAGGCAACATTTCCAAAAGTTAATCAAGAGCCAGGCAAGTGTCAGGCAACCGGTGTAAACCCACACAGAGTTTAGTGAGAGGGAGAGAAAAGGAGAGAGAGAGAGAGAGAGAGAGGGAGGGAGGGAGAGCGGCAGAGAGAGAGTAAGAGAGAGGGAGGGAGAGAGAGAGAGAGAGAGAGAAAGGAGAGGGGAGAGAGAAGAATGAGAGAGAGAGAGAGGAGAGAAGAGAGGGAGAGAGAGCAAGAGACAGAGAGAGGGAAGGAGGGAGAGAGGGAGAAAGAGGGAGAGGGGGGGGGGGGAGAAAAGGAGAGGGGAGAGAGAAGAATGAGAGAGAGAGGCCGAGAGAGAGGGAGAGACAGAGAGAGAAGGATGAGAGAGAGGGAGAAAGAGGGAGGGAGAGAGAGAGGGAGAAAGAGTAAGAGAGGGGAAGAGAGGGAGAGAGAGAGGGAGGGAGAGAAAGAGAGGGGGGAGAGAAAAGGAGAGGGGGGAGAGAGAGAAGGATGAGAGAGAGAGAGAGGGGAGGGAGAGAGAGGGAGGGAGAGAGAGGGAGAGAGAGAGAGCAAGAGAGACGGAAAGAGGGGGAGAGGGAGGGAGAGTTAGAGAGGGAGAGAATGAGAGGGAGAGAGAGAAAAGGAGAGGGAGAGACAGAGAGAGAGAGAGAAGGATGAGAGAGAGGGAGTGAGAGAGCAAGAGAGAGAGGGGGAGAGGGAGAGCGCAGGGGCAGGGAAACAAAAAGAGAGAAAGATGAGAGAAAGGGAGAAATAAGGGAGCGAGACAGAGAGCAAGTAGGAAAGAGCGTGACAAAAAGAGAGAGAGAGAGGAGGATAAGAGAAAGAAAGGGAGCCATAGACAGAGACAGGCAAAGAGAGAGAAAAATGAGAAATACGGCAGAGAGAGAATGAGATTGCGAGAAAGAAGAAAAGACCAAGCCAGAGAGAAACAGAGGAACAAAAACAGAAGAGAAGAAGAGAGAGAATGTGAGACAGAGGGACAAAGCGAGAGAGTTTCTGTGTGAGTGGTGAAAGAGAGAGACACGGCACACACAGTGGGAGCAGGAGCAGCACTTACAAAGTACAGTTAACATGAGGGAAAAGACAGTCAGCTGTGATCCTTTAGGACTCTGGAGCAGAAAGGACAGAAATGAGCAGAAGATGAGTCAAGTCCATCATGAAGAGAAGAAGAAGAAGAAAGCGTCAGTCTGACCAATCACAGCTCACAAAAGACCTGAGCTGAGTCACTTTGAAAACAGGATAAACAGAAGAAATAACCTGGGCTGTGGTCCTGATGTTGCTCAGCAGTTTTATCACGAATCCGCTCAGTTAGTCATCTTGTTATTTTATTAGGTTTCAACAGGGATTTATCTGAACAATAGCGGAGAGCTGGAGTGAGTCAGCAGGAGTTTGGGGAGTGACTGGTCAGCTTACTCTGAAGTCGTTTTTTGCAAGATCCTTTTGATTCATGTTTATTTCTATCAGTGAGTTTAGACTTTCCACACAACAGATGAGGGCTCACACAGATATTAGTTCAGTTTTCCTGGTCTTTCCATGTCTTTCTATAACCATTCCCATTTTCAATCAATTAGCAGCATTTAATTTTATAAACAGATGCAAAATATACAGTACAGACCAAAAGTTTGGACACACCTTCTCATTCAAAGACTTTTTTAAAAAAAATTCATGACTATGAACATGGTAGATTCACACTGAAGGCATCCAAACTATGAATTAACACATGTAGAAGTATAGTACATAGCCAAAAAGTGTGAAACAACTGAAAATATGTCATATTCTAGGTTCTTTTGCTTTGATTACTGCTTTGCACACTCTTGATGAGCTTCAGGAGGTCGTCACCTCAAATGTTCTTCTAAAGCCCCTTTCACACATTGAACCCGTTAAAGTACCGTGTCTTGTTTGCCGGTATGCTTCACCATTTGCCACATTCATATATGCAAATCATCCCACAACAATACCGTGTCGTCACCGTTCACATCTGACTCGGCAACATGGAATGCTTTGGGCACAAACTCGCCTATAAAGCACATTTTCCACTTTTAAACTTGTTTAAAAAGCTTTTTTGACTTTGATTATTATTAGCCTATCATTTTGTTTAGGTTATTTTGCAAGATTCTTGACTTAATAATGGCTTATTATTTGCGGGGAGAAATGCAGAGATGTATTTGATGTGCGAATGCATCGTACTACAGAGGCCCGTATGAAACAGGAGGGCACCGCATAATAGCTGGATGAGCTTAAACTCAGTCCTGAGACAGCGGAGGAGCCGTGAGCTCTATCTTTACCTGCCGTCAGCTCGGGGGAGTGTGACCGTTGGAGTTCGTCCACAGTTGGGCACAGCGAGAATGGACTGTGGACACTCCCAGAGCGCGGACATCGAGCAGAACCCAGCTTGGACCCGGATAAACAACTCGCTGAACTGTGCCACACTGCGCGCACGGAAGAAGGCTCCGTACTGTCTGTGCCACGGATCCATGGTCTTTACCGGGACTCGCGTCCTAGCGGGAAGGATACGGCCCGTGCTGTCTGTACCGGGACTCGCGCGCACGAAGGGAGGATAGCCCGTCTGTACCGGGACTGCAATGCACAAGACGAAGGAAGCCCTGCAAGCAGCCGCACACAGCCGTGGTTTGACGAACCAGGACTGGAGTCTGGTTTTGGGACTAGCTCTTTACGCAGGATGTCAAGATTGCATTTTAGAAAAGAGGCTTTCTGGACTTCACTCTGACCACGCATAAATTCGGTGAGTTTGCAAGAAGCATTTTATAGCTTTTTAGTAAAATAAAATAAGTTTTTCTTTGTGACAAGGTCAGCTGATTCAAGAGTAGGGCAGGATATATCGTATCACTTTTAATCCTTCAGATTTAAGGCTGGTCTGAAGCGCAGTAGGAGCAAATAAGTTTTTCTGTTGCCCAGTTGAGTGAGCAGAGCGTGCTTCGTCCTCTGTGAGTTGTTCTGTTGCCATGGTGATTGTACCGGCAGTCACATTCCGCTTTCACACATGTCAACACGGGACTAGTCCCGCGACTGTTCCCGGTAATATTACTAGGTATCGACACGGATCAAATGCCAGGACAAAATATACCGTGTCTCCGTTCTGGAGCCTTTCACACTTGACCACATACTAGGAACTTTACCGTGTAAGGGTCTATGTGTGAAAGGGGCTTAACAGTCTTGAAGGAGTTCCCAGAGATGCTTAGCCTTAGGTAGACCCTTTTACCTTCACACTGCGGTTCAGCTCACCCCAAACCATCTGGATTGGGTTCAGGTCTGGTGACTGTGGAGGCCAGCTCATCTGATGCAAAACCTCATCACCTCCTTCTGGTCATTCATGGTGTTTATATCTTCAGTGTGAATCTACAATGTTCATAGTCATGAAAATAAAGAAGACTCTTTGAATGAGAAAGTGTGTCCAAACTTTTGGTCTGTACTGTATATAAACTGAAAAACTTGAAAATGTTGTTTTGGTTTAATCAATACATCTTCAGTGTAGTGATAGTTCTAGAGTCAAACAGATTTCCAAGTGGTCATATTAATAATTCAAATGAAAAAAAAAAAGAAAAAAAAAACAAAACACAATCTGGTAAAGGCAGGTTATATTTATCTGAAAGAAAAACTGATATATTGGCCGGCTGATATTTTGGGGCCGATATTTAGATTTTTTTGTATAATCTGTCATATCACATATTGCAGATATGACAGAGTATACATATTGCGGTCTATAGGACCGTGCAATGCAAAAAAAAAGCAAAATTGCACTAAAAAAATCTGCGAATCAGTGAAGCCACGGAAAGTGAACCACAATAAAGCGAGGGAACACTGTATTGGGAATTGAACTGAATGCAGTGCTTTGTAATGTTTTCTTTAGCAAAATCTATTGAAAGACTTTTTAACGACCTGTGAAAACCAGCCAAAGTTGTGGAAAGCAAAGGAAGAAAGTAATGTACAATGATTCTGATGAAGTAGTATGGGTTAGGGTTAATACATGGACATAAATCAGGGATAAAAAACATTGACCACGCGTGTGTAAAAGTGAAATGGTTGTTGCCGTACCCTCTCCCTGCATGTCTGAAGTCCATAGTGTCAGGTTGTCACGTAACAACTGCATGATGAGCGTGGAGTCCTTGTAGCTTTCTTCACTCAGTGTGTCCAGTTCTGCGATGGCGTCGTCGAAAGCAGCTTTGGCCAACCTGAGGATATAAGAGAGCAAGAGGTCAGTGAGAGAGAGAGAGAGAGGGAGAGAAGAAATGGAGGGAGAGAGAGAGGAAAAGAGAGAGAGAAAAAAGGGAGAGAGAGAAAGAGAGGGAGAGAGAGAAGGGAGGGAGAGAAAGAGAGAAGGAGAGTGTGGGAGAGAGAGGGGGGGGGGGGGGGGGGGAGAGAAAGAGAGAAGGGAGAGAGAGGGAGTGTGGGAGAGAGGGGGGGAGAGAGGAGGAGGAGAAGAGAGAGAGGAGAAGAGAGAGAGAGGAGGAGAAGAGAGAGAGAGCGAGAGAAGAGAGGGAGAGAGAGAGAAGAGAGGGGGAGAGAGGGAGAGAGAAGGTAGATAGAGAGAGGGAGAGAGACAGAGTGAGAGAGGAGGTAGATAGAGAGAGAAAGGGGGAAAGAGAGAGGGAGGGATCGAGAGAGGACGAAGAGAGAGAAGGGAGAAAGAAAGGGGAGAGAAAGGGGAGAGAAAGGGGAGAAAGAATGGGCAGAGAGAGAGAAAAGGGGCAGAGAGAGGGGGAGTTGAAGAGAGAGATAGAAAGAAACAAGAGAGAAAGGGGAGAGAGAGCGACAGAAGGGAGAGAGAAAGTGAGAGGGGTAAAGGGAGGGATGAGAAAGACGAGCAAAAGGAGAGAGAGAATGAGAGAGGGAGAGTCAGAGAAAGAAAAAAATAAAGAAAAAAGGAGGAGAGAGGGGAAGGGGGAGAGAGGAGAGGGAAACAGAGGCAAACCAAGAGGTGAGAGAGAGTGAAAGAGAGTGAAAGAGAGGGGGAGTGGGGCAGGGGTAGAGAGAGACAAAAAGGTGAGAGAAAGAGAACAGAGGGAGTGAAACAGAAACAGGACAGGAAAGAGACAAATGAAAAAAAGAAAGAGGGGAGAGGGAGAACAGAAAAAATGACACATACAAAGAGAGAAGGGAAAGAGATGGAAAGAAAGGGCAGAGGGAAAAGACAAAAAACAGAAGAGACAGACAGAGGTGAGCGAAAAAGAGGAGACTAAAGAGTGACGGATGCAAAGAAAAAGGAGTGCGAGAGAGAGAACAGAAGAAAAAGCATAGAAAGAAAGAAGGAGGACAAGAGAAAGAATCAAAGTTAATAGAGAGGAAAAGAAAGACAAATACAGCGATAGAAAATAAAAGAAAGAACAGGACAGAGAAAAAAGAAAGAAGAAAGAGAGGGGAAAGGAAAAGAAAGAGATTGAAAGAGAGAACATGGGAGAGAAGAAGAGAGCGACAGACAGAGCTCTGATCTAATCCTAGTACAGTTCAAAGTGGGAGATATAGTAAAAAAATACATTTCTTGTAGATAAAACCTGATATATATATATATATATATATTTTTTTTTTTTTTTTGACAAATTATGTTCATATTCATGTCTCTTTTCCAAATAGGTTAAAGACAAAACAATCATCTGCTTCTTCATAAAGATTTGGTAACATTGATCATTACTTGAACACATATTTTGTTACATAAACGTGACTTGAACATCTAAATTTCACAGTGATGCTGTTAAAGCTTCCCTGGTCTGGTGCAGCAGATATAAGTGAGGAGTTTATCGTACCTGCAGGCGCGGTCGGGCGAGTTGAGGATCTCATAGTAGAAGACTGAGAAGTTG
Source organism: Mugilogobius chulae (assembly GCA_038363315.1). NCBI lineage: Eukaryota > Metazoa > Chordata > Actinopteri > Gobiiformes > Gobiidae > Mugilogobius > Mugilogobius chulae. The sequence goes on from CM076415.1 coordinate 25,907,740, forward strand.
AGTGCGAGGCCGAGGCGGATGGGGTGTGTGGAGGGCAGCTCGGACATGGCCAGGTCTGTGGCAGCTTTGTACGCCACCAGACTGCTCTCTGCCGCCTCCTTCCTCTCGTTACCTGTGGCAAACTCCGCCAAGTACCTGAAGTAATCGCCTTTCCTGAAACACATTTTTAATACGTTACCATCATTAAGGTTCGTGTGGGTAAAAAACAAACACACACTTGAAAAGCAACAAGGCTGTACTTGATATGTATGCTAATTGTTTTTCCATTGCAGCATTTAGACTGAATCTGCTGTGCTTAAGACAGTTGTATTTCATTATTTGTAAGCATTTTGTTAATCTACAGGAGTAAAACATGTTTCAAATTGTTTTTAGGGATATTGATCACTTGAGCATCAGGACATGTATCGCATCAAACTATGTATATAAGGATTTGTCTTACATCATTGATTTAGTCTTGGAATATGAGGCAGAAACCAGCCCTAGAAAGTCGTCAAGTGATCACTAACATATTTGTAAACTTTCCAGATGTAAAGAAGCAGATATTTTTCAACAGTATCGGTCCAGGCTTTTAGTTAAAGCACAAGGAGTATATTTTAGACCAAAGACAAAAGAATGTTATAATATTTAGATATCTTAAAAATATGCGTTTCAACTTGCTCGGCCACAAAATACAGTTTTATTAGGTCTTCCTGTGTGTTTCCATACTCATATTTTCACATTACGTTATAAAACATTTATCTTTAGTCAAAATATTCCAATTTAACTTCCAATTTGTATAGAGACATGTTTTTTTTTCATTCCCAGAAAAGAATCACTTTAAAAGCATTTTTTTTCTTTTGTATTGCTACGTTGATGGACAACTTCTGCTTAAACCAGGGTTCGTACACATTTGAACTGTCTTTTCCATGACTTCGCCATGACTTTGTATGACTTATTCACGCCCATGTTTCAATCAATTTCCAATTTTATAAACAGATTAAAATGGATGCAATAATTCTACGTAAACATCTGAAAATGAACCTTTTTGTTTTTCAAGATGTAGTTTTTCTTCAGTGTATTTACTTCTAGCTGCAAATCAGGCCTTAATATATCTAATGTAGCATTCTAAGAATCACATTTTGGGCTTGATAGGTTTGGAGAAAATAATTAGACAGCAGTTTAATCTAATAATACAGCTCTAATGGGTTTAATTTTAGTTTTAACCCAAAATATTTGCAAATATTCCCAAACTTTTTCCCAAACTTTTCCAGGGCCTGGAAACATGCTTTTAAATTTCTATGACTTTCTCAGATTTTCCATGACTGTACGAACCCTTTTTAGAAACTTTTTAGAAAGACCCAAAACTATGTGTGGACATAAGATGTAACTTAACAAATAAAGGGTCTATTAGGCTAAGAAGGTGGCTCCAACATAGAACAAATATGAGTACTGGCCAAATATAAAACATAAATACATTAATGTAGGACAATTCCTGGTGATGGTTGTGTTAATACAACTTTTCTCTACAACTCAATAGTACTTATGTATTTCTGGTGGACTACAATGATACATAAGATATATAAACTACAACAAGAACAACAATAAATCTGGAAATATGTGGCTGTATAAATAATTCAGACTGAAGACATTACAGAGAAGCTACAGCTCTAGTTACAAACATTTACAGCCACAAGTTTATTGCTGACTGTGTTGAACAAATGAAGCTTACATTTTGTTGTAGAAAACCTTTGATTCTCCGACTTCGGCTGCTGGGAGTAAGTGGTTGTTCAGAGCGGCCAGAATGTCGTTACAGATTTCTTTAAGCTCGTTTTCAACCTGGAAAAAAAAAGAAGAAAAGAATTATAGCGACGTAATATGGTATATCATGAGAAATTGTAATATTGATGAAAGTTTCAAAAGAGTTTAGGTGACAACCCCCTATACATGAAAGAATCTACGAACATGCAATGATTCAGAGTTTCAGCAGATTGAGGTCAAAAACAAGACTTTCAGGACCACAAAAAAAAACCAAATTAATTAATGAAATACATCCAGCTGAGGCAGAGTTGTGCTAAACCAATCACAGCATCGTAATGGTGCAGTCAATGTCTGCGTGGAATAAAACAAGTGTCACCCACACCCCACTGCTCTTCTTTCAAAAAGCAAATGGGCCCTTTTCACGCTGCGGCTAGGCTAGCTCCGGTTTGCGTGATACCTGTGGATAGTTCCTTCTTGTCCCGTTCATTCCTTCTGGGGAATTTCCCGAGATTCGCTAATATTAATTAATATTTAAAAAAATTAAAGCAGTGAGCGGATTTCAACTACATAACCACTGGCAACAAGTTCAGAGCTTCACATACGAGGCAAATACTTCACCAGTGAAAGACTGTGTGTTTATAAAAGTGCGTAAGTTTGGCGGCGGGCGCAATGCTAAATGCTAACAAATAAAATATCAAAAATATAAAGCAGACAATTTGATAAAAATACATGACATCCTTGGCCGAGTGTTTTAGTATGAAGCTAGTTCAGTTTGTAGAGTTATTTTAAAGTTAATAAATAAATTAAATACAGGTTAGCATTAGCTTCAGAGACAAAACGGCACATTTTATAAACACATGGTGAAGTATTTACCTCGTATGTGAAGCTATAAACTCGCTGCAAATGATTGTCTGGCTGTCACTTGCGTCCAGTTTGTGTCAATTAATTATTTAATTAGTTTACGGCATTTGAGCTAGCCTCCAGAGAAAATGAATTGACCGGAAACAACAAACCACAGATATATTCAGACCGGAATTAGTCAAGCCGCAGCGTGAAAAGGGCCTACACTCTGTATTTCTAAAACAGAATCAAACGCAGCAGAAACACGTACATTCACGGGAGCTGTCATCATTGTTTTGCTTGATTCAAGCGGTACTTCCTGCAACCAAACCCCCTCAACCAATGTGACTGAACCAGTAACACGCTCGGTCGGACTACAAACCAATCGGGCTGATGGATTATCTTGAGTTTGTGAATTCACAAATATCGCTAGCCTAGTTAGAGTCCTATGACCTATAGCAGAAGTCCCCAACCTTTTTTCTTGTAAGGACCAGTACAGTCACAATCGTTTTTGTTCAGGGACTGGTCCAGGTTGGGTAGTGCTAACAACTACTACGTAAAATGCAAACAACTGATTATAGTATACATTTTTTGCATCTTATTGCTTGAGTTTTCTAGGGTATTTGTCTCTATATTTTCCATAGTAAAGCACCATGAAGTAGTGATAGACAGTAAAATAAAAATGAAATACATTTTAAAAGATCCTCTGGTGCCTGGTAGCAGATGTTCCCAGACCGGTGATTGGGAACCCCTGACCTTTAATATTTCACAATGCATCTTTTTCCCAGAAGCCTTTTCAAGATACAACACAAAATTTTGCTACAATTATGAAAAATCTAATGAACTAACAAAAAATAACAACATTAATACAACAATTAAACATTCCATCTGTTCCATGAACCAAATAGCAGCAGAAGAAACACTGCAATTGTGTTATATTATTGAGAAAACTACTAAGAATATTCTGACAAAGCTACAGCCGTGACAAATAGCTCGAGTAATCTGACAGAAATTGCTTCATTAACCATTTGCAATAATTGTTATTTGTATGTCCAAGCTTCGCAACTGCATCACTGCAATTTCTACAATAAGTCTAATCTCAATTTGCACAAAACATGGATCGATTTACCCAGCCCAGTGTGAGGTAAACATTTTGAGAAGTGCTAAAACGAAGAGGCAAACTCAGCGTGATTATTTGAGGTCTTTTTAGGTCTTTGACGAGTGTCCAAGTCTCTGCTGGCACAGATGACTCACAGTTTGTCCAGAGTCTGTGAACAGACCGTCACTTTAACAACAATCAAAGACGTCTTTACTACTGCCAACGTCAGCCAGGCTTTTCACAGGAATAAACCAGTAATAAAAAGTGTTCATAGAGGTTAGGAAGATGACATCACAGACAAGTGTTAGCAGTGAGCGGCAAAATTTCATGAACGCCAACAGTGAGAAAGGACATTGTTACTTCTTAAAACACAACTAAATAAAGAAAAAGCAGCTACAGTCTGACAACAAATATAAACCACTAAGTATCTGCTGAATACTGAGTTTGTATATGACATGATAAAAGAAAAACATCAAGTAAACAGTAATAGAAAACCAGAAAAACAATGGGAACACATCTGCTTCCTTCACATTTGAACATCTCTGTAGTTTGATGAGATTTAGTTGTGGTGCGACAATCCAACATCTCTAACTGCTGTTAGCGAACAAACAAGTTAGGCTGGGCACAGTTGCCGCGACAACAGTAATTTGTAAAGCTACTTTCAGTTTCCATTTTGCTGCATGAAGTCAAGTTTCTGCAAAACAAAAGCTCCATACAAAAATAAAAGGAGAAAAGACAAAGGGGACCTGTTGTATTTTTTCTATGTTTTTGGGAATAAACTATAATATGTGTAGATCAGTTACTTTGTGATTTTTTGTAAAACACTAACTTGTTATAAAACAGCTTAGAACTGAAAAGAGGTCCTTTTACTTCCTGTGTAAAACTGCAGAACTGATAAAAAAAAAAGCAGCAGATTAAAAAAAGGGTACTTTTTATTGTTGTAAAGTGGATCTGTGACTATTTTGAACAATACATGCTTCACTGTGTATCTAAATGTTTTGAATAATCACAATTAAGTCCAGAAAAGTGGGCGGGGATAGGTGGTAGGTGAGGAGAGGGCTTTTATGAGCACTCAATTATCAGCTGCAGAACAGTACAAGATTACTCAAACATGCAGGAATCAATCTTAATAAAACTTTGAGTAAACTAATGAGGAAAGAAGGCAGTTATAACAAGGTTGATTGTATAGAAAAACATATTTCACACAATACCATTTTATCAAGCGTTCTTCTCACAAATTTGTCACTCAGTCAAAATGTGGAGGAGCTATTTTCAAACTAAATCATGTGGATAAAAAAAAACTGGTCAAAATTATTAAGAATAGAAGTGACAAACATCATCTTTCAAAGTGGAAAAGGGAGTTTAATCTGTGCAATCGCTCTTAAAACTCCAGTCAGATCACGGTTTTGTTTTAATTGTTTTTTTGTGAATTTTAAGTCAGAAAAATCAAAATATCATGGTCAACTACAATCTAATAGGAAAAACTCAAAGCAATAAACATCCAAAGTCAACATTTTAGCCAAATCAAAGTTCTACAAGTGACATACATTTAAACGACTCTAGTGATCTTCTACGTTTTTTTTTTAGCTTGTGAAAAGATTTATACAGGGCACTCTTTGTTTTAATGTGTTGTGAATATAATCCGTCTGTCCAAACGATGCATCTGTGGATCAAATTGCAAGCTTCTACTGCTGCAAGAAAGTAAAATGTGGTGAGCAACAGAAACCAACGCAGCCAACACAAAGAGAATTACTCACTAAAACATGATTTCAGTGATAATCTGAGCGACAACTGGGCAATATCTACCAAGAATCTACATTTTTTTCAATTCAACAATTCGTCCAAAATGTGCCAAAACAGGTAAAAATGTCTTTGAAGAGTATCACAAGCAAACAGTCTGCAAAATTAACCACAGATTTATTTCAGCGCTTGTGCAGGAAGCCTCACATGAAACTAGATACAACTCAACATCTAAACATTTTGAGGAGAGTTATTGAAAGCAACTAGTTAAGACTAAGTGATTCTAAGACTGGATTTTTTAAAAAAGATATAAACAGGTCACATTTTCTGCTTTTGGGGAATAACTTTAGGTTTTCTACAGGTGGACTGGAACTTTTTATACAATCGTCTTTTGAATTAGACCCAAATTATGTTCTCTATTCATCCCATATTCAACAAAAGTTTAGCCCAGTTTGGTAAGAAAAAAAAGTTATTTATTTTAACATTTACCCCTTTTACATGACGGCTTTAAATTCCGAATAAAGATAATTTAATTCTGAATAAAAATGAAATTCTATCTGCACTCTCTGTCCAATCAGAACGCTCCCTAACTCAAAATGTTAAGCTGAACAAATAAAAGCCAAATTAGTATGTTTAAAGCAGAACTAAGTAACTTAAGCACAATGCTCCCCCTGTGGCTCTCTTGTGTATTGCACTGTCGCAAACACTGCTCTCCCCCTCCCCCACCTGCCGCTCGCAGCTCTCCGCTCACTTGAGCATCCCCATTGTTTTCATCAAGCCGGTAACGTTGTTCGCAAAGAAATGTCTCAGGTGGGTCGTGTATTTATACTTTGTCATGTACACATACAAATATTTTTACTTGTGCAATGTGAAAATGTATCTAAATTACGCATACAATCTAATTAGAAATACCAATTTGAGTGCATAAGCAACGTATCAGGTTTATAATTTACGTGTGCGAAAAAAAGTTATCTGATAGTAACTTTGGCATCCAGACAGTTATTGTAACGTGAAAAGGCCTAACTCTGCTCATTGTATGTTGTTGTTACAACCAGTGTAGGCCTATTAGAATAAGCAAAACATACTGAAGCACTTTCTCAATGCACGCTTATCTTTCAGGATTCTAGTTCGTCCTCGTCTGGGTTTTCAGCCCAGGCCATAGGTGCGAGGCGGAGGCCTCAAACTCAACGCAGGGGACTCAAGGGCTTATCTGCTGACGAGAAACGCAGACTGGAGGAGTTGCAGGAGAAACGTAAAGAGGAAATACAGGTATAACGATAATACAACTATTCAGCATATATTGCAGGTTTTATTATATTTATATTGTTCAATAATTTGCTGTGTGTGCAGCACTTGCAAAAAGTGTTTTCAGAAAGTGCTCTATTATTACTATTATTAATATTATAATACAGGTTATGCCTTATGTGACAGATTGGCATTGTGTAATTGAGGCACTTATACAGTTATTACCAGTCATATTACATTCATAAATATAAAGTATAATTGTGTTTCTGTCGCAGGATAAACTTCAGTCGTTGACACTGCAGCAGAAAGACTTTCTCCTCCAAAAACTTGTAGAGAGGACACCGGGCATGCTGTTTGATGTCCTTTCCATGCTTGATGAAGCTCCACAAGATCCTCACCCAGACCCTCCTGGCAACGCTCTCCACTGGTGTGTTTGCACAAATTGTCGAGAGATGGACACAGACATTGAACGTAAATGCTGCAGACAATCCGCAGAAACATGCATCAGCAACATGGCACATATGGAGTACTACATTTTGGATGACGGAGTCTTGCGTTTAGCTTTGGCAGCCTGGAATGACATTTTTGCCCTAGGAAATAATCAAGAGCCAGGAGAAGAGAACAGACAATTTAGACATGCTGCATACAGACAATATGTTCTTTGGCAACATGGTCGTCTTGGTGCAGGAAATCGTGTGGTCATCCCAAGTTGCTGCGTTTGGAAAATAAGGAGTAAATTTGAAGACCCCAGGGGACATTACACTGGATTCAAAGTTAGACGAATAATGTAACTAACACTTTGCTTTGGTCTTTTTGTTTGGTGTGGTGTGTTCATAACACATGTAAATTAAAGATATTTCAGTTCAAGTTTATTTTACAATAAAAAAAGGTATTTATACTCTACAGTGTCTTTTATCTTCTTCATGTAGCAAAATTGTACACACATCACAAAATGTCAATCAGTGTCTTTTTCTCAAAGAGCTGAGGGAGCAACATCTCCACGTGCAACATGTGCCCTCACAAGTTCAGCAGTAGGTGGAGGCAGTTCTGGAGCAAGCAAACCCAGTCGTCTTGGGTCATCGTGACGTAGTGTGACACGTCGAGGAAGACCTGTGCCACTTTCTAGCCTTCTGGAAAGGATAGCCTTTTGTATGTCTGGGATGTATGCATAGGTTTTCTTTTCCTTCATTGTGTATACACTCCAGGTCTTTGATTTTTTATTGTAAGACCGCTTGTATCTGTAGAAAGACATATTTGTGAAAAATTTGTAAAAATCTTGTGCAGCATTTCTGAAATAGAAACTTACATTTTATGTCCCTGGCGGTTATGGGCTGGTAGGCGTCTGTTGTGTTTGTTGTAGTCTATTGCAGCAAGCCAGGTCCGAGCTTTGTAAACGTATGGAGTGTATGACATACGTTTTGCAGCGTACATCAAAATATGATTTTGAAAACACTCCAAGTCTGAGGTTGTCCTGGATGAAATAACATTGGGAGGATTATACTTTGCCCTACTCACATAATCTATGTTGTAAGTAATGTAAACACTTACCTAAAGTTTATAAACTTCTTCACCTGGGTCAGCCATCTCTTCTCAAGAACAACTACAGTCAGAGCTTGGTGAACTTCAGAACCTGTTAGGATGTTTCATTAGCGATTAGTAGTACAAATACCATGTAATGTAAGTGCAAAAACTACCTTGCTTTATCCAGGGCTTGTCCTGCTCATCTTCCTCAAGTGGTTCATGTTCACAGCATCCATTTGCCCAAGAGTGTTCATTACACACATGGTGCAAAACCCCAACCCAAATCATCTAGTATATGAAAACACAAAACATAGTATATGTAAAGTACATGTTAACTAAAAATAAGATGAATACACAAAATAAAAATACCTTGAAATGCTCCTCATTTTGAGCCTGTTTGCTGCAATACCAGAAATGGTTAACAATGTCCCGTGACCACGTCAGAAGAGCACCGTGATTTTTTTTAGTTCCAGCCTGTTTTAGGGACAAATGAAAATAGTTATATGCTCTATGACAAGTTATAATATAGTTTGCATCAGATGTTCATGTATCAGACAGAACATATTTGTGATAATAGAGCTGCAAAGTTCTTACTTTTCGAAGTTTCTTGCCTAGGCTTTTGGCAGCATGCCATATGTCTAGGGAGTGTTGAATGCCCCTATATTTGCCACGCTCTGGATCTGTGACAGTGTAAGCCATACCACACAATTAGCATACAAAACAGACTTCCAGATTTCAATGTCTGTTTTCTTTACTTACTTAGCAGTGCACTGATCTGTGGATGTGCATCAGTGACCACCTCTTTGATCCTCAGCTGAGGGAGCAAAGCATCCATGGTTCTGCAGAAACATTCCTTCTCCATAATCACGGAATTCCTACCAACCACCCTCTTGTCTATGGACTCAATATGGACAATGTCTCGAGACTCCTGCTCAATTGTGGTGTAAGTGCAAAATTGTGCACAATGACCTGCAAGCATAAACAAAACAATCAATAAATGATATAAATAAAAAATAATTGTTCAAAATTTACCAGGAGAGTCCATTCTTCCATCACCTAGTGAATAGAAAAAAACAAAAAGGTTAGTAAACATATAGCTCACAGGCCTGTGTTGTGACACCAAATAAAAGTGCTACTCACCCAGAAGAACAATGCCATCTTCATGACTCAATCTCTCAATGACTTCCGCCCTGGTCTGTTCCCAGTATGTGCCAATTGGGTCAATGCAATATGCATCTTGAAGCCTGAAAAATGTGGATTCTGCCACCATCCCCATAGCCATAAACTTGAATAGGAGAGCTATCTTTCGGTAGTTATTGCCAGATAGTAGTATATTCATAGAGAGCATAAAGTCCCCACCCTGCATTTTGAATTTCAGCGTTGGCTGGGAATTCCACAACCACACCAGATGACCAAACGGGCAAAACTGTAGAATTTTTTTTTAAAAAGTGCAGTTAGTACAGTAGATAGATTAAATCTTAGACGCATTGTGACAAGACTTTTTTTTTACAACTTACCCATTCCAAAATAACTCCAGTCCCTCGTGTTTTAAGGACAACTTGAAAAGGCTGCGCACCAGGACATAGTTGACCACTTATGTTGTCCACATTGTTGCACTTCTGGATTGGCAGTCTCAAGAAAGTGGCAAGGGAAAGTAGGTTGTCATTGTAAGTTATATTTGCCTTTTTCCCAATTAAATCCTCAACTGTCTCAACTTTCTGAGCAGATGGTACTTGTTCAGGTTCTTCTGGGGTTTCTGCATCCGGGGTTTCAAAATCAAGCACAGATTCTTCTACCGTGATTTCATGCAAATCTTCCGTTGCTACACCAACAGTTCTAGTAAACATAAAAAAAACAATTTAGATTACCAAGATTTGACAAAGATTAAGACTACACATTTACAAAAACATTTGAATATAAAAAGTACCGCAAATGTAGGGAAGGAATAAAATCCTCATCAGAGCTGTCCCCATCCTCAAATCCCATGTAGCTGGACTTAGCCCAAAAATCATCCACATCAATACTGTAAAAAAATAATAAAAAGTTAAATGTTACAAAGAATATTATACTTCTGAATTATAAAATGACCAGTTCATCACTTACACTGTGTTTCTCAAATGACTGGCCTCACCCTCATCTGGAGAGTCCAGTTGCTCATCTTCAGCAATGCTTATGGAGTGCATGCTATAGCAAACAGAGAATAAACACTTATATTAAACACATGTAGATTGTTTCAGCAAATAGATACACAAAAAAATAAAACATCAAATCATACCTTGCTTCTAATGCCTGAACATCTTCTTCCTGGGGCAGAGGTTGAATGCCAAGCTCTAGATCATGTTCTCCTCTAAGACACAAATTGGCAAAAATTACAACCACAATAATGAATAATTTTTTGTAAACGTAATAATAGCAAACACACCGATCAGATTCATCTGTGACGCTTGACACAGGTAATGACGGAGGTCTTGCAAGTCCCTTGCTTGGCGTAGATGTTGCTGCTGGTGTTGCTTGCAAACGTCTATAACTACAACAAGAACACAAAGTTGGAAAGCAGAGTAAATAATTTACATAATAAAGTTGTCCTAACTCCAAAAGGGTTTCTCTAACGCAAAATACTCTAGTCTCAACCAGACAACGTTAGCTACATAACTAGCGTTTGTTGCTGCCTTTACGCACTTGGCTAGCTACTTACAACAAGCGATCTAACTAGCTGATCATAAAAACATCCCATACAAAATAATTATCCCTTCAATTCCAATATTCTCCTCCTTGATTATTCCTGTTACTGTGTTATTGCTGAACCTGAAGTTACATGTCTGTGTTACTGTTGTCAGCTTAGCCCAAGCCAAAATTAGCTAGCTAACATTCTTTGGATGGTCAAAACAAAATATATAACGTTACAAATCCACATCTGTCAATACTCTTTTACAGATAGCGTAATTAGCATCCGCAAACGTGCTGTCTGCATACTAACCACAAACAGTTCGCAAGCAAAAGTAATGCACATAAAACTTACGCATCCAACAACAACATCGCCACATCTGCATCGGTGCGGCATCCTTCTCTTTCCTTGAGCTCGCGCCATTCTTCGAAAGCCTTCCCAGGTTGACTCTCGTACGAGCTCTGGCTCTGTCCAATTCGCGTTTTCGTTTTCTTTCATCCTCGGTCAACATTTTCTTTTTCTTTGCTGGCTCTGCCATGGTTGGCACACAACACGAGAGCAACTGATGTACGCTAGTATCAAACCACGAACTGCAAAAACACAGGGGTGTGATCACTGGGTGTGTAGCCTAGCTACCGCTACCTGTTACTAAGTACTATGCCGTAAAGCAGTTTGGATACCGCGAGAACGAGAACTGACCCGCGAGAGTTTCTTCGGGTCGGGATGGTCTGAAGCTGCAAGGCTGGTTTTCAGCACAGAGACAGCGGACAGCGACAAAGTTAGCTTTAGGTCACCATAAAATACATATGTAGCCATCACAGATATTTGAACAGACATATATTAAGGTAAAAATGTTACTTAGTTCTGCTTTAACACATTATTATATATTATATTATAGGTTTTATATGGAAACCTTTATTATTATTTACATGTGAAGTTGAAAGGAAAACATTTTAAATCCGAATGAATTAATTTGGAATTAAGAAACATCATGTAAACGTGACCATTGAGCAGCCGAATTTGTTGATAAATAATTTAAGATCTGATACGAGTGTGTTTTTATTTTACTTAACTTTAAAGGTGCACTGTGTAACTTTATGGAGGTGAAAAGCCATCTACATAATTCAGTAAAATTAGAAAGTTAAAGAATTTTTAGGGACTTTCTGAATAGAGATAAATACACTTTATGCCATATATTATTTATATTATTATATATTTTTCTGTGGAAATAAATGTGTTCGGGCCCTCCTCCAGGCTAAATAATAGACTATTTTGTGGCCATGAAAACCCGCCCAAAGCAAAAATGAAGATTTTTATTACCGTAATTTCTGGATTATAAGCCGCTACTTTTTTCTCGAGCTTTGAACTATGCGGCTTATAAGGCAATGCAGCAAAATGATAGATTCTCATAGACTTACTATTAACAAGTGCGGCTTATGTATGTACTTCATCATTTTTCGTACTTAAATCTAGTGGGTGCGGCTTATATTCAGGTGCGCTCAATAGGGCAGAAATTACAGTAATTGTTTAGTGTAACAAAGGCACCTAAATGACAAAAACATGCATTTATTCGAGTTTATTTTGGGGCAAAATGTTGTGCAGTGCACCTTTAATATATTGCAACATTTATACCAGCTAAAAAGTGATTAGTTCGTTTTGAATACTTTTTAAGACTCTGCTTATATTCTTACTGTAAATAGAAACTGACTTTGCAGCTTTTTACTCATTTTATGAATGATACACTTAATACTAGGCCTGGGCCATTATCCAAAAATTGAGAGATTGAATCGAAACGAATCGTCAATTATTTGGTAGTGGTTTTTGTGAATAAAAATGTGTAGTTTGGAGCAATAATTGAACTTTGAGGCAAACAAAAAGCGAATAAATGGGACATATTCAAAGTTTTTGTTTTGTTTATGTTTATGGCGTTTGTTTTTGAAAAGGTTAAACAAAATCAAATCGAAAATCAAGGTCGATCAATATGAGAAAAGAAATTGTGATTGTATTTTTCCCAGATCGCCCAGCCATACTTGATACTGTATATACTGTATGTTGGAAGATCAGGAAAAAAACATGATACCGATCAATTGCAATTTTTTGAGACTAAATAAAAATATCATTTAGGAAAAAAGAAAAAGGAAGGAAAACAAATTATGTTTCATTTAATAGAATAAATGCTCAAGACTGCATGTTTTTACTGACAGAGGTTTGGTTATCTCTAGAGTTTTCAAATGTTTCCATACATCCAAAATGTTCTATTCTAGCCATTTCTGACACATCTTCACCCTCTAACTTAAGTAAAACCAAACACTGAATAAACAGATAAAGTTAAGCTGTCGTAGCAGGTGTTTACCATTTGCCTGTACTCCTTGATCATCTTCATCCTGGCCTCTGTAGCCTTTCCGTCCTCTCGCTGCTCGATGCTGCTGATTATCCTCCAGGACGCTCTCCGCGCTCCGATCACGTTCTTGTAGGCCACAGACAGCAGGTTCCTCTCCTCCACCGTCAGCTCCACCTTCATTCCCGCCACCTTCTTCATCGACTCCACCATCTCTGCGCACGGACACACAACAACGAGCTTCGGTTAACAAAACACACTTTGAATTTGTGTGAATAAAACTGGAAATCTCACACAGAAACTTAAGCACAGATTATGGCAGTTTTTTTCTTTCAAAGTTTTGTGAATTTTGAAGGTTGTGTTTTTTTGGGCTACACTTTCCAGTCATAAATGGTGGATTTTCAGCATATTTTCCATGTCTAAAGGTTGCTATTCATGTTCAAAATTACTAAAAACTTCCTAGCCTAATGTTCTAATTGAATGACTATTTTAATTTATTTTTACTGAAGGGTTGAGGTCACTTGTTTTGGGATTGGTCGCTTTTTTTTCCTGGCAACACTGATCAGCCTAGACTAGACTAGATCTAGACATTGACCGTAGGGCTGGGCAATGTGGCAAAAAATTAATATCACGATTTTCTTGGGGACAGACCACGATTTAAACTTTATCACAATTCTTCTAGATTTGTCTATTTTCTTATTGCTTTTAAGGTTTATTCATTGGCTAAATCCAGCTGTCAAAGGCTGACCAGATATTTACAGAGAAACAAGACAAAAGAAAACCATCTACCACAGCTTTTCAGGAAAAATATTTTTTGAAATAATTAATTAAAACGTATCGCCGCAAAACAAGAGTTGATAATTTTGGCATATTTTAATTTTTATTTTAGTTAATCAAACCTGAAAAATGGCCAAAAATGTACTTTTATTTGGACACAAAAGCTGAAAAAGTCATCCCACAACTGTCAAAATTCACAAGAAGAAAAAAGAAACAGACTTGGCAACTCTGAGGCTGACTAACAGCAGAGGTAGATGGGAAAAAGTCTGTTTTTGACCAGACAAAGGCAGTAAATGGAGAAATGAGAAATCGCTCACGATTCGATATTTATCACAATATTGCCCAGCCCTAATTGAACGTGAAGAAGGAACTTTCTAAAAAAGCAGATTATTGCATTTACCTCAAAAGCAAATTGAAAATAGACATAAGACAGATAATAAAATAGAAATCATGATCTATTTTCCCAAAAAATAGAGATATTAATTTTTTGCCATATCGCCCAGCCGTATGCAAAATCATATATTTGTGTGCGTTTTAAATTAGTCAGCATCAGCTAGTAAAAAGTCTCAAAAATACAACCGATATCAGGGGAACAATACACGATTCTGCAAAATGTCCTGAATCAGCACAAACATTTGATCCCAGTATCAAATCAGTGCGTCACTAGTTTTGAGCATTTCTGCAGCGATTGCATTTTAGACATGATCGACTTGAATATTTTCACTGCGTCATTTTCCTTTGAACCTCTAACTCAATTCCTGACGTGGGAAGCACTTGCGCGTCATGTGTTTTATTGTTTCTGAGATTATGATGTCGGGGGGCTGAAAAGCAAAAGGAACGCAAAAAAGCAGCTTGATCTTTGTCCTTTAATGTATTTGAAATAGCATGAAATTTCAACATATTCAGCTAATTTATATTCAAGATTTTTCAGGCCACAGTATAAAATGGGAAATAATAATGAAGTGAATTCAAGTGAACCCATCATCAAAAACCTATGCCTACATGAAAACAGCTTTATATATAGCTGTTTATAACTTCATAACACAGACATTGAAAGTGATCATTGTCCATTTAACTTTGTCATTTGTCAGTTACTGCAAACGATCGCTACATTGGGATTTTTTCACAGTAAAACTAAATCCTGTGATATCTCAAACACTACTAGTAACATGGGCATAGGAAATAGGTGAAAACAGATATTTCTCAAGCGCCTGAGGTTCTGTTACGTGATGATTACTACAAACATGGGGGGCTCAGTGTAGGGCTCAGTGTTGAAACAAGGCAAAAACATCAATGAAGGTGATTTGGCATGTGTCCCCTGTAAGATAACCTTTATAACGGTGTCAAACTGTATATTATTATACTTCTAGACCACAGATCACCAACTGTTCCAACATTAGAATCATGTAGCGGCAAATTAAAAATGCTGTTTCATTTAAACCAACCTTTTCTTTCTACAGATTACTCTAAATAATGTTACTTTTAAAGGCTTCTGATGTGTTTTGGGTTGTGTTGTTGGAGCCTCTTAGCCAGGACTCCCTTGAAAAAGAAATCTTCGAATCTCAATGGGACTTTCCTGGTTAAATAAAGGCTAAATAAAAAAAAAATAAAGGTGAGAAACATAAAAATTAAATTGCACAAAAAGTACAATTTAAATACTATAGTTATGAACTACTTTCACACAGAGCAGATCAAAACTGGGATTAAGATTCTACATAATCCAGAACAAACCCTGAATTAAAGATCCAAACAAGTCTACACCAAGACTAAACAGGTCTTAAGCTCTTAAAGTAGATCCAAACCAGAACAACCTCATGTGGTCTACAGTAGGCTTTCAGATATGACACATTAACCTCACATTAGCATTACACACACAATGCAAAATCTAACAGTAGGTTGAAATCAAACTATCACTATTCACACAAACCAGGTCTAGAACTCAACCTAGTGAAGTGGGCCACATTCCTGTAAGGTTACTATTGAGCCAGTAAAACCGTAAATCACTCAGTAACTAAATAAACCCAGTACAAATCCCGTGAATGACTCATAGCCCATTCACATTACGTTACTGGGCAACGTTTGAACAGTGGCGACAGCTAAAAACAGCCTCTTCTCAACCTGCAAATGGTATGACAGCAGCAGCAGAGGCCGTCAGGAGCGGACCACAGGAAGAGGCCAATCGATCCTGGGCCGGGAACACCCCCCGGACAACAGCTGCCCGCCCCAAACACACTATTTTACAGACTCACTGTGCTCTGTAGTTATGTTTTGGCTTAGACATGGAGATTAAAAGGTCTGTTCAGCAGAAATTAAGACTGCAATTCTGCAATTTATAATTCTGGTCATGTTTTAATCATCTTAAGTGTTATTGGACTTATGCAGACTCTATGCCAAAAACAATTAATAATGAAGACAGTGATAATAATAGATAAATATAAAAATAAATATCTAATAAGGTATTGTTTATTGTATTCATAAATAAATCTCAAACTACCATATTTGAAAGTGAATGATTAGTCAGCTAAAAAAATGAACAGGCTGTGTTAATGTGACTTTTTCATTCAAGTACAAAAAGAGATTGAGTTCAGTCACATATATAAATCACTAAAATTAAATAAGTAAGCAAAATTAGATTTTTAGTATTACATAGCAAAGTAAAATGTAAGAAAAAAAAGCTAGCTTGACATCATCACAGTTTAGAAAGTGAACAAAACCTATTGCCAAATAGTGGAAAGGGCTGCAAAAATTAGTCAGAATAAATAACTAGTTCTTTGATATACCAAACTTATATTTTTAACATTGTAGTCATCATATTTTACATTTTAAGACATTACAAAAACACACTCTGTAGCAAAGTAAAGTTAATATCATCCTGTTTTTCTTCATTAATATGCACTTTATTAAAAGATTATCAATTACCATTACAATATCAACCTTTCTTTAGTTATTATTTGCCACTTTGCAATACAACTTGTTTGACTAGTCAACTTATATAACCGCTATTTGCAGCCATATGATAACATAAAGGTTAGGTCATGTTTAAATCATTGTAGTCCTGTTATATTTCTGATACAGCCCTGGTTTAAACCAGATTTACAGTAAATCAAAGTGATTTCAGCTTCGTTCCTGATTTAATTAGCAGCTGGATGTTCTTCGGCAGCATGTTGCTGTGCTAATTTGGTTTATCCTTTAAACTGAGCATAAATTACAAAAAATACTGAGGTGGTCTCTTTGGCCTCTGGTGAGAACAGCCATGCCCACTGCTAACAGTAGGCTAGCACAAACCAGAAGCTAACTAAGGTACCCTAACAACTAATTACCCGAAATATTGAAAACTGCCTTTCTAACTCGGCGTGAAAGGAACACATTTACGTGTCAAAACGTGTGCTAACATGTTTGTGTGACACAATTGAGCCAGTCCCTAAAATTAGTGCTAAAGAGCACACGGGAGACAAGACTGAACGAAAGATCACGCTCCAATAATCCGCCATTTTGAGTTAGCACTTTCGCTAACACTGGCCACTACCAGCCGCTTTCTTTAATTATGCTTACTTCCCGGTATTAATTTACACTTCGTACACACTTATACAGCTTGGTCGCTAATAATTCCCAGTTATGTCAAGGTGAAATAGGCTCAGCAACAGACAAAAAAGCTGTAAGATTAGCTGCGGCTAACAGCATCGCACCCAATTGATAGCACCGTTAGCTAGCATTCGTGAGCTAACGGAGAAAAAATCCTAGCGGTGAACATGTCCCATTCAGAAACTCCTCAAAAATATAACCTTACCGTCGTATCGTTCCGCCTGCTCAGCCAGTTTGGCCTGGAAAATGTAGTCTTCCCGCTCCGTCATTGTTGCTGAGATGGGAAAGGCGTAGAGGACTATCTAAAGTGAAATTATGTATGAGCGGGGTGAGTGAGAGGTCCGTGGATCGCTGAGTGTGAGGTTCCGCCCCACCGCCGGGAAAGATGGCGGCCATCCGGGTCCCGCTGTCCGGCTTCGTGAGCGGCAGCAGCGGCCCGTTCAGCATCAGGACGACCAACGCAAATTCTTCTTTAGGATAATAGGGCACGTTGTTGAATGTGAAACAAAATATAAGCTCTTAGGTAAATAGCCATAAGAAATATTAAGTCCATTATAACATGCCCCCAGGTAATTGCTCTGTGCATTGCTTAATCGACTAATTGGAAGGTGGTGTTTCGTTATAAGCAAATTACTTCCCACAGCACAAACAAAAGTCAGCGTTTCTTGTCACATCTACCGTTCTCTCCTACAGTTTTCAACCTGAGAATAGGGGAATATTTCTGGGGGCTACCAGATATTATATTAGATCTATGGGGCTACCAGATAAAATATTGAAACAATTACAACTTGATAACTGCAGAGGTCAATGTATATTCCTAGTTAATAATAACATTTAATTTAGTTGTTGGTCTAATAGTTTCATCTAACTAACCACATGTCCTCAAATAAACAATTTAATCACATAGCCATTGTGGATCACAACAGAAAAAGTTATGAACCCCTGCATTTTGTGTCAATTTCTTGTGATTTTTTTTGCATGTCCTGCCTATTTATCATGGTTTATAAATATTTATTTAAACATTTCTTTTTGTTTCAAGTCACCAAATTACCAAATTCAGTTTTCAATTTTTCAATTTGTATCATTTTTGTAGTCCTAGTTGAAATAAAGTCCTCATGACCTCAAGTTTGTTCATGACAGATAATAGGCCAGGCCCCCCCCCCCCCCCCCCTCAAAGTAACCATGCAACCAACTCGCGACCCCCACAGCAAAGAAAATATACTTTTGTAATAATTTAAAGGTACAAAACCATTTAAATGTGGGTTATTTGTGTTTATTTTGACCGTGTATTGCTTTATATGACCACAATTCCCCCCCAAAAAGATCAAATGCAATGTCATAATACATTCTGAAATCATCTCGCGACCCCCACTTTGGGAACCACTGTAATAGGCTACACTTTACTTTCTAGGGTACAGTCAAAAGACTGGCCTTCAAGTTCAAACAGAGTTCGGTGTCTGAGTAATTATCAAACCATGACTCAAATCAGCAAACACCAGCTTAAGTTTGACTCAAGTCCAAGTCACAACCTGAGACTAGTCCACATCACCATATTTTACAATTATTCATTGTCTGGTTTAGAGCTGAACCTAGTTTCTAGTTTGTGAATTTTGCTGACTGTATTCTGGTCTGGTGACATCCACTCACTCAAAACTAAAATGTAATATATTTCATGCATACTTCAAGCAAAATCCTTACAATCTTAGCAATTAGTGGACAAATACATTTAGTTGGCTAATGACTCCATTGATCAATTAACCTTCTAATCACTCTATTCCTAAAAACTGCAAATTTTCACTTATTACCCATAGTAACACACAGAGTGTTGTTCGCATAAACAGTTCCACAACCTGAAAACTTGTATACCGTTGATCGCTTTGAGAGGGAAAAATACAGCTCGTCTGCACAACACACAATGCTTGCTTAAAAATATGCACACTTGTTATTTTACTTGGATTTACTTTATTTACTAGTATTTTAACACCTTACATGCTACAGGAAATAAAAAAGTAATTCAAATGTCTTGAAAGAATATAGTGTTATAATAAAATGGCACATTTTGAATATTAACACAATTTCCACTGACACTTTGCCACACCTTTTTCTCAATGAGGAATGACATCATGCAGGGCAACAAAATACTTCCTGGAGATTCCGTTGGCAACACAGTCACAAGTTTTTTTTAAGCACTTGAAATGTGACACAGCTCGATTTTGACAACAGTAGCAGTAAACCCAAATATTTTATTATAATCCTAAAACTGTTTCTCAAGATAATACTTTGCAAAGACTAGAATTTTGTAGCCCGTGATTTTGTAAAAGCGTTAGGAGTTTACTCAAAAGATAAAACTGTGAACACTTATTGTCTAAAAGCAGTAAGTGCATTATGATTCAGTCGATTTCAAAGCAGAGTGTCCATAGCATCTCTTTTTAACACGCCTATGGTGCCATCTAGTGGACTTGAAATGGGCATACAGTTTTTTTTCATGCGCTTGAAATTTGTTGTATCCTCATTCAGGACCAATTCAGTCAGTTTTGCTTAATTTTGAAATTTAAAAAACTACACAAAATTTCGCACAAGGTGATGATTGTCAGGAGGAAACAAAAAAAAGTAATCAAAACATAATGCTTGACATATTTTGGGAGATTTGTGAGAACTAGCGACGAGAAAAATGAAATGAAAAGGAATTTAAATAAAATCAGGCAAAGCTTAAACGGGAAGAAAATGCCGATACAAGAAAAAAAAATAATTAAAAGGTTAAAAATGTGGATAGCACAATATTCCCCACAGTCTTGAAGACACTTGGACCATGATGAAGCCACTAAAAGAGTCAGTTCACAAATGTTAAGCACTATAATGTAAAGACAGCACTATCTAAAGCGGTGGTCAGGCTACATTCACTCTGTGCAACTTCATTCGAGTCCATCAGGTGCAGAACTAAGCTGAATTCTGCATTTTTGATCAGTTGTCTTTCTAAATTGTTCAGCCCCTGACGTAGTAGTATTTTTTTTATTAGGGGAAATATTCATTATGAGAGTGACTTTATCCACTTTACAATCACTCCATCCCAGCGCACATGCAGCAGTAAAAACTGTACACTGTTTCTGCACCCCATCGTGAAATGAAAACCAAAAAAAAAAAAAAAAAGCAACAAGAAAAACAAAACCTTTTAGCATGTAATGATCATCAATACATCGTTTCATAACAATATGTTCATTTTTTTTCTTACAAAAGACTATTTGGTGATCGGAAGTGATGGGGATCGATGGGAGGGTGAGGCAGGTAAGGCAGGTGTTGTTCGTCTGTGTATTATTAGTGTTTTATTTCCTCAACAGTAGGAGACTTGTTTACGACTAAGAGTTCACACTTTATTACGTCGCAGGAGTTTTATCCAATTGTCGACACTCCACAGTAGAAAGCTCCTTCATCCGCTCCAATCCGTTAAAATCCAGAGACTGTAGAGTAAAATATCACTTGGTGCTTCGTTGGCGAGAATGTGTTTTGACTTTTGAAGAAGTAAAATGCTGCGTTCATGTCCAATAAGGAAAACCTGCAAGCTCATGTATAAAACAGAAGGCACCATATCATCTATTCCTTAAGATTTCATACATTTTTAATGGAAAATGTGTTAACTAAAGCACTATACCAGAATTTTTTAAGTAATGAACCTAATAGAAACGCAACTATAGAGCTTATGCACTGACATCATTTTATTCCAAAAAGGCTTAGCAACTTTAGAGTGAGTGGCATTTCTTCAATGTATTTCTTTGTTGTCGTAGCAACGGCTTGTTTGCTAACAACAGTTCATGATTTAGGACATTTCAACTGCAACAAACGGACTCAAAAACATCTTTTTAAAGAAGAAAAAGGTAATAAGTTCAACTGTGGGTGATTTCAATGTCTGATAAATGTAAGAAGCTAAAGTCTTGTTGTTTATCTGCTTTGCTACAACTGTTGACTTGATTTTCTCTTTTTACATGTCAGTTACAAACCCAGTGCTCAGACTTGTTGTGGGTTGAATTTGTTATTAAACTGTAGTTTATTTTTCCTGTTTTAGCTGTTTATTCAACTCTTACAAGAAAAAATGTTCTTTCTCTCCATTAACTCTTATGCATCCTTGCCACTCAGCATGAACATTTAGAATGATGTCACCTGCATAACCTCTATTCAGGGAAACTTACACCTACTGTCTCATTTACATGTTTATTTGTATCCTTCTAATCTCCGAAAACTAAGAAGTGAGCTAGTGGGGGTCGCGAGATGATTTCAAGATGATTTCACAATAATGACTTGTTTTTATCCGTTTTTGTAACTTTAGCATCAGGTTTGACTGGATTTTGGTCATGTAAAGCATTCAACTACAAAAATAAAAGCATTTTAGCACACTTTGAATAGTTTTCTAACGTGAAATTATTAAAGAGGGTCGTAAGTTGATTACATCCTTATTTTGTGGGTCTGAAAAGTTTGGGAACCACTGAGCTATAGCATGCTAGTTGTTATTTTTATTGTCACTTCAAACAACATTAGGTAAGTGAGTTAGTGGACTGCTTAATTATTGTGTCAAACTAGGGCTGGGCAATTGAGACAAATGTATTTTTTCATTACTCAACATACTGTACGATAAATATCTCAATATCTATGAAACTATTTTTTTCTAAGCCTAAAGCCTGCTGATAGTAAGTAGAAATGTAAATCTACATTGAAGAAGTTAATTTTGGCAATGACTTTTCATGACTAAAGCTAATAAAACATAAAATCATAAATTCTATGCATAACACAAGCCTATTGTTTCAGTACAGTTTAGTAAAAACAGATTAAATGACCTTTTTTCAATTTTTTTCATTCTCTTTAATGACTAAATGGTATTTTCATCAGTTTTATTTGCTATAACCAGGACTAAATCAAGACATTTACAATATGGCCCAATTTATATCTTGGATAGAATTATATCTCGATGTACAATATATCGTTACATTGTCCAGCCCTATTTCAAGCAGCATAAATCGGCTACAACTCTTTTATATAAGCTTTGTGGCAATAATAACACATTTTTTACACTGTTTCAAAAATATTTGGTTGGGGAAAGTTACGAGGTCAAGGTAGAATTAATTTTGTCCAAATGGAAGAGTTTTTTCTCACCCATCTTTTCACACAAATCCTGTCCTAAAATCTAGTCTGCATGTTTACTACTGGACATGAACGCAGCATCGTGTGTGGGGGAGCGACAAATACAAACTGCCATCTACTGTTCGATCTACTTTTCGGAAGGCGCAGTGGCTTAAGTTCTCTCCGGGACGACGAGGAGGAGGAGCAAAGACGACGACATCCAACAGACACAAATCCAGCAACAAGATTTAATTCTCCAGGAGTTCACTGTTGGATAGAGTTGTATTGTTACGGTGCATATTATGAAGTGTGATTTTTAGCAGTTCTCAGTGAAGGATGGACTGTTAAACTGAAGAGGTGGTGTTGGAGGAGGAGGAGGCGGGTTACAGGGGAGCAGGTCTAATACTAGTGTCCCGTTTGTGGATGCCGCGGGCCGCCCTCAGCTCAGCTCGTCGTCAGGGTTGTGCTGGTCCAGGAGTTTGACGTGCGTGAAGGGGAAGTGGCCGCGTTTGCCTTTGCACTCTCCCTCCCATTGGCCGTTCACGTTGATTTTGGTCACCTTCACCATGTCACCGACCTGGAAACAGAGAAAATAAAGGATGTAAAATGGTTTCAGACATATAATTTGACAAAAAGACAAAAGTTAGGCTAAAAAAAATGGCAAAAAATTAAGAATACATTTACTTCTAACTAATAATGAATTTGGCAAGTAAGAGACCAATGATGAGTGATTAATTGACTAAAAGATCACATTCTACACTTATTTGAAAATTTACATTGTTGTAACTTTTTTATTTGTATCATTTGTATCTTTTAACTATTTTTGAAGCAATTTTTATATAAACGATATACTGGATATTCTAATTTTGGCATATCCTCGAAGCAACTATTGCGATATTATCTGAAATTCGATATATTGCCCAGCTCCAGTCACACGACTACAAAATGTTTACAAATTTCGATCCAAACAAAAATGTACAATATAAATAGGGATGCGTAGTAGTACCAAGACCCGTTTTCATAACAGCCCCTGTGCTGCGTCTTAAGGGTCCACTGGATCAATAAGCTCCAGGCGCACCAGGCCAGACACACAGGTGGAAAAAACGGTTCGACACAGCGCTCACCAACTAGCCGCGTGCACGAGACACTTGAAAGTATGATAGAAAGTAGGGCCTGACTGACAAGTTTCAAGCCTTTAAAGTCACTCATATGAGGCAAAGTAACTCTAAATATGACCACTAAAGTCAGTTTTTTTAAACACCTGCTCCTAATGAAAAAAAAGTATTTTTAAATTTCTAATTATATCGGCTGTCATATCGGTTATCGGCACCCCCAGCTTCCTCTATATCGGTGTTGGTATCTGTTCCAAAAAAGCTATCGGTCACAGCCTAATACAAAGGTCGCGTGTCCGCGGTATAACACCTAATCTGCCACATCATTTCATAAACTCTGATCACTTGTGGAATAAGCACAGCAAAGCTTTGGATTGAATTGTGGCCTTTTCAAGTCAGCCTCTGAAGCTAACTACACTATACAAATAACACTGCAAAAAATATGAAAAATAAATAATATACATTTAGCTGGCTAGTAGTTATTTTGTTGTCTTTTTGAAGTTTTTTTCTAAAATGTTTTGTTTAGAAGAAACATGCAATCATTAGTAGAAAATAAGCATCTTATTGTAATGTTTTTTGTGAGTAAAAGTCATTTAACAGAACCGTTAAAAGATCGGATCGATAAGAGTAGTAGTATTGATAAATCCTTTTCGATTATGGCAAATAAACTACCTTACCCCTAAATATAATATAATGCAACAGACTGTAATGTGATACAATATAAAACTGGACATACAGTAAATGTGTTACATTAGCTTTATCTAGCCCAATTGCCGTATTTGTAAATAACACAGAAGGATGTATACTTTAAAATGCCACCCTCAACCTCCTCCGATTAAAATCAATTTGGCTCCAGTTTTTTTTTTTTGAGTTTCCACTGTTCTAGAGAGTAGTTTCATAAAGTCAGCTAGTGAGCCAGTTTTGACCCTGAATGACACAATTTTTACCACAATTTGAATACTATTATAATTCACTAACATGTCTAGATTGAAGAAGCTCTGTAAGGTAAAGCATATTTGAATGAAATTGTAAATGACTAACATTCAAAAATATTAAGGTCTTTTTTCTTCTGAACAGTTTGATTTATATATTTTTTCTGATATCAGCAATTATTCAACATTTCCAGTTTCTATCTAGAGATGAAACTTAAACAAAATAACTTTTCAAAACTCCAAGAATAGTATTTAACTTCTCTACCAGTGAAAGTAGAAATGAAAGTAACTCAGAGAATCCCAGAGTTTTTCTACAGAACACCACAAATACCAGAAATGTGCATAATACAGCCTCCATATGTTCAGAATCCAGAGCGCTTATCGTAAATACAAAAGTGCAGATAATCCCACTTCCCCTTGAACTATTGTGTGCGGACGACAGATTAGTGCGGACGTGGAGAAAAGGAGTGGCTGCTGGAGCCGAGGCCGTGAACCAGAACAAACAGATCCAAAGTTCAGGTGCAGCAAAAGAAACGCAGACGGTGAGAGAGAGACAGAGAGAGAAACCGACGCAATACAAGACAAGAAAGAGCTGGAGGTGCTTGGAATGGCCTCAGACTTTATAAAGTTAATGTTTTCTGAATTAAAGAATTGTTCTTTGTGGGTTTGGGCATAAATGCAGTATAGAAATGCAATAGTAGTAAATAACAAACCACTAGAAAACTTATTGAATTAAAGGGAATCTATTTTTTTCTATGCATTTAGGAATAAACTATAACATGTGTAGATCAGTAATTTACATTTATTGTAAAATACTAAATTGATGTAAAACAGCGTAGAAATAGAAAGAGGTCCATTAACTTCTTGTTCAAAACTGCAGAACTGATAAGCCCCGCCTCTTCATTCAGACAAATATACAAAATATTTACTTGAGGAAATATTGTAATTATTTCAATATTATGAATAACATAAATTCTACACAAAGATACCACGACAATAATGCATGAAATCAACTTCTTTCCATCAGACTGTACTCTCAAACTGTAGCAGCTCTCACTTTCTTGGAAAAGATCCTGAATATTTGATGGTAGTGTATTATTTCTTACTGGCTTTGTTCATTAATTGCGCAGTTAACAACTCTACAATATAATTTAATTTAAAAAGTTTTGACTGAAAGAAAAGTTTGTTAGTGTTAGTGTGTTCCAAATATTCGGCCTTATGAATAATCCTGAATTCATGTTCTAAATATCTTTAGAACATGAATTCCTTGGATTCAGACGAGGTTTAAAAGTCATGTATTGTAGAAACATGTATTCATGTTAGTTCATTTGATGAATTAATGGTGGAATCCATGAATGAATTTATTCAAGAAACCACATGAATTCATGATATTTCTTGATGACTCACGGTGAACTAATGCATAAATACATTATGAATTCAGGAACACGTGCATTCATGATAATGATCAATGCATTCATGTCCCCTTAATAAAGAGAAAACTAAAATTTGTATTGATGTAAAATGGCTATATGACTTTTTGAACCATTATTAAAGAATAAAGTAAGGTAAAGAATTGGGGGTACTTGGGGCAAAAAGGAGGGGGACCACTGTCTGTAATATACTTTATTCGGAGTGTATATATCTATGTATATATCTATATATATATGAATCGGAGTGTTTGGCTGCTCTCTTGCAGTCTCTCTGGAGGCACTGAGCTCTTTTTGAAACTTTTTTGGTTTTTTGGCAAGACAACTTTGGACTTCAACCAATAAGACGTGTGGCCTCTGATGTTCAACAAACAGGAGTAAAGTATTGTCAGATTTGTGAAAAGGAGACATCTGTTTTTCTCGTTACCATGGAGAGTGGAGACCAAGCTAATGCTAATGCTACCTACGCTAGCTTTGGACTTCTAAAACGGCAGACTTTCACACCTGAAGCAGCAGAGGACGTTGCAGTGAAAATAGTTTGATTCTTGGGATTTCATCCGCCCTGTGATGTTCAACAGACACAAGTTAGGATTTTGTGAATGGAGTTGTTTGTTTGTCTTGTAACCATGGAGATGGTACACGAAGCTACGAAAGCTAACTTTGCTAGCTTTGGACTTCTGAAATGCTACAGAACTTTTACATCTGCTGCATCCGAAGCTTTTGCAGAGGAAGATTTTGTGGGGATGGTCTTATCACCGACTGAAACAACAGAAGTTCACCTGCTCCACCTGGACCTGACTGTGATGTGTCTACAGAATCCACTTGCTCCACCTGGACCTGACTGTCATCTGTCTCTCACTCCGGTTTCCACCTCCAACTGCACCTGCTCCTCCAGCTAAGGCCCTGACGAAGCCAAGCACAACATCATGGAGATTGTCCCCGAGCGCCGTTCAGTGGCAGCACACTGCTCCTGACAGACGCCCCAGCGGCTCTGCAGGATGGGTCAAATGCAGAGAATGAATTTCCCTCTCGAGGGATCAATAAAGTATTATCTTATCTTATCTTATCTTATTCATCAATATTCTTCAACTACAAGCCTTCTGTAGCCCTTTATCAATTTTATTTGGTTTCACGTGTTTTTAAAAGGTATTATTTAAAATGACAATAATAACAGTAGTAAAAAAAAACTAGACCAGTGATTCTCAAAGTGTGGTCCAGGGAATGTTTTTGCTACAAACATTTAAACCAGTAAAAAAAAAAAGACCACAAGGAATTACTTTTCATTGAGAATTTTTAAGTGATCCCATTGTGAAGAATGATGAGGGTCCATGGGATATTTTTTTTAGCTTTTAAGTGGTTTGTGACCTGAAGACGATGGATTCACTTCATTTGAGTACTTCAAGTGCAGAACTGTCCATAGATATAGATACAGCTGTGTGCATAACCATGCCACAATTTATCCTATATCCCTGAAATATACGTTTAATTTTCGATTTTACAATAGCTAGTTTGTGATCAAGTGAGCCTTGGTATGTATTTTAAAACTCAACTATCAGAATAAATCAATAATACTATAAATATTAATAAACAACAACCAAACCTGCTTTTGAACCAGTTATTTTAAGATTTCTTTTTCTGAAAAACACTAAAAAGTATCTTTAGAAGTGAGCTGTCCAGTCTGTCTTTATGTCTGCAGCTCCAGGGCTTAAACTGGGACCGTCCTGTCATTACGTGTGGATTTAGGGCTGGACTGAGGAACTCAATCTTCTCTTATTCACCAGAGGGAATTATGTGGAGGCAAAACAATATATTAAAACACAATCTGCATCATCTCTATTTGCAATGGGACGTTCATTTGAGATCTTTTGTTTTGTTTTCTAAATCTACTCTGGAAGATTTTTGTGTCTAAGTTAAACAAAAGTGCAGTGTAATTTTTATTTTGTCTTCCTACTTTAATCAATTTCTTAAGATGTGTTCTATTTCTAACTCTATGTCCTGAAGCAGTTCTGTGACAGTTCTGTGAGACGCAGGATCTGATTTTGAACTGGAGATAAAATGAGGTTTGTTCTGAGAAGTCGCGTGTGGTGAGGTGGCATGGATTATGTAAGTGCACTTTCACAGATGCAAAGTAACATGAAACAGCAGCAGCAAACGCTTAAATAACAGCTATAATTATTCTTAAATAAGGCTGCAACAAGTTGATCAACTAAACACAAACATTATTCCAATAATCTTTAACTAATTTAGTAATTGAATAATTAACTTTACAGTGCACAGTCTTCACAGTTTTATAAATCAGACAAAATGACACTAGACATACAGTATATTAAAATGTCTTTTTAATTAACAAAAAAAGGCAAAAAAGAATAAGCTAACAAAGAATAAGAACAAATTATCTTGAGCTTAGCAGATTGAATGTTATGTAAAATTTAATTAAAGTAACTAAACTTTTGTAATATTATTAAAACACATCTTGTCTGAAAAATAAATTATAAATGTATGTATGTATGTATGAAGAATGGATATCTTGGTCCACTGGCTGATAATTGTACTTGACAAGCAAAATCTGCTTAAACTAAGTTAATATATATCTGTCACATCCCTCACATTTTAATTGTCTTTTATTTACTTTTATGAACATTTCTGTATTTATTTATTTTGTGAAAATAAACAATAAAAATAAATAATAAACAAATATGTTGATAAATAAAAAAAAAAAAAACCAAAGCCTTTTGCATTGTTGGTCAATATTCCTAAAATTCTCACATTGGCTAATTGTCAAAATATCTTTTTACCAAAATATTTGTGGCAATTCTTACCTATGTTCATGTCATAAACTTTTTTCTGGTTCAAAAGGTTTTTGGTTAGTATAGAGGGGATGTTTGATCGACGTCACTTTCCGTCTTACAGAGCAGGCTTCATCTGCTTAGCTGGGGAAACTTCTTTGAATAAAACAATAAAATAGGATTAGAGCAGCTGTTTCTCTGGTCTGACAGTGTTTTTCTCGCAGTTTTTTTCACCTGAATGTAACTTTTAAGGGTCGTAGAGTCAAATTTCATTAACAATTTTTTAGCAGCATAACTTTAGTTTTCACACAGTAATAAACTCTTGCAGTCAGCTGACAACAGAACTTTTAAGATTAAGGTATACTTAAGGTAGAGCTGGGCGATATGGCAAAAAAATTTCTATCACGATTTTCTTGGAGCAAGATTGCGATTTCGATTTTATCACGATTCTTGTAGATTGTTTTTTTTCCTATAGACTTTGACGTAAGCACAATTCAACTCAGTAGCTAAATCCAACTGACAAAAAATTTGACCTGCAACCTCAGTTCTTCAATAAAAAGTCAATAAAAGAATTGTGTGTTGCTGCAAAACACGTGTTAGAGATTTTCATGTTTTTCTTATGCTAATAATGACATTTAGACATGAAAACATGCTAAAAATCC
This sequence comes from Mugilogobius chulae, assembly GCA_038363315.1. Lineage (NCBI taxonomy): Eukaryota > Metazoa > Chordata > Actinopteri > Gobiiformes > Gobiidae > Mugilogobius > Mugilogobius chulae. The sequence goes on from CM076415.1 coordinate 25,937,309, forward strand.
ATGTTTCAGTTATATAAATTTATATATTTTAATAAATCAAACCTGAAAAATTGACTTTGACTTAAAAGCTCAGTCCAAAAGAGACTTTAAAAAAAGAAGCCCAAAGTTGCTAAAAACACTTGGATTTGGAAACTTTGAGACTAAGAATAATAGGTTGGAAAAAATAATCTATATTTGAACAGATAGATGCAGCAAATTGAAAAAAAAAGAATCACAATGTGACGATTTCATGAAAAAAGCAGATTGTCACAGAGATGACGAGCTCACGATTTGATTTTTATCACAATATTGCCCAGCCCTAACTTAAGGTATACTTTTTGAACTTGTTTCCACTGCTTGTGTCAATGAGGGGCGGCTTTTTCTGCAGGACGGGTGCGCGTACCGTGCATCGCCTGTGTTGATAAACAAAAAATCCTTCTACCGCTGCTCGTTCTTTAACTCCTGCTCTGATTGGTCAAAACGATCAGAATGTCCTGCTCCAAATACACATGTTCCATAGCCTGTAGCGCACCTATCAAAAGACTAAAGCGAACAACCAATATGGCAGTAAACGCCAGTGAGCCAAAGCCACTGACGCACAACGACTGCCATCTTTGATCACCGGGACTTGGTTGCAGCCCAAGATGATATCGGCAGTTCATTTGTATCTACAATTTACTCTTAACAAAATAAAAAAAAATAAAATCATGTCACAGCAGAAACTTTAGCTGATTTAATGAAATTTGTGTAAACCCTTTAAACTTTATAAAGTATTAATGTAGAAAATCAATTACAGTAAGAAGCCTGATTACTTCCAAATTATCCTAGAGCTGAAACCAATGGACTCGACTACATCTAATCAAATATTGAAATAATTATTAACTGTAAGTGTAACTGGATAATTATTAACAGGGCTATAAATCAACCCTAAAACCTGAAAGTTTTATGACTCAGACGAGCGGTTATTACATTAAAACGAGTCATTTTAGTGGTTTTGCTCGTGGGATACAAACTAAAGGAAAGAAATATGGACTTATTTTTGCCAAGCTGCGGTCAAACATTTATTAAAATATACTCTTTGATTAGGCATGTTTAAATGTTATTTGTATTTGCTGCATTTCCCTCAGTCTCCACTAAAACGTAAATGCAGTGAGAGGCACAGTCCTGCAGCTGAGGCCGTCTGCAGACTCAGGCTTTATGTAACAGGCTGTTTGACACCTACAGGTCGAAGGTCACTCAGTCTGGACCATAGGCAGCAACTGGAAAGTGACATTTATACTTTCTATGAGCAGGAGCGGGCATGGAGCTTATGTAAGGCTGTGGAAATGTGTCTGAGGTTTCCACAGTAAGTACAAGAAGTAGTTAGTAGAAGGCTCAAGTCTACGGCTGGGCATAAAAAAACAAAAATGGTTTCTATCTGGAACTGAAAACATGATGCATTTTCAGTGAGTTTTTCTGTTCCTTGACTTTAGATCTCTGCGTAAATAAGCAGACAACAGAAACACCACACGTGTGCTATTTAAAATGACACAAATTATGCTCCACAAACTGCAAAAACACCACGTAGTCCAGTGTTTCCAAACTCTTTTTTTTTAGACATTACACACTTTTTCAGTGGCACACCTCCTGCACAAAACAGGCAATTTTTAGGAGACAAAATATATTTAATTACCTCGTCTGCTTCATTAATTTACTTTAACACTCTTATGTGTTAAAGTTAATTAATGACTCTGAGACAAAGTTAGTAGATTTTTGCTCAACATTGTATTATTGTATTGTAACATTGAATTATTGATTGTACTTAAACCAAAATAGAATAAGTAGTTGTTCAAACACACATATTGTGCGTAATTAAATATTTCAGTAATTTTGCATCTGTGCACTTTTATATTTAGTAAATTATCGTGATAATATTGTTAATCGCGATTACTTTGGTCACAATAATCGTCAGTGCAAATTTTAATATCGTCCCAGGCCTTGTTAACACTGGTGTAAGAGATGTGAATCAATCAGGTATCGAGACTTGTATTAATGCACGTTCAGTAATAGCAGCCAATAGTCTTAAAAAGAGGTCAGATACTGATCAAAGCACCAAATGACTGACACTGTGGTTGCGTTTTGAGGTGGACGGATAAAGATCTTCCGTTGGCAGAGATCACACACTTGAGCAGAGATAAAGCCGACACTGGGAGTTATTAGCAGAGCAGCTCCTGAGTCTGTGCCACAGGTGGGAGCGGCAGAAAACCCTCGCAGACAATGGACCGGACTGTCAGAGCTGTAGCTACAGAGTGACTGATAACAGGTAAAGCCCAGATATATGTTGCCTCCTGTTTAGAACAACGCAGAGCTGTCAGACGAGCTGCAAGTCTCAACATTACTCTCAATACATACAACCAGTTTGAGCGTCTGTCTGGCTTTTATAATCTTCTATTCCACAAACATAACCAAAAGAATACATGCTGGCATAAAAAATATTAGAGACTAAGACTGCTCCATTAATCGTAAACAAATCGAAATGCCAATAGTATTGAACGCAATAAGCTAGGGCTGCAACATGTTAATCATTTAATCATAACTAATCGATAATTGAATGAATCGTTAACTAATTTAGTATTCAAATAATTGCTATAGGTCTTTATAGGTTCCCAAGCATGTAGGAACTTAAAAATATTTATGTTTATTAACAACTCTATTTGGGCATAAATGGCAGAGAAAATTTTTGCGTTCTAACCAACTATCGATTACCAAAATAGTCGTTAGTTGAAGCCCTACAATAAGCAAATAACAAATGCTGCAATTTTTTAAGAAGCTTAATTTTATTCTTAAACAACAAAATTTCTTAGATCTCTAAAAACATGGCTTAAAACAGTGGTTCCCAACCTTTTTTCTCGAAGCCCCCCTGATTGAAAGGGAAACTTGTCGAGCCCCCCCGTTTAAAATAGCGGCCTCCCAAACTTATTGTATGATGAAATTTTTTATTAAAACTAGAGATGTTCATGGTTAATCGATTAACCGGTTAACCGTGACTAATGGCGTAACCGAGTGAGACGTCTTTCACCGGTTAACTGACTTTGCTCCAGCAGATGGCGCTAACTGCTCCTGAACCGCTCTGCGTTTGTCAGAGTGAAAAAAAAGATCGCTAAAACTACATAAACACTGTTTATCTCATAAGGACTGAGCAAACCTGAGACACTGCAGTGTTTATGGATTAATATCAATCATGCAGGATTTATTCACTTGGATTTTATGTTGAAGGAAGAAAACAGACTGGATTACTCAGATTTGGTCAGAGCTATCGAAGGTAAGAGGCTAACATTAGCAGCCAGCAACTTTAAAACGTGACACCTTATGTATGAATAAATACCTAGTGCAACAGTGCATTAAAACAGTGTTTATAGAAGTTTTTATTCAGTCGTGTTGTGCCAAATTCAAAGGCCTATCGCTGTTTCTGCTCTGCGTTCACTCTTGTAGCGATGCTGTGCTCAATTATAACACGTCCAGTGAAAATAACAACAATAAAAAAGTACTGCGTTTATGTAACCGGTTAACCGATTATTGACCGCGAAGAGCTCCAACTAACGGTTAAAGAAAAAAGTCAAAACGTGCATCCCTAATTAAAACCATTTATTTCAGTCAAATAAACAGCTATTGTTGTGTTTTGGTCCTTGGATTTGTGTTTTTTACCAATAAAGTTGCACTTGTAACTACTTTTAGAACTTGACTCACTGATCAGACAAAGTTCTGGGGACCCCTGGAATCTCAGGCGCCCCCAGGTTTGGGAACCACTGGCTTAAAAGACACTAAACACAATATATTTTTACAATAAAAGATCTTAAAATGATAGTTTGGTTTTAAGATTCTTTTTCAGTATCGTTTTGATCTAACCATTTATGAATTGTGATAAAATCAAAATCGTGATCTGGCTCCAAGAACATCGTGATAAGCACTAGTCTAAATAAAAGAATCCATCGACCGATTAATCGACTAAACGGACTACTGACCAACAAAATATGTGACTTTCTGTTCCCTTCATTAAATAATAAACAATCAAACAAACAATGTTGCACGGTCAGAAGTGTCACAGTGAGTAGTAGCACCAGCAGCAGACGACCTACACAGTGACATTTGCTGTGATCCCTCTGCTTCGATCAAAGAACAGTTTTCGGTGTTGCAGCGGGACAGGATCAGTAACAGTGTCAGTTTGGGCCAGAGCAGCGCCTCAGATCAGTCCACTGTCCCACTCCAACACACGCAGCACGACTCCCGGCTTCACAGAGACCAAAGGAAATGGTCCCGTTCCAAAACACAAACTATTTCCTTCCCCCAAACGACCCGCACTGTGGGAGCCCGCTCTCACTTCCGGACAGTTTAAAAGGCCAGGCTCTGGACCGGGGAGGAGCAGCTAATGGCACAGTTCAACAAGCTCGACTAAACGCTTATCTGCGCAGCACTCAAACCGTAAAGAGGAAATTAAGTTTCTGTAACATGAGGGCTGCAGGGAGAGGCATATTTTTACACAAAACGCTTCTACTTTTTTATGCAGCAGTGGGGAATGTGCCAAAAATGTAACTCTGATATTAATCTGTAAGTATTGATCTAAAGAGATGAGCTTCTGAACAGCATAAGCTAAGGTAACAAGAGACAACTATGTTTAATAAAGACAGTATTATTCTTGTGTAATGAAAATGTCAGTCTGTTGGTAAACTAAATATAAAAAAGGACTTAATTTATCCCTGTCGCATGCAAATTGCTACTCAGAATTGAGAATCAAGTGTAGAACTCTAAAGTAAAATTTTAATATTGTGACTTGTGCCGACGTTAGGAGGGTGTTGCCTTCATGTAAATGCCGGCGAGTTTAAAAAGGGGATTTCTTCTTTTTCAAGCTTTTGTTTGGATGCTGAGAACAAACTCAGTTTTTGCTCAAAATATTCGTTACAGAATCCAAAACAAATACTAATTTAGAAGTAGCTGACAGAATCTCTTCCAAGTGTAATCTTCACTTTATACAAAACATTTTGCAATCTATATTTATAATTACAATGTTGAGATTGTTAGATGTTCACTTTTTAGTGCATCGTAGATTTTACGGCATTAAATCTCCAGCATTTACAATTTTTATATAGCTTGGTTGACCATTTGATTATAGAAATGACTGAGACTAAATAAAACTCATCTTTTTGAGTGATGATGATCCTGCAGAAAAATTTGATTAAAATCTGTGAGTGACAATTCAATTCAGATTCTAAGACTTTTTTTTAGACAAAGACAAGGCAATAACTTAAGACTATTCATTTGTAAAATGGCCTTTTTTCCACAGTTAAGTGCAAATGTAATCACAAAGTGTCATGAACTGCAATAATCTAATGAGAAAAAAAGATTGTATAAGCATGCGAATCGTCAAGTCATTGTACTTTTATAATGAAGAGTATTAACACGTACAGACAGTGATTACGTTAAGGTGAAGCTAAACACAAAAAGCATCAGCATTGCCTAGTGAAAGAGTCTGCAACCTGCAGCTCTAGAGCCACATGTGGCTCTTTAAGCCTCCAGTGCGGCTCTTTTTCTTTCTGAAAACCAGTTGCAGTTCTAGTATGACTGAGCCCTTTGTGTTACAAAAATAAACTTTATTTAAACAATATTAATTTTAGCTTCCATTCACCTGATTGAAGTGTTGATAGTCTGTAGAAGGTTCTGATGTCACATGAACAAAACAGTAATGAGAACTCACAATGTGAAAACTAACAGAGCAGAAGCACTGAAGAAAAACTCACAAAACCATGTGGGCTTTTTGTCTGATTCTCCATTTTTTTTTTTTATTATTATTTATCTCATTCTATTATTTGTTTAATGCAGTTGCGGCGCTTTCCGAAATTGATTTGCTTTGAATCAGGCTGATACGGCTCTTTTGCTGTAAAACCCCTGGCCTAGTTTGTACTATGCTGCGTAATTTTAGTGCAAACTGAACACATTTTCAGGTCAAAACAGTCACAAACCTCCACTCAAAACAGTGAGCTGATCACAAACACCTGCTGTCAAACCAATCAAACTCCATCTCCATTCTCAACCCCTCCTTTTACCTTCTCCTAATGCTTTTCCTGCCAAAGGTTTAGTTTGAAATGTGTTTGTGGATGGAGTTTTGGTTGTTAGCTTCACTTTAACAATAATTCTGGATAAATGAGGTGTTAATATTTACCTCCAGAGCCAGGGCGGTCTTGTCGTAGGCGTTGGGGACCCTCTTCTGGATGGCCCGGGCGTACACTGGTCCGTTCTGTAGGTTGGGCAGCGGCGTGGGCTGAGCGTACTGACTGGGATCTCCGAGTAGAGGCGGTCCGGACTGCCCCACCGATCCGTCCGAGTTCCCCATCATCCCCACTCCTCCCCCTGCTGCCCCCCGCCGCTCCGGGCCCCATCATGGAGGTGGGAGACGCCGGCCGGTACTTTTCCACGTACGGGACGGGGATCATTCCGGCTCGGCCCTCAGAGTTCTGCGCGTTCCACCACTGCTCCTCCGGCTTTTCCAAAACGCGCAAGATATCGCCCTTTCGGAATGGCAGGTCCTCCTCGTCGTTCCCGGGAAAGTCAAAGAGCGCGCGGACGTACTCTTCCTCCAGACGCGGCGGCGGACCTCCGGGACCGACGCTGATAAAAGAGGCGTGTTTGGATTTGTTGATGGGCTCTATCAAAGTAGTGGTGTCCAGGTAGTGGATTTTATAGAATTCTAGTAAAGCGGGCAGAGCTTCAAACTCCTGGTCTCCTATGCGAAAGCGTGGAAGGCCCAAACCTGGAAGATTAAGCAAGAAAATGTTAAAAATTCATAAAGAGGACATGTAGAAGATTAAAAGTAATTACCACAAATCAAAGCTACAATTACAGTGAGTTTTTGTCACGGAGATACAATGATCTCAACTCACTTCCTGCAACTACGTGAAGATTATCTAAATAAAATGGTGAAATGTGGCTTACTTATTTTAATTAGGGATGCACCGATCCGATATCTGGACATTTTGCTGGATCGGGTATCGACCCCATGATATCGGTTCAGCCAATATCATAGTTGTGTCTTTAATTGGACATAATGAGAATATTTTACAGGGTGGTGTTGATCTAAGTTGTTAAGTTGTGACTTGTACTATAAACAACAGTTACATAACACTATATGACCAAATGTATTAAGTTTTTATTAGAAAAAGAAGCATTTTCAGTCCTTTCACTGGTATCGGTTGATATCGGGCATCGGCAGATAGTTAAAGCTAAATATCGGGATCGATATCGGAACAGCTGGATCGGTGCATCCCTAATTTTAATATGATACTATCCTTGTGTATTAAGGGGAAAAGTTGCAGTATATTTATGCACAATAAAAATAATTGTATCTAGCAGAAAATCTTTATTATACTTATAAAAATATTTCACAAAATGTAACCAAAAGTTAATCTAGTAACTTTTGTTTACATTTCGAGTAATCAGTAGAATAATAGAATAAGATAGTTGCAGCCTAACAGTGGATTTACGCTGGATTTACACAGACTGCAAGGCGAGTGCGGGTCGGGACACGTGCGGGTTTCTTGCTAAGTGCCTGTTACACCAGATGCTGTCAACTGCGGTCCGGTTTCGTCCAAAGCCACGTGGAGTCACGTAGATTCCCGCGAGAACGCTCGTATAATGAATGAAAGCCGCACCAGACCGCTGCGGTCTCCGACAAAAATAGACTTCATGCGGATTCTTTCCGCAGAGTCGCGCGACTCTCGCACTCGCAGTCGGACATGTCGGAGCACGGTGTAAATCAACGCACTGTTACACTAAGTGCAACTTGGACGCGAGTCACGCAGAACTTAGAAAGTGCTTAAAACCAATGCGTTGATTTACACCGTGCTCCGACATGTCCGACTGCGAGTGCGAGAGTCGGGCGACTCTGCGGAAAGAATCCGCATGAAGTCTATTTTTGTCGGAGACCGCAGCGGTCTGGTGCGGCTTTCATTCATTATACGAGCGTTCTCGCGGGAATCTACGTGACTCCACGTGGCTTTGGACGAAACCGGACCGCAGTTGACAGCATCTGGTGTAACAGGCACTTAGCAAGAAACCCGCACGTGTCCCGACCCGCACTCGCCTTGCAGTCTGTGTAAATCCAGCGTAAGCGTGGTTCAATTCTTGACCATTTACAAAGAGTTGGTTTACTCTTTTTTGCACTTAGCAGTTTGACCATTTAACAATTATTCGATGCTAAATTACTGATTATTTCAATAATCAATTAGTTGGGATTGATCTATTAACTTGTTGCAGCCCTAATGTTTTTATTTTAAATCTTACGAGCCTTGCTACAGATTTTACAACGCATATGCAAAAATTGAATATCGAGTATATTTTGCAGTGAAAACATGTTGCAAAAGAGCTAATTTAAAGTTCTTTAATGAGAAAACAAGCGGACTATGTCTGCCTAGAAGTAGTATTTTACATTTTAGTGTAGATTTTTGATTGGTTTGAACCTGATTGCGAACAGAAAAGTATAAAGATTTTTCGCATTTTCTGTTCTTGTGATAGCTAAATTTACTTGTTCTACTTTATTGTCAAACCTGCGCAAATCACGTTAAACACGACGTCATTCAATCAATTTTAAACGGCTTAAAAATATTTAAGGTTGTCATTTTTCCAGTGTAACTAATTTGAATAGAGATGCACCGATCCGATACTAGGATCGAATATCGGTGCCGATCCAGGAAATTTTGCTGGATCGAGTATCGGCTCCATGATATCGGTTCAGCCGATATCCTAGTTGTGTTTAATTGGACATAATGAGTCTGATTTATGTCTGATGTTGATCCAGAATGTCTCATAATGTTTGACATTTTATTCTTTCTCTCTCTCTTTCTTTCTTCTCTTTTCTTTCCCTCTTCCCACTCGCCTCTCTCTTCTCTTTCTTTTTCTTTCTCTTTTTCTTTTCTCTAATTCTCTCTTCTCTCTACTACTCTGTCTTTTCTTCTTTCTCTCTATCTCTCCTCGCGCTCTCTCTTTCCCTCTTTTTCTCTTTCTTCTCTTCTCTCTCTCCTCTCGCTCTCTCTTTCTCTCCTCTTGCTCTCCCTCTTTTTCTTTCTTCTCTCTATTTCTCTGTCTTCTTTCTCTCTCTCTTTCTCTCCTCGTGCTCTCTCTCTTTCTTCTTTTCTCTTTCTTCTCTTCTCTCTCTCTTTCTCTCTCTCTTCTCTTTTCTCTCTCCTCTCTTTCTTCTCTTCTCTTTTCTCTCTCCTCTCTTTCTTCTCTTCTCTTTCTCTTTCTCTCTCTTCTTCTTAAGTTGTTCAGTTTTGACTTGTGGTATAAATAACACTAAATGATCAAAAGTCTTATGTTTTGAAAAGGAAAAAAAGAGCTATTTCAGTCAGTATCGGCCGATATCGGGTATCGGCAGATGCTTAATTCTAAAGTATCGGGATCGGTATCGGAACTGAAAAAGCTGGATCGGTGCATCCCTAAATTTGAACACAGATTTTACCACATTTATGTATAAATGACAAAATATCCTCCAAATATTGTGATCGAGATTTGCCAAAAAATATCAAGATATTCATTTTTTGTCAATATCGCACAGCCCTACCCTAGTATTGACAAATATCGACAACTGGCTACAGTAGGAAGCGAAATATTCAAAATAATCTACCCACTTAAACAACAAAGTGTGAATTTATGACGCCAATGTATAGCCTGAGTTGTGTGAAATTACAGACTACGGGGGCCTCTAAAGTCTCTTCTATGAATGGGAAACGCTGAGATCTCAAGCTGTAAAATCTCTTAAGATACAACAGCCGCAAGATTGTGCACAGATGTAGAAAATTATCTTGTGAAATTGCAAATGTCTTGGCACACACACACACCAAAAAAAAGGGTCAAACGCTGGTGAGCTGCACATTTTGAGAAGACACAGCATTACAAAAATTACTTTAAACAGTTCATTTAGTCGGAATCTTGTCTTGTTTCTTATTATAAACCAGGCTGATCAACAAATTATAACACCAAGAAGACAGAAATAATCATTACAAACAAATCAAAAGTTACATTTAGTTTTAAACCCAGTTGCTTTCTTTCCTTGTTTGTTGTTAAAAGAATAATTTGAATAGAGGAATCATACAAGAATGTCCTCTATCACCAAAAAAAGTCTCAAACGTTCAGAATTTACTTTAAACTCCGGAAATACGACACAAAACGAATAAGATCTAACAAGCTAAAGATGCAGACTCTGTGAATGAGATGAGTAGTGTCCTGCTGCATGACGCATTAAGACATTTATTTTTTCCCACAAGTCAATGTTTGATAAATGAGGAAGAAGGAAATGCGTCTGTAAAACAAATATTGCTGCATGCGTCGCGGGGGTTTTCTCCAACAGATGTGGGGCCGGTGCGTTTTATTTGCACACGTTAAACTTTATGTCCCTGTGATGCACTTCTACGACGAGGGTTTATAACAGCGAGGAGCCGCGGAACAGAAAAGGCTTAAATTAAAAGCTTTGAGTGTGTTTTGTTAGTATTTTACATGTGAGATTGTACAAGTTACTGCACAGGAAAAATGCTTAATCTTATTGTTAAACTACTACAGTCTAATGGATTAAAGCAACACTGTGCAACATATATGTATAGTTTATTCACTATGGCTGCTTTTATTGCTTAAAAATACAGTTTATCACAGTTTTCACAGATCTGACTTTTAACGTGATCCATCTGTTTGTCTCCATGGAGATATTTAAAGCCATACTTTGTAACATTTTAGAGGCAAAGCAATAGTTCCATGGAAAAAGACTATTGTAGTAAACCCTTCACCAAAACTATTGCACAATGTTATTTATTGTGTTTTTGTATATGGACTATTGTAAAGAACACTCAAACCTAAAAGAGATTAAAATTAGTTTTTGTTTGTTAGTAAGTAGTAGGGATATAGATGATCGAAGAAATTCTTGGTCGACTAAAGTTATGTTCCGTCGACCGATTAATCGACTTAAAAGGAGGCGTAGCTAAAGCTAAAAATCCAACTTGGTTCATGCAGAAACAACAATTTATACACAAAATGAATAGGAAACATGGTATTTATTAGGGCTGTGCAATTACTGTAATTTCTGCCCTATTGAGCGCACCTGAATAGAAGCCGCACCCACTAGATTTAAGTAAGAAAAGGGTAACTCCACACTAAACTGTACAAAGCATCACACCTTACTTCCAGCAGCCATAAAATACATTTTTGAAACAAATATATTTGCAACTTATTATTTTTTAATGGTTTGTACTTAGTAGATATACATAAGATAATATGAGATGACCAGGTCAAAAACATTTTAAGAAAAATGCACATCTGTTCAAAAAAAGTGCTAAATTTTGGACACTAAAATGTTACATACAGGACATGCCATCTTTGAAGCTTTGTGAACAGCTTTATAAAAAGGGCAGTGAAGATTGCAACGTGGCTAACAGTGAGGGGACATGTTAATAATTAATTTTAATCAACAGATTTCCCATGACACAAAACTGTTTTTCTGTGATTGAAGACAAAAATAAGCCTTGTGGACGTAACACATGGTGTCATGTGATAGTTACGTCCATAACTAGTGTTTGGAGCTTTGTATATTGTCCGCACAAAAACACTATGATGTTACAAAACTACGACAATCAACCGGCAATCAATCCTCCAAATAACAAGCGGGGATATTGTGAACATTCCACCACAGCTGCCTTGAAAGTTTTGGAAGTGTTTCGTGTCAATTTTCGCTGTTACGTCCAAAGAGGGGAAAAAAAGTGTGTGTTTGAGCTTACGGCAGAGTACGGCGTCAGCATGTCGCCTGGCCTCAACAAGGTAATTTACATACAGCAGTGGCGGGCCTTCGCGCTCTCGATGACAAAAGAGGTATGATTTTTTAATTGTGTCCTCAGTTGTTACGTCCAAAGAATCGTTACGTCTTTCAAGCTTTCCGGTTGATTGCTTAAAACATCTTGCTGTTATATTTATGAAACATTAGGTCGGCCAAAGAGCTTGTTTTCAGCGATTGTTTTAGCATAATTAGTGGAAGTGTGTCTAGTTGTTGCCGCACATAAGCGCCAAAAAGGGGTCGAATGGACACAAAGCACTATGTTGTCTCTTGTTACGTCTTACTTAGAAATCAAATAATCTGTAGAATACATATTTTAGAGTCTGTAGAATGAACATACGGGATGTTCTAATCAAAAGTGTTTGAGAATTTAGCTACATTGTTGTCATGTATAGGCTATGTGGTTTTCATCGTGTGTAATTAGGCCTATTTAATATTTCACGCTGAAAACCACTTAAAAATAACATTCGCTTCGTTTACGCGTGAGGCCAATATAGGCGAGACGTCTTACCTTTTTAAATCGAAGAAACGACGAAACAAAAAGCCCAGTATTGTAAATAGAATAGCTCCAGTAAGTTTGTGTCCAAAATCTGCGTGGTGGTCTTGATAAAAAATTCACATGATTGCAGTGTTTCTCCGGAACCAAAAGCGCGTTCTCTACCGCACGTCTCTCTCTTTAGTTTTTCTTCTTTTATCACTGCCCGTGTAATATAAAGTGCGCGCTTTCTTTCTTTTATGCACATACAATACAATTGCCTCTCTTTGTCTTCGCTCCACATCATACACGCGCTGTCACTTCTCACGCCGTATTGGCGACTTCATCCACTCCCGTTTTGTCACCGCGGGGGCTTTGCGCTGTATTCTGGCGCAGCTGTCAATCATCTGTGGAGCAAACGTGTTCGTGCGGCTCTACGTCTTGGCCCGAACCCGGCCCTGCCCCACAAACCTACTCCGTAACGCACGGGCTTAACGTGGCTTGAGCCATGGAGCCCAGCACTGTAAAGAGCCCATGCGCCCATCCTTTTTTTTAATACGAGTGAAGATCACAAGCTGACGAATTTGGCCCCTGCCATTCTCAAATTTGCCGCAAGTCGCTTTTCAAACGCACCAGTCTCTCTCTCTCCCTCTCTGTTTCCCAGATCCTCATCATAGGCACCCGAGACGGAGAGAGAGACGTGCGTAAAGCTGCTGCCTGTAACTAAACTGACCTCGCCCAATTAAGCCAAAACATAAAAATCTCGGCCTTTGTGAAAGTTTTGAAGTCCACAGTGACACTCTACTACTCACAAGCTTTCATCCACTTTTTATTTTACGAAGATAGACCTTATTTTCACGGAGTTATGATTGTTTCTGACTTCACTGAAAAATTCCATTCATTTCAATCGGGCGCGCGTGCGGAGCTTACGCGGGACAGGCGACACATTTAATTCACTGTCCGGGGACACAGGACATGTAAAAGTGATGTTAAGGGTGAGTCCTGAAGTCCTGATCCAAGTTGGTGTGTTTAGAGGTCCTGCTCTGTCATTGCTGCGTAAAGGCTCTGTGCCTGTCACGTCTCTGCGCTGGGAAGAGCAGGGTCATTTTAAAGGAGACGTATAAGGGCTCAGCATACTCCAGAATGCAGGAAATTACACCTATTTTAGCCAAAATCTCCTAAGGAGGGCCCTCAAGTTTCAGTTAAACAAGCAACACGGACCAAAATCAAACTCTTAAGTATAGGTCACTCTTTATTGAAAATTTTGCACAATAAATAACTTGACTGCAAAAGTGAGAGAAAGTGCCTTAAACACGGATCTCCTGTCATTTACTTAAGCACCACTCATCTCATTAATGTTCTCAGTCTTAAATGAATTTTATATTTAGTTAAAAATATTATCATGATTATTATTATTATTATTAAAATTAACTTTGACGTCTCGTCCAGAACATTTTGAAATAAAATGAAATAGCTTAACCTGTCATTTATTTTTATTATAGGCCTACATAATTAGTTTATTAAAAAGTAATACAGTAAATCTGTGCAATGTATTAAATCTGGTCTGGTAAACCGGGTCTGTAGATTAGGTGGTCCTTATGAATCTACTTTTTGATAAAGTGTTTAAGAAACACTGAGCTAGCTCTGATTGGTTGAAACAAAGTGTGTCAGTCTCTAGGCAGAAAAAGATTCAGAATGAAGGGACGCTGTTTACTTCTCCCGCTAGTTTTACCTGGGACGCGCCCTGACTACAGATCCTTCCGACTTGTATAAATTCACATTCCTGCACAAAGCTGGTGCATCCCTATTTGATTGGCCTAAGGAAAGACCAAGACATTATCACCACAGAGTGGGTTTTCTGTGGACCCATAAAGCTAATTGGTCGTGGCCCATTTACTCTTGAGGAAAGCACATTTCAGTCTATAGAAACAAAATATAATAAGCTTAGGAAGGAGTTACATTAGCTGCTTCATAGCAATCAAGCTAGAACTTATTTAGTAGGGATGCACCGATCCATTTTTTTTTTTTCAGTTCCAACACAGATTCCGATGTTTTGACTTTTGGTATCCTTCCTTCTCTTCTTTCCTTCCCTCTGAAAGAGGAAATAATTGTTATTCATACAGTTGAAATATTTGATTTGGATTTTTCTATTTGCAATAAACAAGAAAGTACACCTTGAACTTTCATTCAAATTCAATTATTATTCATTATTACCTGATAGTATCACGTTAATGATTGGCTCTAGATACAATGAGCAAGTATGGTGTCCATGTTACGTCCAACAGACATTTGCACTATAAGCTTTAATTCTCTATTAGCATGATGAAATAAACAGATTTGATATTCTTTGTGATCTTACAGGCACAGACTTAATATTTTGACAAGTCTAAATTGCTTGAAAACATTTCTTTTGATTTTAAACAATTTGAAAGATAATGTACTCAGGTGTAGTTCCTCGTGTAACATGAGTATAAGTACTGGGCTAAATAATGACACAACAAATTGCTTAGAGACATCATATTTTGCTATTAAATGTAACAAATATTCATTTTAACAGTATTTTGTGATGAAGATATTTTCATAAGATGTAGTTTAGAGCTCAATTTGGTGTCCTTGTTACGTCCAAACAGTTGTGTCTTTTCCGTACTTCAACACTCTCTCAAAATCTGAAAACTGAGTGAGTTATCTTTTTATCTTTTTTTCTGATTGCCTAAGGCCATACCTTCATAAGCACGGTGAAAATATAATGAAAATCAACAATTTAAAAATGGACCCCTTCGTAACATTATTGTACAGTTTAGTGTGGAGTTACCCAAAAATGATACAGTACAAAATGATAGGCCACACTTGTTAATAGTAAGTCTATGAGAATCTATAATTTTGCTGCATTGCCGTATAAGCTGCATAGTTCAAAGCTCGTGAAAAAAGTAGCGGCTTATAATCCAGAAATTACGGTAATCGAATTTCTATTTCAATTACGATTATTGCTGTAATTGTTTACAAGAACTGTGTAATTGTGATTATTGAACTTTTAAATCTGTTTATAAGAGCTCATTTATTTCCTTCGTTTGGGAAACAGGTGGTTTCTTTACATTTTTTCTAATACATTTACAACAATTTATTTCTATGAGACCTGTCACATGTTTCATTTTATCTCCTCACTCAAAAAGTGCACAAACGCTCTGCAGTCTCTCTAAGCAAATAGTCATTTAATCAATCGTGATTTCAATTATGATTTAAATAATCAGGATTATTATTTTCATCATAATCGAGCAGCCCTAGTATTTGTGTATAAAAAACATCAGACCAGACCAATGATTCAGCCCCAAATCCTAAATAAATCACTACTTTTTGTCGCTGTTCATTATTAAAACCTTAAAATCTGGCTAAAAGAGTTTGTCGATTACAATTTTGATTTGACTAAGATGCCATCGACCGACTAATTAAGTAAAGGATTTCAACCCTAGCATCTAGGCTAATGCACAAACTTATACAATCTTCTTTCTTCATTATCTGTCTCATTAAAAGTAGTGCTAAATAAAAGCTTAACAAAACAAATGTTTGTTTTTTAAAGAATAGAACAGCAGAAAACAGACATGCTTTGGAAAAAGTAGAATTAACCAGTCTTAACATTTGAATCACTTATTGTTATTCTACACTGTTGTTGTGGACTTGTATCTGTAGTCTAATTACACAGTATACATCATTAATAATATTTATATTTGATTGCATCTTCTCCAGCTGTTCTTTTACTCCCAACTTCCCACATTCCGTAGAATGAATGAAATAGCTTTTGTGAGTAGGCCATTAGAAGGTAAATTTTAACTATGAACACACAGACATAAAAGTGAACATTCTAACTATTTACTATTCCAATGAACTATTGCAAGAGTTGATCAGACTATGGTGTCCCAAACCAGCTGAAATATAAACTGGTGGTGCTATAATAATGACATTGTACACTTGAAACTCTGCAACAAAAAAATGTTAGCACTTATATTTAATCTGCAAGCAATGTAGGGGCAATATTTAAATTTACGCACAATAGATACAGTATACTCAAACATGGACGAGTGCCTCCATAGTGGTTGATCAGACAGACCTGTGGAAATCACAGAGCTGTGGAAATAGTCATGAGCAATCAATGAAACTGTTTAGTTAGATACGTGCACTGTGGACTAGCCTAATTGAAACAACGAGGGCACACTACATTTGCCACATTGATTCGTCCCACACATTTTCAACCCTGAGCCGATCCTGAGCGTGCACAGTCTGCTCTGCTTCCCACAGCAGCGTCTCAACATGTCTGGCCTGGTGTGAGAGCAGCTCACCGGGGCAGAGGGACCACACTGTCTGCCGCCGCTTCTACTGCGCATCTCTTTTGCTGCAAGTCATGCAAGATCGCTCCCCGGCCCTGGCTGCACCATAAACCCCCCAAACTGCCCAGTTTCTCACCTGAGCCAGACTGTCGGTTGTTGTTGATGCTGTTTATGATGTAATGCGACACTTTGGAGTTCTCAGACACGGACAGCACGTAGTCCCCGGGGCTGGTGATCGAGTCCCGGACGAGGAACACGCCGTGCCTCTGCCCCTGGAGCAGCGAAACCGCCTCCTGCCTGCTCAGCCGACCCCAGAACCAGCTCCCACGGTCCTCCGCGTCGAAATTGCCCGCCATGATCGCCGCTGCACAAGCCGAGGCTGCACCGGGGCCTTTCCCTCCCTTTATATCCACAAGCTAAGCCTTCAACTCATGCACAAACTTTAGCGCCGAGGAGCACGTTTAGTAAACAGGCGACATCCGCAGCTCGCTTTTCCCAGGTCCAATCTGCACAAATGTGAACACGCGCAGCAAATAAACCGAGTTATGCTTCACTTTGCGCACGAAAAGGGGACCTAGAGCCTTTTTCACGCGCTTAACAGAGAGAAATCTAGCCACAAGCCAGCGGCCGATGACAACTAACTTCAAAAACTGAAATGGCGGATACGGGAAAACAAAAAAAATAGATCCCATTCGCCGGAAGTGACGTAGCAGAATTTCGACCACAGAGATTCTTTTAGATAAGAGATCGCACCAAAATGCAACTGTCTGGTAAATTTGCGCACATAGAATAATTATATAAAGTCCTCATCATTAATCTATTAAATATGTTGAGGACTAGAATATATCTTAAATTGTTTGTCATTAACGGTCCAATTTTTTTCATTACAACAGTGCGCACAAGCAAATTTAAAAAAAAAACCCAAAGATTTATTTTTAAATTAATTCATTATCACCGTAAAAAGGACTTTTAAAGATAAAATAAAGAAAAATGACAACTTAAACAAAAAAATTAAAAAAAATCTTTCAGTCGAAAACGCCGTTGGTTCAGAGGGGAACACGTGACTTGTCCTAACGGTTGTGTGGCCGTTACTTCGTCCACTTGGAAAAGTTGTGTTTGAAATCTCCATCGAAATAAGATCTCCGGTGTCTTTCACAAAAGCACTAAAATACATTACTGTAACTTTTTATTCATTTAGTTTTTTTTGCTTGTTCATTTAGTTGTACAAAAATGATAGTCATACAACATACATACAAATAAAAAAATATATAGATAGAAAAAAGTAAAAAAAAATATATAATAAAAATTAAAAAAGTGAATTTGTTGTTACGGCCACATTAAAGGTTAAAATAATAAGCATGTCTTATTTCAAAATTACAAGATCACCTGTTAGTTGAAAAGGCTCTGAACAATCTCTGGACTAGAGTGACTTGAACAATGGCCACTAGATGTCAGCAAAGCATCTCAAAAGTAAAGAAACAAGTCAGAATTTGCAACAGGCAATCTTTTATTATTACTGTAATAATAATGATAATGATAATGATAATGATGATGATAGTGATGATGATATTAATAATAATAATAATGTATTTTGAGGTGAGTAAAAATGTCTTGAGCCATTAGAAACTAATTAGGCTTGAAATAAGAAAAAAAAATATTGAAACAAGACAAAAACATGTCAAAACAAGTAATATAATCTAGGTCCATCAAAAAAACAACAACAAAAAAATCATCTTAAGTAAGTAAAAAAGTAAGTAAAATAAAGAATAAAATCCAGGTTTTAGGACATTTAGCCAATCTAGAAATACATTTTTTCCAGTGTGCAAAGTTAGTTTGTAAAGTTGTGGAGTGAGAGCTGGCCTTTACAGTGAATTAAGTATAATTCATCAGACTTTTATTATGGGATATATACAGTACAGACCAAAAGTTTGGACACACTTTCTCATTCAAAGAGTCTTCTTTATTTTCATGACTATGAACATTGTAGATTCACATTGAAGGTATAAACACCATGAATGACCAGGAGGGAGAGTGATGGTGACGCGCCAGATGAGCTGACCTCCACATTCACCAGACCTGAACCCAATCCAGACGGTTTGGGGTGAGCCGGACCGCAGTGTGAAGCATCTCTGGGAACTCCTTCAAGACTGTTGGAAGATCATTTCAGGGATCTACCTCTTGAAGCTCATCAAGAGAATGCCAAGAGTGTGTAAAGCAGGAATCAAAGCAAAAGGTGGCTTCTTTGAAGAACCTAGAAATATGACATATTTTCAGTTGTTTCACACTTTTTTGGTAAGCCTACCATACTTCCACATATGTTAATTCATGCCTTCAGTGTGAATTTACAATGTTCATAGTCATGACAATAAAGAAAACTCTTTGAATGAGAAGGTGTGTCCAAACTTTTTTTTTTTTTCTCAAATACACTACCACACAACAGGTCTGACCTGGAATTTAAAAAGAAAGCAATTGATTATGAGCTTATAAAGTAACTCACCTGTTGTTGTTGTTGTTGTTGTTGTTGTTGTTGTTTTTTTAAAGGGAGTAAAAAGTACAGATATTTCTTGTAAAATGT
The DNA here is from genome assembly GCA_038363315.1 of Mugilogobius chulae. NCBI lineage: Eukaryota > Metazoa > Chordata > Actinopteri > Gobiiformes > Gobiidae > Mugilogobius > Mugilogobius chulae. The sequence goes on from CM076415.1 coordinate 25,956,496, forward strand.
GAGAAAGTAAAAAGTCATTGGATTTTGTAGTACAGTTCTCAAATAAAGTAGAGATACTCCAAAAAACTACTTAAAGGAGACCTATATGTAAAATCTACTTTTCTAAGTTTTTAAGGTAGCACTTTAAAAGACCTCCACGGTACCTACCAGTTAAGTACTGTGTCAGTTACTAGTAACTAACAGTGACACTTACTAGTACTTACTCTGGTACTTACTGTGGTACTTACACTGGTACCTAGAGTGGTACTTTGAGTGGTACTTGTACCAGCAGTTACTGGTACATACCACTGGTAGTTACTGTGGTACTTACTGTGGTACTTACACTGGTACCTACAGTGGTACTTTGAGTGGTACTTGCACCAGCAGTTACTAATACATACCACTGGTAGTTACTGGTACTTACTGTGGTACTTACACTGGTACCTAGAGTGGTACTTTGAGTGGTACTTGTACCAGCAGTTACTGGTACATACCACTGGTAGTTACTGGTACTTACTGTGGTACTTACTGTGGTACTTACACTGGTACCTACAGTGGTACTTTTACAACTAGTATTGGCATGCTGGTATGGTCGTGGCCATACCAGCATGCCAAAGCCTGATCGCGTCAGATCTCAGAATCTAAGCAGGGTTGGGCCTGGGCAGTACTCGGATGAGAGACCACAGAAGAACCTCAGGTGCCACAGTGGAGCAACTTCAGTGGTACTTACTACAGTAGTTGACAGTCAACTACAGTAGTAAGTACCACTGAAGTACCAGTATGTGTCACTTTAGAACAGGTCCCGTTGTTACTAGTACTTAACTGTCAACTACTGTAGTAAGTACCACTGAAGTACCAGTATGTGTCACTTTAGAACAGGTCCCGTTGTTACTAGTAGTTGACTGTCAACTACTGCTATAAGTACCATTTTAGTACCACTATTTACCATTGTGTATCATGGTATTTATCAATAAATGTTGGAATTAAGCTAAGATTGTTATAAATTGTTTTCTGTTGTTTTGTTTACTGAAACAAATAATTACTTTGGTATTTGTCAATACCCAATATTGTTGTGACATAAATAAAGACAGTGGTGCTTTTTTAACATTTGCATTTTGTTGTTATTCATAATTTATAAGCTCTACTTTTTTAATTTAGTACCAATAATACCACCACTGAAACATATGTGTGTGCCACAAATTATTAAAAGTGGTAAGTGTACTAATAGTTACCACTGTGAGTACCAGTCACTGCTGACACAAGTACCACCTTAAGTACCATTGTAAGTACTACAGTAAGTACCACAGTAAGTACCAGTAACTATCAGTGTTATGTACCAGTAACTGCTGGTAAAAGTACCACTATAGGTACCAGTGTAAGTACCGCAGTAAGTACCACAGTAACTACCAGTGGTATGTACCAGTAACTGCTGGTACAAGTACCACTCAAAGTACCACTGTAGGTACCAGTGTAAGTACCACAGTAAGTACCAGTGGTATGTACCAGTAACTGCTGGTACAAGTACCACTCAAAATACCACTCTAGGTACCACTGTAAGTACCGCAGTAAGTACCACAGTAACTACCAGTGGTATGTACCAGTAACTGCTGGTACAAGTACCACTCAAAGTACCACTCTAGGTACCAGTGTAAGTACCACAGTAAGTACCAGAGTAAGTACTAGTAAGTGTCACTGTTAGTTACTAGCAACTGACACGGTACTTAACTGGTAGGTACCGTGGAGGTCTTTTAAAGTGCTACCGTTTTTAAACATGTCACAACGATGCTCTCTCATCATTAGTTCACTCAAAGTTGTAATTGGATCAATTCAAACATGTTTGAGTAATCTTATATCGTTCTGCAGCTGATGCTCCAGTGCTCAGAAAACCCCTGTCTTCACCTACCACCTATCCCCTCCCACTTGTCTTTATTTACTTGCGATTACTCATAAACTAGGAATGCAAGTAAAACATTGTAATGTAGACATTGTAATGTAGACATTTTACAACAACAATTTTATTTATTTATTTTTTAATCTGTGGCTTTATAAAGTAACATTTTACAATCAAGAGGCGGAGCTTACTAGTTCTGCTTACTAGTTGAACAGGAAGTCAATGAACCTGTTTCTATTTCTAATCCGTTTTAACTAATTTCTGTGTTTTACAATGAACAAAATGTGAATTATTGACCTGCATATGTCATAGTTTCTTCCTAAATATACAGGAAAATCACAAAAGGTCTCCTTTATGTACAGTATAAGTAAAAATACTTACTTGTCACCTCGGTATAAAACATTATACACAGTTGTTTACTTCTACACTGTTTTTAGAATAGGCCTACCAGAGCTACTATTAGGCACATTCACAGTATATTTCACAGGAAGGCAACCAGCCACGTCGTATAAGATCTAAAATAATGAACACACAGAAGGAGATAAAATTAGCTTGTGTCTCCTTCTATGGTGAAATGCCCGTGTTGCTGTCAGACAAGAATGAACAGCCTGGACCTGTAGGAATGTTTTGATAATTTTGCCTCTGCAGCTGTGGCTTTGTCCAACTGGTCCTCCATCATTTCCTGTCACGATCCACATTAGCATTTACTTTGCATTTACAATCACGAAACAGAGAAACAGGCCACACACTAAATAAATAAACTATGTGATTTGTTATTGTATAGTTTTAAAAAGCTTATGATTGAATGGAACTATTATATCTTTGTTTTATATTACTACTCTTAACAAAGAAAACTAATGAAATAACTCACTGTAACGGTCATTTATAATCCAGAATAAACAGACAGACATTATTTGTGGTAATAATATACTTTATTGGTCAGTTTAATGGAACATAATTTGTCGCTACATACAAACCATGTATTAAAAGGATTGTTACTTGGGCCTATCATATCTTTAAAACGTTTTTTGGAAAAGACGTGTGGCAAAACAAATGAATTCAAACAATGGGTGAGAGCTTTCAGTGTTGCTTTACATCTTCATCCTCAGATCAACTCTTATGATCAGGTTTTTTGAACATGCATCAGTCTGCAGATCAAGTTAGAGCTGCATGATTTGGGGAAAAATATCTATATATATATATATATATCTGCTTAGAATTCACATTTGTCACTGAAATAGAACAAACTATAACTAAACTATTAGACTATCTGAAATATGTTTGCACAGATCTACTTTGTGTGCAGAAAAAGCAAGAGACTTTGGGCCTGATCTGCAGGTGCAAAAGTGAAAAAAAATCACGTGTTATTTATGAACAATTTACACAAACTTTAATATTGGAAGATGTACATACAACAAACTAAACAAAACAGATGTGAACCACCTCAAATTCTTCATCTTTAGAGTTTGTGTGAGAGAAAAATGTCATCTCTGCCAAGGTTTTGCTCCCCCTAACCTGTTTTGCACATGAGCAAATGCTTGATAAATCTGGCCCTTTGTGGATAAAGATATGCTACTTGCAGCCTTATTTGCTCATCGGCTCTGTGCACTGAAGTCAGTTGACTTATTTTATTTTCAAAAATGCTAACTTCCTGTTGTCATGTTCATTTCCTGTTTAGTTCATTTCTATGGGGTTTCTTAGCCTCAGTGTAAAATTAAAAACAATACTTCAAAGATCGAGCAGTGAACAGTGAGTTGTTGGTGGTTTTCTCTGAAAGCATAATAAATCTTTCACAAAAGAAGAGAATATTTCACCAAAGGACCAAAGTGAGTTTATAAAACCATGTGTTTGTCTGTCAATGCTAACGCTAAAGTCTGACAATCTGAAAATAAACACCTTCCATGCACAGAGTAGTATATTGAAGTTGGTTTCTATTTAGAATTCACATTTGTGACTGAAATACAGCAGAACAAACTAACAGAAGATTGATGTACATTAAAACATGTTTGCACAGATCTACTTTTTGCTAATTGACCCTGTGCATAGGATTTTAAAAAAATCTTTTTATAAACACACTTTGGTCCTTTGGTGAAATATTCTCCTCATTTGTAAAGTATTTAACATGTTTTCAGTGAAAACCACTCACTGTTCACTGCTTGATGTTCAAGTATTTTTTCATTTTAGACTGAGGGAAAGAAACCCCATAGAAATGAACTAAATAGGAAATGAACATGCCGACAGGAAGTTAGCATTTTTTGAAAATAAATAAGCCAACTGACTTCTGTGCACAGATTTAATTGTACTATAACTATCATTTAAACATGCTCTTACATCAGAAGTAGGTTAGAGCTCCACCTACAGGCAGCAGAGGGAATTACAGAGGTGAGATGAACAAACCTAGCTTGGCCTCAACATGCTAACGTAGACAGACACTGGATTTGACTATAAAATGCTCAGTTTGGTGACGAATTACTAAAAAAACAATACAAAAAATCATCACAAATATAGAAAATTGTGTTTTTTGAACCTTTGACAAAGACTGAATGAAGCTAAAAACACAACTCCACAAGTCTCTGTCAAACAAACAATGAAACAAAAGCTCATTTAAGTAAAATTAGCATGCTAGTTTTCATAATTAAAGGCCAACATTCAAAAGGAGGCGGATGACTTGAGAGAACTTTTTTCATTGATAAATAAACACATACAGTACATAATATAAGCAACAAAGAGAGATCTGCAGATAAAATACATCTTAACACATAAAAGTGCAAACAAACAAGACAATCAAGGCAACTCGTGCAACAAATAACAATAAAAATACAAACGATTTTTAATGTTTAACAGTGAGTCGTGACACTGAGCCATTAGCTTATATCAGAGAACCTTAAAGGGAAGTTGTTTCTTTGTCGTTAGCTGCGTGTGCAAAGCGACTGGATGGGAGAGAAGATTAATGAGCGGTAATTAACGAGTGTTTTGGGTTCATAAGGGACAACAGTGTGAGAAGAAGGGCACAGGCTGTGGTGAGATAAAGCACATTTAAGGGGCTTTTTGCGCAAAACAAATGGCTTTTTAATACAGAGCGTTAACAGCAGCAGCAGCATTTACAGTCAGGTCACAAACGTTTCTGTAACAGCAGCGTTTCTCAGCTGGTTAAAGGGGCAATGTGTAACTTTTCTGATGAAGTCTGAGATCTTTGCAATGTCAGGAATGTTCCACAGTTTGGTATTAAACTTATTTTCATGGAGATAAAAAGGTGCAAGCCAAGTTACAAGTCAGATCTGTGAAGAGGGCAGCCCATAGAAAAGAATACATATTTGTCCAACACTTGTAATAAGTGGGAGCGTTGATGTTTTTTTAGGTGGTAATGTTTTGGTCAATTTTCTAACTGACTTTTAGGACCTTCTGGTGGTTGTAACCATAGACTTATAAAGAGTAGACGCCGCATTGGCTGCCTGAATGCAAGAAACAAAGGGAAGTTACTTACAAACTCATCCATCGCTGTTACCCGGTAAAAGGTACTTTCAGGACTTTAACAGACACAAGTTGTACATCTATAAGTCATTCATAACACACTCCCCTGCCGACCCCCCTCCCCCTTTCTTTTCTCTTCTTTTCCTTTTGCTGTTGTTTTGATTTGCCTCATATAATTTGTAAACCTATGTCTTTATTGTTATTTCTTTAATAAAAAAAACCCAGAGAAATGCGGCGGCCATCTTGTCACGGTCACCCGCTCTATTGAGTGTTTTATATTTTAATGGTTCTGTGTATTTTCTCAACCATAACTCTGTGAAAACTAAACTGATTTTCATACAGATTTTGTTGCTGCACACGCCACACATGTAGCTATGATACGAGAAAAATAAATAATATAATAGGGGACATATAATTATATATATAATTATTATAGCTACATATGTGACCCGTGCAACAAAAAATCTGTGTGAAAATGCGTTTAGTTTTCACAGAGTTATGGTTGATGAAACATGCAGAACCTTCATAGTGCTGAGAAGAACGAGCGACCGCACCAAGATGGCCGCTGCATTTCTCGTCAGCGTCTATAGGGTTTAGCAATCATGCAGTGCTTACTCTTTATATGTCTATGGTTATAACTGTAAAAGTTAGCTTGAACCGACATTGCTTAAACTGCAATGAACTTGATTTGACAGAAATATTTAGAGCAAATCTGGCAATGATTTTTAGACTTAAAACAGCAGGAGACGTACCTACTGTATTTATTTCTAACTTTGAAGTAGGGCTTGCTTGAACGACTACTAATCTTTAGTTGTCGACTAGTTGAGAGCATTAGTCGCATTGATCCTGACCAGTCGATGACGTCACTGAAGAAATAAGCTCCAAAGGTGTAATGCTTTTGCCAAGACTATTAGTAGAAACATCTCATGGCAAATCCGCCATGTTTCAAAAACAATATGAAAAAGCAGAAAAAGCAGCAGTGGAACAACCAATAAACTGCTGGGTCACAACTGGTACATTTATCACTCTGTAGTGTCAGAATATGCTTTAATAAATGTTATTTTCAGTATTTAGCCAGTTAAAATCTTCATTGGTTTAAGGTTGGACCAGCTGGACATTCTACATATTAGTAAAGATGTGATCCCGAGCCTTATACAGGCCATGTAACAATTAAACGTAAATTTGAAATTAAGTACTGTATTTTAGAAAGGATCAGTGAAGGAGCAGGTAAGACAACCCTGTAGCAGAATTTAAATGTGAATGAAGCTACAAACAAAAGGTATGTTTATAATGAGGAGACAAAGTTAAAACATGGCTAAAAGCAGATCTGACTTGGACTTAAGTCAGACCTTAGTCAATATTTGGATGACTTAAGACTTGACTTAATAAAATGTACTTAAAACTAAACTTTATCTTGAAGGTCAGTGACCTGGAACTTGACTTGGACCTGTCTTTCTTTGACTTGGGACTTGACTTTAGGTCAATGACTTGAGACATAGAAGTCCCTAATAAAGTAGTAAACAATGCATAAAATGTGTCTTTTAAACCCCCACTTCGGCAGTGCATATTGTTGTGCCCTTGGGCAAAACACTTCCTCTGACATGCTTGAGTTTAACCAGTTGAGAAACACTGTCACATAACAGCAGACTTCTTAAAGGTTTTCAGTACACAGTCGAGCTCACTTGTAATATACATTTGTCTAAACTCTGGACAGTGGAAGGAGCCATTTGTACATTAAGGACATTAGTAATTCAAACTCCACTCACACTAAAAGCACTGGTGGCAGCTGTCTGGAAAAGTGTCTGATATTTATTGGGTTGAACTCATTTAAATCACGACAGAAAACGAGGGCCTACTTCCTGTCAGCTGACTCGCTCTCAGCCAATCAATGGTCACATACAGATTTTACAGAACTCGGGATTATATTGGCATAAATTTTAAGTTAGATATTAAATAATAAACACAGAATTCCTTCAAAGGTTTGATAAATGATTTACCAGTGGCTATAAAGACCCTGTACCCAATTTCTGAATGAAACAGTTTTTGCTCCAATCAAATTCTGGTAAAAGACTAAAGATGACTGCTAATTTGTATCAATGGTAGTACTCAGTGGCACATATCGCGAGTTTAGCAAGATTCTGTAGCTCTTCAAAAATCTGAAACTAAAGATTAAAATTGCCGGAAAATCTAAATTTTCAAAAAGTGCCCTGCAAGTTGAGTACGAGCAGTTTATGTTTACAATGCGCTCAACTAAAAAAAATGCTTTCTGGACTGTGGTTAATTATTTATTTAAACGTCCTACATCAGTCTACTACGTTTTCTTCACCTGCCCAATGCATTCTGAGCCTTTGAATGTGTTTTAAGCTTTTTTCACAGCTGTTTGGAGCGAGATTGTGCCGGTATGCTAGAAGCAACAACGACAACAACAAACGAACTTAGTGGAACTTGGTGAACCAATGGAACATTGTCAGATCATTGGGGACTAATGTCCACCTGAATAAATACATCACAAGATATCTGTGCTAGGGAGAAATAGATTTTAAAGTGAAACTAATCGTAGAATCAACTTTTTTTCACTGTTAAACTTTGTATATGGGGTCAAAAATGAATTAGCTACTGTTTCCGGGCCTTTTTTTGAAAACAATTTTTGCACAAACTCGCTCATTTTGCAGCTATGTGTGCAAAGACTGTGACTGTGCTGCGGTGTCGGTGGGATATAAAAACTCATGCAAAGGAAAGGTTTTCATACATATGTTTGCAACTTTGATAAAAAAGAATCTCAAAGTGCAAGTAAGCAACTAGACCTGTGCCACACTAGCCAGACTAGCGCCACCTAGTGCCTCCGTTCTGTTTCATTTCACTTCAGTAACTAGGTCAGGACTTTCAGTGTTTGTTGCTACTTGAATCAAGCTTGAGAAAAGATCGACCAATCAGCGAACAGAAATTAAGCAGAGATGTCAAATTTAAGAATCGGTTTGTAGTTCATCAAGTTTGCTGTTAAAGTAGCTGCCGGAAAATTCAATTAAAATATTATCTTTTTATTGATGTGCCTCTCTAGCCTGAAGAATCAGCTGCTTTCATGTCACTCTGTGGAAACGGCAGCAATCACTAACGCCCATGTTTACGCTGTACTTCCCGGACTACAACTGATGAGTTTGTGGCAGCACATACATAACGTCTGGTCATACTCACTTGTAATAGACATTTATCTAAACTCTGGAAGGTGGAAATGAATGTGTCGTTTGTACATTAAGGACATTAGTAATTCAAACTCCACTCACACTAAAAGCACTGGTGGCAGCTGTCTGGAAAAGTGTCATAACACCCATGTTTACGCAGTACTTCCCGGACTACAACTGATCAATTAGTGGCAGCACATACATAACATCCGGTAATGAGCAAACGGCAGTGATTGGTTAATGCAAAAAAAGGACCAGCCTACCGTGGAACAAACAAGCTCCAATGCTGAGATGTCAGACTTTCCACAGAGTTAAGTTAAACCGGCTGATCCATCAAGCTAGTGCTGCACAGCCTCAGAGCTGTAAACCTCACTGCACGTCAGGATCGCTGGAACACAACACACACATCACTCACCAAGCTCGTTATTCATATTTGGTGCTGTCAGTCAATGTCTGTTCACACCACTGGACGTCTCTTAAAAGGCCTTTGGGTATTTCCAACTTTTGGGAGCCTGTTTTTGGTGTGGTTGTGAGCGGAGCAAGTCTCTAACCGTGTGTTTAGCTTCACTTTAAGTTATTTTATTCAGCATAGTTCCTTTAACTAAAATCACGTTTACAGTGTTTTACTAAAAATGTGGTTTAACCTGTCTAACTCACTTTAATGACACTTCACTTACACTTCTATCACATTCTTCTTGTTGTTGTTAGTTCAAATTGTTAAAGTGTAAAAATTGGGTGCAGCGCCTTTAAATGCTCTTCTCTTTGTTTGTTTTGAGGTTTAATCTGACATTTAATCCCAAGCTCTATAATCATACATTCTTCAACCCTGAGCGTATCTCAACTTAAGTTTATTTACTTTACAATTACAAGGCTAACCTTAGCTCTATAACTCTATTACCTCATGTGTATACACTACAGTATAAAATGTATATAGTTTAGTTATCTGCTTATAAAAAACTGTACAGCTCAAAATACAATTGAGTTATTAAAGGATGAACCGTCTTGAGTCTGTGTGTACAAAGTATTGAAAGACCTCATGTTTTAGTTTATACAACATACTGTATTTGGATTAGTTCATTATGTATATTGGCTTTGCTTTGAGGACAGAAAGCTTCCGCAGTCGTCTCATGCGTCTAAAAGTGAGGACAAAATGTTTCCAAATGGCTTTCCTCTGCAGCTGAACCACTTAAAACCACATCATGAGCAGCAGCAGCAGCAGCAGCAGCAACTCGGACTGATCCAAATGCTTAATATCTTCACTTCCTCTGGCCAATTTGACAGAAAGCACCTGGGCTTTCTTTATTGATGTATCTGGGCATAATTTCCCAGTGCAGCCATTTTGTACTGACAGTTTTGCAGCTACAATGAAGTTAATTTATAAAATACATTTACATAGCAGAGCCAACTTTGAGGCAACTGGAAACTGCCATCTAAAAACATAATGTAAAAAAAAACATGTTACTAAAGATGATCTGTGGATACGCTGCAAAAAATATACCTAGATTTGCTTAAAATGACTTGGAAGCAGACTTTTAATCCAAATTTGGGTCATTTTGACTCTACACACTGCAAGACAAGCTAAAGTTGCTTGATTATAGGATTTAAATCTAATTTGAAGCATTTTGACTAATTTAACCCAGGGCCGGCCCTAGCCCTTTTGGCGCCCAAGGCAAGATTTCATTTGGACCAAATCGCCCCCACCACCACCACTATATTTTATTACATTTTTTCCCCAAATTTAATTCTGTAAAGGCCTATGATATCTATTAGTGTTGAAGGCAAGGTCATGTTTGATTTTTTAATGCAGAAAATATGCATTTTCCTGTAATCTGGAGTATTTTTGACCAATTGAAGTACATTTTACAATAGTAAAGTTATGCGCAAAGTTGTAATGTATTATGTAGTAGATATCCTCACCAAGATACAAACTGTTTGGGGCCCCAAACTGTAATGTGGCCCCAGGTGTTTGTGGTCATAACTCAATGAATATGTGTTCAATTGACACAAAATAAACACTGGCAAATACTTATGAGTGGTAGAAATTGATTTTCATATTAGAGGTGCAATTTGGCGCCCTCACCACCAGATGACGCCCTAAACAACCGCCTAGTTCGCCTATGCCCAGAGCCGGCCCTGATTTAACCTGGATTCATTGTAGAGACATAGATTATTTTACTTGTTTCAAAGTGTTTGAAAACATTGTTTCTTATTTCGGGCCAAATTATTTGCCAATAGGTTGAGAAAACTGTTCGGATCATTCAGAAAATGATTGATAGTTTCGCCATTTCGACACATAAAAATGAATATGTGTAAAACAAAAACTCCAGGGATGAAAATTAGTCTGTAAAAAGCAAAAAAAGTACATTTTCTCCATTGTGTTGCCCACAAGTTTGCCTCAGTCAGATGTTTAGGAGCATTTTTCAGATAAAATTATGCCAGTGCTTAACCTCTATCGTAGGGCTGGGCAATATCGTGAAAAAAATCGAATCGTGAACTCATCTCTGTGACAATCTGCTTTTTTCATAAAATCGTCATGATTTTCCACAATGTTTTTTCAAAGTCTGAAGATTGTGTTTTTTGGGGCTGCACATTAAGGTCATTAAAGTGGTGAATTTTAGCCGCTTTTCAAGTTTGATTTGCAAAAATATCTCCATTAACTGAAACATGGATATTTTCATGCTTAAAAGTTGAAAAATCGTGCTTTACATTTTTTACCATATCGCCCAACCATAGTCTTTAGTAGGGCCAGGCGATATGGCAATAATTGTTTGTATTTTAACAAACAGATGTATTAAATAGAGAAATGGGAAAAAACAAAAAAGCAGATTGTCACAACAGTGAGCTCACGATTCGATTTTTTATCACAAAGTGGTAGAAAATAAACAAAAATAAGGACGACGATGCATTTTAAAGGGTTAACAGTGAGGCAATTTTACCCAAACCAGCTTCCTGTCGTCTAAACCGTATATATGCCATCTTGTTCCAGTCCAGTCTTGTTGTAGTGACGAGGACAGCGCACTGACAGCTTTCAATCAAACCTCCTACCCTTCCCTTCACTTGTCTGTCTTCTCTCTCTTTCTCTCTCTCTCTTTCACGGCTCACTTTCTATCATTTTCCACGGCCGAGTTGCTTTTCTAGAAATAACACAGCATGGTGACCCAGTAGCAGCACGGAGGAGCCAGCGTGACCTGGATTACAAAGCGAAAAACACACACTAAATATTTAATGCTATAGGCAACGTTTGCTTTGGGATTCGTGTTGAAATGAGGCGATCAATCTTCTGTACACAAATGTAAAAAAGTTTCTCTCGTTCCTACATTATGCAAAGGTTGTTTTTCTACGACTTTGTACATCTACTTAACTACCCGCTCTTTACAAACTGTAGATGCTTTTTGGCTTGTCACTGAATCATTCTGGCGATTGACTTGTTATGCATGTGGGAGGATTTGTTTTTGGCAATGCGGTTAAAAACACTGATTTTTCGTTCACCAGTGCAATGTTACAGGCACATTATCACAGGGGCAAGAACCTGGATTGAACTAGCATTAGCCCTGCTGATTACGACAGGTTTAAAGGGACCATAGGCAGCAGTATGTCACGGTTATCAACAGAAAAGGGCTTTACTCAGCTACATCTTTAAGTGAAGCTAAAGCAGAACTAAGTAACATTTACTTTGTTAAATGTCTTTGTAAGTCTCAAACATGGTTACATATGTACTTTTTGAAGCATACGTTATTATTTCTGCATAAATCCACAATGTTTTTCAGGGTAACAATCATATCTTTTTTATTTATTTGATCCTCGTGTTCATTTTCATACGTGAGACAACATCCGTTCGCCTGGGATCCAGAACCCACGCTTCAGCAAACTGTGAAGAGTGGGTCTGGTCACCACGCCCCCCCGCTTGTGTTTCAGATCAATTCTACATCGTACGGGGCAATCAGATTAGTTTATTTGCGTGACGAAAGATAATCCATCTGGCCTTCCAGCAGCCCGACTGGTTTGAGGTCAGACGCAGTGTGTGTCAGCCCAATCACATTGCTGCAGTGGGGGTTGAGAGGGGTTGGTTGCAATGACAAGAGGAAGTACCGCTTGAATAAAACAAAACAAAGATGGCGACTCCAGTGGATGTACGTGTTTCTGCTGTGCTTCATTCTGTTTTAGCAGAAATACAGAGTATTTTCTTTTTGAAAGAAGATCCCACACGGACATTGGATACGCCATTGCGATTCGTTGCTTTGATTGGTTAAGCCCAAACCCAATCAGCCTGATGTAATTCATTAAATGTCCCACCTTTTTCCAAACGCTTTCAGCGCAAAGTTCCAGATGGAGAATGTGGGAGAACTCAAATCGGAGTTCAACACAGATCAGGATCGGTACCAGACGATACACGTATAAGAAATACAGTATTTTGAGCAGATTTTTCAAGCAAACAGATTTCTACCCTTTAAGTTCACAGTTGTTGCTTAGTTTGTAAGACAGATTATTGTAATGTTTTCATTTTGACTTAGTTTTTTTTACAGCAGTTATGTTGCAATTTATGACACATTTCTAAACGGACTCTCTCCAGACATTAGAACTAAGAACTAGAAACATTTTACCTTGTTAAATGTCTTTGTTAGTCTCCATGGTGGCTACATTTGTGATTTTGGTGCGTTTGAAGCATCGTTTCGCTCAAGTTGCTTCTCGATGGAAAAATTGACCTGAGAATAGCTCTCTTTAGAAATCATGGCACTTTGATTTGATTGTTTGTTTGGCAGTGTAAAATGTGTTTGATGATTTTGATGAGGAGCACTACTTCTGAAGTTACTTAGTTCTGCTTTAAGCTAATTTACTATAAATCTTGTAACCTTTCCCGATAGTTTTCAGACATTACTTTACATTTTACTCTGACTTGAGTAATACATTTCAAAGTGTAAGATTGTTCTTCATTAAAAGCATTAGTACTAGTAGTTAGTATTAGCGTCACAATATTTGTGTTTCTTGCCCCTTCAAGTACAATTCTAGTTAATGACAATACAAGATTTTGTGGCAGATTTGAAGCTTTTCTTACACTTGAGTAGCACCTAAACCCTTCTGCACACAAGAGGATTATAGGCCTGATTTTCAGAACCGTGACACTTGTTCAAAGCAAATGTTTACTTATGCTGCCTTGCCTTCTGTGTATCTTTCTAGTGGCTTTGCTATGAATATATTACATCTTTCTTCTGTTAGTTTTTAAAGGTTAAAATGCAAAAATACCTTGTTTGTTGCATCTCTGACTTTCTGAATTGGCTTTACAGTCTACTTTAGTGCTAATACACCTTTTTGCTGCTACAATCTAGTTCTGCATTGGCTTAAACAACTTTGTATAGTCCCTTTACAACTCTAAATTCTCTCTGAACAGCAGTTTTGATTGGCGGACATCCTCTCATAACCTTGATCGCCCGCTGTCAGACCAGTGAGGGACTATCCGGTGGCTTGTTTTGTGTTGATTTCACCCGTCCAGCCTTTTTACGGACATTTTCCCAGGACGTAACGTGAACTGAGACCAAATTTAACTGCTACAACTTCAGGTCAAATGCTCCGATTGGTCCGTAGTTTCGTCTAAGTCCTCCATCTCCACTTTTATTGGCTCAGCTGCTCCGGACGAGAGCTGCGACTGGCTGGAACAGGACATGCGAGAAGATCGGCTGCGCGTATCTTCTTCGTCGTCGATTTCTGCTTTCTTCGCCTCTTTTCTCGGACTGTCCTGGATTTGTCTCCTTCTGGGGCGCGAAAGTTTCCTTTGCTCCTCGACGGTCCACATGCTGTCGTCGTCTTCGTCCCTGCCTTGCGTTTCTCGGTCGAAATCCAGCAACTCCTCCATCATTTCTTCGATCTCCGTCTCTCCGTCCATTTCGGCGTCTACTTCGGATCTCAGCTCGCCCATGCTCTCGGTGCGGTTGGTGTCGTCGGTTTCGTCCTCTTCGCCCAGGCCGCGCAGTCTCTCCGGAGGGTCGCTGGCCTGGCTCTCTCCGAACTCCAGGATGGTGGGGAGGTTGCCTTGTTTGGGACAGCGCTTGCGGAGGCTCACCAGAAAAGGCTGAGGCAAAGAGAAGATATCCACGTTGTTGCCCAGGTCGATCCATGTGACGCTCGGGAAGCTGCTGGGGTCCTGGAGGAGACACACAGTAGAATATAGTTACAAGGGTGTCAAAAAATCTATAGGTTACCTCTGCGTTATTTTCCCAAGGGCTCGTCGCTGCTTTGTGGAGTCCCCCAAGGTTCAATTCTGGGGCCTATTCTTTTTGCATTGTATCTCCTTCCGCTTGTATTTTTAAAGACATGGCGTTTCGTACCATTTTTATGCAGTGGATTGCCAGATTTACCTGCCTATTTTTTAAAACGTTAACTGCCCCCTGACACCCCTACACGACTGTCTATGTGATGTCAAGGCTTGGTTGCGTCAAAACGTTTTTAAACTTTTTGAAAAGCTTCTTTTCTTCATTTCTTTTTGAAGTGAAGAAAAGACTGAGGTGATACTGTTTGGCATCTTGCAGTACCCTCACCGATGTCTGGGCTACTGTAACACACTTTATTTTATTTTCAATTAGTCCAATTCCAATTCCAATTCTTGCATCTTTGCACTGGCTTCCTGTTAATTTTAGAATTGATTTTAAGATTTTATCGTTTCTTTTTAAAGCTTTAAATAGACTAGCTCCAAAATACATCTCGGACCTTATTGGAATCTGTTTGTTTGTAAAATGTGCTACATAAATAAAGTGGATTGGATTGGATTGAAGGGCTAGATATTTTCGC
The DNA here is from genome assembly GCA_038363315.1 of Mugilogobius chulae. Taxonomy (NCBI): domain Eukaryota; kingdom Metazoa; phylum Chordata; class Actinopteri; order Gobiiformes; family Gobiidae; genus Mugilogobius; species Mugilogobius chulae. The sequence goes on from CM076415.1 coordinate 25,971,796, forward strand.
AGGCAGTGACTTCTGGGACAAATGCACAATGAGCCACCAATTTTATTTGGGGGTGCACAAAATTCCAAGATTCCTAAATATAACTTGCTCTAACAATGTAATATAACAACTGCAGTACTAGATTTTTGTGGAGGAAAAAAACAAAACAAAAGACTAGAATACAGAACTAGAACAAGACTAGGTACCTTAGTATCTCACCAGAATATACTATAATTATATATGAAATGTCTAACTAAACTAACAATGCTGAAAAATACTGAAAACACAACATGCAGTATATACTGTATATTGCTGAATAATTTCTGAATCTTTTTATAGCTATATTCTATCTAATCAGAATTTTCATCTGGATTTGAGTCAATTTAACAGGTTAAGTTTTAATTGCGTATGTAGAATATTTATCTTGTTTCAAAGCGTTTCTAACTGGTTAAAAGGGAAGCTGGCTTAAAATAAGAACAAAAATTTGCCAATGGGATAAGAACAAAAGAAAAAACAGTAATGCCTTGAAATCAGTTCAAAACTGTTTGAAACAAGAAAAATGATCTCGGTCTCTACAATAAACAGAGCTTAAATTAGTCAAAATGCTTGATAGTAGGGCTAAAATCCAAGAATCAAGCAATTTTAAGTTGTCTTGAAATTCACTATTTTGCACTAGCACCACCAAAAACATCTAATTATATTTAAAGTGGTTTATGTGTTGAATCTTGACCACTGTTGACTTAGGACTTGACCTGGTTTTTCTTTGACTTGGGACTTGACTCAGACTTGAGGCCAAAGATTTGAGGTTTGCAAATAATGACTTGGCCTCACTTCTGACAATAACACACATGTCTCTTTACCTTTAACGCGTCTGTGAGTTCTTTGAGAATCGCCCTGGTGAGCCTGTTTCCGTTCAGGGCCAGAGTCTCGAGTCGGGGCAGAGCGGCCAGTGTGGGCAGCAGCAGCAGGAAAGCTTCATCCGTGAGCTCAGTGAATCCCAGCTCCAGGCTCACCACAGACGGAGCGTGTTTCTGCAGGTGAGCACACAGACGCTCCATGTCCCGAGCAGAGAGAGGGATCCCGGACAGATCCAGAGTCCCACTGGAGGGAGGAGCGGACAGGACGGCCTTCAAGCTGGAGACAAGAGAGAGAAAAGAAAAGTGTAAGTGCTGTCACAATACTAAAACTTCAAACTGTTTGGTACTCGGGAAGATGACTGCACGATTTGGGAAAAATATCTAATAGCGAGAGGAAGAAAAGTGTATTTTTGGTGATTGCGTGTTGGTTATTTCATACAGTACATTTCAAAAGTTGACAGTAAAGCCTGGCACTGTCTGGCTGCTCTGATTGACTCTTAAGACCAGACATCACGAGTAATGCAATCAATAATTTCTTACGAGAATCTTTATTTGGGTCACGCCTTGCCGAACTCGTAGGCTCAAAAGTTTTAGTCAAAACGTTTGTATTTGTCTGTGAAACAAATCCTACTTTGTTACTTCATAATAGTGACAGTGCAAAGGGTCAGAGGTTAAGCTTAGGTACAATGAGTTATTATGAGTGGAGAGAACGTATTTTAGTAACGTTAAGGAAGAAGTGTCCAGTTCCGGCAGGGTTGGAAGATTCTACTAAAGAATTCATACAAACTCATGGAAAGCAGTACATTTAAAACACATTGATACTTGAACCTTTTCATACATGCACATTTATTAATCAACCAACCAATTATCCTATTCTACACCTATTAATCAATGTCTCATTCATTAATTTTCGAACACCGTGAACAGTGGCCAACTCATCGCAGGGTTAGACAACCGTTCACTCTCTCATTCATTCACTAGGGGGAAAACATACTTGTTTTTGGAGGTGGGAGGGAGCCAGAGTACTTGGAGAAAACCAACATTGACACGGGGAGAACATGCAAACTCCATCCAGCGAGATCATCAGACCCGGGAGTTAAACACACTAGACAGACCTCGAACCACTCTGCTATCATGCACCTCTCCTAACCTATTAATGTGAAAACTCTTAACAAAAAACAAAACAAAACACATCTTTTAATTTAAGGTATTATATTCTTTAATAGTTGGCCTAATGGCTGCGAAGTTCACAGAGTAACACACAAAGGCTGTGTGACACACTGCTATAGTTAAATTCTGCCAAAAATCCATTGCAGTGTTTTTAGGTTGAATATTTATATTATAAACTTGGCAGAAAACTTGGAGTTGTTTGTATTATCTGAACTTCACATACTATACTATAACTACAGTATATGCTAAATTACTTAATTTTTACTATGAATAATGCGGTCTTGATTAGGAAGGGTGATATATCGATATCAGTGTCTGTATTTACGATTTTTTTGCTGTATATCATACCAATATCGAATAAACTGCCATATTTGGCGTTTTAGCAGAGGTTCTTTAGTCTCTCTGTGCACATACCAATCTAAGAATGCAATTTTTAACAGACAAAAAAAACTAGAAAAGGATACATAAACAAACAACTAAGCTAAAATTGGTCTTTATATTTACATAACGCCACAAAATATGTACTACCCAAGAATATATATATTTGTTTGTAGATTTGTGATCTTGAGAGTTGTGTTGTGGATTTTAAAGCAGAATTTCAGCAGAAGTCCTCCCCAACAGTTATTGTGCAAATACAGTATCAATACCACAACATAACTTTCTTACTCATTTATTTACTTAATGCAAAAATGACTCACTGTCGACAGAAATTACAAGTGTAGTTTTTCCACCAGGAGGCAGGGGAGAGACAAGACTTATGCTTTAAATATTCGGAATATACTATGTGACCATCACAGACAACAAAGACATTTCACAAAGTCAAATTGTTACTTAAAAATGTAAAACCGGTATCAACAAATATCGACTATCGGCCACAGCAGGAAGCCAAATATCGGTATTGGTTAAAAAAATCATATCAGCCCATCCCTACTCCTGATTTTGCATCATTTTCCATTTGAATTTTGTTGTCTCTCTCCTAATGCAACTGCCACAGCAACAGAACCCAAACTCTCTCTAGTCATTATAGTAACTCAATAGGTAAAGTAGTACAACAAAGACTTCAGTAGGTTTGACATTATAAGCAAGTCAAACTGCTGCTACATCTCTGTCCTCAGCCTCTGTTTCCTTTTGCTCCTAAAAGCCAATACAGTTACAGAGCTTAAATCCAAGTCAGCGCTGAACAAGACCCTGCTGCTCCTAATCATTAAGAAGCTCTGGTTAGAAGACAGCAACACTTCCTCAGCCGAGATCGATCGATATCTCACTAACACTCTGGTCACGGCAATACAAAACTGTAAACCGAGTCTTTCTAACCATAATTACACCAAAAGAGAAAATTAAACCCAGCTTTTATGGGCTACCTTAAAAAATAAAGATACCTGATAGTTTTAGATGAATCAGGACCAAGCTTGTGAAGAAACGTTAGAGAAAAAAGATACAGTGGGCATCTGAAGAAACGCTCACTAATGAATCTAACGGAAAACCTGCATGTAATCCAATAGAAAACAACAGCTTTATCACTCTCTGCAACTACAACAGCAAATGTGGATTTAAGGAGAGAGACTGTATCAACTGTAGATACGAAAACATGGAGAAGAATAAAGTGACCCCAAGTTTGTAAATATATCCAACTATGCTAACAACAGCAGCAGACTAAATGCTAGAGTGATGAGGGTGTGATGCTAGCGCTGACTTGAAATAGTTGTGGTCCAAATACACTTAAATCTCCAATGTATTAAAAGACTAAGAAAGTTTAAGTTACCAAGAAGGTCGGCTCTGGGCATAGGCGAACTAGGCTATTGCTTAGGGGCCAAATTGCAGCTCAGAAAAAAAAGAAAGAAAATAAAGTTCAACAACTCATAAGCCATTAGCCAGTTTTTATTTCGTGTCAATAGGACACATATTTATTGAGTTATGACCACAAATATCGGTTAAACTTATACAACTGCAGATTTAAACTACCACAGCGATAAAAGTCTGATAAAACATGTGGTTCTTTGTCCTGACAAATATTTCTGTTTACAAAATCCAACTCGAGGATGAAGCTTGTTCGCTGTGGAGAAGGACACAGTTGCCTGACGAGTCAACTCCTCCTACATTCTGTTACATTCTGTTTGAATGCAGAAGGGTCGGAAACCTGAGCCTCGGCCAATAATTTCCCCGTCCAATGTTAGGACGATCCAGTCAAACCATTCTGACACGTGTCACTAACAAGTCGGATGTTGCTTGCAAGCCCCATTTCAAAACATTCAAGAAAACATCGTGTCGCTGTTTTGGTGGGATTTCCAGGTTTTCTGTGATTGGTTGACTCAGCGCTCGGAAAGGCTGCCCATGAACTTGATCCTCGGCGCTCCGCTCCCAGACCCTCACTGTTTGTAAAGTGTCTGTCAAAGGGTGTACGGACTGGCTGGTCAGGCAAGAAACACACAGAGGGCTGGGGCCCCAAACAAGTTGAATCTAGATGAGGATACAGTATATAATTCATATTGTGGTACAAAAACATGCATAAGAAAACAGCCTCCAACATTAATAGATGATACAGTCCTTTAAACAGGATCATATACTGGTTCCCAATGAATTCAAATAGAGATTTGTCCTTCATGAATTTGCTCCATTGCAGGCCACGCTCCCAAAAATAACAGGAAGTAGAGCAGTTCTAAACTGATCACATCACACTAGGAGACGAGGACATTTTCAATTTTCTCACCACAGACACATTTTTATGACAATGTAAATGTACAATTTACAAAACATGTGTGTTCCAGTGTATTTTTATGAGTTGAGTTAAAAACGCCTGTTACATCAGAGAAGTTTTGGACCAATGTGGTTGCTTGCAACTCCCTAGTGTGATGTAATCATTCATGAACAAAAAGCAAATATTAAAAAAAAAAAACTTTACTGGTATGAAATTTGTAATCAGTAAAATCTTAAAAAATATTATCTTAACTTTGCCAGTGGTTTTTTAGTATTAAAAAAGTCAGCATAAAAAAACAAAAAAAACAAAACACATTTTAGACGTTCAAATCAAAGAACCAGGGTTTCTCAGGAGAGCTGTTGTCGGGTCGGGATTCAGAATGTGCATGTGCAGTAATTTATGACACATGCTTCAAACCCCCTCAAAATACAAAGACTTACAAAGACATTTAACGAGGTAGAAATGTCACTTTGTTCTGCTGTAAAAAGTTTCATTCCTGGAAGAAGACTGAAATTTGGTTTGAATAAAACCGCTGTGTAGATTAGTTTTCCTCCAATGCATCACAAAAGTGTCAAGCTGCTGGCATGAATCACTCTAAACACAACTTTGAACGAGTGAATAAAAATAGAAAGCAATTATGTTTGAACGCCTCTAAAAGTTGAGTTTGCTTAAGATGTGCCCTTTAACTAAAATCCAGACTTTCTTCAGTGGAAAACTCACAAAGGCAAGCAGCAAACAGCAGCATAAGAACCACTCTTAAAGGTCAAGGAAAATCAAATGTCCTTAATTTACATATGCACTTTGAGTCCAATTTGAAATCCAATTACCACGGCGATCTTGTCAATAAAAACGAGAAGTGTCAAAGGTTTGAATTGATCTGATCTGGCACAACAGAACGGAATATCAAATGACAACATAACTTAAGTCGACTGAGTTTAAAATCTTCTCTAAATAAGACCTTTGCAATAATTCTTTGTCCCACAGATGCATTTCAGACGAGATTTAGGAACAACAGACACTGGGACGCTCCATTTATTTTTCTCTGCCTGGTTGGAATTCTGTATTTTCCGTCTGGTGACAACTATGCATTCTGTTAAAATGCAGTTTCATGTTTGTCTTTCAAACAGCAGGACAAAGAGCTAAGCTATTGCATGTGTTCCAGGAAACTGGGAGCTTTCCCAGTTGAAAAATACCATTTCCCAGTTCAAAGCAACCAACTGAATCAACTTGTCAGTAAACATTATGGCTAATGCTAACCTTAGGTTAAAGAATAATAACGTTAAATAACCTTAACCCTAGAACACTTTCGCTATAAAAAGTTACACCATCACTTTTGCCGGGTACTTTTCACCCGATATAATATACCCAAAAAAGTAGTAAAAATAGATCAAAATATAACACTTGATAAATTACAGTGGTTTTCCTTTATTTTCAACTGTGGTATGTGGAACAAAATGGAAAATAAAAATATAGGAAGATCCTACAAACATGCTCGAAAATTACTGAAAAATTTGGATTTTGAGAACAAAAAACTTTTTTGGTCTGGTCTTTGGTCCAGCCATTCCTGAGACATGTGATACTGCGCATGCTCCATGCAGAAAGAGCAGCTGTCCATCTAGTTGGCTGAGGGAAACTTCTTTGATTAAAACAACAAAACGGGACATAAGCAGCTGTTTCAATCAAATATGAACCAATATGACAGACGTCTGGCTCCTGAAGCTGGAGACAGTGTTTTTCACACAGTTTTTTTACTCACCTGAATGTAACTTTTAAGGGTCTAAGGGTTGAATTTCATTCACAAATGTTGAATAAGCATCATAACTTTTGTTTTCACACAATGCTAAACTCTTGTGGTTACCTGACAACAGCGCTGGCTCGACTTGTTGCTACAGCTTGGTCAATCAACGGCAGCTTTTACCGCATACTGGGTGCGCGCACATCTCCCGTGTTGATTAACAAATGATCCTTCTATAGCTGGATACTGGATTTAGGCTTCTTAAGAACACATCATGAATCTGAAGCACTCTCAGCATCTTGAGTCACTACATGACTGATGAGAGCTGATTGGCCGATAATACTCATGTTTCACTTTTGTTTGAAAAAGCTGTTCTAAAAGTAGAAAAATCTATGTGACAAAGTCTATGAGAGCGAGAAATGCACCAGACAGGTTTAAAAAACATCACCTTTTCTCAGAGTATTTCATCTTGAGACAGGTTGCATAATGTAAACAGGCTTGGGTGAATGAGACAAACCTATAATGACTTTGAAAATACTTGCAGTCATGGGGCAAAGTGATATCAATTAAGATCTACAGGAGGTCGTTAGCAAAGACGGACACAAATAGTGGTCATCAGAGTGAATTAATGAGCTTGTTTTGGTGCAATGGTCCAATACATTTGAGCCCAAACAGAGGAGCTGCTTGTCCTGAGGCGACCGCGTGACTCATACACAATACAGAGTTATGGCTGGACTGAAATAGCAGCGATAGGTTGTGTGCATATGATGTCTCAGCGTTCACAGGACAGATGGGCAATTAGGGCTGTTGCCATGGCGATTGACTATCAAAAAAAAAATCTTTTGACAGGCGAAAAGTCATCGAAATGGCGATAAGCTGAAAGAAAGCAGCTGTTTCAAATGCAGGGTAAAAGCCAGTGGTAGTTTGGCAAAATGTTCTACTCAAATGCAAATATATTGGTTTGTATAGTTTATTGTTATGTATTTTATCTAGCTGGTTTTCCAAAATGAGGTGATAATTCAGACCTTGTTTGAATTCATATGTTTTTCATATCCATTCATTTTCTCAAGATTTATCTAAAGTCAGATTGCAGAGTTTACACACAAACACATTGCCTCTCTTTCTTCTGGAGGAGTCTGAAGTGTTCCCGGGTCGGTCGAGAGACGATAGCTGAAACAGATGCCTGTCACCTCAGCTGACTCCTCTGAACATAAAGAATCAATGACTCTACTCAGTGAGCCTGAACTCTACTGCGCATGCTCCATACAGAAAGAGCTGTTGTCCATCTGGTTAGCTGGAGAAACTTCTTTGAATAAAACAAAACGGGATGACAGCTAGCTGTTTCGATCAGGTATGAACCGGTCTGAAAGACAACTGGACATTTTTTCACTGAATTTAACATTTATGGTCAAATTTTATTCATAAATGTCGTGTTAGCAGCATAACTTTTGCTTTGGCACAGTGATAAACTCTTGTAGTTAGCTAACAACAGTGCTGGCGGTTTGTGTCTTATATCAGGTGTGCGTACAACGCCCGTGTTGACAAACAAATAATCCCTCTAAAGCGCTACAGCTGGACGATATATTCAATATTTAGATATTATCATGAATGTTGTTTTCAAGACATTTAAAAATGTATTATCTTTTTGTAGCAATAAAATGCTACAAAAAGAGGCAAATGCAAACTTAAATGATTAAATTGATGCTGTAAATATTCAACTAAGAACATTATTTTGTGCTTTTAAGAATGATTTTGACAACTTTTAACATCAAACATTACACAAGTCAATGATAATTATTACAGACGGAGATCGAGCAGCAAAAATATGTTTAACGACATATTTTAGCATATTTCAGTTGGATTGTTAAAATAGATATTTTAACAATATTGTTATCAAGAGACTCCCAAAAAAATACCCAGATGTTAATATTTGTCAAAATTGCCCGGCCCTAGGGAGCGCCCAGCCACCCTGGCAAACCTATTTCAACTGCTTGTATCTGTAATCTTGCTCTTATAGATGAGGGGTGAAACATAGACTGACCAACATATTGAGAGCTCCTTCTTCACCACAACAGTGTGATACAGTGACCACATCTCTCCATCATTCAGTCTCACCCTCCATCCTTCCCTCACTCACTCATGAACGAGACCCAAAGATTCCTCCTTGTGCAGCCAGGACTTTCCACCAACCTCGAGATCGCAACTACCCTTTTCCAGTTGAGAATCATGGCTTCAGATTTAGCAAAGATGATTTTCGTTTTGGTCATTTCACACTGAGCTGCAAATTAAAAACACTGGCTTTTTACCAGAGATGAGCAATCTGCTGTTGCTAACGTGTCTTTTTTTTTTTAACTTAAATTTTATTGTATTTTCTTCATACAAAAATATGACAATGAACATTACAGAACTAGTGGTCAGTTGTCAGTATATATTGTCCACTTTTTCCAGCGATCCTCATACATTGCATATTGTAACCTTATAATGTATGTAAGTCTCTCCAAGACGTGAATTTCTTCCACAATGTCCCTCCAGTTGGTCAGCGTGGGGGGATCTTCCTTATACCATTTGCGTGTAATGGCTTTTTTGGAGGCAGCCAAGAGAATTTTTACTAAATATTGGTCTTTGGCTGGAATGCCTTTCCCGGTTATGTCTCCAAGATATAGAATTGTAACTTTATATGGCAACTTGTATCCGAAAATAATCTCCATTTCTTTTATTATGTCCTCCCAGAATTTAGATAATTTTCTGCATTGCCAAAAAACATGGGCGTGCCCAACATTCTGTTCACCACATAATCGCCAACAGGGTTGATTCATACCCAGCGATGCCTTTTTAATATTTGGTGTAATAAAATACCGTACAACATTCTTCCAGCCAAAGATTTTCCAATTTCTAGAGCTTGTTGTAGTCAATTGGCATTCACAAATGTTGTACCATGTCTCATCACTTATTTCTTCTTTAAGTTCTTTTGCCCAATTATCTCTTATGTACAGTGTTGATGTTTTTCTGTTAACTACCAGTCCTTTATACAATTTAGATATTGCTTTATCACCTTTATTTTTATAGGCATCACTAAGTATTTCAGTAATTGCATTTAGTTCACGCGGAAGGTCTGGCTTTATTTCCTTATAAAAGTGATCTCTTACTTGGAGATACATGTAGAATTCATTATGTTCTAAATCATATTTTTGTTTCAAATTTTGAAAATTTAAAAATTCCCCATTTTGGATAAACAATTTTAAAATATTTAAACCTCTATTTGCCCACGTTTTAAATTTTGGATTCATATTTCCCGGTTTGAAATTCCTATCATAAGCTGGCCAGCTGAATAACTGTAATTCTTTTCCCATTTTAAATTTTTTTACAATTTTAAACCAAACCTCCAACGTGAACCTTGTAATGGAGTCCAACATGTTCATTTTTTCTTTAAACAAACTCTGATTTGCAATCATGGTTTGTACATGACACCCATTATTCAGTTCTATATGTTTCCATTTCTTTGTACATTCAGAATCACACCAACCTACTATAGGCTTGAGTTGTGCTGCATAAAAATATTCCTCCAAATTTGGCAGTGCCAACCCCCCCTCTTTTTTGGATATTTGAAGTGTTGAAAATTTAATTCTTGGTTTGGCCCCATTCCAAATGAATCTTGAAATTTTTTTGTTCCACTCTACAAATTGATTACTTGGTATTGGCACTGGCAAAGATTGGAATAAATACAAAAGTCTAGGCAGCACATTCATCTTAATTGTTTCAATCCTTGCATTTAAGTCAAGCAATAGAACATCCCATCTCTCCATATCTTTATATAATTGTTGGGTTAAAGGTTTATAATTGATATCAAATAGTTTATTAAAGTTGTTTGTAATTGTTATTCCCAAATAATGAATCGATTTTTTATTCCACTTAAATTTATACTGTTCAGTCATTTTTGTTGGAGGGTGATAGTTCAGAGGAAGCACCTGGGTTTTTTCTACATTTAGTCTGTACCCTGATAAATGTCCATAGTAATTTAATAGATTCATTAGTTTTGGTAAACACATCTCTGGTTGACTTAAATATATTAGAACATCATCTGCGAATAATCCTACTTTGTGTTCTGTGCCTCTGATTTTAACACCTTTTAATTCCTCTGTTTGTCTTATTGCTTGAGCCAAAGGCTCAATAAAGATTGCAAACAGAACCGGAGACAACCCACATCCCTGTCTAGCCGACCTTTCCAGTGTAAACCAGTTTGTGAGGTTTCCATTTATCTTGATTCTTGCTTTAGGATTTTGATATAATGTTTTGACACAGTTAACAGATTGTGAATTAAGACCAAATCTTTCCAAACAACAGTATAAAAATCTCCAACTGACACAATCAAAAGCCTTTTCGGCATCTAGGCTTAGAAGAATAGCACTTTCTTTTCTTGTTTGTACTTGTTCTATTACATGTAAAGTCCTCCTGATGTTGTCTTGAGTTTGGCGCCCCCTTATGAAGCCGGATTGATCTTCATCTATCAATTCGGAAACAAAAGTCTGAAATCTGTTGGATATAATTGAAGTGTATATTTTGTAGTCACAATTTAAAATTGATATTGGTCTATAGCTTTCACAATACTCTCTATCTTTGCCCTCTTTATGAATAACCGTTATTGTGGCTTCTTTCCATGACGGAGGTAAGATTCCATTTTTCAAAGTTTGATTGAAAGATGCTAACAACAATGGATTCAGTTCTTTTTTAAATAACCTATACCACTCCACAGGAAACCCGTCCGTTCCTGGCGTTTTATTGGATTTCATTTTTTTAAGTGTGCTCTCTAATTCTTTTTCGGTAATTGGTGAACATAATGTTTTATTTTGTGACTCTCCTATATTTGGAAGATCTAATGAATTTAAGAATGCTTTAATTGTCTCATCATTTGCCGATTCAGGTTGAGAGTAGAGGTTGGAGTAGTAGTCTTCAAACACCTTTTCAATATCTTCTGGTTTATACACTAAAGTTTTTGATTTGGGTTCTCTAATTTTATGAATGGTATTGAGTTGTTGTTTATTTCTTAAGCGTCTCGCTAGAGATTTAGTTAGTTTTGACCCTCCTTCATAGTAAGTTTGTTTGACAAATCTGATTTTCTTTTCTACTTCTTCTGTCAATATTGTATCAATTTTTTTCCTTGCTTCTTTAACCTTTTTAAGGGATTCTACGTCGTTAAGTTTTTTGTGTAATTTTTCATATGATTCCAGCTCTTCCGTGGCAGTCTGAAAATCTTGGATTTTTTTCTTTTTGATGTGTGAGGTATATGATATCAATTTACCCCTGATTACTGCTTTTAGAGCATCCCATATTATTGTGGGATCTGTTTCTCCATTACAATTGTCTTTTTTGTAGATGTTTATTTGACTTTTTAAATGTTCCACCAACTGTTGGTTATTTAATACACCAACATTCAATCTCCAATTTGTGATTTTTTTTTACTGTTAAAGTTTAATGTTAAATTTAAAGCACAATGATCAGATAAATCAGCAACTCCTATCCTACATTCTAAAATTCTGAACCTATCTTCCTTGTTCATAAAAAAATAATCAATTCTTGTATGGGTTGAGTGTGGGGCAGAGTAAAAAGTATAATCCCTCTCTAGAGGGTGTGTTTCTCGCCATACATCTAAAATCCCCAGCTCTGCTAAAGTTGTATTAATGTATCGTGACACATGTGTTTTACTACTCTTCTTGGTACTACTGGAGTCCAAGTTATGGTTCAAAGCAATATTCAAATCCCCTCCACAGACCAATATGCCTTCTGTTTCCATAGCAACAATATCGAAAGTATTTTTATAAAAGGATTTATCAGATTCAGGTGGCGCGTATACGTTTAACAGTGTAACCTTATGTCCTTCCAACTTTCCCACAACCAGAATGTATCTTCCTTCTTTGTCCTTGATCTCCTTTAAACATTCAAAAATAAGGTTATTAGAGATTAAGATTGCTACTCCTCTTTTGCTACTTCCTTTAAATGAACTATAAAATGTGTTTCTGAAACCAAAATGTTTTAATTTTTGATGTTCTATGTCCGACAGGTGGGTTTCCTGTATGTAGATTATCTCTCCTTTTTCTTTTTTAAATTTTTTAAAAACTTTTCCTCTTTTGATTGGGGAATTTAACCCATTCACGTTCAGAGAGGTAAATCTAGAGGTAAAATTAGGATGCATATTTGAAATGAAAAATATCTAGACAATCTGACCTGAACAATAACAGAACCCACAACATGCAAAAAAAAACAAAATAAACAAATGTTCAACCGGTGAGCGATGGGGCCTACCGCTGGTCCCAGTGTCCCGTTGGTGGGGGAGAGGTAAAGCCTCCTTGGAAAGAAGGGCCCCTCCGTAGACGTAGGTAGTGACTCGATGAGTCCTCCTTCCATTCCACGTAAGTCCAACTTAAGTCTTTGTTTTCTTGCCAGCTTAGTTTTATTCTCATTCGACGACTTTCAAGAGAGGTGGTCTGCTGACCAGCTTCAAAATCAAAACAAGTCTATTTATTCTTAAACCGTTTTTGCTTATTGGATTTAAAAGTATGCGGATTGCCACTACTTGTTCAAAGTGAAATCGTCTTTTATAGCAACCTAACTTTGCCATAACATAAAGGAAGGAAACAAATGTATTTTCTTATAAGTGGGCAGATACCTCCTATTTGTTACTCCTTCCCCTCATCGCCGAAACTCCTGTAGCCTCTCCCTCGCTCTCTGACTTGCAGCACTGCTCCTTATTTCTGATGTCTGCGCCCGTGTCCAAGAGCAAGCCTGTTGGAGTCTTCTTTCCATCGCGTTCTCTCTCTGCTCCGTCTTCTTTGTAGTTATTTCAAGGCCTCTTTTACGCATCTCTTCAGCAGCATCATGAGGATTTCCGTACGCCTTGGTGCCGTCTGCCCAGTGGATTTTAATCTTGGTCATTGGTGTCTGAAACTTGACTCCGTTTTCTTTCAGCACTCGTTTTATGCCTCCGTAAGCTTTCCGTTTTTGAACCACCTCATGGGCATAATCGTGATCAAAGAACAGTGGCTTCCCGTCTATTTTCAGGCGTTTCTGCCAAGCTTTCTTAAGAATCATCTCCTTTGTGTCGAACTGATGAAAATTGACAACAATAGATCGTGGTGCAGCTCCGTCTCCAGGTTTCTCGGCCAAAGCCCTGTGCGCGCGTTGGATCAAGAGTCGTGTCTCCGCTGGCAACTCCAGCTCCCTCCGCAGCATCTCCTCCACAAAGTGTGGGACCGAGGTTCCTTCGGCGCCCTCTGGCACTCCGAAAATGCGCACATTCTTTCGCCGCGACCGTCCCTCCAAGTCTGTCAGTTTGTCTTTTAGGATTTTTTGCTCTTTAAGAAGCGACAACACAACATCTTTCACTTCTACATTCCAATCTTCGACTTCAGAAATGCGCGTGTGTGCCTCTTCCAGAGCCACTTTCTGGTCTTGTAGCTCTTTATAGTTGTCAGCGAACTTCTTGTTTATCTCCTCCTTGAACACATCAAATTCATTCTTGATGTCAGCCTTCACTTCTTCCTTAAATGACGAAAATCCGTGTTTTATTTCTTGCCTTAGTTCTTCTATTAGTTTAGCCAGGCCAGGCAAACCCTCCTGCCACGTTGGGGCGTTAGCTGTTAGCGCGTTAGCATCGGTTCGGACCGTGTTTTCTTCCATTTCGCCGCCTTCGTGTGGCCTGTTTCGGGTACTTCGCGTTTGTCGTCCTTCGCGTTTGTCTCCCCCACTCATTTCGTGTTCAAAGTATTAGATTTTGTTGTTTTTGCCGATGAGTGGGGCATATATAAATGTCGACTGACAAGAGCTCCGAGTCAAGCTGCCATCTTGCTCGTTGCCTACCCGGAAGTCCGCTAACGTGTCTTAAATCTTAATTGTCGTTTATTAGAGAAAATGTCTTGTACTTTATCCCACATTTACTTTAACTAGCTGACAATAGTAATTCATAAAACAACAGTAGATATGTCAGGCGAATGTTGTTTAATCATAAATGTTACAAGATAAAACGTCTGACTTCTTTCACTATTCGGTGTAAAAGTGACAGAGAAATCCCAGCAGATTTGTTTAGTTGCTTGTTCATAAGAGCAGCGGGGATCAGATAAAATTAATTTGTCTGAACAAAGACAACAGTTTGAGGCAAACAGCAGCAAATGAGGCGCGAAAGCACTAAAAACATGTCTAAAGTGGCCCCGGAGTGAGTCAGACCCTTGAGGACGGAGCAGTGGATCATTACATCAGCAGCTTCCAGCCTCCACAGCACAACTTATTCAGGCCAAAAATGCAATTCATTCAGAACCACAGCCGTCTTTTAATAAACTTAAACGCAGAATTATAATTTTTTCATCTCTTTGGTACAGAATAAGGATGATATATTGGTGATCGGATATCTGTGCCACCCTGATATTACAGTTTTAGTTATTATTTTAGATGTATAAGATTGCTTTGGATTTTCTAAATCTAAATATTGGTGTTAGCTAGGGGTGTCAAATTACAGACATAGCAATCGAGTTATTTTTAAAAATCGCATTAATCTATTTTGAAATCTTTAACTGGTGATGAGTAGCAATGAGACAAAAATAAAGAAGTAGGCGAAAGTTATTGGACTGATGAACAGGAATTTTATGTTAAAAAACTTCCTAAAGTTTTCATTTTTTGCATTATTTTATTATTTCCCATTTGCATTAGATTAATTAATTACAGATCATAATTAATTAATTTCTCTATTTTTTTTAATCGCTTGACAGCACTAGTGTTAGCATTAGATAGATTCTCAGTCACAGGTTAAAGGCCAATTCATACTTCATCAACGTACAAACTTAGTTAGGCCCACTCAGGCTGTAAGCACAAAACTACGTCATTTTGTTCGGCCTGCCTCAGTTCGACAGATTGTGCGAGTTGTTCTTGACACATCAGTTGAGCAGAACTTTGTTCAGCTCTGATTGGCTAGTTTTTGTGGGCGGGATTTCTCGTAGAATCCACTGCTGGATCTTTTGACAGTTCTGTGCTGCCTGAGTAGTAGCAGCACAACATGCCGCTCGTTTCCTCCGGTCAGCGCAAAGTACGGCTGTCAACTGATAACGTCCCAGCATTTGGCTGTTTATTTCTCTCGCATTTTAGGCAGAGCCTGTAGAAAGATTGAATAAATAAACAAAATAACGAGCTACTGACGAGGTCAAAACTCTTCCACAACACGGGCAGGACTCTGAGTCCTGCTTCACACAGCAGGTTAAACACAGTAGAGGATGAAGAGATAGACCCGATAGAGCGAGAGTTTCATCTGTTCTATATAGTGTTCATGTGCAGCAAAAAATACAGAAAAACTGCTGTATATTAACTTATCTGTCTGTGATACAAATCTACATAGCGACCGCGTGGCAGCGGTTGTTAGGGCTCAGGGGGCGGAGTCTACAAGACTTGGGCTGCAGAGCGTCTGCTGAAGTATGAATGTCAGAGCCGAAACAAACTTTGTTCTTGTTCTAATGGCCTGAACGGGACGAACAAACTTCTTATTTCTTATGAAGTATACAGTAATAGCTGTCACTTTGTTCGCACATTAATGTTCTTTCATAGTTTACAGTGTTGTAGAAATCTTGAATGTCTTTAATGCTAATGTTAATTAAAGAGAAACTAAACGCAGAATCCACTGTTTTTCCACTGTTCAAAAATTGAATCTACTATTTCATGGATTTTTTAAACATTTTTGTGCAAACTCGCTCATTTTGCAGTTATGTGTGATATAAAAAATATACTGCCAATTCGACCAAATAAAAAGACAACAGAAGGGTTAACATGAACTGCTGCTGGTAATCTGCAAATTAAATGTACTTCAGAACATGTTACATCACCACATCTTACACGATCTCTCCTCTTTCCGTCTTCTTTCTGATTGTTGGAACAAGGCCAGAATGTGCCAATTAACACGCACGCTCTCCATTACTGCAGTCATATAACCACTGATCTAATAGCCTCCGTTTCCCAGCATCCTTCACTTCCCCACACCGTACAGGCCATTAACACAGACTAGGCATCAATCTCTTCAAATGTGTTTTAACCTGGTTCATAGTTGGTTCTATTCTCCCGTGAATAAGATGTAAAAAACAATAAACAGCATGAGAGAGAGAGAGAGAAAGAGAGAGAGAGAGAGAGAGAGAGAGAGAGAGAGAGAGAGAGAGAGAGAGAAAGAGAGAAATAGAGAGAGAGAGAAAAGCAAAAAAGAAAAATGAGTGAGGAGAAGGAGAGAAGGGAGCAAAAAGAGAGAAAGGAGAAGGCAACAAGAAGATGAGAAGGAAGAAAGTAAGAGGAAAGAGAGAAAAAGAGGAAGAGGAGAAAGAAAGGAAAAAGAGAAAGGGAAATGGGAGAATGAGAGAGAGTGAAGAGAGAGAGAGGAAGAGGGGTGCTAGTAGAGTGAGGAAGCAAAAGAGAGAAAGAGAGTGAAGGGAGAGAGAAGGGGTGACAAAGAAGAGGGAGAAAAAGAATGAGTGAGGGGAGAGCGGAAAGAAAGAGAGAGAAGGGAGAGAAGAGGGTGTGAGAGATGACAAAGAGCAAGAGGAGAGAGAGAGGAGAAAGTGAGAAGCAAGAGATGAAGAGGAAAAAATAGAATGAGAAGAGGAAAGAGAAAGAGAGAGAAGCAAAAAAGAAGAGGGAGAGAAAAAATGAGTGAGGAGAAAGAGAGAAGGGAGCAAAGGAAGAGAGAAGAGAAGGCAACAAAGAAATGAGAAAAAGAAAGAGAGAAAGTGAAGAGTGATAAGAGGAGGGAGAAAGGGAAATGGGAGAATGAGAGAGTGAAGAGAGAGAGAGAGGAAGAGGGGAGCTAGTAGAGTGAGAAAGCAAAAGAGAGAAAGAGAGTGAACAAAGAGAGAAGGGGTGAGAAAGAAGAGGGAGGAAAAAGAATGAGTGAGGGGAGAGCAGAAAGAAAGAGAGAGAAAGGAAGGCTGAAAGAGAGATCAGAAAGAGAAAAAAAGAGAGAAGAGGGTGTGAGAGATGACAAAGAGCAAGAGGAGAGAGAGAGGAGAAAGTGAGAAGCAAGAGATGAAGAGAAAGAAGAGTACAAAGAGGAAAGTGAGAGAGAGAGAGAGACAAAAGAAGCATAAAAGAAGAGAAAGAGAAGAGGAGAAACAGAGGAGGGAGCAAAGAGAAAGAGAAAAGAGAGGGAAAGGGAGAGATGAGAAAAAGAGAGAGGAGAAAAAGAATGAGTGAGGAGAGAGCAGAAAGAAAGAAAGAAGTAGAGGAAGGAAGACTGAAAGAGAGAAATCAGAAAGAGAAGAAAGGAGAAAGAAAAAGGAGAGAATATGAATTAGTGAGAGGAGAGAAGAAAGTGAGGAAAGGAGAGAAGAGGGTGAGAGAGATGAGAAAGAGCAAGAGAGAGAGGATATAGTGAGAAGCAAGAGATAAAGAGAAAAAATAGAATGAAAAGAGGAAAGAGAGAGAGAAGACAGGGTGAGTGAGAAGAAAGAGAGAAGGGAAAGGGAGAGAGAAGAGAGGGCAAGGGAGAGATTAAAAAAAGAGAGAGAGAAAGGGAACGGTGATAAGAGGAGGGAGAAAGTAAGAGGAAAAAGATAAAAAAACAGAAGGAGAAAGAGAGAGGGAGAGGAGTGAGAAAGTAGAGAGAGAGAAATGGAAAAATGAGAGAGAGTGAAAAGAAAGGGAGGAAGAGAAAAGTGAGTAGAGTGAGGAAAGGAGAGAAAGAGAGTAAAGGAAGAGAGGAGAGAGGGAGGGTGAGAAAAAAAAAAGAATGAGTGAGGAGAGAGCAGAAAAAAGAGAGAAAAAAAGTGAGGGAGGAAGGCTGAAAGAGAAATCTGAAAGAGAGAGGAAAGAGGAGAGAAAAATAATTAGTAAGGAGAGGAAAGGAGAGAAGAGGGGGAGTGAGATGAGAAAGAGAGAGAGGAGAAAGTGAGAATCAAGAGAAAGAAAAGAAAGAGAAAAGGAATAAAGAGATCGAGCGAGAAAAAGGAAAAAAAGGGAAAGGGAGAGGGAAGGGTGATAAGAGAGGAGAGAAAGTAAGAGGAGAGAGAAAAAGAGGAAGATGTAAAAGGAGAAAGAGAGAAAAAGGGAGAGGAGCGAGAAAGGTGATAGAGAAAGTGAAATGGGAGAAAGAGTGAAGAGAGGAGGAAGTAGAGTGAGGAAGGGAGAGAAAGAGAGAGAAGGGAGAGAGGAGAAAAAATTAGTGAGGTGAGAGAAAATGAAGAAAGGAGAGATTTAGAAGAGGGAAGAGAGAGAGAGAGAGAGAGAGAGAGAGAGAGAGGGGAGCAAGAAAGTAGCATTAAAGAAAGAGAAAAGGAAAAAGAAGGAAATAAATAAATAAAGAGAGAGAGGTCAGTGAGAGGGAGGGAAAAAGAGAAAGACAGCAAACAGAGAGAAAGACAGAGAGAGATGAGAAAGGGAATGAGAGAGAGATGAGAAAGGGAAAGAGAGAGAGAGAGGCCAGTGGGAGAGGGAGGGAAAAGAGATGGAGAAGGAGAGAAAGAGAGAGAGAAAGAGAGAGAGAAGAGAGACAGAGAGAGAGAGAGAAAAAGAAAGAGCGAGAGAAGAGAGAGAAAAGAGAGAGAGAAGAGAGATGAGAAAGGGAAAGAGAGATGAGAAACCGAAAGAGAGAGAGAGAAGAGAGAGAGAAAGAGAAAGAGAGAGAGAGAAAAGAGAGAGAGAAGAGAGATGAGAAAGGGAAAGAGAGAGATGAGAAACCGAAAGAGAGAGAGAGAAAGAGAGAGAGCCCTCAGTCCCACGCTGGAGGGTGAAAGGTCACAGATCCTCTCTTCTCCGTCGGGACACAGCGCTGGGACAGAGTCTGCGGAGGTTTCAAATTACACTGACACATCAGCAGCAGTAACGTGCCTCGGTCTCCCACACAACAAACACTGAGTTATTCTGTTTTCAACCCCGGAAGACACGCTTTTTATCAATCAAGTTAACAGTCGGCTGATTTTTACACATAATAGAGTAATTTCAGGGAACATTCAGGAAAATTAGCATCAAAGTAAGTAATTATTGACCCAGCATCACAAAAGTTAAAGCAGCTTGAATTACATATTATCGCTAAAATATGGCTACAGTATTTGAATTGCATACTAAGGCCCGGTTTACATGGCAACTGTGAACTTGAACTTGAACAAAGTGTATGTTTTAACCATTATATGCTGCAGTACATGCATTTGTCCACCAAAAAGCAAAACTATTTTCACTTTCTGTTGTCAGCTCGGAGATCATTCTTAGACTGTTTTATTTTGTTTTTTATCAAGCATTGCAGTCCTATTCTAATGTAAAAATTAAGAATAAAAGATCAATTACTGACATTTTGTGCCAACTTAAATGTATGATAACTGAAAACGTATTTTGAGCTCGAGTTCAAATTTACCCCAGGCAAGACCAAAGTACGGCCTGGGGGCCAAATGCGACTTTGTTTTGGCCCTCAGACTTCCTGCTAGATTAGCCCAAATTACAAAAAGTGTAGATTTTATTGTGAAATTTGAGCAATTTGTCAATCAAAGTTGAACATTTTGATGCCTTTCGGACCTAAAACAAATATTAAATGCCTTAAAACTGTGACCCACTGAAAAAAACAGTTTGGACACCCCTGATCTACCCTAGCCACTTTACAACTAATTTAAAATCCGCTCCTTACATTAAAATCTTACAAGTTTTGCACAGAAAGTAAATGAAGCTCTCTCTAAGCAGTTTTACATCAATTTTGTGTTTTAACACAAACAAAATGTAAATTACTGATCTATATATATTATAGTTTAATCCTTAATACATAGAAAAAAAGTGATAAGTCTTCTTCTTTCCATTGGCCTGGATCCCTCAGACCGGTTCACTTTGGAGCGGTTTGGGCTGCTTATGTTAATGATGGTGAGTTTTCCACTGCAGGTCCAGGCTCCCGAGGGTCTGCTACGTGAGCAGCTGACGTCACTGACAGATAACACATGGTTTCTTAAATAAATAAAAAAGAAAATGTACCTGAATTATACTTTTTCTTCCTGGCATCAATCTGAGCGATTTACGAGGTTCAGGCTCGAGTAAACAAGAAACTACTACCGGTTTATCGTCATCTTTTTGCATTTATTTCACTTTTGGACCGCTGCCCCAGGGATTAGGGTGAAAGCAGGGCCAAAAATTGACTCACTACAGACCCAGCAAACGGGACGGAACGGGTGCGGTGGAAACAGCATAGGACCGTACCGTACCGCCCCAACCTGAGCATAAGGAAACAGCTTAATTTACAACTAAAAAAGTTAGTTACCCCAACTCTAAGCTCACCTATAAGTTGCACCACCTATATTTAAAAAATATATAAAGCACACACAGATAGACCTCACTAAAGTAACTCAATGAAGGTCTATAATTTAGCTGCATCATTGTAAAAGCCACACAGTTCAAAGCTTGTGAAAAAAACAACATCTTATGGTCCGGAAATTACAATACCTCCTTTTCAAAGTGAGTCACATTAAATCAGGTCCAAACATAAGATCAGTGGAGAAACCCTGACCTAAATCTCATCTATAACGTCTCCTCACAGATGAGCTACAATATGCCATACGTACAAGTGCAAACACATCTTGTCAGTGAATAAAAGAGGTTTATGAATATGGATGCTAAAGATACATCTGATTTGCACAAAGTGGAGCTGCATGTTGATGAGCCTGTAATTATCACTGCAGCAGTCAGTGAAGTCGCACCGAGAGGCTGACACTACTCCTCCTCCATGTGAGAAAGACTGAAAGGCTTTTGGAGACGCAACTTTTATCTGTGCAGAAAAAAAAGCAAAAGGTGTGGAGAAATCTAAACTACAGAGTCCAGTCTCACAATGAACCTGGGCTCAAGACTAAGCATTTAAGACCTATATATTATTTACATGTTGCACAATTTTTTGGTGTAGTATATAAAGGCAGCTCTTTGGGTTAAAATGAGAACATGCATAAAATTACAGAGAAGGGAATAAAATATCAAATGTTAATGTTATGTAAGATTATTATCACTTATTAGGGATGGGGCGAGATCTCACAAGATCAAATTGTCACGATACTGTGCGAACACGCTAAGGACGATCTCGTGAAATTTTACTTGTGTAACAGTGTAACATTGGGCTCACACTGCCGCCAGATCCAGATCCAGATCCGGAAACATCTAGGTCCGGTGGTCACTCACACTGCGACCAGAATATTCATGCGTATGTACAGACTCCGCCGGCTTCGTGAGACCACGAGTTCACCGGGGTTTACGCTCAACTTGGGACTTCACTCGATCACTGACACATTTGTAAAAACAACAACAATTGCGCCAGGTTTAGATTTTTTTTCACGTCAGTTAATTTTCAGATTTTTTGCCGCATAATGGATAAGCACGGGACGTTTATTTACTTCCTGTGAGTTAAATAATCGTGTATACATCAAGAATTTTGACTTATTAGTTTTAGTAATAGTTTTATTTTGAGAACCACTGGATTCACTTCACCCGTACTTGATTGGTTTCCTGTTTGTCGTGTCTTGTTTTCACAACTTCACCAAAAAGGTTCCGTTTGTCCGGAAAAAGATCTTGACAAACGAAGCAGAGCCGCACAGCTCACCGGACCAGATGGATCGCTGTGTTAGAACCTCTCATTACTTTTCAAGAAATGGAAAGCCTGGATGCAATGTGAGCCCGGTGTAAGAGTGTAAAGTCTGTTCCAGTTGTTATTTCGTATTGCTAGGACCAGTTTTGACAATGAGAATTTGCAAAGCAAAAGTCAAAGTCAAATTTACGCTCTTTGGACATCACGGAAACAATACCGAGTTTTTTTACATTTAAACATAGTTTAAAATGGATCCACAAAGACAAATTTAACCCCATTGCATCTACAGTATAACTTTGTAAAAAGTACAAAAGAGGCGCTCCTTTATCTGTGTCTAACAGCAGCAGAAAGCCTGAACCACACACTGGGGTTAGAGCAAAGGACCAGTTCAATCATTATCATTTAAAAATAGGAATAAAATGTCACAGCAAATCAAAAATATATATAAAAAAAACATAATTTTGTAATTTGTGTCAATAAAATTCTGATTTGAATAGATTAATGCAGCCTGTTCTCATGGATAAGCGTGTCAACACCACGCTATTGTAAACAGCGAGTCAGATGAACGCTACTTCTATTTGTGTGTGTGTATTTGACGCGTTTCTGTCCTAGTTCAATTCAATGGTGAATGTAAAGACATGTTATTATTCATGAAAACTAACACAATCCTAATCCTAACCTTAACCAACTCCAAGCCTAAGAGCTAAACTTACCCATTTGTGTAACTTCAGACTTAAATTTTGTCGTTAATCTCTTGAAAAACCTCGTGTTTGTCCTCAAACATTACGTGTTCAGACCACGCCAGAAAAAACAAGCGTGTAATTACACGCCAAAACAGGCAGAGGGCGTCTTCAAGACACGCAATTTGTCATGGCATGCTATTTTACGCAATCCATGAGAACACGTTGATTAATGCAAATGAATTCAAAGTCTCATCTCGATCTCGTGGAACCAGTCTTGTGGCTCGTCTCAAGAAAATTCCCATTCCTACAGTTTACTTATTGTAAGTAAGAGTAGTGTTTGAAACGTAAATAGAATCAGATTTTTAAGATATAAATTGCAAATTGAATTGAAATCGCAAAAAATGTGTTTTGCAATGACACGGTGCATCGTGCAGAACTACATAGAAACTGATTTAGTGAAGAATTTGGAATTGCCTTCTCAAAATTAAGTTGCATTCCTCTTCTTGTCCACATTTCTTTGTAGTGCTGAACAATATGGCAAGTTTTTTTTATTTTTAAAGCAGGAACCTCCCAGTGAATCCTTTCAAACACTTTCCATTAACTCTCCGTGACCATGTGTCTCTCTCTCTTTGTCTTCCCACAGTCGTCTCAAACAGGGAAGCACAGCCTTGTTTTAAAGTCATCCCAGGTTAAGGTCTCTGAAATAAACCTCTTCAAACACAGCGCTGTAAATGCACACGGAGCAAATCTCACACAGACGCTCACAGTAATTGGATTCTGTTCAGAGGAAATGGTTCGCAACGGTAAAATACTTCAAATTTCTACACTATTTTCACGAATTAAC
This sequence comes from Mugilogobius chulae, assembly GCA_038363315.1. NCBI lineage: Eukaryota > Metazoa > Chordata > Actinopteri > Gobiiformes > Gobiidae > Mugilogobius > Mugilogobius chulae. The sequence continues at coordinate 25,995,309 of CM076415.1, forward strand.
GGAGGTATTAGGGAAGTGCAGAACTAAGGAAAGGCACTGTAAAAATTCAATAAGTCAAATTAACTCTAATCTTTGTTTTAATATGACTTGAAAATGTGAGTTTAAGATTTACACAGTGAATGTTAATGCTGAGGTGCCTGATTTTCATAAAAGTATAGGTATTTATATCATTCCAACTACTTCCTGCTCCCACAAATTGTTCTGGACATTGCAATTACGGCTTCAGAAGGTCTTTTCACAAAGAGCAAAGTGAAACTGAAGTGGACCACCTATAGGTCAGCCAATCAAAGTGCTGCTTCAAAAGAGAAACCTCGAGGAGAACCAGAGGAGAGCAGGGTGTAGATGTGACCAGGACTGACCACATGCATTTGTAAAGAAAGGTAAAGAGTAGAGCTATAGTCAATGTATCAGTATTACAATACAGTATAAGTTATACGCTTCAAAATCAGCTCTCCTGCTTTAAGGCTGAAACTGTTGAGTTCAAATTGATTTATTCATAGGACACTTTCAATAAGAACAGTTCTTCTGCATTTTGTTAATTTACAAAATTAAAGTTACATTCTTAACATGGCTTAAGGAGGGCTGTACTCAAAAACATAAATCAGTTGTGCTTTGACAAAGAAAAAAAAAAAAATCACTGTATTTTTTCTGCTTGATTAGTTCATTTAAATATATCATGATACGTATCGAGAATTGTGATGGGGTATACGTATATTAGGAAAGTAAATGAAATCAGTTTTTTTTGTATAGTCCAAAATCACAACAACAGTCGTCTCTGACAACTTCCCAGGATTGTTCATTTAGCAAACATGAATGAATAATTAAACATTCAATAAAACAATAAACATTCAGAAAGAGTGATTGCTCAAGGAGATTATGAATAAACAAGCAAATGAATAATTTTGTCTTCAGACCCTCCTTCTCGTCAAGGAAAAACTAAAAAAAAAAAGGGGGGGAAAAAGAGAAACCTCGAGGAGGAGAAGAGATCCACTCCCATGGACGCAGGCTGTAGATGTAACTATTGTGGATTTAATTTCAGATATAGACTATAAGTCTGTAGAGCCAGAGTACATTAGCAGAAGGAAACGACTCGTCTAGCAGGACGAGGACAGACTAATCCTGGAGAGGGAGGGGTCACCTTGTACCTTGTGATCTCTGTATCAGCATATGTTTTGTATTGGAACGTTCTTGGTAAAAAAGGTTAAGGTAAAAGAACATTTCCATGATGAAAAACAGGCAGAGTCAAGTTATGGAGTTATGATTTTAATGCCATGAAAATGCCAATTTTTTCAAATAAATTTTTTTGGTTAAAATGTTATGTGACAGTAGTGTTGGTTTAGTCACAATGTGTCTTTTTAAGTCTTGTGTGGCCCTCATATTGTACATGCAAATGTATAAGTCACTTTAGTTAAAGAGTTTATAGTATATACGTATCAAATCAAATCAAATCAAAACAATTTATTTTTGTATAGCCCAAAATCACAACAACAGTCGTCTCTGAGGACTTCCCAAGATTATTAATTTTAGCAAATATGAATAATAGGAAATCAAAATAAAACAATACATATTCAATGAAACAATACACATTCATAATAATGAATAATTATATATAAAAATAGAAAAAAAGAGAAAAGGCTCATGGCTCCTGTGTTTCAAGGCTTGACCCTGGGGTCACTTCGACTCAAGGTTAGTGTCAGTGAGTTTTAATAAAAGACTGGGTCATTTTGACTTGAGGGCAGCACAAGGGTTCTTAACCTGGCTCACACCAAGTGGATTTGTGTCACTCCAGTCTGAATTGAGTTCTACTTACACGTCCATATGGGATCCTTCTCACCAAAAGCCATCAGAAAAAGGCTGAACAAATAATAGCAGTCATTTGAAGCTGATTGGTTAGAGCAGGAGTGTCAAACTCAAATGGAGCTGGGGTTGAATTGATCAAAGACAGAAATGTTTGAGACTCGCATGTTAAAATACAGGTCTACCTGAGTTATATTAAAATATGGCTAATAACCTGTACTGTACAAGGCTTACTATAACATGTCATGACATTGTACCGTACTGTATAAACTGCACTTCCAAGAAAATTTTGGACAAGTTGAATGCAATTTGCTGCATTCTAGTGCATTTTAGTGCATCCACAATATAATCCTGCTGCTGGTGCACAAGGTAGCAGAAGAGAGGTTGAGTTGGCGCTAGGCTGCAGTGCATTATGGGACTTGTAGTTCAAATTGTTATGTGCTTTCATTGGCAGGCCACTAGTAATAATAATCAGAAAGCATCCTGGGGCTTAGAGCATCATGACAGCAGCCGAGAAATCAAACTCTTGCTCTTGCAGGTAAGAGAAAATCAAAAATACTATAATATACATATTTTTGCCAAAGAATGCTCTAACTTCTATTGACGCTTCTTCAGTTGATACCAGTTTTAAATGTGTTAATCTAAAGCTACACTCTGTCACTTTTTTGCGGAGCATTTGCCACCTGCTCGTCTTCTTGGAAATAGTGGTAAAGCCTGTTACTTCTTGGTGTTGTTCTGGTTGATTTCTCGCTCCAGTAGCAGCAGCAGCTCGATCTGTGAGAAACACGTTTGGATTTCTCCTGCTGCTGCGGCTCACGTCTCACTAATCTATGAAGGAAGATTTCTGCTGGTGAACTGTGCCATCCTGTTACAGCAGAATAACAGCAGCAGCGGCGAAGGCTCAGGTAATGTGTCAAAGACGGTTTTCTGTCAGATGTTTTTGTGGGACTAAATGTTTTTTATATCTTTAAAAATGTAGACTGTTTTGACTTTAAAACTGTAAAACATAAATGCATAACCTGGCTATATTGTGCAAATCCTGGTCCATGTATTAATAATTCGATTTAATATTAAATCTATAACTTAAAGTTGAACTATGAAAACAACTTGACATAAAACTGAGCAATCCAATCTGAAAATGTTCTGTTTTGTGCCCCTGAGGTTTCGAGGACGAAGCAGAAAGACATCTGTGCTCAGAGAAATGAGAAATTATCAAGTTTGTATTTTGTTTGTAGGTATTGTTTGAGGAATAAAAACGATAACTTACTAAATGCATAGGAGGTACTTAGAAGGTACTGTTCAATACTGTTGTGTGCTATTATTTTCATTCCAATTTGTCTTATGATTTTTGCTGCCAAAAATGTAATTGTGATTAAGAACCTTAAATCATAAAAGTGTTCATAAGCGCTCATGTATTTTCTTAAGTTTGAAAAGTAGGTCCCGAACTGTTTCTTTACAATTGTAGAAAACATTTACAGCAGTCTGTTTCTGTGAGAAGTGTCACCTATTTCATTTTATCACTTCAATCTCTGCATCTGGTGGTGCTAAGGCTGTGTGCAAGCAATAATTGCTTGAATAATCAATATTTCTTTTCTGATTTAAAGATGGGGTAGGTGATTTTCACACTGTGAACAAAATTTAGGTTTTAAATCTGATAACTTTCTCTAATAAATCCTTCAACACATTGTTAATATCAATATGTATTAAGTTTTGGTTGCAATTTTGAATTAAAACCCTCTTTTTTTCTCTTTAAAAGTGAAACTGGAGAGGACCACCCAAGCTCAGCCAATCAGAACGCTGCATTCTGATTCATATTAGAACTAATATTGTTTAGTATTCGAGTACTCAGTCATGTAATTTTTTCACAAAGTTTATTCATTTAAAACTAAAAAAGTTAGTTACCCCAACTTTAAATAGTCATTATTATTACATCATAGTCAAGCAGTCCTAAGATGTAAGTAAGTAAGTAAGTAAGCTTTATTTGTGTAGCGCTTTTCACAGAGTCACAAAGCGCTTCACAGTGAGACTAACCTCCCCACTCACACCTGGCGCCTAAACCTGTGACCACCACCAAGTGTTCCCTAACCTGCATGCTGCATGTGCCTGAAGAAAACCACCCAGACACGGAGAAAAACATGCAAACTCCACACAGAAAGGCCCGAGCCGTGTGGGAGCTGTTCTTGCTGTGAGACAAGAGCACTATCCACTCTGCCACCGTGCCTCCAAGCAACACAATCATCTTTTCCAAGTCCAGGCTTATTGTGTATCTCTGTTCAAAGATCTGGAGTCTGCTGCTGTGCCTCTGCTGTGTTTTCTTAATTGATAGACTTCAGCAATGACCATGTTTATGTGACTGTTTTAATGATGAAGGCCAGGACCTTTTCCCGAGGCAGTTTCCACTTAATGATGTGAAGACAGGACAACAAATGTACGTTTTAATGTGGCTGGCATCTATCTACTGCCCCAACTCCAGACTCGCCTTTGGGGATCATTTAAAAGACGAGTGGAGCCAAGAACACAGCCGGGACACTACGAATCTAAAAGAAGAATATATCAAAATGTACTTGGCTAAACTGCACAAACACAAGGGAAACATACTATATTTCTTTGTTCACAGACTTTTCTTTCTTTAAATTTTGACACAGATGAATAAAAGTATAGTTGCAGTTCTCTTTTGTGGGGCTGATGCAATCATGAAGGGGCAGGAGGAAATCAGCATCGCAGTCTTCTATCTCAAAATCAGCTGACTTGTTCCTTACAGGGGGTCGTTTTTGATAAAAAATCAGTATTGCCCCAGTAAAAGTATGATGCAAACTCGTCTATTTACAGAGCATTTCATTCTACCGGCATCTAAGCGCCAACAACATCGTGTGTACCACTAAAATCAAATAATATTTGTCTGTTTAGATCCTGTAACGACAGGGCCACTGTCCAGGGTGTTCCCCGCCTAAGGCCCAAAGTCACTGTGATAGGCTCCAGTCACCTGTGACCCCTAAAGGGAACAAGCAGTAGAAAATGAATGAATGAGTCTTTTGAGCCTTAAATACAGTTATTATTGTTGTTTTATTGCAGTTAAAGTTAGAATAACAAACATTTTTAGTTATAGATTAGTAACTTTTGTGCTTTCCAAACCGGACTGGGGACCAAAGTTGCAACATTGTCTCTTTCTCTAAACACTCTCACAAAACACTTTTTGCCAATTGAACCAGCGCAGTAGAGATACATATGCCTTTCACCTGTAAAGGCGCTATGGGACAGAAACACGTTACGCCAGCAGCAAAGAAGACACCCGGCTTCTCTGCTACATCAGCGGCTACGGCTACATCCAAAACAAACACTCTGGCTTGTTGACAATTTCTTACACCAGTGATATAGACCATTTCCCCGCAGTAATGTGAGCTGTAGTGTTCTTCTTTGCTTATAAGATTTATAACTTTGTTACTTTTATACGTAAATACCCTGAGAAAACGGTCAAATGCAGTTGTGTGATCATAATTACTTATAACTGAATAATTCTCTGTCCTTTTCCTATGACTTTTGTGGGTTTTTGTGTATTATTTGTCTCATTATTAATCTCACACAAGCTGTTTGTTTTGATTCTGAGCCTCACGTGTGTCTCAGCCTGAATCATGTCACTGTTCACTTCCTGGTTTTGTTTTTCTCTCGGTCGTTTGTATTATGAACGCAAACAAACCGCTCCAGAGCTCGATTCAACTGAGCTGAGACCGACCTCTCCAACCGGACCAGAATTTGACATTTGATTGGACCAGTTCAGAGTTTATTTGTGCGTTCACAATTACTCAATCGGACCGAACTATCCAGGCAAACAAATCCTGATCCGAATCAAAAGTGTATTGTGAATGCAGCCTGAGTCAACTAAAAATTCTCACACATCCAGAGTCGTTTGCTTCACAAAGACCACCCCCAACTATATGACCAAATGACGTCAGAAAAGCTCTGCAACGTGATCCGTACAAGCAGCCAAACAGTAAATCTACTGTCTGAATGCATGTGTCTGTTTACATTCACAGGGGTCAGTGCTCTTTCGGGAACAAACATGAGAAACAGAGATGCAAAGACAGTGGAGAGCCTATGCAGAGGTTTTATCTGATCTAAAATGCCTGTGAGACGCTCTGTGCTGCTGCTGTACGTTCTTCTGCACCACCTAAAGGTTAAATCTGAATTCCTTTACAACAGTGTGTCAGTCATGAAGCGAGGAAGGCATTCTGTCTCTTTGTGCTTCCTGTTCTTACATGTGTGAAGGCAAAAAGTCAAAAGATCTCGTCTTGCACCAATCTGCTTTATCTTTTATTACATCCATAAATATTTTTTAGGTTCTCACTTCTGTTTCCTGGCATCTGATAAAAGTAAACTCATATAACCAGCTTAGATGTTGGGTCAGCAGCTTTACTGCTTCTTGTAAATATAACATTTATCATTTATGTGCAAAGATCAGCCCAGTCTCTGGAGAAAATGCAGATATACCACGAAATGTCAAAAACGTACAATAAGAATGTTTTCGTGCCATTACATCAGTATGTTACGAAAAGTCAAAATGTAAAATAAGCACGAATATTGGTTGAAGTCACATGGCTTTAACGGGTAAATCTTAATGTGGCAAGACAAGCGGTCATGGGAGCTAAGCCACGCTCGGGCAGAGACCGACAACACTATGGGCATAACACCCAAATGAACAGAACCAGTAGTAAGGCACAAGTAAGCTAAACTGTAAACTGTAAATGTTGACAGATGTAAACCATTTATTTTTCAGCAGTAGAAAGGACAGTTTTCATGTTAAGAAAAAAGCCTTGGCATTCATGTGGTTTCTTTAAGTCCAAGTTTCATATCTCCGTCATTTCTTCATTAACAATCAGAGTGGCAAAACAGAACATTACATCAGTTTAACAGTAGTTCTGACTGGAGTGAAGAGAGGAGGAGTCGGGCACGCCATGAAGACCGTGGAAAATGTTATTTTATTACTAATTGACCTGGCTTAGCGTTGGGTACCCACATTTGGCTGTACACCTACCGGAAAGCAATGCGTAGCGCTCTCCGCACCATACCGAGACCCCAAGCCTCTGACCATGCTCAGCTATGCGGGAGCCTGGCAAATCTTAAACGATAGTAGGAATATTAAACCATGCAGCCACACAACAACTCACAAACACATGGCGAAGCAGGCTTACCAGCGAAGCACGAAAGTTGTACTCAACAGTTGCTGGCGTTAAGCCACACAGTCGCCGGCTTGATGCTCCGACACGGCCAAAACAACTCCACCAACTTCATGCTGCGCCGGAGTACCTGTCCGCGGATGTGACGTTCGAGGGGGGAGAGGTCAGGTAAGCCAAATAACCCCCCTTTTATAGCGAGCCCTCTACCCTCAATCAGTCGAAAACAAGGTTCGTTAGGCCAGTTCACTACATTCACCTACCCAGGCCCCAGCCCAGCCTGTTCTCATGGATAAGCGTGTCAATACCACGCTATTGTAAACAGCGTGTCACATGAACGCAACTTCGATTTTTTGCGTGTGTATTTCACGCATTTCTGTCCTAGTTCATTTCAATGGTGAATGTTAAGACGTGTTATTATTCATGAAGACTAACACAATCCTAATCCTAACCTTAACCAACTCCAAGCCCCAGACCTAAACTTACCAATTTTTGCAACTTCAGATCCAAACTAAGCCGTTAATCCCTTGAAAAACCTCGTGTTTGTACTCAATCACATTGCGTGTCCAGACCACGCCAGAAAAAACAAGCGTGTAATTGCACGCCAAAACAGGCAGAGGGCATCATCATGATACGCAATTTGTCATGGCGTGCTATTTTACGCAATCCATGAGAACACGTTGCGCAATCCTGTACTCACTAATTTTAGTAACTTAAAGCCTAAACTTATATTTGTAAATTTATCGCACAAAAACTAACAAACATGCTTATGCTGTACTTCCCATTCAGGTGAGACCAAAAAGCAGCCTCTGGTTAAAGGAAAAAAGTCTCCTCTAGTGTAAAGTGAACAAACCCCACTGGTGCGATGTCAGACGGTTTCCACAAAGTGAAATGAAACCAGCTGATGCATCAGGCTGGGAAAAACTGCTCTCAGCTAAAAAGGCTACACAGTTTTTCATGTGAGGGCAAGACATTTGTGATATGCGGATATAAAGTTATGGTGATGAATAGTTTGACCTCTAATAATGTGCAAAGAAAGCAAAACAATACATTAACTTACTGCAGTTTTTCACATTTTTAAAACAGTAAAAATCCAGTATAGTGCCTTTAATTCACATCATATTTCATCCCAACCAGAGCCAAACGAAATAACTTATTAAAAATGCCCACACATGACCACCAGTGCCCTATCACAGAAGTATTTCTGACATTTTACCCTGTTCTACTTTAAAACCTTTGATAGTTAATCGCACTTTAAAAGTCACGCTGAATGAAAATGTGAAATCTAAACACAAAAAACACATGTGAGTTTTCATTCTGACAGATTTATTGGGCTGTCGGCTCTGAAAAGGTCTGTCACTTCCATTCACGCTGCTCCAATTCTCCAACAAAACTGAGATAAAGGATTCAGCTCAGAGACGACATCACAGAAAGTCACATTTCATCAGCACAAAACCACGATTATACAGCAGAAACACAGCATTTTTGACAGGTTGATTTATTGTTTTGGCTGAATGAAAGCTGGCTGTGTTTTTATTCATTAATATTAATCAACTTTTATTGTTCAGAAGAGTCCGAAGTGAAAATTGGAGAGAGCTGTGCAGTTTTCAACTTTAATCAAATCAATTTCATAATTTCCTATTGTCTGTTTTCACTCGAGATGCTTACAGTATTGTTCTGTATTATTTCTTCAGACTAAAACCCTCCGTTTATCCAGGATGTGGCCCAGGATGTAGACCAATATATCAGCCCGCCAATATTCTGGGACTAGTATTCAGATTTTTTTTTGGATATTGGCTATATCGGCCTCAATTTTGGCTGATATCTAATTAGGTAGTTGTCATTGATCGGCTGATTTGGAAAGAAACAATAAGATTTATCGGTATCGGTCAAAGAAAAACCCATCTCGGTTGATCTCTAATTGATGCTAGGCTATATAGCAGTGGTTCTCAACATTGGGGTCAGGAGAAGCTGTAGAATGATTTTTGGTGGTCCCCTGATCATGTGTTTGACACCATTCAACTTTAATGATAGATGCAGATTCCTTTTTACAAGTCTATCAGGGAAGTTATCTGGGTCTGTTGCTTCAAAATAATATTAAACAATAGACTAAAGACTTTATCACACTATGGGGAGTCGACATTTTGTGTTTGGGGGTTGCAAATGCCTACGGATGTTATTTTTGGGGGGTTACAACTAAAAAAGGTTGAGTACCACTGCTATATAGCAAAAGGGTATAATTTAGATATTTGGGTAAGGTTAAGGTTAGTCTTAAGTTAATCTTGTTAATTTTAGGGCTCTGGAAAACATATGCTGACTTGAGAAAAATAAAGACGCTCACACTTTTTCTAGAATCAACTGAGTACTTTGTGATTTGGCTTTAAAGCTACAACTATGGTACAGTATTTATCTGCTTTACTTGTGAGTTCAACATTGATACTGAAGTCTGATACGGAAATCTCAATAAAAGAAAATATAAAACAAAACAATAAATCATAAAAGACATTGCCTTAAAGATGCACTGTGTAACATTCTGGAGATGAAAAGTCAACTACACAATTCAGTAGAAATAGAGACTGAAACTGTACTTAAGAACTTTCTGAATGGTGTTAAGTATGCATTATGCCCTAATGTGAAAAAGTATTTATTTAGGGCAACTAGGACATCTAAAAAAACAAATCAAAAAGTTATACAATGCACCTTTAAATTCTTTTGTGTGTTTGTGCATTATTGCTTAAAAGAGTTCCATTGAGGCTGAAATAGTCGTTAAAAGTTCAAGTCATCACAAAGTGGAACAGTGCATCTTAAGCCTTTGAGATTTAAAGATCTCAACAACCCAGGATTATTTTGTGAAAGAAACTAAACTAACAATTTCAGGGATGTTTTCGTCACTATGAGCTTCAGATTTAAATAATATGGGACCTTTAAAAAAATATTATAAACATCTCTCTCTCACACTTCTGTATTAAAACAAATCCGCGTATAGAGAGATAAAATTAGAAGTACGGTTGAGTTATGTGAGTAATGTAAATGATTGAGAGTAGAATGACTGTTGGCACAATACGCCTGCGGCTCTAAACTGCTGACACTGCTGCTCACATATTTCAGACGTGTCCACTCACTGTGACAGCTGACTCCAGTCCCACACAGTCACAGCACAGAGCAAACGCACCAGCCATTACACTCTCCTCATCCTAGTTAACTTGTCTTTTGTTTAAAGCATTGGACTGATTTGTAGAATTCATGATCAAAATGTGTATTATTGTGAGCACGGCCTGCCTTTCACAGAGTTTTGGGGTTAGATGAGGATTGGCTTCCGTCCACTCTTCAACAATGACATTTCTCCACTTCTTTCTTGGCCTCTGCTGCTGCAATCACACATCAAACTGAAATCCACCAGAAGCCATTTCAAGCATCGTATCTAGACTCGCCCTCAGAGCCATCTACAACAGTCCAAAGCTCTATTTGTGTCGGATAATAATTACCTATGGACGTCTGCAAACGCCTACATTACTCCACAATGTTTAATTGAGGCCTGTAATTTAATTGTTTTTACAAACTTTATACATGATATGACAACTTTTTGCATCATTCATGAGTTGAGCATTTCTTGTGTTTGTTTTAATATGAATTAGCTGAATGACTTGAGCTGTGTATTGGGGGATTATCAGTCAACGTCACTTTCCGCTCTACTGCGCATGTCGCCTGCAGAAAGATACACTGTCCATCTAGTTCAGAGATCTGCAACTTTTTACAGCAAAAAAGCCACATTTGCTCAACTCAAACCAAATCAAAGTCAGAAAGAGTCGCAACTATTTAGCTAAAGAAATAAAAAACATTTAGCCAGTTAAGTGAACTAACACAATGCTTTAGAAAATAAAATATTGCGTGAATTCACAAAAATTTTGATGGCAAGAATAATCTTCTTTTCTGTTTGTAATGCACCTCTGCATTTTTGAAAGACAGAGAGAAAGAGGTTAAAGCAATCAATAGATTTAGAAATGACTAAATAACCAGTATGCATACACTAAACAACTGTTAATACAAAATAAACACTTACTGTAAATAAAATAGAAAAGAAAAGAATGGTTTTGAACTTTTATATAGTCTATTTTCTCAATCGAATCTCAAAAGTGCCACACTGATGTTTTTAAAGAGCCGCATGTGGCTCTCCAGACGCAAGTTGCAGACCCCAGGATGAGAGCTAGCTGGCTCGATCAGGTATGAGCCGGTATGACAGACGTTTGGCTCCTGAAGCTTGAAACTGTGTTTTTTGTCTCACCTGAACGTAACGTGTGTGAGTCGTACGGTTGAATTTCATTCACAAATGTTGATTTAGCAGCATAACTTTTGTTTTCACACAGTGATAAACTCTTGTTAGCTGACAACACCGCTGGCTAGTGTTGCTACTACAGCTTATTTCAATCAGCCACAGCTCTTTCTGCATTCCAGATGAGTGTGTTTCTCTTGTGTTGATTATCCCTTATGTGTGGCTCCTCAATGGCCTCAAATTTGCTCTGTCCAAACTTTTACCAAACATCCATCTTTTTTGAGCTTCTGTTTCTACAACAATGAGATTTTATCATAGTTTGCTTAATTTTTAGTCTCTAAATTGTAGAAAAAAAGTCAATTTGATTGAAGAATGATTCGTGGCAAACATTAATAATAATTTATTTCAAATAAGAAGGTAAAACAGGCCGCAGAATCATTATTAAATAGGTAATCTATTCTATTCTATTGAAAACACAGACATGCACATTTTCGGGAGACATAGACAATTACAGTGGTAAAAGTCAGGATCATACACATCATATATTCGTAAATCCGTTGAGAAGGTACTTGGAAGGTGATGGAGAGGTACCTGCAGCTCATAAGGTAACATAAGACATTTGGGTAGCACTTTAAAAGACCTCCACGGTACCTACCAGTTAAGTACTGTGTCAGTTACTAGTAACTGACAGTGACACTTACTAGTACTTACTCTGGTACTTACTGTGGTACTTACACTGGTACCTAGAGTGGTACTTTGAGTGGTACTTGTACCAGCAGTTACTGGTACATACCACTGGTACTTACTGTGGTACTTACACTGGTACCTACAGTGGTACTTTGAGTGGTACTTGTACCAGTAGTTACTGGTACATACCACTGGTAGTTACAGGTACTTACTGTGGTACTTACACTGGTACCTACAGTGGTACTTTGAGTGGTACTTGTACCAGTAGTTACTGGTACATACCACTGGTAGTTACAGGTACTTACTGTGGTACTTACACTGGTACCTACAGTGGTACTTTGAGTGGTACTTGTACCAGTAGTTACTGGTACATACCACTGGTAGTTACAGGTACTTACTGTGGTACTTACACTGGTACCTACAGTGGTACTTTGAGTGGTACTTGTACCAGCAGTTACTGGTGCATAACACTGATAGTTACTGGTACTTACACTGGTACTTAAGGTGGTACTTGTGTCAGCAGTGACTGGTACTTACAGTGGTAACTATTAGTACACTTACCACTTTTAACAATTTGTGGCACACACATGTTTCAGTGGTGGTATTATTGGTACTAAATTAAAAAAGTAGAGCTTATAAATTACGAATAACATCAAAATGCAAATGTTAAAAAAGCACCACTGTCTTTATTTATGTCACAACAATATTGGGTATTGACAAATACCAAAGTAATTATTTGTTTCAGTAAACAAAACAAAAGAAAACAATTTACAACAATCATAGCTTAATTCCAACATTTATTGACAAATACCAAGATACATAATGGTAAATAGTGGTACTACAATGGTACTTATTACAGTAGTTGACAGTTAACTACTAGTAACAACGGGACCTGTTCTAAAGTGACACATACAGGTACTTTAGTGGTACTTACTACAGTAGTTGACAGTTAAGTACTAGTAACAACGGGACCTGTTCTAAAGTGACACATACTGGTACTTGAGTGGTACTTACTATAGTAGTTGACTGTCAACTACTGTAGTGGTTGACAGTCAACTACTAACCCACACGAGGTACCAAGTTGGAGAAGTGTGTGGTAGAGGTGGGGATAAACTCACTCCCCTCAGGTATAAGATCTGACCGGCAAACTGGACTGAGGGAAGTGTTCCCTTTAGCTCAATGAGTTTGTCGGTCGACCGCCCCGCAGGAGACCCGAGTTCAACTCCCACTCAGGGCATGTGCAAGACCCTACCGGTCACACTAGTAGTTGACTGTCAACTACTGTAGTAAGTACCACTCAAGTACCAGTATGTGTCACTTTAGAACAGGTCCCGTTGTTACTAGTAGTTGACTGTCAACTACTGTATTAAGTACCACTCAAGTACCAGTATGTGTCACTTTAGAACAGGTCCCGTTGTTACCAGTAGTTAACTGTCAACTACTGTAATAAGTACCATTGTAGTACCACTATTTACCATTATGTATCATGGTATTTGTCTATAAATGTTGGAATTCAGCTAAGATTGTTGTAAATTGTTTTCTGTTGTTTTGTTTACTGAAACAAATAATTAATTTGGTATTTGTCAATACCCAATATTGTTGTGACATAAATAAAGACATTGATGTTTTGAAACATTTGCATTTTGTTGTTATTCATAATTTATAAGCTCTACTTTTTTAATTTAGTACTAATAATACCACCACTGAAACATATGTGTGTGCCACAAATTATTGAAAGTGGTAAGTGTACTAATAGTTACCACTGTAAGTACCAGTCACTGCTCACACAAGTACCACCTTAAGTACCAGTGTAAGTACTACAGTAAGTACCACAGTAAGTACCAGTAACTATCAGTGTTATATACCAGTAACTGCTGGTACAAGTACCACTGTAGGTACCAGTGTATGTACCAGTGTAAGTACCACAGTAAGTACCTGTAACTACCAGTAGTATATACCAGTAACTGCTGGTACAAGTACCACTCAAAGTACCACTGTAGGTACCAGTGTAAGTACTACAGTAAGTACCAGTAACTACCAGTGGTATGTACCAGTAACTGCTAGTGCAAGTGCTACTACAAGTACCACTCAAAGTATCACTGTAGGTACCAGTGTAAGTACCACAGTAAATACCACAGTAAGTACCAGTGGTATGTACCAGTAACTGCTGGTACAAGTACCACTCAAAGTACCACTCTAGGTACCAGTGTAAGTACCAGAGTAAGTACTAGTAAGTGTCACTGTTAGTTACTAGTAAGTTGCACGGTACTTAACTGGTAGGTACCGTGGAGGTCTTTTAAAGTGCTACCGACATTTGTACTGCCTTTGGTTGTGCAAAGTAGCAGCTACACCACTTTCTATTCAATTGAGAACATTGCAAGACAAAGCACCAACATTAGACTATCACAGGTAGTTGTTATGAGAAAAAAGAAGGTTCAAACTAAGACATGTTCTTGATTCAAACTAAAGATCGAGATTGTTTTGAGCAGGAGTCCTTGTGTGCTGTCCACTACCAGCTCAGACACATCAATTTAGTATTTTTAGCTCGGAGATGACCCATGACTGGTGTTCCCTGCTGCTGAGGCAAGGGCACAGCCAATAAATCTGTTGTCTGCAGCAGCGAGTGGATGAGAGAGAGAGAGACAGAGAGAGAGAGAGAGAGAGAGAGAGAGAGAGTAGCAGACAGACCAAATGAGAGCGAGGAGTCTCCATGGAGAGGAGTGCAGCACAGTTAACTGAGAACATCATGTAATAAACAGAAGAAGCACAACACGTTTATTAATAGTGTTTAGTCGAGTGAAAAAGGACCTCGGAGAGACTCTTTCTTATTTTAATCCAAATTACTTGCACTTAACTCTTTCCCTGCCAATGACGTCTATTTCTGTCATAGATCTTGTATTCTTTGCAGCAATGTCAGGCTCTCTGATGCACGTGCTGACTTCGCCTGCAGTCAAAAACATGATGCAGGTTCACAGATTCACCAGCAGAAAAGGGAAGATCCAGATGAAGTCACAAGACCGGGAAATACAGTGGCATGAAAAAGTATCTGAACCTTTTGAAATTTCTCACATTTCTGTATAAAATCACCATCAAATGTTATCTGATCTTTGTCAAAATCACACAGATGAAAAATCGATGTCTGCTTTAACTAAAACCACCCAAACTTTTTTAGGTTTTCATATTTTAATGAGGATAACATGCAAACAATGACATAAGGAGAAAAAAAAAAGTAACTGAATCATTACATTTAATATCTGGTTGCCCCCCCTTTGGCAGCAATAACTTCTACCAGACGCTTCCTGTAGTTGCAGATCAATTTTGGACCATTCTTCTTAAAAAATTGCTGCAGTTTAGTCAGATTCCTGGAATGTCGTGCATGAATTGCTGTTTTGAGGTCATGCCACAGCATATCAAATCAGGACTTTAACTTGGCCACTCCAGAACGTGTATTTGGTTCTTCTGAAACCATTCTCAAGTTGATTTACTTTTGTGTTTTGGATCATTGTCTTGTTGCAGCTTCTTTCCCCTTTTAAGCTTCGACTGTCTGACAGACAGCCTCAACTTTTCTTGTAAAACATCTGATAAACTTTTGAATTCATTTTTCCACTATTGATTACAAATTGTCCAGGCCCTGAGGAAGCAAAACAGGCCTAAACTATAATTTTCTCTCCACCAGGCTTCACAGTGGGGATGGGCGTTGATGTTGGTGAGCTGTTTAATTTTTCCTCTAAACATGACGTTGTGTGTTTCTCCCAAATAATTCAATTTTAGTTTCATCAGTCACCAAAATATTTTGCCAGAAGTTCTGTAGAGTGTCTAGGTGATTTTTTGGAGAACGGCACATGAAGCTAGTCTAAAAACTTCTTCTTCTGAGAGGGAACCGTGTCGCTCCAACACAAATCCAGGCCAATACAGTGTTTGTATGATAAATATATAATTTCCCAATTCAGATAAAAAAAAATGACCAGACACAGACAGAAAGCAGTTCTCTGGATTATTTGGACAATAAACATAATAACTATTTTTAATCTATTATTTATCAAATATTGATTTTGTTTTTTTTTACATTGTTTTTATCTAGAATTTTGCCTCTTCCCTTGAAAGATGTACTCTGCCACGGCAACCTCTTCTCTTAACTCTGAGCTTATGCTTCTCTCTCCACACAGCTCCAGCTCCTCTCGAGGGATCCTGAGGCGCTCCCAGGTCAGGTGACATATTAATCCCTCCAGAGTGTCCTGGGTCTTCCCCCTGAGGTGTGCTCCTGGTGGGACGTGTCCAGAGAGGCTTTATCCAAGAGGAATCCAGCCCTCTCAGCACTGAGCTCTGTGTTGAAGTATGGAACAAATGTGTTTCCAACATTTCATTTTAACACTCATTATTCTGTGTGACCGGCTTCCCATTTTCATTTAATTTAGTAGATTAACACTAGTTGTAAATATAAATGATAGTTTTATATGAATCAAGAACATTTTGTGAAGAAAAGCTTGAAAATATGTTGAAAAAACACCCCACCATGAAGTAGATCAGAGTTCTAAACTGATGAGATCGCACAGGGAGACAAAGACATATTCAATCACTCTATAAACATAAATATAACAAAATAAGCGTGTTGTTGTGAAAACCTGTTACATAAGGAAGAGTTTTGGCTAAATTTATTACATGGTTGCTAAGCAAGGCCCTAGTGTGATGTCATCTAAAAACAGGAAGTACATTTTCAATTCTAAAAATTGGCTAAACTGGGACAAACTTTGCAAAATCTTTGGTGAAATCTTGAATTTAATGATCTTAACTTTGTTTTAGTGAAATGAGTAGTTCAACCTGTCAGAGGCACTTTAAGGTTAAGGCGGTGGTGCCCAAAGAAGGGCCGGGGGGCCAAACTCGGCCCGCCAGGGAGTCCAAAGAGGGAAGGGCTGGTCAGGTTTGTTGGACCATCTGTTTGACTCAATTTTGGGTTGAAAATCTGTCAAATGATTCTAAATCAAGTATAATCTCCAAAACATGTTACTAAAAGACTATTTAATCTTCTTCACTTCTCAAATGAACTTTTTAAATGCAAAACAAAATTATTTCTACAGTAATCCGATTAAATTCATTAGGTCTTCTGTCATAGTTATACTGTATGTTGCTTTTTCTTTTGAACCGACCTCTATTGTATTCATAGTCAAGTATATTTTTCCTGAAGACCGCAGCGGTGTGATGCGGCTTTCAATTCATTATACAAGCATTCTTCTCACGTGAATTTACGTGAAACAATGTGGCTTTGGACAAAACAGGTGTACACGCACTTTGCAAGAAACTCGCTCATGTCCCAAACTACATCGAACTTGTAGTCAGTGTACATCCAGGGTAAGAGAGAGAAACACCTAATGGACTGAGACAACGCCAGAGTCATTGGCACTGAAGACAACAAGGAAGGCCATCTAAAACCAAAAATGTGCCCACCAGATTGTAAATCGAGATGAGGGGGCGTACCAACTCTCTCACACCTGGGACACAGTTCTGAAGAGGTCAAACTGCAGATGGCGCCATTGTCCCACTGGCCCAAGTAGGAAAATTATGTCAAAACCTGTAAAAACCAGCTGACCAGACACGACACAGGAACACCAAGTGACACTTCTGAAGAGGGCTACAGTCTGCAGCCGAAACTTTCAAGGTATGAATAAAACTGAGGTCGGTGCACATGATAATACAACATATAAAATTATGTTTGGCCCTTGACATGCTTGTAGTTCATTTTGGCAGGCAAAGAAAAACTCAGCCCTGGATTAATATACTTTATAAATCCTCCAAGAGGGCACTTTGCAAACCCATCCGTGGGCAAGGTTTTGGTCAGAACTACCATATATATAGTGCATTTTTTGGTTGGTGGATGAAAACTGGGTTTGGTGAAATACAGAAGGTAAAAATTAGACAAAACGTTTTTACAGACATGGACGATTCGCACAGGACTAGAAACTAGGGATGGGCGATATATCGGTATTGATATCGGTATCGGCCGATAGCCACGGTATTTTGAGATATCGGTATCAGTCCGATATCGGATCGACGGCCGATATTTGGCGCCGATATTTTTAGGGGAGGTTCTCCAGTCTCTCTGTGTGCATATACCAGCCTCAATTTGACCTAAAAGCTTCATATTTACAATTTTGAACAGACTAAAGAAAACAAAGTATACATAAACAAACAAGCTAAAATTAGTCATTATATTTACATAATAAATCCACAAAATATTTTTTTTTATCTCAGATTATTATATTTGTTTGTAAGTTTTTGATCTTGTGAGTTGTGCTGTGGATTTTAAAGCAGAACCAAGCAACTTCAGCAGTAGAGCGCCCCCTACAGTTCTCTTCTGTAAATACCAGCATCAGACCTACAACATAACTTTTTTCCTGATGTAATTTTTTTTATCAATTTATAATTATTTCAAATAAGGCAAAGAAAAGTATATTAAAAATATTTCACACTGTCAAATGTAAAAATTAAAGAGTTTCTCAGAAGAGCTGTCAAATTATAAGTGCAGGTTTTCCAGCAGGAGGCACCAGAGAGCAGATGTTTGCTTAAAATGTGAAGAAAATACATTTGTAACCATCACACAAACTAACAAAGACATTTAACAAAGCCAAAATGTCCCTTAGATCTGTTTTAAAATATACCTGTCGATATCGGCAGTTATCGGCCAGAGCAGAGGGCCAATTATCGGTTATCGGTATCGGCCCCAAAATTTCATATCGGCCCATCCCTACTAGAAACTTAAAAAATGTCCGTAATTATTACTATTTACATGAAGTTCCAAGGTAAATATTATCCTGTGTGTGAAAACATGGCTTTAATGTGACTCTTTTATTAGTCTGTCAGCTCATATTTCAGTCGTTTGTTAATTTTGTCAGATCATTAGCCATATTAAGCATAATTATTATCCTTTATGCATCACTTAGACATATTCTTAGATGTTTGAAAGGTGATAATGTAAGTATTCTGTGGTTCAATAGGTCTGAGAGAGTCTAGGTTTATATAAAAAGATCAGAAAAAAGTCTAATTAGTCATGAAGCTACAGCAGCAGGTCTGTCTGTCTGTGACCACAGCGTTAAATAATAAATGAAAGGACTTATTAAACAGAACATCGCACAATTAAAACTTGTAATTATGAGTTCAATCAGATTTTCTAAAGACTGGATTTCTATTTAAATATATAACGTCCATCCCACAGCTGCTACTGAAGATTCAGAACATTAAATGGTTTAGATAATCTTTTTTATAATTGTAGAGTTAAAAGAGATTTCACAAAGGTTTGTCTTGTGGGTTTGTCCAGAAAATTTGTAAGAAATGTAGATACAAGCCAAATATATCAAGTTAATGACGCTGTTGAGGAGGAATACATGTACTTATGAGTTGTGTTACTGGTTTTAATAAAGGTATTTAGAATACAGTTAAAAAATCAAGGGAATACGTTGCATTTTTAAAATAAATGTGGACCTATTGTTAAAATTACCACAGAAAACCAGTGTTTATGTTTTGTAGAAGCAGTTTAAGCAGCGACAGAGCCTCTTCTTCACAGTGCTTCAGATGTTTGGGGCAAAGAAAACACAGCGTCCAATCAGATTTGAGCGTTGTTGTTCTGCTGCAGACAGACTGGCCAACCAGATTGTCCCTTTACTGACAAGTTACATAAGAAGTTTGTTGACACTAGCTTATCTGTTTAACTTTTTTGGGACTTTATTCACAATAAACAAAGTAAATTTGTGATTTAGCCTTGTTATGGATATATATTTCCATCGAGAATTATTTGTTTGCCACAGCAGGAGGTTAAATAGATATCAGTATTGGTTCAACCCAATCTTTGTAAATGTTCCCCTTTAAGAAGTAAAATTAAGTAGTTTAATAATTTCTATTAAAGCAAAGGCATCTAAATCGCTCAGCCACATTTATCATTCTTTGCATGTAAGAGTTTGTTTGAAAAAAAAAAAAAAGGTCAAAATATTGAAAAAGTGCCGTGTTAGACAATGAGAATGCAAGAAAAAAAATGCTTTTTGGTCGTAACAAGCGTAATCGAAAATAATTGCAAAGTTGTGATATTTTGTCTTACAATAATCGCAATGATATAAATTGATATAGTGACATCGCTAGGTGTCCGTCTAGTTGGCTGGGGAAACTTCTTTGATATAAACAACAAAACGGGACAAGAGCAAGTTGAGGTCTGACGGACGTCTGGCTCCTGAAGCTTAAGACAGTGTTTTTCTCACCATTTTTTCACTAAACGTAACTTTTAAGGGTCGTAGGGTCAAATTTCATTCACAAATGTTGATTTAGCAACATAAATTTTGTTTTCGCACAGCGATAAACTCTTGTAGTTAGCTGACAACAGCATTGGCGAGAATCAGCCGTATTTTTTTCATTCCCAGTGTGTGCGGATCTCCCGTGTTGATAAATATAATCCTGTTTTCCATCCGTGTCTCTGATTGGACAGCTTTTATAATGCTTCTGAGCTGAATAATCAGTTTGCTTAAAAAAAAAAAAAATAGCAAACTTGTTCCTAAAAATTCATGTACAATAATACGAAAAAAAAAGAAGTGAAAGTAGAAGAAGAAGGGAGGCAGAGAGAAGAAGAAGAAGAAGAAGAGAGGCAGAGATAATAATAATTAGAAGAAGAGAGGCAGAGAGAAGAGAGGCAGAGAGAAGAAGACGAAGAAGAAGAAGACGAAGAAGAAGAAGACGAAGAAGAAGACGAAGAAGACGAAGAAGAAGAAGAAGAAGAAGAACTTTGTGGAACAACATGCTAAGATTTTCAGTACATGTACAGATTCACATTCACAACAGTGGATTTGTGTTACTACTTTTAGACTTTCTGGTGCCGTTCTTTTTCCTTTTCTATAAGTGTGCTCTGATGCATCCACTGAGTTAAGAGAACAGCTCCTTACACATGCGTCAGCTGCACATCCGTCATAAATGCGAGCTGTCACAGTAAATCAGGGCCGGCTTCAACAAAAGAGCCACTTCAGTCTGCGGCTAAAACCAAAGAAAAGACCCTTAACAGTGATTTCACAGCCAACACAAGATTGTCAGTCTGCGTGTTTCGTGTATAATTTTGGGTATAAAGCGAGGTGCGGTGCAATTCATTTCAGCTGCATTTTTTGGAAGATTGTGAATGCTTTGTGGACTTGTTGTTCTTGCCGTTTCAAAAGCAGAGAAATAGAAAAGTGGAGCCTTCGTCGGGATTGAACGATGTGTGAAAAAGGTCCTAAAATACTAGTGTGAGGATGTAGTGTTGTAGCTGATTAATTGAATATAAAAACATCAACAGAATATGGGAAGAAAGCTATCAAATGTAAGGTATTGAGATGTTGATTTGGTCCAAACTTTTCAAAGTCTTATTTCAAAGCCAATATCTTTCTGCTACTGTGCATCTCTCATAGGAGAGTTTGCATGTTCTCCCTGTGATACTGAACCTTCATTTATCTTGGTAGAATGACTGAGAACACATTCCCATTTACGACGACAAGAGACAGCAACACAAGAAGTCTGACAAGTCTCACAGAAACACCTAAAAACAACTGGACATGTGCTAACAAGGATTTAGAGGTTGGTTGGGAAATCATAGGCTTCAACATTTTTTGCAGCTCATTCCTGTCATTTGGTTTCCTGAGATCCAGAGCCCAAGCTTTAGCAAATTGCAAAGAGTGAGTTTGATCCAGTGATTACACTAAACATAATTTCAGTCCACCATGACGAACAGGGTCCCAAAAAGTTCGTCATGAGGTATTTTTATCCGTAACTTTTGGTCTATACTGCTTGTTTTTTGAAACAAAGACTGCACGGAGGCGCAAGGGCTACAGAGATGCATTGCAAAAAGTGACTGAACTCTGCATAAATAGATAATTTTAGCACGTCTGCAAAAATGATTCTTCATTTGACATTCAACAATCGCTATGTGATTAATAATCTATGCATTTCTTGGATAAAACACAAAGTTCTTCACAGTTTCCATTAAATCTGCACTGTATTCAGCCCAAATTCAGCCATTTCTCCTGCATAAAAGTCAGTCCTTCAAAGTTTTTCTGATGCGAGCTGATGCAGGCGCATATCTGACACTCACCAAAACCAGGAAAGTGCAGTTGTGACTTTTCACAAAGTTTACAAATCTGAATAAACATCAGTGTTTGTCAATTGTGGTCGAAGGAACAGATTCTCTTGAAATCAGACTGACACAGTGCTGTCTGTCCTGTTAAAGCTTTCTCTGCTCCCTCTGTAGCTTAAGTGTGCTCCGTGAAATTGCACTTTCCTCTTTACAGATTTGTAAACTACATATTGACGCAAGCAGTAGCACCTCACAGTCTCAGGCGTCAGGCTCGCGCGGACGCTGGAAGAAAAACAGCGCACATGAACAGGAATCAAAGCAGCACTTGTCCCTCATTGCATCCTCATTTTGAGAGAGCGTGAGTTCGGTCAGGATGAAGGTCTTTAAGTCAGTAGGTTGTATGTAAAAGCACAGCTCCATTCTCAATCCGTCAAAATGACAGAGAATCTTAGAAATTTTCCGTTAAGGCAAAATACAATCCGTCATTGTAAGCTCTGATCTGATCACCACTTTTCCAATATGTTTCAGATCAACTTCACAACAAACACAGTCTCTGGTGGAAACGTAAATATACAACAAATTGTCAAAAATGTAAGCACGTTTTCACACCGTTTTTACGTCAGTATGCAAAAATACGAAAAACCCAAATTTAAAATAACCATGAATTTTGGTTGAAGCCACGTGGCGACATATTCTTTGGGTTTAATTGGTAAGTTTAGGACTGGTGCTTGGGGTAGGTTAAACCCAAAGAAAATGTCGCTATGTTGCCTTTTCGTGGTTATTTTACATATTGGCTTTTCGTAACATATTGACGTAAGAAAGGCATGAAAATTGGGCGAAAATAATTGTTTTTTTCTGGAGCTTTCTTAGAATGAAGAGTCTAGTGTGGGCTTTTTTATTGAGTTGCGCCATGTTTTCTGACCAGGTAAGACCTTCACTGATGTGGAAGCTGAAGGAATTTTAATGTTGTTACCATTGAGTTATTATAACGATTAAGAGAGGGTGGGGCCTGTCTTTGCGGCGATCATCTTGCAAACAGAAAACAGCTCTAACAGTGAAAATATTATGAGACATGGGCTAACAGTGAAGACCTATTATGATCAGTCAAGATATTGCGCTTGCAGGTAGTACTTTAGTTCGGTAAAGACTGTATTTGAAAAAGCCGACACACGTCCTCACAAACAGATCTCCACAGTTTCTCCAATCACACCAGAAAGAATCCAACACTGTCAATTTCCCACCATCTGTCCTCAGCGGGGAGCCATGTTCAGCCCGTCGAAGAAAACAGAAACATTAGATCGAGCTGTCGAATGCTACTATTAACGTACTTATCCACCAAATGTTCAAATCCAAATATAAACAGGGCTTTGGTAAATGTAAAAAAGCTTCAGTCAGTATTGAGAGAGTTTCTACATGTGAAAGAGACAATCAATAATCAATATGTGGATGGCATGACTAATTGACAACTAAACCATGCAGAAAAACTAGACAATGGTTGGTTTGTCGAGCGAATAAAAGTGATTATATTGCGTCGTTAATGAGCAAGCGTCAGAGCTGAGTGAAGAGATAATACGCTCTTTAAAACTAAATACTCTGTTTTGAGTTTCACGTTTGGGGTGGAGGGGGACTTTGAGCCTTAGGCGGGGGAACATCCTGGACAGTCGTCAACTCACTGCAGGGTTATTATATGTAAATGTTACAGTTGAATCTTGGAGTGAATTGTGTACTAGACCTTTTAAAGCTTTGGCATCAAATTCTATTTGGGAGAGACAATTTAAAATTATGCATAGATTGTTTATAACTCCAGAGAAAAAGCACAAAATGTATCCAAACCTTTCAGAGACTTGCAGTAGATGTCAGGTTCATGTGGGTACATTTGTACATTGTTTATGGAGTTGTCCTGTAATTTTGCAGTATTGGGCTACGGTTATTGATAAGCTTTGTGTCATATTCAAATGTCAATTGAAATTAGGAGCAAGGACTTGCCTCTTGGGACTTGATGACGAACTGCCTCCAGGTTTTAAAAGTAAGGAACTACTACCGTACACATACTGTTGCTCTGTGCCCGAAAATGCATAATGGTACAATGGATTTCAGATGAACCACCTTCTTTTCATCAGTGGTTACAAACTGTTATCAACATTGTCCCAATGGAGGCCCTCTCCACTCTTTTGAAGGATAAACCCTTTAAATTTCAGTTGTTTGAATACTCTGCTTTGCAAAAATGTTCAATAAAAAAAAAAAAAAAATATGTAAATGATTAATAATTCTTATTATTGTTCAAATAATAATAATAATAAAAAGAAAGTTTTACGATTTTTTGCTCATTTCCTACGTCATTCTTGCTCTCAGCTCGTTTGTAAGTTTGCAGCCAAGTCGATGGTCTTGTTAAAGATTTTCTACTTTTCTACGAGAAGTCTACGAGCGCAGAAACTATAAACTGTAGAATTCGGCTTTAAGGTTGTTAGTCCGTGTAAGGGATCCTGAACCTGGAACGCGAGGGGAAAAACAGGGATCACTTGAAACACGAGGAGGACCGCACGCAGCTCCTGTACGATACAAAATAGATGTAGGATTACTACAAAGAGTCATCACGGAAGTTTTAGGGCACATGCAAGGATGTCGTGCAGCTTCATTTCCCCAAGAATGCCGTAAGTTGTTGGTGAGAGCTGGAAGTATCGTAAGAAGCCTGTAGAAAAACAGTCTCTCTTCCACGATTGTCATACAAACTCCAGATTTCGTACAACCTGTGAAAAGGCTTTCTCCTAAAGCTATGGTCAAATGCTTTGTTGTTCAAGTCCTCTAGAGCCACAAGTTTCAAAAATGATTAAAAAAGACAAGTCCACAGCTCTGCATTTTACCAACGAGGATATATGTCAGTTGTGAGCTGTTACAGTTGCTGAGTTGTGATTAAAGTGAATAAATATGATGCTAGGAATGCAAGGGATAGATTAATAGGAATAAGTTTGGATGTTGGAACTTTGTAAGATTATGGGCACAGCTTTTAACTGATAATTATATTTTCAAGAATTCAGAAAAAGTTAGACGTCTTGAGTTTCTCCTCAAAATGAGCAATGACACTGGAATAGAGCATGAAGCTAATGAGTTTATGACATAATTATATCTAATGATTTCCGACGTTGCCAACACATTTTTGTAAGAATGAAAGTACTTTTCTCAACTAATTAAAATAATCACAGTCTTGTATACGTAGCTTTCTGGTCACAAAACCCCTGTATTTGTATAATTATGACATTTTTGCAGGACATCTCTCCATCCCTGAGCCTCCAGCAGCAGCAGCAGCATCTCACAGTAATTGAGAGGAACAGAAATCCACACTAAACTTACTCGAACCTTGAAGTGCGATGCAAATGAGCTTGTTAGCAGCCGGCTTGAGGCATGAGACTGTTGAATAGAGCAGAGTCTTCATGTCAGTGAGGCTGTGCAGATACACAGGAGCAAAAGCTAAAGAAGGATTATGACTGAAGGAGCACAGAGACACTTATACCACGAGGTTAATAGTTTTTTTTTTTTTTTTGGTGGGATATTCACTTTCCACAGTGAAGTGACAGGACAGGGTAATTAATCCACAGATCAATATGTCACGCCAAACTGTCAATACTTTTTGGTTGCGTTTTTTGAATTAGTAAAAAAGCATTGTACATTTGTAAATAGGAAAGATATTTATGATTTTCTATCAATTCGATATAACAAGAATTTTATTTCTCTTGTCTGTGCTGTAAAGCTCTGACCAATCCGCTTCAAATAGTCACAACATCATTTATTATTATTAGGGATGGGACGAGATCTCGTGCTGCGAGATCAAACTGTCACGATATTGTGCGCACACGTACTGAACTGTCTCGTGAGATTTTTCCATGATCATGAAATTAAGTTTTGTATTTTGAGCAGCTGTAGTAAATATTCTCCTCCACACACAGACTTGTAGCGGACTTATTCTGATGGAAAACAGTCTAAACTCTGTCTCAGTTTTTATTTCGTAAAGATAGGACCAATATTCACAGAGATAATTAGTCCTAAACATTGTAAAAGTTAGCGCGAAAAATATATAATCGTCAAATATACGCGCGGACATCGCGGGAACAGCACAGTGTTTTTCACGCTTAAACATAGTTTAAAATAGATCCACAAAGAGATATTTTGGCCTGTATCACCAATAACTGTATCATGCTCATCTGTGTGTGTCTGGTCCCTGTCAGCAGCGGCAGCGCTGTGAAGCAGGAGAAAGGGGGCGGAGTCTGAGCTACACACGGGGGAGTGGATCAATTTCAGTCAAAACTCATATCGTTGAAATAATAAAAATCCAAGGTGATACACATAATGAAAGGTAAAGCTAAACTAAAATAATATAAACTAACAATCAGGGGCGGAGCTAGCCTTCTGGGGGCCCTAGGCGAACTTAAGTTTGTGGCCCCCCCAATCGGACTAAAGAGTCATTTTGCTTTTGCTTTTTCCTCTCAAATATTTATTATTTGTCTGTATTGCTCTCTTTTGCTTGAAATTACATACTTGACCAATACTTGTCAGAGTGTGCAGCTTCAGCAACATTTTATACAAGTGAATATCTCAAATAGGGCTGCAACAAACGATTATTTTGATAATCGATTAATCTGTCGATTATTGGATCGATTAATCGATTAATCGGATAAAAATGTCAAAATAATAAATATAAGGTGTTTTGCATTTTATTAAATGTATTTATGCAAAAGACAACTTGTGTGCACTTAATGAACACACTGGGCTTTTCTTGAAAAAAGAAAATACAAAAATAAAGTAGAATAACCAGATTTTGTTGTGGTTATTATCGGGCCGGGCGATATGGCCAAAAAATAAAATCTACATTTTTTGGATCTTTGGACGATTTCGATTTTAATCGATTTTATTCGACGTCATCGATGACTGCTGCTTTTTATTATGAGCTCATAATATTTTAAAGCTTCTATAAAGAATGAGGAAATGAGATTAACTTGTTTTATGTCAGATTAAAACTAATAAGTGTTTGCTGCTGCATCTAATGCATAGGCCTGGCCTACTGTTATTAGCATTTGTATCTAGGCCCTGTTATGATCATCATTATGATTTTGTTGTTTCATATCTAAACGTTTTAAGTTTGCGTTCACCTCTCCTGTCACTCAAACTGGTCGTCATGGTTACTCACACACTGAGGGGAAAGGGGCGGGGCCTGCTGGCTGCTGCTTTTTGGGAGATGAGAGAGCATGGGAGAGAGACGCTGTAGACGGCTTTAACTCTATCAGAGAAAACCTTACAAAGCACACGTAGCAGCTCGTGTAACAGCAAAGACAAATCAAAAAGACGCTAGATTTACCGCGGGACTTTTCTAGAAAGTTACCGCGAGTCTCAGCGCTGAAAGCGGCCGACTCACCCGCGAAGAAATAACAAACTCGTAACTTTATGAGATTAAGCTATACACCACCTCCGAAAGGTTACTCGCGGCTGTTATTGTGATTAAAAGGTCCACTAAACAGGCGCAAGGTTTCTGTTCGTCTGTTCTTTGTGAGAGTCGAAGGAGAGCTCAGTAAAGCCGCTGAAGGTGCCACTCAAAGCCGCTGGATCTCAGCGGACTGATAATAAAAGTTTTTAGCCAACTAATCGATGACCAAATTCGTTGACAACTATTTTAATAATCGATTTTAATCGATTAAATCGATTAGTTGTTGCAGCCCTAATCTCAAACATAAATATGTGTGGGGGGGTCTGGGGGATTTTGGCTAACATAGATGTATTTTCCTGCAATTTTGGGTGTATTTCTTCCTATTTTCAGCTATTTTTAATTAATTGATAAACCTATTTAAAGTGCCTATGACAAGTTGAATTACTCATTTCACTAAAACAAAACGTTAAGATCATAATATTGAAGATTTCACTAAATAGTTTTCAAAGTTAATCCCAGTTTTGCAATTTTTTTGAATAACAAATGTACTTATACACCTCTGATGTAACAGCGTTTCACTTCTTGAAACATGAAAATACACAACACACTAATTTTGTTATATTTTTGTGTATAGGGTCCTTAAAATGTTTTTTGTGAAAAAATTTAAAATGTCCTCATCCTCTAGTGTGATGTCATCAGTCTCTGCTCAACTTCCTGTTATTTTCAAACTTTTCTTCACAAACTTGTTCTTGATTCATATAAAACTATCATTTATATTTACTACTAGTGTTAATCTGCTAAATTCAAATGAAATGGGAAATTCGCACAAACTTGTCACACGCATTTTAATAATTGTAATAGCTCACATTTGTGGCCTTCTAGAAAAAGGCCTACTTTGAACCAGTGACTGTCTCAGTGGCCTTCAGGCTGTAGATCAGCAGACAGACTCCTTCACACCAGCTGCAGTCTCACACTGCAGGTGCTCGTAACTGCAGCCTGCAGGTTTGCAGACAGACTCTTTGCCTGTGATATGCAGCCTCACACTGCGGCCCTGAAACTGTTGCCTACAGGTTTGCAGACAGACTTTTTCGCGCAGCTGTGGTCTGTGAATGAAGCCACAGACAAAAAATATGCGTCTAAAACTTTTTGTTGCTGGATACCTGGACTTGTTTATTGTGTTGCTTTCAACGTCTCTTTTCCAAGAAACGCACCGCGCATCGCCGCCGTTAACGCCGCTACGAAACTTGCAGAGGTAGGCCTATTATTTCATCAGCTGTTTTACTCATAACTTTGTCAATATAAGGCGGATTGTCAAAAGATAAAAACTGACTAAAAGCTTACACTGTGTAGAGCAGATATATGGATCCAAAATTGTTCTAACAGTGTTTCGTTTTGCCCTACTGGCTCTTAATGACTCGACTTATTAATTCCAGGGAGAGGGGGAAGTCTTCTCGTTTAACGCCTTTAACACTTTGGCAATGGTTTATTTGAGTGTTTTAAAGCACAGGCTGCGTGTGGGTCACTAGTTCCACGACAGCAGTTACTGAAGGGACAGGGAAGATGCAGAGCACAAGAACAAGCAAAAACGCACAGCGCAGGCACAGGGGAGCCAGCGACAGGGAAAGAGAGAGAGAGAGAGTGGAGAGAGAGAAGAGACAGGCAGCAGCGTCATTCTTCGGTAGTGAGCATGTATTAAGTTTTGAACAGTTTGCAACATTTGTACATTAACCAGAACATTTAGCCTATGCCAAAGGAGCAGGTGCTTCTGCACCACCAGGGCTCCATCTGTGCGTGCCTTAAGTATGAGGCTGCATCACGAATGACTCGGGACGATGCGAGGCCCTATCAGACTCGAGGCCCTAGGCGGCCGCCTACACTTGCCTAATGGTAGCGCCGCCTATGCTAACAATAATAAATAATACAAATCAAATTTTGTAATTTGCCTTGTTTAAATTCTGAATTGAAACAATTAATGCAAATTATTTAAAAAAAGTCTCGTCTCAATCTCGTGGACCCAATCTCGTGACTCGTCTTGTCTCGTGAAAATTCTCGTCTCGTCCCATCCCTAATTATTATAATATTATAATTAGAACTGGGCAATATGTCGAATTTTAGATAATATATGTATGCCTCTGACTTCGAAATAGCAAAGGCAAAGAGAAGCAATATAATTGCATCCGCAACGACTAGTTTTTCAAGATTCCGTATCACGAAGTTAGCAGAGCAAGTGGAGAAAAGAGAGAAAGCGTGCAGTACAGCGCGGGACTCACATCTTTCACCGCCGCTTTAAGCTTGAATCTTTTGCTGTAGCACTGACACAAGCACAGTTTTACACCTGTGAGGCTGGTATTGTCACTGCATGTCGTCGATCTTCTGCACACATGAATCACTGAGAGAAGAATGAAGCAGAAACACACAGAGGTGTTGGAGGAGCGTAACATGAAGCTGCAGACTGGAGGTGATGCAGTTACACGCGGTGCTTCATTTACTTCCAAAACAAAACGCACTTGGGCAATAATCTTGTCATGCGCTTTGAGTGCCTTGAAAAGTGAAAAAGCGCTATATAAATAGAGACCATTTATCATATCGCAAATGCAGTTAATCTTCTGGCCTCAGTGTCATCTCTACACAAGGTACTGTACATAAAGCGTGTGTACAAAGTTCTAAATGCCTTATACTGTATCTGTACTTTAAGTGACTGACCAGGCTTGGGGCTTCCTCTTGAGCAGACCTTGTCGTCTCCACTGCGAGTGTGGACTCAGGTGGTAGGTCAGCTGACGACAAACCTTCTCCATGGCTCCCAGAGAATCGCCCTCCTGAAAACAAACAATCAAAATGTATGTATTATACAAAATGTGGAAGGTCAAAGCATCACCATCAGAAGGTTTGCAACTAATAAAACCTTGTTAGAGTTTTACCACAAGATGTCTGTGCGGTTTTATTTTTTATTCAAACAGGATTTATGTCTAAAACATATTATTTAACACACTGCTACACATATGACAACCTTTTTGTTTGTTCATGGCATTTCTTCTATTTTAGATTTGCAAACGTCATGAATTCTAATTCTGTTTATACTCAGTAATTCAGATAACAAACAATGATTTTAGTGAGTTAATGATTTACCTATTTCAATATCTAGCAAGGGAACAGTGTTGATGTGAGTGGGAAGCAGAAACTAAAATATGTGATGCAATCTATCGTAACTTACCCTCAAAAGTTAGTTAAAACTGGAAGAAAAAAATAAGCCTCATGATTGTGGTATACAGTGGTTGCATCACACTAAAGAGTTTTTGTCATTTCTCTCTTTATATTTGTGTGTCACTGCAACTCTGTTACTGGTGGAATCTGGTGCATCATCATGGTGAGGTTCCTTTACAACAGAAGCGTCTGGTGCATCTGCCTTGTAACGGCTGCACTTAAAATGTAAAATAAAGAAGAAATATTGCATCATCTTCTGTAAATAAATGTAACACTTTTCTTTCTTTTTTCTGAGCAATATAGTCATCTTCAATGTTGGTGTTTCGCCTCTTAAATGATGCGAAACACCAACTTTACTAGACAATAGAACATGACTAAGTAAGTATAACAGCTCCTTATGTCTAATGACCCACTGCTCTACTGTGACGTTTAGAAGATTTATTTTCAACAAGGGCGAGTTTTGATAACCTGCAGAAAGAGCCGCCGCTCATTGACACAAATAGTGGAAAAAAGCACCGTTGTCAGCTAACTACAAGAGGGTATCACTGTGCAAAAAATAAAGTTATGCTGCTAAATCAACATTTGTGAATGAAATTTGATCCTACGACCCATAAAAGTTACATTCAGGTGAGTGAAAAAACGGCGAGAAAAACACTGTCTAAGCTTCAGGAGACAAACATCTGTCAGACCGGTTCAGACCTGATCAAAACAACTGCTCTCGTAATGTTTCGTTGTTTTATTCAAAGAAGTTCTAAGCGAGCTCTTTCTGCATAAAGCATGCGCAGTAAAGTGGAAAGTAATGTCGACCGAAAATCCTTCTTTATAAGCCTGGTTTAATCTACTTGCATTTCATCATTGCTGTTGTTTAACTTTTATAACCGCGCACACAAAAACACTCTACTCTCGAAGACAAATGATCCTTATGTCCTTAAAGAGAAAGTAAACTCAGAATCAACTTTTCACTGTTTAACTGTGTATGGGGCCAAAAGTGAATTATCTTCTGTTTCCAGGCCTTTTTTGGACATTTTTGTGCAAACTCGCTCATTTTGGAGTTATGTGTGCAAAAAACGCGGCTGTACTGCCACGATGGACAAACACTTTCAGTGCATTTTCAGTACACGCTGACATTTTCAGTATACCTGCCGACGTCACAGTGATTTGACGCGGCAGATGAGCCGCCCAGATGGTTTATCTAAACTCCTTCCTCTGACACTGCTGCGGAGAGTTTGAAAGCGATCACCGGCTGTGTAAAGCAGGGGTTCTCAAACTTTTTCAGACTAGGGACCCCTTATCGGCTCAAAAATCGTCCAAGGACCCCCTATCACTTTTCGCTCTGGTATCACATTAAAATTCGGAAATTAAAGCTAAGTTATATATCAAATGTGAATAAATGGTTAATTTCCTTTGGCCATTTTTACTGGTTTACTTGTTTCTATTCAAAGCTATTTATCTTTTCTATCCAAAATTCTATGTTTAGGATGGTGAATCATAACAAAATGTTATATTCAAAAAAATTACAAATGTTTCCAAAAAATTTGGGGGACCCCCTACACATGGTCCAGGGACCCCCAGGGGTCCCCAGGCCCCACTTTGAGAACCACTGGTGTAAAGACATCAGCTGTCAATTGTCTTAGCTTGTTGAGCGAGTGGTCGTTTTTTATTTTCATTTTTAGAAAATATTCGCGTCATGAGCGCATGTGCTTATGTAAACTAAAGCAAAGATTTATTTGTAAAGTAAATATAAAAAGAAATCTTGACGTGCAAGTAGGCCTAAGCAAAGACTTGGTACTGTTGCTGTACAGCTTCCTCAGCTGCAAATCTCACGTCAGGACCAGGACGGCTCCGACACAAAAACACAAAACTCACATCATTCACCAAGCTCACTGTTCATATTTGGTGCTGTCAATCAATGTCTGTTCATATCCACCTGGGCGTCTCTTAAAAGTCCTCCAGGCATCTCCCACTTTTGCAAGCCTGTTTGAGGTTCAGTTGTGGGCGGAGTAAGTCTCTGAAAGCACGTTTAGCCTCACTTTAAATGTCCGTATGTCTTTTTGACACATCTAAAAATTGCAAAAGAAATCTTGAACTCCACTAGTGCGGCGTCGACTTAAGATACATTCTCTACCTTCTCTTTTTTATGCAACTTGACAGGAAAAGAAAACTTTTAATATGCAACAATATAAGTCTAACTGGAGAAATATGAAAGGTTATGAATGACTAACTCCACACACCTACATACAGCTGAACACATCCAGGCTTTGGCTCTTCTCACAGTTAAATAGAGTTTGTGTTCCAGTGTGTCAGGCTGACAAACAGAGGTCGTTCTGGGGTTAAACACAATCTGAAGAAACAGAACAGACGCCCAGCAGAACAACATACAGTAAGATGAAGAGTGAATTATACCTAAGAACCACATGAATGAAGAGGAAGTGTTGTTGCCGTGGAGTCGATAATTACTGGACATCAAAGGCTTCACTTACAGATTGTGTTGGCGTTCTATAATTTGTCATAATTTCAGACGAGAGCGGGGGTTGATTTGCACAGGAGCAAACCTTTGTCAGATTCTGGAACATTTTGTAGCTGTATTTTTACTTTTATATTTTTCAGTACTCTTTTGAAGATTGTTCACGCAGAGAAGAAATGAAAGACTGGGGCCACACTTTAGGACCAGCATTCTTCTGCATGTGCATATTTTTGTTTTTTATTTATTTTTTATGTGTTCAAAGCCACGTCCTTATGAAGAGAAGAGAGGGGAATAGTTTGGTCAGAAGCACCTAAAACTATTTTTTCTTTACAGTGGAATGATACAAGAAGAGAAAATATATTTTTCCAAGACAGCAGAGAAATGACAAGCAGATGAAACAAGATAAGACTTAAAAATAAGCATTTAAGGCACACTTCTGATTGTGAAAAAAGGTAAACTTTATTGTCCTTGTGGGAAAATTTGTCCTCTGCATTTGACCCATTCCTCAATGTCTCTGAGGCATCTTCTCAGGAGCAGTGAATGCCACAGGGCAACATAAAAAAGAAAATTTGTGATAGCAATATTATTGATAGGCTATATTGATATTGATATACTAACTAAGGTGACAGTGGCTTTTTTGAAACATGTACTCTTTACATTCAAAATTAGTTTGTATAGTATGTTATAGTATGCTGTTATTAATAGTGTTTTAGCCTCTGCAGAACCTCGTAAACCTGTGTTAAGGTTTCTGATCCACAATGTTTTAGACCACATGTGTCAAACACAAGGCCCAGGGGCCCAGATGTGGTCCTCCACATCATTGTATGTGGCCCTCAAGATTTAGTTGAATTTTATATTAGTGCCAGGAGTAATCTGGGTGTCTTAACTTAATGCAGTGATTTCTCTGAAACTTGGAGAGTAATTCATTTTTCAGTTTAATGCAGATGTGTTTTCAGTATTTGTCACACACAAAAATCAAATACAGAGGCTGATATTTGCATTAGGTCAAAGATTTGTAACGTTATTTTAGTTAAAACCGGCTTTTTGAGGACAACAATGATGGCAATATGGCACTTTATCAAAACTAGTTCGACACTCCTGCTTTAGACTGATCAGACCAAAGTTGTGAACCGGCAACAATCTGTGTCTTCTCTTGTCAAAATCACCTGCGTTCATAGCACGATATTTCCAACTTCAACTTTTCCAAATGTATACCAAGATATAGGACATACGATATGATTTTTGATCAGTTCTAGTCAGTACTACTAGAGAATATTTCCTAAAGTGTACGTTTTGGTTGGTTGGGGAAACCGACCCAGACACAGGGAGCAACATACAAACTCCACACAGAAAGATCTGAGTCAAACCTGTGACCCTTTTGCTGTGATGAGAGATGAGAGTGCTGGGAACTTAAGATGTGACTGACATTATGAACAACTGCAGCATATGGACAGAATAAATGACCAGTGAATAAATATCAGATACTGTATGTCTTGATCAATGAATCTTGTGATCTTCACTGCACTAAAACAAACTCAGCATTTTAAAATATAGACAAAGAACACATTGTTTGGTGGAATAAGATACAGACTAACCAGCTGAAACTGCTTTTCAGAACAGTCAAAATAAGACAAGTACTTTAATTTATACAAAGAATTTTCAGACCAGTGGAGCAAACAATTACTCCTGACACCTTTGGTTAATGTGGACTTACTGATATGACAAACAAGGAGAGACTGTGGGGACTGTCACGGCTTCACGCTGCATCGACTGGCTGTAATCACGGCTTGTTGAAAAAAGCCCGCTCGCTCAGTCTAATTTTGTTCTTTTGAGTGACACAGATGCGTTTGTGAACTCCGACCTCGTGTTTACACAAGCGCAGAGCCTTATGCGTGATTTAGTCCGTAATGCGGTGATTGGCTCTGTTGATGTGGAAATTGCAGCCCTGTGGCACCGCGTGACGTCAACTTTGAGATGATTCATAGCCGGAGGTAAGATGTGCAAAATACAGGCCTGAACCCAATGTGATTTGATCTGATTCTGGTTTAATCGAGTGGAGAGGAATGAGTAGGCAGGAGATACAGATGCTGCTAATACACATTTTATCAGACTTAGCAAATAAAACTTGTGACTGTAGTCTTTCCCCCAAAATGTGTGACCTTCTTGGGGGGTATTCAGACTGTGAACAGAAGTGGAAATGAGCAGGAACTATGACCCAGGGCCACGCTTCAGGGACTTTTTTAGCCTCTGCTCTGAGGCAGGTATTTCCAGAAACCTTTTGGTGGCACAAGCACATTTACAACACTCACTTATTTTGGAAACATGCTTTATACATTTTTACATTCAGGTTCCCAAATACACTTTTAAATTTGTAAATATTCTATTAGGAATTATCTATTAGGAATTAATTTCAGAGTTGTTTTTTAGGTTTTGTACATTATAGTTTTATGTGGTATGAAAAAAAAAAAAAACTTATAGCATTTGAATATATTTATTTAAAAATGGATGAATAAAAAAAAAATACACATTGTATTTTGTAATTTGATAAAGACTTAAAAATACTTAAACCTAAAAGCAGAGCAGAGGACTCAATTTCGACTCTTTTTGGAACTTGATATGGACTTGACTCAGTCTTGAGACCAAACACTTTCCAAAACAGTAACAGTCCCACCTCTGCTATGTGCCAAGAAATGGCACTGTGCACAGAATGTCAGTCAACTTGTTTATATTTAAAATAGTTAACTTCTATACGATGAGTATTTCCTGTTGCACATTTACTCACAAACATGTCTCTTTATAATAGAGATTGACTAATGTGAGTTTTTCTTTGCATGATGCCGATTTTCTTAATGACAGAGAGAGAAGAGACGCAAAGAGAAAACCAATCCTGTGCTTTTCAGAGAGTGGATGAAAAAGCCTTATAATGCTGCATTTCAGCTGGGACAAGCAGGGTATTACGTTATATTTATACAGCCACGAGCTTTCTTTATATTAAAGCGCATACATTCATAATAACAAACAAACAAAAACTTATCAAAGCTGGAGTTGCAGCCAAAGTCACAGAGCAAGAAGAAAACTTTACTTAAAAACATGGTAATAATTAAAATCCAAGCTGCAGACTTAGGAATGGAGAGAAATAAAACAAGCCTAACCATTTCTCTCCGAAACTAAATTTGAGCTCAGCTGATCACTGTGACTCCGGCTCTCCTGTACTGTCCAAACAACTGCCTGATCAAAAAATCTACCAAACTTAAGGCCGATATGCAGAAAATCTAAATATTGGCCCCAAATTATCGACCGATATATTGGTCTATGTCTACTTTATAAACAGGGTTGTGGTCCTTTAGTTGCTTAATCGTCAATAGCATCTTCATCAAAAAAAAAATTGGTATTCGTCGACTCCTAGATTATAAGGTTTTATGATGAACAGGGACAAAAAGCATGGCTTAGTTGAGGATTTGATACCAAATCATTAGTCTAATCTGCTTTTTTTTATACACAAATACCAAGTTTCCTCATCATTTGTGCATAAATTGTTGTTTTTGTCTGAACTCAATTGGAATTATAGTATTTTTGTTTGGGTCAGATAACACACACTTCAAACCTCAAATAAACACTCTTTGGTGAATTTTCTTCTGATGTGTAATGACTTTGACATGTTTTTACACAACAAATCACCGTTCATGGTCGGATCTTCCAAGTATTTACTTATTTTAAACTGATGTAGTAAAAACTGATGTAGAAATTAACTGAACAGAACAACTCTTAAAGGTTGTATGGAGGATTTTCAAAAATTGTTTGTTGTCAGTCTTGGTCAAAAACAGTAGCATAGATTTGTAACCGCCTTGTACTTATGCTAAACAAAAAAATAATTATAAAAATATATAAAGTGTGGACATGATGAGGCCAGTAAAACGTTGACCAATAGATAACGAGGTACCTCGTTATCTATTGGCCTGTGAATCTGTCAAGCAAACCCTCAGTGTTCCTAAGTAACTCATTGGCCCAGTTAGCAGTGAAGAGTGTGGCCCAGGGAGGAGAAACACATGTGCATCATTTGAAAACAGCAAACAGTTGTTGGATTTGAAAAATCCTCCATACAACCTTTAAGTGCAGAAGTTCACTTTTTTTAACACAAACAAAGCTAGTTAACGTTCTGTGCACAGTCTGCTGGTCCATAATTCCTTTTCAGTCCATTGACAGACAGCCAGTTTATTTCACTTTACCTGTGTCTGATCTATGACTTGATGTCCTAATCGTAATCGCAGCTGATATGATTAAAGTCTCTCTTATCGTTGCGAAACATAAGCCACGGTGCTGCTTGATCTGCCCCCGATGGCACCGCGGCCCACCGGCTTCATTAAAATGCAAGTGTTCAGGTGGAGACTCCGACAGATGGTCTTTTCAACACACAGGAATATGCAGGATTTTACTAAACAGCGAGAAACCTGGGAGAACAGTCAAGGGCACAGGACCAAAAGAAGCAATTTTCAACAAGCCGGCCGCATTTGAAAGTAAAAAATATAACAGCCACAGGGCAAAAAAAAAAAAAAAAAAGGACACAAAACAAGCTGCTGCCAAAATGAGTTTCTGAAGTAAAAGTGATAATGATTTTCGTAGTGAAGCTGTGGAAATGTTCTTGTAAATGTGCTTTTTGAAACAAGTGCAGGAAGCAATGTTTTTCAATTTGGACGAAAGCTGACAGATTGGAAATAACAGAGCACTTTTGTGACCTTTTGTGTTTGTTTATCAGGACGACAGCGGCACTTAAATGTTGCTGAGGTTGCAGTATACACATCAAAATCTAATTAACTGCAATTGGAAAGTGAAACTGCTTCATCTGTTGGATAAAAGGTTGAGTTCAAGTCTTAAAATGTGGACAATATTTAACCAGATGTGGACAAAAGCCATTCTAACCTAACACAGCAAAAACCTGTTGTTTTTTGTAGTATTGGAATACACTGCAAAAAGTGTATTTCAAGACCAGTTAAATTGCTTGATTCTTGGATTTCAGCTCTAATAACAAGCATTTTGACTAACTTGCCGTACAAAAGAAGTTACAACTGAGAAAAATAGCATTCAAGTTTGGACGCTGTTTTTTCTGTTTGTCAGGGCTACTCATAAGGCTTGTGTGTTTATATTATACCTTAGGATAAGTCAATACTTAGTACTTAAAAACCATTAACATAAATGTTACTTTTAAGCACAAAATGTCTTCTGAGAAAACACATTTGGGAAGATTTTTTTACCAACCAAATTTATTGATTGTTTATGTGAAGTGGGACTTCCTCGACCAGGTCCCAGTTCACAAATGGGATTTACCAATTTGTGCGGGGTTCCAGTGCATTTTTACAAGTTGGAAGTGGGAAATATACCAGTTCCCAGTTGACTGGAACGCACAATTACTGAAGAATTTAAAAGTTACTGCAATTTTAACAAAAACTGTACAGGGTTGAGCCACAAAATTTTTTGGTGTTAGCTCAATTTTGACAAAATACAGTTATTGCATTTTTCCTTTGTAGGGCAGTAATTTAAGCTCTGTTATTTTTTCTTGTTTCAAACAGTTTTGAACTGATTACTTCTTTTTTCGAGCCAAAATATTTGCCACTGGATTAAGAAAATTGTTCTTGTCCTATTGGCACATTTTGTTCTTATTTTAAGCCAGCTTCTGTTAAAACCAGTTAGAGACACTTTAAAACAAGATAAATATTCTACATTACACAAGCAAATCTTAACAGTTAGATAGACTCAAATCCAAGTCACTTTAAGTTCGTCTAGATATATAGTTTTTGCAGTAAGGCATCAAAAACATGACAGATTTTACACTGCTAAATAAAAAAAAAATCTAATTGACGTGAGACAAGTTTCAAAGAAATGCTGGTGTCGAGTCGGGACTCAGAAAGTGAGTGGGTGGGATTTAAAAATGTTTAAAATGACCTTCATTAAACTAGGAAAAGCCTGCTGAGATTTTGTCATTTCATTTCACTCCAACTACTAGGTCAGGTATCGCAGCACTGCAGACGGTTCCCAAAAATCAGGAAGTACGGTTGTCCAATCAGGGAACAGGAGCGAAGTGATGCATTATCTCTATTCTTTATTATTCAATTCAGACAGCACTCAGTGGTCTATTTTTTTCAGAAAAGTTTGCATTTATCATAAACCCAATTTTATAACTAAAAAAGTTAGCTTTTCAACTTTAAGCGGCCCTCTATCTTTTTACTGTCCAATAGACTCTTTTGAATGCTCTCAGCCATCAACAAAATATCCATGAAAAACTGTTTTAACAGTTTAGATAACAACTGCTTTTACACCAACTGAAATTGGGATTTCTGTTTAACTCTGTCCTAATCTTTTAGTCAAAATAGTCTGTAATTCTGCTAAAATTAAACGTTTGCTGTGGTTCGCTGTGATTGGTCCAAGCGTAAGTCCCTGACAATCACAAATTACCATAAGTACTTTTCATGCCGTACGAATAGAAATATTACTCATGAACTTCAGTTGAAATCTCTTTGATAGTAATA
This sequence comes from Mugilogobius chulae, assembly GCA_038363315.1. Classification (NCBI taxonomy): domain Eukaryota; kingdom Metazoa; phylum Chordata; class Actinopteri; order Gobiiformes; family Gobiidae; genus Mugilogobius; species Mugilogobius chulae. The sequence goes on from CM076415.1 coordinate 26,034,902, forward strand.
ATCAATATTCCACTTAAATACTTTTCTTGCTCTGAGCTCACGCTGGAAGAACTTGAGCTTTTTTGAGAAATTATTTTAACAGCTGAACACTTCAGAAAACTGGATTAAAGTGCCCTCAAAGTGGTGTCTTGTTGTGACCAAAAATATGACTGCGTGCAAATTGCAATAACAACTTAATGTTGGACACAAATTCAAATCAAGTTACTACAGGAACAGTTTGTAGCCTGAGCACTTATACTGTCAAAAAACAAATCACAACTGAACTAGTGATGTTATTGTCTTAACCTACAGATACACATTCAGATGGATACCAGCTTTCATGATTGTTTTTCACTATTTTGACTATTTTGAGTGGCGCATATTTGTCAAGTACTGTATTTTCTGGACAATAGGTCACACTTTTTTGATCGTCTGATAGGGGGTCCAACTTATATATATATATATATATATATATATATATATATATATATATAATATATAAGGCAAGTCCTCAGAAGTCAGCTCAATGGCAAGAACAAGTCCCGGGCAATAAACAGCTACGCCCTGCCAGTGATCAGATACCCTGCAGGAATAATAAGGTGGCCAAAGGAAGAGATACAGACCACAGATGTTAAGACACGAAAGCTCCTCACCATGCACGGAGGGTTCCACCCCAAATCCAGCACCCTGAGACTGTACGCTAGCCGAAAGGAAGGAGGCCGAGGATTAGTGAGCGTGAGAGCCACTATCCAGGATGAAACATCCGAGATCCATAAGTACATCAAGGACAAGGCCCCAACAGATAGCGTACTCAGTGAATGTCTCAGACAGTGGGGAACAGATGATGAGGTGCTGGAGGAGGAACCATCATGGGAGGACAAGCCCCTACATGGGATGTACCATCGGAACATAACTGAAGTGGCTGATCTCAAGAAATCCTATCAATGGCTTGAAAGGGCTGGGCTGAAGGACAGCACAGAGGCGCTCATCCTGGCTGCACAGGAGCAGGCCTTGAGCACCAGAGCCATAGAGGCCCAGATCTACCACACCAGACAAGACCCAAGGTGTAGGTTGTGCAAAGAGGCCCCTGAGACGGTCCAGCACATAACTGCAGGGTGTAAGATGCTGGCAGGGAAAGCGTACATGGAACGCCATAACCAAGTGGCTGGCATAGTATACAGGAACATCTGTGCCGAGTACGGACTGGAAACCCCAAGATCTAAGTGGGAAACACCTCCCAAGGTGGTAGAGAATGACCGAGCCAAGATCCTGTGGGACTTCCAAATACAGACAGACAGAATGGTAATGGCGAACCAACCAGACATCGTGGTGGTGGATAAAGAGCAGAGGAGAGCCGTGGTGGTGGATGTGGCAATACCAAGTGATGGCAACATCAGGAGAAAGGAGCATGAGAAACTAGAGAAATACCAAGGGCTCAGAGAAGAGCTGGAGAAGGCTTGGAAGGTGAAGGCAACAGTGGTGCCCGTGGTGATCGGTGCACTGGGGGCCGTGACCCCAAACTGGATGAGTGGCTACAACATATCCCTGGATCTACATCCGACATCTCAGTCCAGAAAAGTGCAGTCCTAGGAACAGCAAGGATACTGCGCAGAACCCTCAAGCTCCCTGGCCTCTGGTAGAGGACCCGAGCTTGGAAAGCGGATGAGACCACCCGCGTAGGGTGAGAGGGATCATTTTTTTTATATATATATATATATATATATATATATATATATATATATGTTGTAAATGTGTGAATAACTATAAACTCTTTCACTGCCCTTTTTGATAATTTTAAGCAATATTCACAATGCCACAAAAAAACATGACATGTTGTACATCAAATGAGACCTACAAGTGTTTCATTACAAAAAAAACACTTGTTTTTCTACATTCATCCGTTCCCTTTTAATAGACATTTGAATTTTCTTGTTTTCATTAGATTTCAGCATTTGATGAGAAACGTTTGACATATTGTTCTTTTTCAAAATCAAACTTCATGTCAGTGTTATTTTCCTTTCCTGAAAGAATATGAGCTACTACAGTAAAATAATGTCTTTAGAAAAAAAAATAATAAAGAGATTTACCTGATTAAAACATTGAGGACGAGTGTCTTTTTTATCTTTAAACCGACAAAAGTTGTGTTACAGACGCGGAGGAAGCACAGTACTCTTTCTACTTTCTGATGCAGATTCTATAGATTCAGCCTCTCTCGTGGAGCATAGATTATATTTAACCCTCCAAACATGAAGAAATACAGTAGTTTTACTTACTCTGACACTTTTCTCCTCAAGACTCGCTGCAAGTGTCATTCTCAGAGTTCTAGTCCAGTAAGATTGTGCTTTTCTTCATTTTGAAGATCAAATATCTGTTCTAAACTTACTCAACAATGTTTTTAGTTCAAGATTTTTTGCCTGTAATCTGCAGGCCTGGAGGTTGCAGTCTCATGAACCGCAATGACGCCCACGAGAAAATAACGAATAGAGGGTTGATTCGATCTGATTTTAAGAGGTTGAGTTCTTTTGACCATGATCTCTTGAAAGACAAACACAAACTCAGCGGAGCACTTGCAGATCTAAAGCAGAAGCAGCGCAAGTGAAAACTTTCTAGAGCAGGAGTCGGCAAACTATTACACGTTGGGCACGCAGAGGGATTTTGCTTGGCACTTGTTCATTTACGTAAGTGCATCATAACCGCTGCGCTCTCACTGCAGCTCGAGCAAATGATTGACAGCTGCCTGTAGCGACACTGTCCACGTTCATTCAGCCTCTCCCTCTCTGTCAGCACCGCCACTTTCGGAAGTTTCCCTTGGTTTGCGCACGCACTGAGACAAAGCGGATGTTTGGAACGGTGCGCACGGTGCTTTTTGCGAGGCAACTGTTTGCGCTCTGCCGCCCGGGTGCGCGTCTCTCAAGAGAGAAGCGGTGTGCTGACCGTCGCGTTTGACTCGATAGCTGCTGTACGCTGACCCGCAGCAATGTCTTGTTGTGATCCGTTAAGTCACAACGTGAGCCCTCGTGTAACAGCGTTGTGGCGTCAACGTACCTCTAACAACAGCCAAACTTTCTGCGGGGCTTTTTCAAACTAACAACCATTATGTGTCTTTTTTGTGAAAATGCTAGAGAGCGACAGAGCATTCAACCCCAAGTAAAACACACAGGATTCACCGGTTCATAAAAAAACAATTTTTATCTAATGTTAAGCTTAAAGGTTGTATGGAGGATTTTCAAAAATAATTTGTAGTCAGTCTTGGTCAAAAACAGTTGCATCGATTTGTAACAGCCTTGTACTTATGCTAAATAAAAAAAGAATTATAAAAATAAATAAACTGTGGACATGATGAGGCCAGTAAAACGTTGACCAATAGATAACGAGGTACCTCGTTATCTACTGGCCTGTTAACCTGTCAAGCAAACCCTCAGTGTTCCTAAGTAACTCATTGGCCCAGTTAGCAGTGAAGGGCGTGGCCTTGGGAGGGGAAACACATGTGCATCGTTTGAAAAACAGCAAACAGCTGTTGGATTTCAAAAATCCTCCATACAACCTTTAAACTAAAATTAAAATTAAACACATAAGAGGTGTGTTTTAATGAATATATTATGATAAATACATTATAGGCCACATCTGCAACTTGCTGCTGAGGAAATGAAGGGGTATAAAAGCAGCAAAAGCAGCAGAATGAAGATTTACTTCAGCTTTATTGACTTTTCCTCTAATTTACGGTTTGTTCAAATCTATTTACACCAGAAAAAATAATCAAGTTTGTGTAATATTTTGCATTATTTTAAATGACATTATTTAAATGAGTGACTGACAATTTGGCAAGTGAATGTATGACAGGAAAAATACCACGTCATGTGATCACGTCTATAGTGGCACATTCAGAGGCTCGGACCTTTAAAAGTGGCACCCGAAGTCCTTCATTCATTCTAGAGGAATGAATGAAGGACTGCTGTTTATGCACGTAAAGACGGAAAAAGCGGTTAGGCAAAATAGGCAGTGGATTTAGCAGAAAGATATGTGTGAAACTTTCTGTAGATAAATTACTGCAGATGATTTAGTGATTATATAAGAGCCGATTAATGCAGAGTTTAGTCATGTTTTGATCTGCATCTTGTAGTTTTGCCTCATGTCAGGCCTCTGTGCAATCTCCGTGTCATTAAAAGTTTGGACAGAAGCAGGATGGAAAAACGTGTTCGGTGTCTGTTCTTGGTGTCAGATTATATCAAATTAATTTCCCCAAAAAAGGGCGACTTATACGCTATTTTTTCCCCTAATATATAGATTTTTGGGCTTATGCGACATACACCTTGGAGCGACTGAAAAATACAATAATAAAGTTCCATATAATTTACAGTTTAGTAGCAAAAATATCTTGCCCGACGACACAAAAGCAAGACTTGTGAGCGTTGTTAGTCCCCCTGGGTTCCTGTGCTTCTGTATCTGAAGGAATACATGTTTTTCTTTGGAGTCCAGCTATGAAAAGCCAGTGTCGTTTTTCCACATGACTGAACCAAATCCACACGGGAAAGAAAAAAAATCAATTAATGCAACTTTCACATGATCCTGTTCGGCTTTGCTCATCCATATTCTAGTAATCGCAGCCGTTTCTATAAATTCACGGGGAAAATAAAAGACGGCTTTGTCCTTGTGGAGAATGTGTGCTTTGAAAGAGCAAGGTTTCGATTTATACGTGGATATATTTTTTTGTTCCAGAGCAGCCTTGAGTCGTGTTATTTGTGCGCGCAGAGGAGATACATGCACCAGGCTGTACGTGAGGTGATAAATCGAGTAGAGTGAAACTGCAAACCCAAAGCAAGCAGTCACAATAATGAGAAATTACAATCCAGTCATGTCAAATTATTATCAGGAGCTCCATAGTGAATCCTCTGTCGGTAAAAACATGTGGTTTGGAGTAGAAGCCAGACTGTGGAAAAAGATTGTTTTCTCTGTTTAATGGCAGAAATTAGAAGTCTGTTTAGTTTATGTTTCTGAAATTATTACCAACAGCCAATCAAGAGGAGGAAAAAAGATGAATCTGTTGTCCAAATAACAACAACAAATATTTTCAGAAAACATTTGTTGTTAATCTTGATCAAAGTCAGATTTGTAACAGCCTTGAACCTTTGGTAAACAGAAAAAACAAACATAAAAATTAGGGCTGCCAACGCTAACGCGTTAATCATGTGATTAATCATAAAAAATTAACGCATTAATCATGAATTATCGCAGATTAATCACACTATTTAATTTGACCGCTCAGTACGTGCTTCAGCACGGAGGGAGCGCGTACTGCGCGGAGGGATACCTGGAAGGCGGCGGCGCATGTTGTTATTAGGTCTGCGTAGTAGTTCAAGTGAATGCCTACTCGGTGTAAACATGAATGGAGAGACTGTGTGCGCTCGGCTCGGCGGAACTCGGAGGAACTTCTCGAGGGGACTCTAGATAAAGGTAGACAAAGGTAGTGTGCATATATTGCAGTGATGAAGTCTCCATTCACCGAAAAACAACAAGCTTGAAATACCACCTTAAAGCCAAACGTGTGTTTGAGGCAGCGGCTGCAAGAGCGCTGCTACTAGACTAACTTACGTTAACACCAAGTCGAGCACGGCAATGTCAATAAAAGCATCACAAATAAGTTAAGCCACGCTTTTGCTTAATGGATAGACCCATCAACATCGTTAAAGACCAAGGGATGTAAAATATCAATGATAATGCATCTGGCCACAGGTGATCCACATAGCCTACAAGTTACCTTCCAGAGGAACGATCCCTGTTTTCACCTACCACCTATCCCCTCCCACTTGTCTCGATTTACTTGGTATAATTCAAAAGATTAATACTCAAATCTGTTGCTTCTCACAGTTAATTAAGTTCTAATTAAGTTTGCGACGCCTGATACAGAAAAATACTTTTTTCTATCAAAACGTCTGACCCAATGACATAAGATGAGGCAATTATCCTTTTGCCAGTTCACTGTTGAAAAATCTCTTTCTGTATTTTGATTTTCTAATGTTTCTGTTTGATATTGACTGGTGACTGTTTCATTGTTTGATCTTCTATTGCTGTTTGACAAATCCACAATCATTTGATTTCTGGCTCTACAGACATAAACCCAATTGAATCTAACCTTCAAACAGTATATCCTTTGAAATCCTAGCCTCTGTTTCTCTATATGTTCCTGCAGCTCCTTACCTCTCACTTGTTTTCTTGCCTCTCGCTAAATTATTGACACAGTCTCTGGTCTATAGATCCTCGTGTCTCTGGAGAGGATCTTCTGACCTCTCCTCACTCTCTCCATCCATTCTTATTATTTATCTCTCAGCCTCCCTGATACATCGGCCCCTCCGGCGATCGCTGATAGAGTGAGCCCACGTAGTCCAAACACAACCATTACTTTGCTCCAATTTGTCAGACTGGAGGCCCACATGCTCCTGCAAATTACTCCTAAGCGCTTCCTCCATTCGCCCGATGAATTGTAGCGATAATTAAATCTCATTTTTCTTGTGACAGTGACTGGAAACGTTGGGCACGGCCAAAACCAACAGAAGAGAATGGATGAACTTTATTATCGTCGGGAAAAAGAATAAAATGAACTGAAGTAATAGCAAGTGAATGAGTAACATTCTGACCATAACATCCAATTTGTGATATAGTGTAAATGAATGTGTGTAATGTTTGAGAGTCAAAAAACAGATAAACTAAAGCCCCGTTCATACATTGCACTTGTAAAAGCATCGTGTCTTGTCTGCCGGTTTGTTCCCATTCACACATGCAAATTTGTCCCGCAACAGTATTGTGTCTACACCATTCACACCTGACTCTGCAAAACAGAATGTTTGGGCACAAAATCACCCATAAAACACATTTTCCACTGTTTGTTTTGTTCAACTATGTTTTTTTTTAAATATTGGCTTCTTTGCAAATCCAGCAATCCACAGTCCGTGATGAGAAACGGGGATATCATTGTAATGTGTGGATGAGCCTAAACTCAGTCCTGAAACAGTAAAGTACAGCTTTCACTTTGCCCACTATCGGAGTGGCTCGTGACAGTCGTCCAGATTGAGAATGGACACTACAAGAACATCTAGCAGGTTTTTCTGTTAGCTTCTGCAAAAGTAAATACTGCAAAAGTAAATACAAGTGTTTAAAGAATACCTTGTCCGTTTTCTGACCCTGCGAGTTATTGTGTTGCCATGGAAATTGTACCGATAGTCATAATTGTCATTCACTCATGCCTACCAGTGTTTAGTCTTGCAACTAATCCCACTAATTTGACTAAGAATTGACACGGGTCAATTGCCAGATCAAAATGTTCTGTGTCTGTTTTGAATCCATTCACACTTGAGCTTCAATCATATTATCTGTGGGTGGAGTTGTTTGTTTGTTCTCCCCGTGATATCATCCTCCCACTTCCAAAAGCATGCATGTTTAGGTTACATAGCATCACTTATGACTGGGTGTTGCCAAGAGCCTTCCGATACAATATGTATCCCAATATACAGGGGTCAGGATACAATACAGGGGTCAGGATACACTACAATTCCAATACGTACAATACTTATCAAGATAAACTACTGACCAAAATTTAAAAATATATACATTTTTTTTTTTTTTAGAAAAGTATTGTACTCCCTAAAATCAGTGTTAAGAATGCAACTTTGATTATATAGAATGTCCACACTCGTTCTTAATCCACTCAAATACTACACAGTCCTGTCCAGTGGACTGGTCAGTGACTCATTCATCTGGTCTTTCGAACACGGAGCACACTATTTTCATCTGACTGCGGGTCACTAGACTCTACCCCTTGAGTTAAAATAACGGTCAGCAAAAAAGTCCTGAATTTTTGCAATAAATACTGGTCACGTCCTTCGGACTTGTGCATATAGTCTGGTTTAACTTGGACCCCACATTAAACAGCAAACATACGGGCAGATTCCTCTTTTACAGCCCAAACTAAGGTAAGCAGCCAATTTAGCAGCTATCAGTTACGAGTGTTTTATTTCTTCTCCTGACTCAACAGTGAGTTTAAGCGGCTCCTTATAATCTTTATTTCAGTTGTGTTTTTTACAGTTAAAGACCTGACGCTGTTCACGATGTTTTTCAAATTCTCGCAGTGAATTGTGGTCTATATTGACCAGATGCATTTTGGGAAATTTTGAGAGCACTACTTTTTGACCTGCTGGACATTCAGACACCACTACAAAATGGCATGACCCCTGAATAGTGCACTATATAAAAAATAGTGTGGACGTTCGGACACAGCCAATGTCATTTTTCAGCTCAACAGTTTAGCAATCCAGGTTTATAAGTGTAAAATTTATAATGAGTTTTAGGATCTCGATACGTCTCCCTGTATCGGTACGTGTATTGCCAACAAGTTTGTCATGATATATCTTGATACAATACATCGAGTATAGGTTTAGATTTAAATTATGAATTAATTAATTAATTAAAAGCTTTTAAGTTTAGATATGGTGCAAATAATAAAGCATATTACTGAGTTACGTGGTTTTTACGAGTTGTACACATTGTTTAAAATTATGATTACCATTACTACAACTACTGCAGTGTTTTCATTTTAATCTACGTTCAAACTATCCTATCAAAAACACCAACCACAAGTAATTTCTTCATTTAGTTCAAGCACAGAGCATCTTGTTAGACATCTTTCTGTGCGCACTGGGAAAAAGGCATTTAGTCAATTCCCAAAGATGCTCCTGATATGTTTAATTGGCAGCTGAGACCTCCTCCTCCTCCTGTTTATCAGACTTCCTCCCATCTCCATCTGCGCGGTGCATCTTGACACTGCCCTCCATAAAAAATACATGCGGCTCGGTCACAGCTACAGCGCCTGGTTAGACACAAGAGTCAGACAGGGGTAAAAACAGTCCAAACGATCTCGATTTAATTAAGAAATCACATTGAGCATAATAATAATTAAAAGTATTGTTTAAGAAATCGCCAAAAATTATATTTTTTCAAGGCACGTAAGACCACGTGTGATGATGCCTTCAAGAGTTGAACGGAAAGATTAAACTCTTGTATTACACTAGATAAACTGCTAAAAAGCAAAGAATATATACGGCTTGTGGATGACGATAGTATTATGTGTTTAAAAAGAAGAACAAAAAAATCGCCCTTCATTTACATTTTATAGAAAAAAAGGGAACTTCTGGACGGATCGGGTATTCCGGGACGAACAGGGTCGTGACATGCATTTCTGTGATGATACCTAAACACATCATCAGAGTGACATGACAATAAGAAAAGGCACTAGGTAGCGCCAGCCTGGTTTTGTAAATGAGATTAGATAAAACATTTTTACAACCTTTTTTTAATCTAATCTTAGGAAAAACAGCTGGACTAGATCAATGTCAGAAGCATTTAGCTCGCTCACTGCATTACTCCAGCCTAAACCACATTCAGCTGAACCAGTTAATTTGTAATTCAACTCATGCAACAGTGTTTTGTTCAGTGGAGTTGGCCCCTTGGCAGATTTCCTCATTTATTCCATGCTGCCAAGTTTTGTTAATAAGCTTTATGGCAGGCTTGCACACAGGAGCACAAAGCCTGTTTCACACTAGAAGCTCTCCCAAAGGCTGCTGTACATAAAGAAATTCACAAATACACTCGCAGCATCATCTTTTATACCACACGTAGCAAAACCCTCTATTGTAACTGTGCTGTCTGTTCATTATTATGGGTTGTGGTGAACCGGAGCTCCCACGTGTCAGGCTCTAGACTCGGGGGCACAACCTGGACCTCTGCTCTTTTAAATGCAAGTTCACGTTTCGACTCGCAGCTAATAAGAAGGTCATTTATACAGAATGGGATTTTATTGCTGTCTCTTAAGCTACTCCATGTATTCAGTATCATAGCTTACCTTTCCAGCGCTTTGCTTTTAAAGACACTATACCAGGTCAGTCTACATGTTTTGCTCACTTACCTAATGCTTTCTGAGTCTCCAAATTGTTCAAAACTATGCATTTTAAGTTTGTTTGCGAGACGTGTCAGTAAGCTAAGGCCTAGTTTACAAGACAACGTTCCCCAGAAATCCGGCACAAGTTTATCTAGTGTCGTGGCGAGCTAATCTACCTTTACATGAAAGCGCAAATAGACCAAAAATGCTGTAGTTTTATGCCGCGTCAGGAGGTGGCATAATTGTGCCAGGACTCCAGATGATCTTACCGTCACCTCACAAGCCTATGATAACACGAACATTGACAGGTTTACTAGTTCTTTATATCAATAAAATGGCAAAGGAAGCAACAAGGACCTGGGCGCGAGCAAAAAGGGAGATCGCTCAAAACAAATACAGGGAGGACTGAGAACCAGTCCGCGGGATAAGCCGCAGATCGCCGAGAGTTGGACACAAACACAGGGAAGACAGCTCGCTTTTACCGGGCGCAGACACTTGGATCGCCGTCCAGTGCGTTCACGATTGAATAATACTTGTTTGTGGAGCACTTCAAACTTTCTTTTCTTCTGAAATACACGATTTTCAATGGACTAATGGATTCAGCACCTGGAGGGCCTTTGGAAGATTTGTTTTGTGTCTCATTATCCGCTGGTAACTGGACACTGTTGGCTTAACTTTGTGAGAAAAATGTGCTTCATAAATAAAGTGGATGGATGGATGTAGGCAGGGGAAATGTTATGGTACGTGCTTGTCTCTACTGGGATTACAATAACCTTCAGAATACATAAGCAACATACAGGACTTTATTTATCTTGTTTACTCAGTCCTCTCCATCTGAACCTCAAAAAACAGGTTTTGTGACATAACAGGTCATTTCTGTGATCTTCTGTGCTACTTTAAGTCTATAAATTATCACTTAGCATCAAGTTTTGACCTTTACTTGTGTCAAATTACGTTTATCACAAGATTCGAAACCGAGCCATGAAAGGACTATGAGGAATAAACCCAAAGAAGCATCATAATTACAGAAAATGATAGTACTACATTTTCAAAACAACCCACTGAAATCCAATCCATAACCGGACATATTCTCCTTCCATCTGCTATAGATCAGCTGCGATGCACGTGTCGGCTCTAGACTCGTCTGTAACTGGATTAAACTCGACCCAGGACCATCCACTGCTTTTATCGAATGATCTACGAAAAACGATCAATCACACAGACACTGTCCCGTCCATTTGATCCGATTCAAACCCGATGCACTTTTAATGAGCGGCACAGTCACATGATCTGATCTATGTTTAGTGCTTCAACGGTGATGGATATGTCTCAGTGTTATCGACCGCCACGACTTCATTTGAGGATTCTATGTGAAGATAAATAACTAAACATTCACTGCTCAAAATGTTCTGCTCTAATAAAGACAAAGACAGTGCTATCAGGCTTTTTTCTGATAAAATGCTTGACTAAAACTGTCCCCATTTCAAGCTAAAGTGGTTTCTGAGCCATTTGGCCCGATTGGATGCTGCGTAGTTTTGGATTCTGACAAGATTAATGCAGATCTTAAATTGAGGTTTTTCATAACTTTGTTCAAAATGTGAAAGATACACACGTCAAAGCTTCTGAATAGCGTGCAGGACACCGAGATTAAAAAGTGAAAAAAGTGAGTTTAGTGAGTTTATGTTTCGGCGTTTTAGCTCTTCATCAGACATGAAAACGCACCTGTCTCCTATACAAACATCAGCTAGGTCACATGGATGTCACATAACTTATATGTTTGTTAATTTGCATGTATTATTATTATTATTAGGGATTCACTGATCCAATTCAGGACCGGATACCTACGCCGATCCAGGAAATTTTGCTGGATATCAGCTCTATGATATCGATTCAGCCAATATCCTAGTTGTGTGCCTTTAATTAGGCATAATGAGACTTATTTACTGGCGTATGTTGATCCAGAACATCTCAAAATATTTACATTAAATTTATATTAATTTGTGACTTGCACTGTAAATAAGTTACATAACACAATATGATCAAATTTCTTATGTTTTGAATGTATAATTTCACAAACATGCGAGTGACCCGTTCACTCGCTTGTTTTTACTTTGAAATTAGGTAAGGTTTATAAAGGAACAATTACATTAAGCACAATGGCAGAGATGCTTGTACCAGATTGTAGCTTACAGCTAATTTCCATCTGTAGTCCTGGGGAGGGGAGGCACATTGTACATGTTTTTAGTCGTAGAAGGAAACCGGAGTACCCAAAGCTCCACATAGTCTTGCTATGAGGCCAGAGCGTTAACCGCTGCACCACTGTGCCGCCCAATTCTGGACGTTGTTCATGCTCTGTTTCCTGTTTGGTGCGCTCAGTGGAGCTTGATCTGGTCGCACTCGGGCGAAGAAGATTTTATCGTTAAACTGCAATTTTGTTGGACGGCGTTGGAATGGCGGAGCTGAGGCGCAAACCTGTGCAGCGCATATGCAAGATGTGGAACAGACCTCATTCAAAGGCTGCGCAACTGCTGCGGAGATCGTGGCGCAGCGCAGCGGATATGCAGAATGTGGAATCAGCCTGTTAGACTTGCACTCACTGCGAACGAGTCTACTAGCAGCTAACACAAGAAAAACTAGTGCCAGCATCAGTGCCAGGGGCAAGATAGGACCCAGAGTCTCCATAAAATTGTTTAGGTTTAGAAAATGGTTACTACCTAGTAAAGATTCTTTTCTGGGTTGGAGCTAACATTTTAGGAATTTTGCAGAGACAAAACCTAATCTGTACAAAGACTTACTAAAATACTGAAATATGAAGACGAGATTAGTCAATGAAAACACACACTACATTAACATACCGTATTGCTATTAACATAATCATTTTCTTTACCTGAAAACCTCTCCGTACTGTATTGAGGCAGGTTTCAGTGCTGAGCTCAAAAGAGATTTCAGCTTAAAGGATGAATAAAGAGCAGATTTCTGAAAAGCTGCAGAAAAACGCCATGAAATGTGTGAAAATCAGAGGCAAAAGCAACGACAAAGCTCTTAGGATGGACTGATAATGAGAAATATGTAAGGTGAAAGAGAAAAATTACTTTCATTACTGCTGTGACAAGGTGAAATGTCCTTTTTATCTAAATATAAACATTACAGCGCTTTATTTGCCAACTGAGTTAATGTACAAATATCATGCATTTTTAGCGTCGCACATCATTCAAACATGTCCCTGAACACCCCACTTTGGAATTCTACGCACCAGAAGTACTTTGCTTCATTCTACTTATAAAATGTGTATTAAAGCACACATGACAGTCATACAGCCATTTAATTCATTAACTGAACTAGAAGAATAGAAGCCCAACTACAGGCTGCAAGGGAAATTCAACAGGGGAAGGACACAAATCAATCTCGAATGACATGTTAAAGGTGCATTGCGCGAGTGGAAAAGATTTTTAATGAAGGCACCGTCTTCAGCCTTTAGTGGCACTGCTCCTCATCTTTTGGCTTGAAAGTCTCTTGGTGACACATTATTTTGTGTAAAATGTTAAAAGGTGAAGATAAGAAGGTGAAGTTATTATTATAAAATGTAGATGCTTACTATTGGGCTTGTTAATTTGCAAACCCCAAAAGTTAGACAAGAAAAGTTTCATTTTGACCTGTGTTTGACCCCTGCCGTACACTGACTGAGTTTGGTGCAAGTCTCATAAGAACTTAAAACTAGACAATTGCATTGATTAGGACAACGCGTCAATGTACTTGGTGCGCGTCGCTTTTTGAGTCGTGCCTCTAGATCAGGGGTCTCCAACTTTTTTCGCCAGGAGAGCTACTTTCGCAATAGAAAACTGGCGCTGAACTACTACTTTTAACAAAAGACCAAAAACTGTGGCAGAGTTAAGAGGCCTTTATGAAAATTTAGCCAATATCTATTCAGTAGTGGATACAATTCGGCATCTAAAGATACATTTACAGTATTACAAATTAAATAAATACAATTTGAGTAATAGAGCATAATTTGTATGATTCCAAAATCCTTAGGGGAGCTACCTGGAAGTTACTGGCGAGATACTGGTAGCTCCCGAGCTATAGGTTGGAGACCCCTGCTCTAGATAAAGTCCCAGCTTTAATTGATCCCCATTGCGCAATTATTTTTCTAAACAAAGTGCATTAGTACATGTGAGAAAAACACTGTAGAACACCAAGAGAAAGTTTTCAGTCCAAGAGAGCGATCTGATGTGAACCGCGGCTGAGAAAGTAATACTAGAAAGCACATCACGTTGTAAAAACCAATTTGGCTGCGCAGCAACACGCGCATGTTCTGTTTGTGCGCACACTCGCTCATCATCTTTGCCCATGCTCACTGTGCCATGGACTGTTCACGTACTCGCCAATGCAACTTTAGAAAAATCAGCGTCTCTTCTCCAGCTCTCTGGCTTCTTTTACTTCCCAAAACAAACTCGTCAGTTGCCCTCAAGACTTCTTTGAATAAGACGACAGCGACTCTGATCAGAGTGGAAAAAACGAGTCGTGTTACCTTGACAGTAACTATATAACAGCGCTACCACCGATGGGAAAGTAATTAATTAGACTAGACATTACTCATTAAAATAGCATCATTAGTAACGCTGTTATACTTAAACGCCATTACTGCCAACACTGGTATTCAATATTCAAAAAAAATTTTTTTTTGCAATTTTACGAATTGTGGGCCTTGACAACATAATAGCAAATTTTCCTAAAACAAAATGCTTTGTATTACACTTAACTAATAATAAAAAAAAAATCAACACAAAAAACTAATCAATTAATCGAAAAAATTGATTTATCAATAAGAAAATAATCGTTAGCTGTAGCCCAACTTAAACCAATGCGCCCTGGTACACAGAGACACTGACACACAGACAGAAAGGACTGATCCAAAATAAATTCAACAAATACATGAATTCTAAATCCTACTGACTTAAATCCAAGCTACATCATGGTGTGTCATAAATCATTTCATACAAAGTTAAATAATCTCCATCAGTGCGTCATTTTGTCTTGCGCTGCTGCTGGAGATGCTTTTATAATGGTCCTAATGGATGGATTGTGTAATGCAAACAGTTAGCACACAAGACCTTTTAATTCCTCCATTATGTCTGCTTCCTCTCAGCATTATTCATGTGCTCAGTGATATCAGCCTCATGACATAATGCACAAGTACAAAAGGGTCATGAGGGAAAAGGAACTACTTTACTCGGAATAATTTAACTCAAAGCTTATGGGCACAGGGTTTTATTTCTCCCTGCAGTAACGTTTGAATTACAGCTTTTTTTTTTTTTGCTTCACCTTGCCATTGGTAAAGGCAGTTTTAAAGCTGCAAGAACCAAATATTTTTACACATGTGCAGGACCGTACGCAAGACAAACACTTCTAATTTTTCCAATTGCAATTAATCGATTATTAAGTCTTTCTTAATCCCTAAAAAGCACAAAGATCTATTCTTGAAAAAAAAAAAATACAATTTTGTAATTTTATGTAATTTGATTTTTTAATGTTTGCAAGTTCAGCTTTCACCAGCTCCAAAAATTGTAGAAACATTGACTATTTTTTGTCAATATTTATATTATAGGCCATTATAAACCAGCTATACTTTGATAATGTTGATCTTATTAACTAAAAAAAAGTCTATTTTAAAGAATATAATAACTTGCTGCAGGTCCAGATCTATCGGACCGTATGCCAGATTTCCGAGAATTTAGCACTTTGATTTAATTTTGTAGAAAAATTTAGTAAATATAAATGACAGTTTTATATGAATCAATAACAAGTTTGTGAGGAAAAGACATCACACTAGAGAAAGACATTTTACATTTTCTCGCAAAAAAGCATTCGATGATTGTAACTATGGATATAAATTTAACAAAATTAGTATGTTGTAGTGCATTTATATGCCTAAAGAAGTAAAAGCCTGCTATATGAGGCAACTTTAGCCCAATATGTGACATGGTCGCTATGCAACTCCCTAGCATGATGTCATCATCTATGAACAGGAAGTACACTTTTAATCCTAAAAATGTCTAAACTGTTCAACCGGTCATAGGCACTTTAACACTGTGCACAGCCATGTGCATGAAAATACTAACCAGATGCCAAAGTGTTTGTGAGAGGTTCAGGAAAAAGTTACATCTGTCTGAAGATCTACTTCTGTCTTTCATGTTAGTAAAGCATCAAAAAATTTCTTTGATTTCTTTCCAAATATGCATTTAACAAATACAACTGGATGTGATTTATCAAAACAGTTCTGTGTCTGTGTGAGTGAAAGATCAGATCAGAGTCACCTGGACACAGGTGCAGGGCCAGTATCATGATATGTGTGTAGAACAATAAAGCAGCGCCAGCATGTAAAAAACAACAACCAAGAAGAATTATATTCATTTACCATTTTTAACAATGGTGCGTGTCTATGTCTGATTCTCATTAGTACTGGATACTGGTTTCAGTATCAGTATTGGCTGATACTGATGTTTTTTCACAATGACTCAATTGATCGAAAGTTAATTTCTATTGCTATGCTTTTTAAATTCAAAATATCGGCATTGCTAAATGTCGGTTATTGGTCACATATTGGATATAAAAAATAAACATAAAATAATTCTTATCCAGTCACACCAGGCTGCTACAGTGTAAAAATTAAAAGGAAGTTTGAATTCCATTGGGTTTTAAAGTGGTTAAATAAATAAAATAAAGAAAAAAAAAATAGCTA
The DNA here is from genome assembly GCA_038363315.1 of Mugilogobius chulae. Lineage (NCBI taxonomy): Eukaryota > Metazoa > Chordata > Actinopteri > Gobiiformes > Gobiidae > Mugilogobius > Mugilogobius chulae. The sequence goes on from CM076415.1 coordinate 26,051,545, forward strand.
ACAATCCACAATTACGGACAAAATGACAACAAGCTGAATTTTCTTTCACTTCTATTGTTACCAAGTATGTGACAGCTCCGACATCAAATAAAAATTAAAGTTTCTGAATATGTAGCATCAACATCCTGACTTTACAGTAACTTTGATATTTTGTATAATCTGCTTAAGAGTCTCAAAATATCTCTTTCAAATACTGTAACAATCCTGTAAACCCACTCCTAGTCCTTACATGCTGTTACGTGTGTTTTATCATATCTGCGACTGCATCTACGTGTAAAACTATTCACATTTTTGACATTTGTTTGCCTTGAACTCTGAATCACGCTCTGTTTACCCCACCAGGACACTGTGACATTTCATCGTCCTTTAGCGTGTCGGAGAGGGCGAGTGTCGTACCGTTTTGGGGCAGTGAACGTAGCGCGCCAGGCTGATGATCAGGTCGTGTGTTATGGGGTCCACCAGGTTCCTGAAGCTGGCGTATCGATACAAAACATCGTCCAGAGAAGTCGACTCCATCCCCAGGTCCTGCACACAAACACACAATGAAGCTCAAATCACGGAAAGTTTATTAATTTAACCAAATATCAAGATTATTCAACTGAAAGTATAAACGTATGAACAAAAGGATAATAATCGTGACATTTTTAGTAGGAAAATTAGGTCTTTTAGGCCACTCTTGACACTAGGGATAGACAGAATAGTGAGTTTACAGATATATTTACAGTTGTGAGATCTGTATTGGCTTAAAAATAAAACAAAAATGAATGATCCTCAAACAAGGTATAGAAAAAATACTATTTTAGAAGCAAGATATATGTCAGTCCATCAGTCATCATGCCTGTTGACTAGGGATGGGTATCGAGAGCCGGTTCTACTTGGGAACCGGTTCTATTTTTAGCAATCCACTGGAATCGTTAGTCTCCTCTCTTATCGATTCTTCTTATCGATGCCTTTTGGGCCGCTGTGCCTTTAAATACTGCGTAAACTTCAACCTCACGCTGGGCTGTTACATTCGGTTTCATTACAAGCACAAGTTTTAGCTTTGGCAAAGCCTAAGTCTCTCACTAATTCACGTGGATACAGCGCGTTTACGTACAGCGCGCACAGGAAAAGAGAGAAGAAACGGAGACAACATGTACATGTGGCGCACATGCGGCTGACACACCAGCGCCGTGACAGGCAAGCTTCCTCCATTAATATGAATGTTTGAAGGATAGGCGCGTGCATCTACCGTCAGCTGGGGGGGGGATAAACTCTTTCTTTCCGCGCTCCTAATGCGCACTTTGTGTGCGTTTTCTTCGAGCCTGGGCGACCTCTCTCTCACTTTCTCTCCTCCGTCTCCTCTGACGCGGGTCCCACAACTGTCAGCAGTGTCAGCCCCGAAGTAAATTGTGTCCGCGCCTCGGAGCGCACGAATTATCCGTCTCTAAGCGAGCTGTGTCCCCTTCGTAGCGTATACCGACAGTCCGTTGTGCTGTGCCGTGCCTGCGTCCTGACCAGCGCGCACACACAGCCGGTCCGGGAGACACGTGCGTTCGCCTCGGACTGAAGCGCGCTGTTCCGCCTTCTCCAAGCGCAGACCGTCACCTGGAGCGGACTTTCTGGATCAAAAAGCTACAGTAGCTCAGTTTGTGGAATACGGAGAAAGGCCTGGTGAGCGCAGGGAGAGTGTGATGTGTGTAGAACCAGGACTTCACGTGGCCAAAGTTACATCCTTACATAGCGTTATTAGTGTTATCAATATCAAAATAGTTTATGCCTCTAGCTCTGAAATATTATTTCTGCTCTTCATTTAGCCCATATTTAATTAGTAATCATCATAATATAGTCCACATCATTGTCTAAATGTATTAAAATTAGTTAAAATACATTTTTTAATGTAGAAACATAAAACACATAATTTTAAGAATCGATAAGAGAACCGATAAGGAATCGGATCGATAAGAGGAATCGATAATGGCATCGATATCGATAAAATCTTATCAATACCCATCCCTACTGTTGACTTCACTCTCTGGTTTGCGCTATGCATAATCCCTGTTTGACCAATCCTACGATCTTAAAAGTGAACAGCCCTACCCTTTTCTTCTTCTTCTTCTTTATTTTGCACCAATAGGACAAGTATTGGCTGAACTACTCACACAAATAGCTGATGAATTAATATGTCTGCAGATATAATCGCAATTCAACATTTCAACATGAGACTACTTGTCCCAAAAAAGTCCAGCACGATACAGCTTTGTACAGCGGGGTGTTCATGGTGAGGGAACAGAGGCGGAGCTCACCAGGGGAGCAGAGGTTTTGATGGTTGATTTTACTGTACATTCCACATAATTCCTACTTTAAAAGAAATTATGTTCTGGACTTTTTGGACTGCAACATTTTCTCTCAACTGGACCCTGATGAAATTGTAGTGGTTACCCTTTGAGTACAGCACAGTTGAGCTATAAAGTTTATAATGAATTATTTATTAAAAATAAATATTGTATATGTAGTTGATCCTGAAAAGTCTATATTAGGAGTACAAAAAACAGTTAATGATTTTAGTAAATATTCTGGGTATAAGATAAATTATAAAAAATCCAATGCTACTCTTTTCCATATGACCCTATCAGAAAAAATGCGAGTATCTTGTGAATTTAACTGGACCCCAGATGGTTTTAATTATCTGGGTATTTTTGTTGCTTCAAATTTAAATTACCTATTCAAAACAAATTATATGCCTTTAGTAGAGAAGATCAAAGCAGACCTAAAAAAATGGTGCACATTGCCACTATCTTTGTTAGGTAGAATAAATGTAATCAGAATGAATATTCTTCCCCGATTAAATTTTCTTTTTCAGATGTTGCCTTGCTATTTATCATCTGAGTTTTTCAAGTCACTGAACCAAGAACTTATAAAATTTATTTGGAGCAACAAAAAACCCAGAATAAATATGATGACATTAATGAAGCCAGAATTACTTGGAGGACTAAATCTTCCCAATTTTCAGCATTACTTCTGGTCGGCCCAGATAAGAAACTTAATATCATGGGTTTTGGAAAGACAAGAGTGCAAGTGGATAGAGATTGAAACTGAATTCATCAAACCACTTTTTTTGGAATCCCTTATTTTTGTCTCTAATTTCCAAAATATAAAAGGTATACAGAAAAATTACTGTATTTTTAATACATTACAAACATGGAAGGATTGCAAAAGAAAAATGGATATTAGCATGGGTACATTGTATTCTCCAATTTATCTAAACCCAGATTTCAATATTAACATTAATATAAGTGAATGGACAAACTGTGGTATAAAACAAGTTAAAGACCTGTTTAATGACAATGCAGAAATTAAATCATTTATAACTTTAAAGACAGATTATGGTATACCTAACAAAGATTTTTTTAAGTACCTACAAATTCGAAGTTTTGTTCATTCACTTATAAAAACAAACAAAATTCGAACTGAATTAAAAGATATTGAAGATCAACTGTTAACCTCAGATACAATCAAGGGAAAAATAAGTGAATTCTACAATAGCATATCAACGGAAGGCCAATCATCTTTCCACTTGTTAAAAAAGACATGGGAGAACGACCTAAAACTAAAGTTTGAAGATAACATATGGTCGACAATGTGTGAAAATATATATTTTCCATTCACCAGCAACAAAATTAAAGAGGCTAATTTTAAATTTATATATAAATTCTATCTGACACCAGTAAAAATGAATAAAATATCCAAAGATATAACGGCAAAATGCCCCCGTTGCAAATTTAAGAATGGAACATATATACACATGTTTTGGGAATGCGACCTTTTAAAGAATTTTTGGAAATCAATTCACTCCTTCACTGAAAAAGTTTTAGAGAAAACATTTGATATGCAGTCTACTATATACTTGTTAAATGACACGCAAATTCTTAGTTTAGATAGAAAGAAAAGTAGAATATTGATAACGATCACATACTTTGCAAAGAAATGTATATTATTGTTTTGGAAAGATGTTTCGCCTCCCAATTTCAAGTTGTTTATGAGTCAATTGTCAGAATTTCTACCCTTGGAAAAACTGACCTTAGAAAAAAACAACTATGGATATATTTTTCAAGAGTTGTGGTCGCCAATTGTAAATAACTTGGAAGCCCTTTCTCAAGGGTGAGGCCATATGTTTCGGAAGTTTGCCTTGTGGTATTCCTTATAACTACAACTATGTTATTAGGTGGTCATGAGTAATTACTTGCTGCTCTGGAGGCGTTAAGGATACTGAAGATTGACAGCTCAAGTAGACAAAAAGACAAAGGAAGGATGGGATTATTAATAATAATTAAAAAAAAATAATAATAATAATTATAATTATTAAATTAAATTGCCAAATCGATATATGTTTACATTTAGTGTTTAAAATCCAAAACAAAATAAAACATTAGCTGATCATCTACAGTATTCCTGATGCCTGGTCTTTATAAAACAACTTTTGAAAATGATGATGATGATGCCTGGTCCTTCTAAAACAACCTTTGAAAATGATGATGATGATGATGATAACGATGATTAGGATGTTGTTGTTGTTGTTGTTGTTGTTGTTGTTGTTGTTGTTGTTGTTGTTGTTGTTGTTGCTGTTATGGCCCTAATAATTAGGCCCGAGCCGAGTGACGAAGTCCCCGGCGAGGGACTAATTGTAATTGGACTCGGGGGGAGGAAAATCGCGAATATGAAATAGTAAACGACGACGCACGTGCCCGGGAGTGGTGTCGAAAATTAGAACTCAGTGAGCTCTAATTTTGAGTGAAGACGGCGCGAAAAAATATTGAAAGATGACTCGGTAGCGCCCCCTCGAAAATCAAATAACATTGGGCCAATGGGAGCCCGACGCCAAAAAAGTCGCAGTAAAAATATGAAACCTAGCCCGAAAAATAGTGCATGTCCGAACATGAAAAAAATCATATTGTGGCCCCGCCCCAAAGTGTACAGGAAGTCGGCCATCTTGGATCAAACACGTCACTCGGAAAAGCGCATTACCTCATACTTTGGGCCAGCACGTCCACAATTTTGGTCGAAAACACGTCAAACTTGGCTGAAACACAGTAAACCCATGTGAAATGAAATCAATGGTTTGAAATTAGAATATCATGTTTGGCGTGGTCACGGTGATTTTTTAAAAAAATCGCAAAAATTTTGAAATTTGTAAAAAATCTTTCTTTTTGCTAGATTTTTTATGGGAAAATCGAAATACAGCGTTTGTGCACATTTTGACACTGAACGCAATGATATGCATATCAAGAAGGTATCTCACAAAATGACCCAATAGCGCCCCCTTGAAATCTCAATTTCAAAAATTCGTACAGGCAAACCGTTGGACGTAAAAATCTGAAAAAATTCACAGAGGGCTTCTTGTGATGGGGAACAATGTCAGTAAGTTTACGAGTCTAGGACTTTTAGTTTAGGAGAGAAAAAATGAAAAAAAAAGTTGTTCCATTATTAGGCCCGAGCCGAGAGACGAAGTCCCGGCGAGGGACTATTTGTAATTGGACTTCGGGGGAGGAAAATCGCGAAGACGAGATAGTAAACGACGTCGCACGTGCCCGGGAGTGGTGTCGAAAATTAGAACTCAGTGAGCTCTAATTTTGAGTGAAGACCGCGTGAAAAAATAATGAAAGACGACTCGGTAGCGCCCCCTCGAAAATCAAATAACATTGGGCCAATGGGACCCGACGCCGAAAAAATCGCAGTAAAAATACGAAACCGGCTCGAAAAATAGTTCATGTCCGAACATGAAAAAAATCATATTGTGGCCCCGCCCTCAAGTGTACAGGAAGTCGGCCATCTTGGATCAAATGCGTCACTGGCAAAAGCGCATTACCTCATACTTTGGGCCAGCACGTCCACATTTTTGGTCGAAAACGCGTCAAACTTGGCTGAAACACAGTAAACCCATGTGAAATGAAATCAATGGTTTGAAATTTGAATATCATGTTTGGTTGGTCACGGTGATTTTTGAACAAAATTGCAAAAATTTTGAAATTTGTAAAAAATCTTTCTTTTTGCTAGATTTTTTTAAGGGAAAATCGAAATAGAGCGTTTGTGAACTTTTTGAAACTGACCGCAACAATATGCATATCAAGAGGGTATCTCACAAAATGGCCCAATAGCGCCCCCTTGAAATCTTATTTTCAAAAATTCGTACAAGACAAACCGTAGGACGTAGACTTGTGAAAAAAATCACAGAGGGCTCATTTGGGATGGGGCACAATGTGAGAAAGTCTCAACAGTCTAGCTTTTGTAGTTAAGGAGAAAAATAATAGGAGAAAAAAAAGTTGCCGTTATTATTATTATTTTTATTTTTATTTTTCTCCTCGTCACACCCCTTTTTTGACCCCCTGAACGTTAACGAAAAGTCATTTTTATTGCCCCAAAATTCAAGGCCGGTGAAAAATTAATTTTTTTGAGGTCCAAAAAAATTAATCTTGTAAAATGACTCGCTAGCGCCCCCTCAAAAATCAAAAAACATTACGGCAATGACAGACCTTTTTCATCACAGACTAATGAAATTTGGCACAAACATAGTCTATGTCAAGACAAGCAAAAAATTCCATTATGACCCCACCCTAAACCCTACAGGGCGTCGGCTATTGTGGGCGGAACCTGATTTTTTGCACATTTTACATCTCACTATTTATTTTTTTCCATCTTGAATTTACAGTCAAAATGCTTGAAAAGTGGGACTGTCATCGACCGACCCATGTGCCTTTACATAATTCTTTACATTTTAAAAAACTTAAAAGATGTGGGTGTGGCCACGCCACAAATCAAAATTGACATTTTCCCACGTGTTCAAACGTGCGTTTCTCTACCACGCAATGTCCTATTTTCCGGCATTAATATACGTTTTGTCCAAAATTACACTCTGAACGCAACAATATGCCATTTTTGTAGCTAAAACGTATACTTGCTCCACAGCGCCCCCTTGAATATTTGCATGGGAACCAAAAATTTACTTCATTGTAGCCACATGAAATTTGGCACAAAAATCCATCTTACCATTCTGAACAAAAAACCCAATGGGACCATACCTTTATCTGCAAGTATGTTGACATGGCAGGCAAAAATAAGCAAAACCCATGCAAGTCAATGGAGAGCAGGAGGGATATGGACAGAGTGAGAGTAGGGGTAGGGTGAAAATCTTGACTTTGTCAGAGAAAGCTGAAATTTGGCACACTCATAGTCCATGTCAAGACAAGTAAAAAATTACATTATGACCCCACCCTAAACCCTACAGGGCGTCGGCTAAAGGGGCAGAACTTGACTTTTTTTCAATTTTTCAACTCATGTTTTTTTTTTTTTTTTATTATTGAAACATTTTCAGCTAACATGCTTGTGGACTATCATCAACACACCAATGTGCCTTGACATAATTACAAAGATTTTTGATACCATCAAAAATGTGGGTGTGGCCACAGTACAAATCAAATGTGACTTTTTTCAATGTGTTCAAACATGCGTCTTTCTGCAATGCTATTTTCAAGTACAAATATACGTTTTGTTCAAAGTAACACGCTCATTGCTTATTGTTTAGCTACGCTATATAAATGCTCCACAGCGCCCCCTTGAACATTTGAATAGGAACCAAAATTTGACTTTGTCGTAGCCTCACAAAATTTGGCACAGACATCCTTCTTACCAATCTGACCAAGAAGAACGCCAAAGACAACATACCTTTATCTGCAAACGCGTTGCCATGGCACGTACAAATTCATGAAACCCATGTGAGTCAATGTACAGCACTTGGGATTTAGACATAGTGAGAGGTAAGGTGAAAAATTTTACTTTGTCTTACAAAACTTAAATTTCGTACACACATTGCACTTCTCATAATGAACAAAAGACTCAGTGAAGATGTACCTTTATCTCTACATATGCAACAGTAAAAAAGTTGCAAATTCTCTTGGCAATGTATGGTGCACAGATGTTGATGAAGACAGTGATGTAGGCAGAAAAGGCACGAGAACGAGAGGCAGGCCCGTTGCGGTGGCTCGTACCCTGCGGTGGCTCATACCCCGCGGTGGCTCGTACTCGGCGGTCGCAAGGGGGGCGAGGGCCTATATCACCGCGCGCGGTTTTAATTATTATTATTATTATTTTTCTGCGCTTTAACCTTAATTTTGACCCCCTGAACGTTAACGAAAAGTCAATTTTATTGTACCCAAATTAAAGGTCGGCGAAAAATTTTGTTTTTTACACGTCAAAAAAATTAATGTACCACAATGACTCGCTAGCGCCCCCACAAAATTCAAAATACATTACGGCAATGACAGAGCTTTTTTATCGCAGACAAATGAAATTTGGCAGAAACATAGCTTGTGTCAAGACAAGTCAAAAATTACATTATGACCCTGCCCTAAACCCTACAGGGTGTCGGCTATCGTGGGCGGAACCAGATTTTTTGGAAATTTTTCATCTCACATTTTATTTTTTCCCATTTTTGTTTTTAGGTTAAATGGGTTGAAAATTTGGGACTGACATCAACAGACCCTTGTGCCTTTGGGTTTTTCAATAGATTTTTGATACCTTAACAAATGTGGGTGTGGCCACGCCACAAATCAAAAGTGACATTTTTCAATGCGCTCTAATATGCGTATTTCTGACACGCACAGTTCTATTCTCCGGCATTAATATACGTTTTGTTCAAAATCGCAAGACGCATCTTACGATATACTTTAAAAAAATCTACGTCCACAAATTGCTCCACAGCGCCCCCTTGAAAATTGCATTGAGCCCAAAAATTTAGTTTGTCGTAAACGCATGAAATTTGGCACAGACATCCATCTCAGCTGTCGGAATGAAAACCCCAATGGGAGCATACCTTTATCTGCAAGCGTGTTGCCATGGCAACGTAAAAACGACAAAAACCCATGTTATCCAATGGAGACGCCAAACTTGTAGAAAGGGGAAAAAATACTTTTTTGGTCTGAGACAACTGGAAATTGGAACAACTATTATTCTTTACATTCTGAACAAAAAAGTCAATCATGACACGCCTCTATCTTTAACCGTTTTACCACAGCGCCCCCTTACTTTTGAATGGGATAAAATTTTTAGTTTCACCAAAATGCATCAAATTCACTACACTAACTCTCCTCATCACACTGAACAAAAAACCCAATGGGAGTATATGTTTATCTAAAAGCGTTTGGCCATGGCAAAGGAAAAAAGGCAAAACCCATGTTATTCAATGGAGAACTGACAGATTTGGCCAGAGTGGAGGGTAGGGTGAGTGGTAGGGTGGAAAATTTTAGTTTGTCCTAGAAAGCTGAAATTCGGCACACACATTCTCCATCCAATACTGAACAAAAAAGCCAATGAGAGCATATCTTTATTTGCAAGTTTAGTTACCGTGGCAACGTCAAACATTTCCCATTGAAATACATAGCAAAATTTCAAATTGGATGAAAAAACATACTTTGCCGTAGACACTTGAAAATTGGCACTCTTGTTGCCTTCGGGATGCTGAACAAAAAAGCCAATGAAAGCATACCTCTATCTTCAACCGTGGAGTTGTGACAATGTCATAATTTCTCCTTTCAATGAATAGACTGTAGCAATAGGGAAGGAGTGCTGTAGGCAGAAAATGCACGTGGACGAGAGGCAGGCCCGTCGCGGTGGCTCGTACCCCTCGGTGGCTCATGCTTCGCGGTCGCAAGGGGGGGCGAGGGCCTATATCACCGCGCGCGGTTTTAATTACTATTGTTGTTGTTTCTGTTTTTTTTTTTTTTTTTTTTTTTGTATTATTTATTTATTTATTTATTTATTTTTAACCATTTGCATTTAGGTATTCAATGTTGCTGTTTCGTTGTTGTTTTGTTTTGTTTTTGTTTGCTTGTTTGTTTGTTTTTTGTAGGGGAGGTGAGGGATGGGGAAGGGAGGGAAAAGATGGGAACAAAAAAAAAAAAGCTGAGACTACTGTGTTTTCTACATCTCATATGAAATGTAAGAAATAAAAAGATGTTTAAAAAAAAAAAAATAATAAAATAATCACAGTAGGCCTTTTAAAAAAAAAAAAAAAAAAAAAAAAAAAAAAAAATAAATATTGACAGGCTAGAAGACAAAATCATTTCGAACTTTACACAAGAGAAAAATTGCACAAATAGTGCCCTGTACTTAAAACACAGCAGAAGATCACAAAAATCAAATACCTATGACATCACAGATCAGAGGAAGTGTTTTCTGAGGCTCAGAGCAGAAAGAACAGTTTCTCACAGATTGAACTCCAACTTAATGAGAAAGCAATGTTATAACACAAAGAAAAAACTCCAAAAGCTGGCAATTAAACTGTTTAATTCCTCTCCATTTTGTAGGATTAGCAATGTCGTATTGTGTGCCTCAGTTAAGATGATATTAGAAGGAAACGTTATTTAAACTGTATTTATTAGTATTTATTATTATTTTTAAATTGCTAAGCACTGATGTTTATGTTTTATATATAGTATTGTTGGGATGTGATGTCAGTAAACTTCTCTGGTATTTTATCTTATCTCTTATCTTAAAAAGTAAATTTTTTATAATCTGTGTTGTTTCAAGCTGTAAATTATTTAACAAGCTAAAGGAGGGTATGTTGAATACCCAACAGTCAATCAGTGTTAATTTAAAATTATCACTGGAGAAGACAGTTCAAATGACACTATTCACACTTAAATATGAGAGTCAGAAGAAGACATCAAGGTCGTACTTCAGAGACAAATGATGTCACTCACAGTTTTCTGCAAAGCCCTGAACGATCTTAAAAAGCAGCACTTCAGTTCTCTAAACATCACCTTTCACATGCCGATGAATGAAGCCACATTTAAAGTCTAAAAACATCTTTATCCTGAGCTCAGATGCACCAAAGGCCACAGACTCCCCTGGCACCGGCACAGCTCACGCTCTGTGGACTTCTGCCAATTGGATTAAGACCAATCCATTAATCTTTTACGGTCTAGTCCTGCACAGTCCTCCAGGAAGCAGCGAGGTGGGCAGAGGATCAGGTGCAGCTGTGGGTCACAGAAGAAGTGAAGAGGTTGTGTTTGCATGATATGGTCTGTTTTGTAAAATGCATCTGGAGACTTTTATAGTAGAGTTTCAGTTTAGCTGTGAGACTGAGGATGTGTGAGCAAATATCTTTATAACAACAGAATTTATCCACATGAACAGCTGTGTCCTTACATTTCATACATTTTTCAGTTAACCTAAAGTTAAACCTTTAGACATTTAAAGTGAGGCTAAACACGTGTTTGCCCACAACTGCACCTCAAACAGGCTCAAACAGTGGGAGATGCCTGGAGGACTTTAAGAGACGCCCAGGTGGGTGTGAACAGAGATTGATTGACAGCACCAAATATAAACAGTGAGCTTGTGAGTGATGTGAGTTTTGTGTCGGAGCGGTCCGGGTCCTGACGTGAGATTTGTAGCAGTCTTTGCTTACTTGGACGTCAAGAATATAATTTTTTTTTATATTTAGTTTGCAAAACATATGTATTAAACCTTTGCTTTAGTCTACAGAAGCACATGAGCTTATGATTTGAGCATTTTCTAAAAAATGAAAATAGAAAACTCCTCTGACACGAATTTCAAACCTGCGCATCGTCGTACAAGTGTTTGCACGTCGCACCACTCGCTCAACAAGCTGAGCTAAATGACAGCTCCCTCTGACTCTCCGCAGCAGCGATGTCAGAGGGAGGAGTTTAGATAACCCATCTGGGCGGCTCGTTTGTCGCGTGAACTCAATGTGACGTCGGCGTGAACTGAAAATGCACTGACATCGTTTGCCCATCGTGGCAGTACAGCCGCTGTTTAGGCACACATAACTGCAAAATGAGCGAGTTTGCACAAAAATGTCAAAAAAAGGCTTTTTAGAATATTCATCTTGTTTTCTTTAGTAGAATAGATTAGAACAGTGGGGCCATAAAGCCAATACGTTTTCACACTAAACATTATTTAGATTTTAAATCTTCTCCTCATACATTATTTGACACATTGTTAAAATTGATATGTATTAATTTTGGTTGCAATTACAGTTTATAAACTTCTTTTTACAAACAATGTGAAACTGGAGAGAACCACCAGAGCTCAGCCAATCAGAGGGCTGCATTCAACTCCTGATTAGAACTAAAACTCTTTATTATTCAATTCAGACAGTGAACGACAGTCCAATTTTTCTACAAAGTGCTGTATTTATTTTATACTTTTCAGAAAAAACCAAAAAGTTTACTAATTTACAACTAAAAAAGTCAGTCACTCAAACTTTAAGCCTCCAATGAGCACACACTTGCTCATGTTAATTTTCAGGAAAAGTAGCGTTTTTCTCACTCATTACAACCGCAGCTCATTGAAAATAACGCTAAGTATAGCGGTCTTCAGTGCGTGTTGAAGTGCACGCTTGATGCACGGTGACGCGCCTCGGGCAGCTGCGCTTTGGCGCGCTGGCCTTAATGTGTCTAAAATAAACTACACTAACATTTGCATAAGTATAAATACTTTTAGCAGACCAATCTCATATAATCCCAATATGAAAAGGTCAACACATTTATGATTGCAGCCATAAAAATCTAATCAGCAATAACATTTATAATCACAGTTAATGAAATGGATTGACGCAGTGGCTGCTCTTTTAAAAATGGTTCTGAGGAATGTTTTGAAAAAGTCACTGACGTAGAATGGAGATATTTCTAGACCAATAAAAGACTAAATGTAGATTTTCAGACTTTGGAGACTATAATAGGCATAATTTACCAAAATACAATGGGAGCAATTTTCGTTAAGTGAACAGTGACGGGATGGAGAAACTAGACCGAAGAATTGGGTCATAAACTGGGTTAATTGTTGTGTTATGTATTATGTTTTTGGTTCTACACTTCACTGGAAATTATGTACTTATATTAATGATAAAAGACTGAACGGTGAAAGTCAAACATCTTTATTTAGAAAACAAAAGGAAAGGTCACAAGCCCAGTTTATTAGTGGTAAGTTCTTTTGTCAGTCATTCTCACTGAGCTAGAGAGATGGTGCTTGGAAATCTAGTCTTAAACTTTCACTTGCTGTTAAATTTTTTGGCCTACCTCCTCTGCTGCATGGCTTAGTCTCTCCAGCTGAAATGATAAGACATGATGGCACTAGAGCATGCGGCTCATCTGTCTTTAGAGAAAGCTCTTCACTTTCATAGATCTAGTGCAGCCGTTCCCAAACTTTTCAGAACCGCGGCCTTCTATTGGCCTGAAGATTGCCCAGAGCCTCCCAATAATATTTCAAATACTAATCAAAATATTGTGGAATGTATTTACTCTCATACTAAGACGTAAAAACAGCAAATTTATAATGCCTTTGGCCTTAGTATAGACTCAAAAAATTAAATTAATCAAATTAAGAAGATAAAAGTGCTTGTCGTGTGGACATCCTCCCTCCTGCAGAGTCACTGAGGCCCCACAGAGGGCCCCGTACCCTACTTTGGGAATCACTGATGTAGTGTCTTTGTACTGGTGGTGGTCACTCATTTTCCAGGACTACTGATCCAACAGTCCAATAATGTAAATACTGTATATCCAACAATGCTAACAGCAGCTGCGAGCTAAATGCTAACGCCGCCTGACGTGTTTTAGCATTTTTTTTTTTTAACTTTGTGTTTACTTTTCTGACATAACACCACATCAGCAACCTCCATTTAAATGTGGCTGTGACCCGACTTGAATTAGTTGGACTAAAAATTTACTTAATTCGCCAGAAAACGTCTTAAAAGAGGGAAATAGCTAGCTTCCCTCCTTACTTGTACATGGTAAGGCATGAGACGCTTTCCCCTCAGCAGGTCACGCCCACAAATATGATGCGTTGCCGACTGTATCTATGTTCTTCTGTATTATATTTAAATATTGTATTTGGACTTTATAAAGTTAATATAGCACATTTACTGCATGCGCAGATTTATAATGTAACACAAAGTTCAAATTGTGCTTTAATCTGAAGGTCACTTTCAGTAATAATCAGAAATCATCCCAGGGGCCACATGAAATCATCTTAGGGTTAAGATGCCCCAGTTTGACAGGCTTGATATAGATCGACAACAACATGTTCAAATTGTGTTCTATATAAATAATTATTGAATTCTTGCTTAAATGAGTTATCTAGTTATCACTGTCTAATAGAATCTAATTTGTGATACTTTTGACAACCCAATTTATTCCTTTGGCCTGTGTGTGACCATGGCATTGACTTTGCTGTTGACTAATAATTAATTCTAAAGAAATACAATTTTCTTTCTGCTTCCGTATGTTTTTCTTCTGTCGTCTGCTCAGTTGTCATGGTTTCCTTGTATGTATTAATAAAGCTCATGGATGTTATTTTACAATTACATGCTTTCAGTGTATGTAATGTCAGAATTTCACACTTGTGTCTTCCACAGCTTCACACTTCACACACACAAAGCCAGACGAGACTCACAGGAGATTCAAAGGAGAAAAATGACACTATGTTCAGCATCTGTGTGTTCCACCGAGGTTCAAAACATGATGGGACCACGTAGAGCTGTGTGTGCAATTAATCCAGTTTTAATCAAGAGGATTTTTAATTTGATGAGCAGCTTGGGTCGTTGTAATCGAGATGTCCGCAGCCAGTCTGTCAGTAAAAGTATGTGTTTCCTAAGCTCAGTTCAAACATCTGATGAAGTCATCTGAGTGTTTTCTTGTTAAAGAAGACCTATTGTATGTTCGGAAGAAACGATGTCATGCAGATCAATAGTTTACGTTTTGTTCATTGTAAAACACAAAAATATAAAAAATGACTCACTACTTTTGCTCTTGGAAAGTGGTTGCATGACAGTTTTAAAGTGACACAGTGTAACTTTCTGGTGTTGAAAAATCAAAAGTATAATCCTATTGAAATATTAGATTAAAACAACAGTTTGGGGCATTCTTCATCGATATACATCAGTTTTATGCCATGCTGTGGAATATTAAAGCTAAACAGGCCCAAGAATATTATGGAACCAAGCAAGACTAGGTTTTAGGGAGATGCAGGCCTGCTCAGAGCAGAGAAAAATTTGAAGTCCAACAAAAAGTAAACAAATTAGGAATGCACCGTTCCGATACTAGGATTGCCGAATCGGTCATCAGCTCCATGTTTTCTCTCCCTGAAGACCATGGTCTCTGGGTACAAAGCGTCACCACTTTTAAGAAAATGTAGGGTTACGCCAAATATCTACTATATCTGGTTTAGTAATGAAAATAACCCTGCTACAGTCTGTTTGAATTTGAAGGTTCTACAAAACTTCTAAATCAGAGCTGAATCACAATTAAACAAGGACTAGATTAGCACTATGAAAATCTCAGCACTAAACCAGGACTAAACTACGATCAAACAAGACCTAAAGCAGAATTAAACCAGAACTATAGAACCCAATCAAGTATAAGAGATAGCAGCCCAGTTTTAAACCAGCAAGCAAGAGAAGGTATCTTTTTGTAATAGTGGGAAAATGGGTTAAGGGCTAGATAAAATCTTAAGAGGGCCGATTTGAAGGGCCTTAAGTTGAATAGGCCTGCCTTAGTTGTTCCAATTGGAGATAATGAGATTTATTTACTTGCTGATGTTGATCCAGAAAGTCTCATAAAGTTTGACATTTGATTCATATTAAGTTGTTTAGTAATTTGTAAAATTTAACATGTTGCATCGGAAAAAATACAATCACAACTCACAGCACATTGCCTGACCTATTTTTTTTTTTCATATTAGATGGTGCACAGAGCCAAATGGGTACAGCAAGAGGACAAATATTCATTATCGGTATTGGCTCAAAAAATCATTCACCAATTCATAGTTCTAATCAATCCCTCCTCGCAGTATCCCTAGCTCAGAGCACCATAAATATATTCAGCCCAAATATAAGAACATATGAATAGTCAAACTGCTTTTTACTTACATCTTAATCTGGAGCTATATTTGGTTTAATTTGCTTGTCTTTCTGAGCTCAGGCAGAGACAGAGAGGACTCGCCCCCCTCCACACACAGGTATGAGTCACTGAGGGCTCCATGTGGCCCTTTGTCTGCGCTGGGAGAGGCACCGCAATAATGACGACAGATTTCAATGAAGCGCTTTAATCAGCTGCTGTTAAAGGGGCCGATTCAACAGGTGTGAGTCTGACAAAGAGGGGCAGCTGCGGGGATAACTCTGCACTGGATTCATCTGCGTACTAAGGGTTGTCAAAATCAGACACGAATCAAGATACTAACAGGACTCATCATTAAGACTATACAAATTAAATTCTTGTAAGAGCTCAAAATAAAGTTAAACAGGGAAAAGAAGCTATATGTATGAAATAATTCAACACACAACAACTCTGCAGAACACTGGATTTGTAAATGAGACGTAAAAACAAAAAAAAGCAAGTAAACAATGGCAGAAAAGCAGATAAACAGAAAGACTTTAGCCTCTCACATTTATTACTTTGAAATCACACATAGTTGAAGTTTTTTTCCTAAAATAAAAGATGTTCTTGAGTCTTTATGATGAGGTTAGTTTATATTTCACCACAAAAAAAAAAAAAAAAAATGTAAAAAAACCTTCAGGAATGAAAAAAAACACATGAATAGGTACCGTATTTACTCTCTGGACAGGCTGATCAGGGCAAAAGCCAGGTAACTTTGGAAAACGGTTAGATTCTTTCACTTCAGATGTTCACGACGTGCACACATCGCTGGCATCACGTGTTGCTTCCTATGCGAGACAAGTGCGAATGGTGCGGATGTTCATTAACTTTGCGTGTTATCTAAACAATGTGTGCAACGAGTGGCTTTTTTCAACATGCATAAAGGCCGCGCTGCAAATTGGGCGCCTCCGTTAATTTCTATGAATGTACACACACCGGGCTCGCGGCGGTGCACGGCGGCGCTTTACAACGCGCGGTGATTCGGTTTTGTTTTTTTCAGTCGCGACGCCGCTCCAGAAAATGACCCCGCCGGCACCCGTAGTTTCTTCTTCTACGATTTAAATAATGTATAGCAGTTAACTTGTCGGAGCTATTTCATTTACAATGATGAACGCGGAATGCCTTTCATTATTTAGGACATATTATCATATTACTCACCCACTACGACCGCAGATCGTTGATCGCATTTGGTGAGTGTTGACGCTTGGGTCTGGCGCGCGGCAAGTGACGTGCCGTGGCGCGCTGCGCTTTGAGGCGAAAATCGCTTACATGTTCCTGAGTTAAGACTGCACAATACTGTATGTCCAAAAAATAGACTTGGAAAAAGTAAGGTTTTGTCATTTTGATGTTTCTGTTGCACTAAATCAATAATCAAAATCTGTCTTTTAACTTAAAAAAGGCCTTGAAGGACACTAAATTAATAATATATTGGCCTGGGGAAGTGCCTCCTCTTGTTTGTTTCCATAGAAAATATGCTCCTTTAGTCACATTTTTTCCACAATATTGAATAGCACACAATTATCACTAACAAAGATGTTCCAAAGAATTGATTTAACTTTCTACTTAACTGTGCTGCTGACTTTTCACCTCCAGAATGTTGCACAGTGCACCTTTAACGCAGAGATTGCAAGAGCAGCCACATAATGTCAACATAAAAATAATTAAAAAGAAGTACAAAGAATTGGTACAAGAAACTGCACTTTTTTATCTACTGTCAAAGAGATTTCAGAGTGTAAACAACCAAGCTTTTAAAAGCCATAAGCAAAATAACACTGAAGAAAGAGAGACGGTCAGTGAGAGTGGTTTCTGATGAAATATACATGACAAAGACTAAATCAAAAAGAATGATCCTCTTCGTCTGACACTGTACACACAACCACACACAACTACACACAACTACACACACAAATATAAACAAGGAAACAGCATGTCCTCTCCGCTCATTATGAAGTGCCCAGGCTAATCAAGACCCTGTCCACACAAAAGATCTGAGGACCGAGTCCAGGTCCTGTTCAGGTTTAATAAGGATCTATAGTCTCCATTCAGAGTCCAACTTGGCTGCTTTAGTCTGTGTAATGTCCTGGTGGAGTCTGTGTCTTGTCTAAGTCTGTCCCAGGTCCCATTTAGGTGGAATCCTGGACAGAACCGAGCGATATCGACCAAATGAGCATTTAGATTTTTTTAGTATATCCTGATTACAATATTCACTTTACATTAAAGTAAAACTGTGGAAGTTAAAAGCAGACATGGAATCAAGCCCCAAGTCAAAAAGAGGTAAGTCCAAGTCCAAGTCCTCTGCTTTTAGTTTCAAATCTTTATGAAAATACATCGTATATTTCTATGATATTTTGATTTTCCAGGCAAGGGTTTTTAGGCTGCACTGTTAGGTCATGAAAGAAGTAAACTTTTAGCAAATTTACAGGTTTCTACTGTAAAAAAAATTTAAGTTAAAGTTGCTTGATTCTAGGATGTGAACCTATTTTCAACCATTTTGACTAGTTTAACCTTGATGTATTGCAGAGACAAATTATTTTCCAAGTTCAGTTTTCCTGATTCTCTCTGACAGTATTGATGATGGCAACACAAAACTAATCAATTCTAAGAATAATAAACTTATCGCTTTTCATAATCATATAAAGTGATAATGTGTGTGCCGAAGCTTAGCATTGGACAGTCTTCTTAATATAAAGACATAGTGCTGCCCTCTACTGTCCTGGCTGAATAGGCAACGTTAGAACCGTTATAAAGAGATTTTTTGTTTATCAACACGGGCGATGCAGAAAAAAACAATGATAAAAACACTGCCTCAACTTCAAGCTTCAGGAGACAGACGTCTGTCAGACCGGTTCATACCTGATCAAAACAGCTGCTCTCGTCCCATTCCCCATAATGATTATTCAGCTACTAAATTACTGTAATTTCTGCCCAATTGAGCGCACCTGATTATAAGCCGCACCCACTAGATTTAAGTAAGAAAAATGATAAAGTACATATATAAGCCACACTTGTTAATAGTAAGTCTATGAGGATCTATAATTTTGCTGCATTGCCTTATAAGCTGCAGTGTTCACAGCTTGAGAAAAAAGTAGCGCCTTATAATCCAGAAATTACGATAGTTGTTCCTAGAGGATTTTCGACAAAAAATATTTCTAAAGACATCGAAATACCTTGAAATCCAGGAAACAAAGCATCCTCATTAAAATGCAAGACATCATCAAAAATATAAGATATCCTTTATTTGTCCTACAAAAAAATTCCAGTGTCGCAACGCACAGTTTATGAACAGAAGAAAAATAGAAACATGCAATCAAACAATAAAAGCAATTAAAAAAATGTAGAAGATTAATTATTTATGATCTCAACACTCAACTTACATGATTTTGTTTTGATCTAATTTAATTAATTACATTATTGTTGCAGATGGGAAATATTAATATATTGCATAAAATGACGACTTTAGGAAGTTTTTTGTTGCTAAGTTGTCAAGTTGAACAACCCTTACGTCCACTCTGTAACTCACACATGAAACAACGAAGTTAAAGATTTCAAAATAGATTTAAAAAATTAACTCGATTAATATGTCTGTAATTAATTAATCTCAATTAATGCAAAAATGTGACACTAATTTGACACCCCTAATATAAATATATAAGTATCAATACAGGAACGAGGAATCGGGTATTGCGATATATCACAGAATCCATATTTTCTAACATCTATTTCCAGATCAGTTTAAATCAGTTTATTGTCAATGACAGATGACCAATCAGCTCTATTAATGTCAACCCGGTCTGCTTTTTCTTCTGCTCTGAATTCACCTGTGGATTTTATCTACAACTGGACTGGGATAGCTTTAAAAATTTCTTAAAATAATTTTATGTTAAAAACTGTCAAAACACACATCAAGTATATTCCTTCACATCTACTCTAAAATAACTTTGCAATTTTAATCTTAGACAACATTGCAGCCTATTCACACGATCAATGAAGAGTCACTAAGTCTATGTTCCAGGTCTAGTCCAGATCCAGAGTCCAGTCCTGATCTAGTCCCAGTCTAGTCCAGGTAAATGAGAGAAAAAGGCAGCGGTCTCAGAGGATTCGACATGACCTTTAATAAAGATCATGTGTCTGTGAAACGGGGCTTTTATCACGGATTTCAATTAGACTTCAGTGAAAAAAACATCCAGGTCTAAAGAAACCCGTTAGATTCTCTCTCTTCGACACGACTCAAACACAAATAGAGAATAATGCACAATATTAGATCGGAAAGATCAGGCAGTGAGTGTTTTTTTCTGACAACATGCTAAAGATACTTGTTAAAGCCAAAGTTTTACAATAAAAAAAGAAACAGCTTCTGTGCTTCTAGTCAGTTAATTCTGTCTGTTGGCTTGATATTCAACATTGCTTATTAATTTATAACAAGGCATTTCCTGTTTGATTTATTTCTAAGAGATTTTCACTCAGGACAATTCACACATGTGGTCCTGACTGACTGTATCCGATTTCAGACGTCATGTAAACAGACAATCGGTCTATAGAGGGATTTTTTGTTTATCAACACGAGCGATGTGCGTGCACAGCCTTTATGCAGAAAGACGCCGCTCATAGACAGAAACAGTGGAAACAAGTCCAAAAGGCTTCATTGTCAGTAACTACAAGACTTTATCACTGTGCAAAAACTAAAGTTATGCTGCTAAAATCAACATTTGTGAATGAAATTCAACCCCACAACCCTTAAAAGTTACATTCAGGTGAGCCAGACGTCTGTCAGACCGGTTCAGACCTGATCGAAACACTGCTCTTGTCTCGTTTCCTTGTTTATTAAAAAAAAGTTTTAAGCAGACGGAGAGCGGGTCTTTCGGCAAATTCAGATGAGGCGTTTGAATCAAAAGATCGAAAACCTATCCTTTGTCAGTAAAAAATGTGTTTGGAGTTAAAGTCAAACTTTGATATATAATAATAATAAAAAATCTAACCATATAATAATTTTTATATATATAATAATTGTATTAATAAAATTGAAAATATTTTAAACATTTTGTTTATGTTCATAAATGCCACTTTTCTTTTGTTTTTGAAAAAGTTTGAAATCGATCAATATGAGGAAAAAAATTATGACATTACACATTTACATTATCCATTTTTCCCAGATTGCCCAGCTCCAGTAATCGGTTTACTCTGTTGCATGAACAGTAAACAAGAATTGAGTCTGTTTTTATAGTATAGTCTGAGTTTTGAGGACAGATTGTGACTGACATGTCACACAGTGACTAGAGAACCTGATCAAAATATTTTTCTATATCTGTCTTACTGGTATTGTGAATAAATTATAAATATTGTGCGATACTGATATATCGTCCATCCCTACAATAGGACACTATAAACTACAGAAGTGAGAACACATCCAACAAATTATTTATTAAACTAGATTTAGAGAATGCCTGATAAAAAACAGTCCCAACAAACAGACTGCCACATGCATCAGCTCTTTCTCACTCACAGACACTTGACTGTATCGTGTCTCATCAGGAGCTCTTTCTCTCCTTTAGTGTAATGGACTTTATGGATTTCACCTTTCTGAAAACAGAGGGAAGGTTAAAAGCAGAGAGCAGCTCTGTGTGAAAGACTTGAACCTGAAAGAGTCTGATTAGACCAGTGATTGAGCCGACCACAGCCGCGGCTACGACAGACAGGCCTGAGGATCAATGAAGCGGCTGCAGGATTAGAGCTAAAGTGAGACGTTTAAAGCAATTTTAAAGTGTGGGGATTTTATTTTCTGACTGAAAAATTCATTAATAATCACTGACAACAAATTAATAATACAAACAATTAATTGATAAGCAGATTACAGCCCTAACATCACATCTTGTTACATAATCACCAGACTGAAAATGCTTCTGAGAGTCGGAGATCGTTTGGGTTGCTCAATCTTTAGACAAAACGAACAACACTGGATGAATAAGCTATTTTGAATCATTTGAGTCAGTCATTTGATTAGGGCTGCAACTAATGATTATTTTGGTAAACGGTTAGTTGGGTGATTATTCTTTTAATTAATCAATTCGTTGCTTAGAATGCGAAAGAGTTTAACACAAGATTTTTCTCAAATTTGAGGTCAGTTAACGTCGCTTAAGAATGTTCTGGAGGTGTAGATTTTATGTTTGTCAAAAGTAGTCTGATATTAATCAACACTAAAACTGATATCAAAACATTATTTGAACAAGTATGGATAATGTTAGGATGAAAAAGAGATATTTTCTGATAATAATTTTATCAAAACTAGCTTAAAACCCAAATGTAAAAAAAAAAAAAAAAAGCATTTGTATTTTCTGTTCAAATCTATTACCGTATTTTCCGGACTATAAGACACACTTTTTACATCGACTGACAAAGGATGCGACTTATCTATATAAAATAAATATGAATTTGTGAATAACTATTAATATAATATAGGTCATGGGAGCGCATAGAGCTTCATTCAACAAAAATAACAAGACGGAGAAAGTTTTTTTAGTCTGATTTCAAGAGTAGTTCTCTTGACCATGATCGCTTGAAAGACAAACACTGATGTTTTTCTGGTGACTGATACACAACGAAAACTCGCAGCTACATTTCTTTGTTTCACGCGTAATATCAGCAGATCTACAGCAGAAGCAGCGCAAAGGAAAACTTTCCAGAAGAATGTAGGACTGCTGTTTATGCACGGAGACGGAAATGGAGTTTGGGCAAAATACGCT
Organism: Mugilogobius chulae; assembly: GCA_038363315.1. Lineage (NCBI taxonomy): Eukaryota > Metazoa > Chordata > Actinopteri > Gobiiformes > Gobiidae > Mugilogobius > Mugilogobius chulae. Next base: position 26,074,208 of record CM076415.1, read on the forward strand.
GTGGATTTAGTCGACAGAGATGTGCGGAACTGCTACACTCGAGTCACATTGCGATGAAAGTCAAATGGACACAATACTTAATGCAGATGATTTAGTGATAATAAAACAGTCAATTAAAGCAGAGTGTAGTCATGTTTTGAACTGCATCTTGTTGTTTTGCCTCATGTCAGCGGTCCTTGGCCTCCGTGTAATCTCCGTGCCATAAAAAAGCTGGGACAGGAGCAGGATGGAAAAAGATGTAGCATTATGTAAAATATGTAAAATTTATTTCCCCCGAAAAGTGCGTATAAAAAAGTATACTTTTTTTTCTTCTAAAATATGCATTTTGGAGCTTCTGCGATAGGACTGGGCAATATCGTGATAAAAATCGAATCGTGAGCTCATCTCTGTGACAATCTGCTTTTTTCATTAAATCGCCATATCGTGATTTCCCACGGTCTTTTGGTTTACAAAAATATATCCATTATAACTGAAACATGGATTCTTAGCATATTTTCAAGCTTAAAAGTTGATTCTAATGTTAGAAAAACTATTAAAATATGTCAAATACTTGTTTAGTGGCAACACACAAAGTTGAAATGAATCGATTTTTTATTTTTTATTGAAGGGCTGAGGTTGCTTGTTTTTGGGATTTATTTTCAAAGGCTTGGTCACTTATTTCTCTCTGAAAATCTGGCAACAAGACAGACTTTGACAGCTGGATTTAGCCATTGACAAATAGGACCTACTCACATACTTGTTTTTGTCTAAAAGACCAAAAATATACATGAGTTGTGATAAAATCGTAATCGTGATCTGGCTCCAAGAAAATCGTGATATACATTTTTTGCTTTATTGTCCAGCCCTATTCTGCGACGTATACTTCTTTCTCTTTTTTTCTTTTCTATATAAATTACACATTTTTGCTAAATGAACAACTCAGAGACTAAAGACTTACAGACATTTTTGTAAACACTGTAAAAACACAAAAAAACAAAATGTAAATGATGTTTTGCTGGGACACTTTCCTCGGTAATTGGCTCCATCTGATTCCTGCCATTTTGTGTCCACTGTGTACCAGAACAATTGTACACTCATTAACACACGCAGCTCATGTTTTATTCATCAGACTTCATAACAAGCTGCATAATGTCTTCATTTTTTATTTATTTGTGTTTGAGAGAGCTGGAGCTTATCCCGACAACTATGGGCCTTAAGGGGAAAATAATCATCGACAGTAGGAACAGGAACACAGGCAGTGCTTGAAAGTAAATGTGTAAAGTTTATAAGGCTGGTTGGATATTTTGTGAATGGGAGATTTGGTCAATAAAACGAGAAAGATTACACAGTGCACCTTAAATACATTGAAAATATAATAGAATTTATTACCTCAAACTAGGGCTGCAACTAATGTAACTAACTAATGAAATAATTTTGGTATTCGATTAGTCGGGCGATTATTCTTTCGATTAATCGATTAGTTGATTAGAACGCAAAAGTCACATGACAAATTTTGATCCAGATAAAACCTAAAATTAAATTAGACCACGAGTTTTTAATCAACCAAATAAAGATTTTTATTGCCATTTGTCAATAGAACAAAAAATAGAGAAGAATGAGCATTTTCTCATTTGAAATAGCAGAAATAGCTACTGTTCTTGAAATAATTATATAGATTTATAGTTACATTGGCAAATTTCATTTGTAGAATTTTCAAAATCACTCGACTTTAGTTTTATTTGTTGTTTGCACAGTAAAAAGAAAAAAAAATCAGTTACATAGCTCTTATTTTCTAATAGGTTAACTGTATCGGCCAACACCCAAAAATATTGGGTGTTGGCGGATACAGTACAAAGCCAAATTATCAAAATTGATATTGGAACTAAAAGCTGGACCGGTCCATTCCTGTTCCTAAGAATTTAGGAACAGGAATGGACTTGTTCCTAAATTTTCTTTCTTTCTGATTTTTAGTGTTTAAAGGTACACCGTGTAACTTTTCACAAAAAAACAACCTTGGATAAAAGCAAGTTTTTGTAATGTACATGTGTTTACTAAACTAAATAAATGATAAAAAGCGGTGTCTTTGCTTTGTACAGACTTGCGTGGCCACAAAATAAACCATTATTTAGCCAAAGAAAGGCCTCTTCTGGGTTGTTTCTATAGGAAAGTCCTATATTTCTTCCACATTAAGACAGACAACATTTATTCATATTACGTTCCAAAATATAGTTTTAACTTTCTTTTTCTATTAAATAGTGTAACTGACTTTTCATGTCTAGAAAGTTACACAGTGTCACTTTAAAACAAGAGGTGTCAGAAGAATAGTTGGAATAACTGGCTTATGGCGGCCAAGCATTCATAGAGACGATGGTTTTTGATCCTTCGATGTCAGCTCTTCCTGTTATTGCCTCATAGCAAGAAGGTTCTGGGTTCAACTCCCAGTCGACCCGGGGCCTTTCTATGTGGAGTTCGCATGTTCTCCCCGTGTCTGTGTAGGTTTCCTTCTACCACTAAAAACATGTCCATTAATGCCTCCCCTGACCCTTCCCCCAGGGCTCCTCTGCAAAAGAGATTCTGAATCTCAGTGGGACTTCCCTGGTTAAATAAAGGTCAATTAAATAAAAAAAAAAAATCTCCCAAAATAATTATCTTCAAATAAAAATGGTACTGGAAATCTTTAAAACAAGTCTTGTAAACTGAACTTTTTTTTTTTTTTTTTTAAGCCAAACAGTAAGCATAAATTACAAGCTTTTATTGACAAACTTTTAAACTAACAAAAGGTGACCATTTGGTGTAATAGTATGTGTTAAGAATGAAAACCATGGAAGATCAATGTCACCTTTTTAACGCTTCAAAAGTACCGTAATTTCTGGCCTATAAGCCGCTACTTTTTTCTCAAGCTTTGAACACTGCGGCTTATAAGGCAATGCAGCAAAATTATAGATTCCCATAGACTTACTATTATCAAGTGCGGCTTATATATGTATTTGATCATTTTTCTTACTTAAATCTAGTGGGTGCGGCTTATATTCAGGTGCGCTCAATAGGGCAGAAATTACAGTATTTAGGGCTTTGGAAATGTAAACAACCTAATGATGCAGGATTACTTAAAAAATGTGAGTTAAAGAAAACAACTTTTTTAATCTAACTTTGCTAAAAGCTTTCACAAGTAAACTTAGCTAATATTTGCCTTTTCTCTATAAAAAGAAGCCTATATAGTCTGAGTAAAGTCCATTTAAGTTTCCATTTTCTTCAAAAGCTGCAGTGGGAGCCGTGTTGTGGTTCATTTTTCTTGGCACTAATCCTAAACGCCGCAGTGAGAAATCCTCCGGAGGTCAGACAATCTCGACCTGCGACACAGTGTCATCGAGTCGGAGCTGAGCCAAGAAAACGCACAGGCCACAATGTAACTCACACGAAATGGAAAAGGCTTAAGGAGGGATAAAGCTAAAAGCAAAAACTGCACGGTCGCTTCAGATGTTACAAGCTGGACTGGACTGAAGCTTAGGAACTACAATAAAAGGTTATAAAATGTGTGTTTGAATAAAGAGTGGTATGATTCTCTTGTGGGTCACAGTTCTGATATGTTTCTGATTTTGTTAAGCCTCACAAGATTAAGATGAAGTTCATATTTGGGTCGATTCTTGTGAAAAAGAATGATAAAAGTCATCTCAATAAGAATATACTAACGATAATCTGCTGTTCTTCTTCTGATTGAGAAATGACACTAGAATCAACCCTTTTCTAGCCACATTATAATGACAAAACAGAGCAATGGATGCCGGACACATGAGGAGATGAGAACACTAAAAATGAATCGATATTTCCCCATCCCTACAGCGAATTCATGACTTTTTTAGGTATTTATTTAGTTCAGCTCTCAATGTTCTAAATTCTGCTCGAAAAAATCTAAAATCATCTTCTTGGCACACAAAATGTTAGCTTTTTGACAAAATGTATGGTGTAAAGAGTAGTATTTTCATCCATACATTCATTCATACACTGTTCTTTGCTATTCACATGTTCCTTGTCCCTCTGCCCTTTTGGGGAGTGTATCTGTTTCAAATGCTACTGCTCTGGAGTCCTAATAAAACACCTAATATTGAGAACCTGGACCAGACCAGGGCAAACTGCCGCCCTGGGGCCAGATGCGGCCCTTAGACTGTTTCAATGTGGCCCTCAGCACATTTTTGAGAATAAGTGTTACTCTTCATATTTCTTTTATTTGAATGGCTTTGCTCTGGGGCACGTGTTTTTACTTGTTTTCCAATTATGGTCACATTAAATGGTTAAAATAATACATTAAAAAGCCATTGTTTTACAAAAATATGCTTGCAAAAACAATTTTTGCTGCACCAATGACAGCAGTCCAACCCTCCACCACTTGTCCGAGTTCAATATCAATTTCAGTTATTTTTTCCGAGTTCGGAAAAAATAATTGCCCACCACTGACCTGGATCCGTCTCATTTGGACCCTTCTCCCTCTCTTGTATTGGTCGTCCTCATCCTGCTAGATCAGGGTCTACAATATGTGGCTCTTTATTGACCCTATTTTGTCCCGCCCACATGGCTTGGAAGTGCACTTCCTGTTTAGCTAAGGTAGCTAACGTGTTTGTTTGTCTGTCTTGTGGGGCAATTTTAATTAAATATACTGACTGTTAAAATAAACACATCGACTGAAATCTACAGGCTAAATGCAGCTAAACAGGAAGTGCACGTCCTAGAAAAGTAGGCGGGACAAAATAGGGTCAATAGGCTCTTTCTAAAACAGTTTTATCCTCAGAACGTTGGTTCAAAGTAAGGTTATAACTTTATATGTTTATTGAATTTACTTTGTGCATGGAACAGTTGGCTTGAGGTTTTGAGTTTGTGGTGAATGTTACAGAAAACATGTTAAAGACTTTCCAAATCCGAAGAATATTTCATCATAGGACACTTGTGTGTTTAAAAAGAGACATTTTTGTGAGTAAATCCATCTGATGCTTATTTATATGACAGACATCCCGACGTAAACAAGCATTGCATATTCTTCATTTAACTTCAAAAAAATCTACTTGAAGTTTAAGACACAAAGACCTAATTTTGAAATATTTAAGACAATTAAATTATTGAGTTTTTTCAACTATTTAGTAAGAAACTAGAACATATGCAGCTCATTCATTTACCTTTTGTTCATTGTAAAACACAAAATGTATCTAAAATGGCTTGAAAATAGAAACAGCTCTATTGACTTCCTGTTCAAAACTGCAGAACTGATAAGCCCCGCCTCTTCATTTAAAATGTAACTTTAAGAAATGGTTTTAAATAACTAATTTTTATTTTTGGAAATTGATCCATTTATGCTTCACTTTGAGTATTAATCTTTTGAATTATAACAATTAAATCCAGACAAGTGGGAGGGGATAGGTGGTAGGTGAAAACAGGGATTTTCTGAGCACTTGAGCTCCAGCTGAAGAACAGAACAAGATTACTCAAACCTGCAGTAATCAATTCAAATATAACTTTGAGTAAACTAATGGTGAAGGGAGGCCATTATAAAAAGGCTAAAATCTTGAAATAATACATTTTACATAATAGATTTTTTTTTTTGTTCTAAAGAGCAAAACACCACAGTGAAGATTTTCAATGGTGTGTTTATAAAACAAGAACATACAGAAACAAAGCTTCACGTTTGTTCTTTTTTAGAAAGCCTAACCTGACATTTGTGCATCTACTGTATTTCCTCCAGTGAAAGGCCTTGACTGTAGGAAATCCTCAGCTCCTACACACATAGTCCTTGAGTCTTAAGCTTGTTTACTCTGCGTGAGCGTTTCTATTGATTCTAGGATTAAAAATTCTCAATATATGATAAGGGAAAGTGTGCAAATGTGTGAAATCTCAAGAGCCTTAACAACAAACAATAAAAGAGATGTGTATGTGTGTGTATGTGTATGTGGCTGACTCACTGAGGATCAGCTCTGAGCAGCAGCAGCAGCGTCATTGTTAGTGTCTGTGGGGCGACAGATTATTTTATAGGAATAAAAGTGCTCTCTGCTTTCACCAGGAGAGCATCAAAAGAAACTGTAAGGGAAAAGATATAGCTGAATGTATGTGCATATGCTGGCAGAAATACTATGAGACGAATTGTCTTCAAAAGAATATCTACCATGAGGAACCAGAAGTGTAGCCATGTTTCCATCGATACGGCTTGAGTTTAAAGTGAGCTTCAGAAGGTCTTACTTTCACAGCGGACTCTGGAGGAGGATCACCTGTGGTTCACTTCGCTCCCCCTTTTCAGCATAAAGATTGGACAAGACAAAACACAAACTCAGGTGAAAACTAGACCAAATAAAGTACATAGAAACCAACCTTTCTCACCAAACGCTGACTTGATTTTGTGACAAACCGCCGCATTTCCAGTGAAGATAATTTTATTTGTTGAGGCGACAGACTTAGCAAGCAAAGCTAGAGCTTTAGAGTCAGCTGTTTTCTGTTTGTCAAGGCAAAACACTGCTAAATATTGTAAATCCTGTGCATAATGCATCCAACATGATTCAACTTCAGTGCATTGAATAGAACAAGATTCAAATGTGGCATAGAAGTGAAGAGGTTTTGCAGGAAACTGAAATAAAGGCAAAAATGTGACAATAAGCCATCAGCCTGAAACTAGGACTGTGGTCGACAAAGGAAATTCTTGGTTGACTAAAAACATGTCCTATTGACTGATTAATCTAATGTAATTCCAGGATAAAAAGGGGGCGTGCCAAAAGTTCTGCAGCTAAAAAGTGCGTTTTGAACAATTTATCTGACCCCAACTGTGCTGAAAAGACTAAAAATGTTAGAGTTCATGCAAAATCTATAATTTGTACAGACAACTAATTGTATTTAAATTAAAAAAGACAAATTAGACCAATGATTTGGTCCAAAATCTTCAGCTAATTTACTTCTGTTCAATACAAATCCTTATAACTTAAATAAAATTATAGTTGACTAATAGACATTTTGATTGACTAAGACTCCATCGACTGATTAATCGACTAAATGACTATATAGCCATACTTGAAACAAAACTTGAAACGAAACGTGTAACTACTCTGAGGGAAACATGTCTATAGATGTTCGAATCAACAAGAGTCACATGCAGCAGGTTTAAAATCCAAGGAAACAACAACTAAAAACATCTCAAACAGAGTTATATATGCATGAAGTTGATGTGTGAAGGTTTGGGTCTACACAACTCAAATTATTTCTACATATGAACAATTAAGGTTGAATATCCACAATACTAATTCAAAGTAAAACTAAATTCAGCAATTATTCTTTTTTATTCCCTCCAAAGACAAAGACAAAATTTGACAGATTCATTAATATTTATATAGCTTTGATCTACACATGGTAATATTACATTTTGTAGACTAACACAACAGAATTTTTCTAGTGTATCTGTTGTAAAATGATCTTGAGCCTTATCAGAACTAGAACTAAGAAGATGGGGATATAGAAAGTACTACCATTGCTAAAAATGAATTTATTATCATGATTTTTGTCAGAAAATTAGCATTAGAGTCTATGCTTTATATCAAAATTGAGTCAGACTTGTTAGCATTGTGACAGTCATTCAAGTAGTGGCACTTTTCTCATTGTCTCTGTCTTTTCTTTCACTTTCTTCTCTCTCCATTACCAACAGCAGCTGCAGCAGAGTCCAAGCCAAGCCTCTAAAGCCCCGAAAGAGCGTCAGGGAAGGCTGTAAATACCACCAGCCTCCCTCTGGTCTCTGCAACAGGATCTGAACACGAGCCAAACATCCACAGACAGAGGAGGTTCGACCCCAGAGATGTCCATGTGGCAGTGCAACAGTGTGGGCTGGTATAAAGAACTACTATAAGGTTATCAACTGTACTCAATTATATTTTTCCTCATGCTTGCAGGTCATGACTTGGACTTGAGTCAGACTTGAGTCACTATTCATTATAAGTGCTAAGCTCCAACTACTGCCACAGCAAAACCTTGCCTGGAAAGTCCAGAATGATATCTCTCTGTATTTTTACACAGAGAAATATCAGTCTGGTCGCCCTCCCCTCCAAGGGCGTTTCCATCGAAATCCAGATTGTACCGTGCAATGAAAATCGTTTATTTCAGTCACGTGGTTTTTGCTAACAACGTCCCTGCTGTGCGCAGCGCGCATGGATCTAGGAAGCGCAGCGGAAGGATAAACAACATGGCGCACCGGAAAACCGAGAGTTTGTTCCATTCATCGGTAAATGCCGTTTTAAATGACCAAAAAGACATCGCGTCAATAGTCGTGTTCAAGATGGTCAAGGCAGTGTGGTCGGCTCGAGCCGGTAAGGGGACCGCCCTTACAGGCAGATGACGGCGCGAGAGAAATCCCAACAGCTTACTAGCACTAGAAGCCTTTATGCTCTTCTCTGATTGGTTCCCTCCGCTGTCTGTTAGGTGAGCTTTGTTCCGCCCTAGAAATCCAGTTGACTCGGGGGGCGACCAGACTCATCCACTGGTGCAGCGGTGAGGCTGGATTCTCCAGGCAAAGCAAACCCATAACAAGCTTATTATAACAACGATTCAGTGAAAAGTAAAAATATATAGCATTTTGCACAGTACATTTTTCCTCTAAAATAACGTTACACAATGTTAGCCTAAATACTCAGCTGCTTCTAATAGCCACAGTTGTCTCCTATTGATTTTGTGAGTTTCTAAAAGGAGGTGCTGCTGAATAGGACTTGGGCATTGATCTGTTTGCATAAGCTTCTGAAATTGGGAGCCGGCCTTGAGCTGGGCAAAGGAGACACTTGCTGGGTATTCACTGTTGAGAGTTGAGCATATTTGAGACCCATTTATGGCGACACAGTTTGGCCATAAAAATTCTAATTCATACCAGAACATCACAGTGGTAAGTGAGGTAATGACACATGTAAAGTTGAGAATCTTTGAACACATTTATTTAAACTTTGTAATTTCGAATAGTCAGTGATAAAATTTTAATATTTTAGATGTTCGAGCCAATAAATACATTGTGTGGAGCAAGGCATAGCAACATTATTGTATGTATTTCTTTGTGATTTAAGTCTCATTTACAGTTACATGATTCAACCATCCACTCAACAAGCAGGTGGCCCACTCTCTAAACAGCACCCATCACCCTGAATATAATATCATGTTATGGATAAAAACTTTAAATTAATATCAGGTATAGCTGCTTTATAGGCATTAAAAGTCACAATTTACTACCAATGATAATCAGTAATAGGCCTATATTTTTTCAACAGCACGCACATGAGACCCAAGCAGCCCTGCTGGTCCAATAAACTATTCGAGGAACACTGCATGATCATAAATGACACTGACCTGGTGGCTCTCCATCAAGTTTAATAGTAAGTCGTACATTATTAAATACAGCAAAAGCAATAAAGCAATAACAGTAAGCGCGCAGCCTGCCTGTAGAATAAAACTAGTGACACACTGATTCAACACTAGTATTGCAGTGTATTGAATGTTGGCGCCAATCCATGAAAATTTGCTCGATGTGGAATCAGTCTCCCAATTTTTTTGAAACATTGGTGATTTTTTCAATATAACAATTTGTTATGATTTACCATCCAAAACATAGAAATTTTCGATTGAAAAGAAAGAGAGTTTTGAATAGAAACAAGTAAACCAGAAAATGACCATAGGAAATGAACCATTTATTCAAATTTGATATATAGCTTTGCTTTAATTTCTGAATTTTAATGTGATACCAGAGCGAAAAGTGATAGGGGGTCCTTGGAGGATTTTTGAGCCGATAAGGGGTCCCTGGTCTGAAAAAGTTTGAGAACCCCTGATCTAGAACATCTCATAATGTTTGAAAGTTTACGGATAAAAAGCTAAGTTCTTAATTGCACAATAAAAAACAGCTACATAACACTACATGTCCATTTTTTCAACAAGTTAACAAAGTTTCAATAATGAAAAAGCAACTTTCAGAGCCTACACTGGTATTGGTCGATATCCTGTATTGGCTGATTACTTACCCCAAGTGTACACTGACTGTGAGTTTGGTGCCGGTCAGGACCTACTTGGGTCTTGCTGAACTTAGAAAGTGCTTAAAATCAATGTGCCTGTGTCCGAGGAGTGTGGATGCGAGAGTCGCTGGTGTCTCCGAAAAGAATATGCATGAAGTCTGTTTTTCCCGAGACCACAGCGGTCTGATGGGGCTTTCGAGTCTTTCTACAAACATTCTTGCAGGAATCTACGTGAATCTGAGCGGCTTTGGACCAAAACAGACTCCAGTTGACCTGCAGCTGGTGTAACAGGCCTTTTGCAGGAAACTTGCACGTGTCTCGACTCAATCCCTCGCAGTAGGGCTGGGCCATTATTCAAAAAATTGAGATTGAATGAAGTCAAACTTTGAGGCAGAATATTGATATAGAGTTTCAGAAAAATCTAATAAATGGGACATATTCAAAGTTTTTGTTTTGTTTATGTTCATGAATGGCCTTTTTTGTTTGTTTTTCAAAAGGTTAAACAAAATCGAATCAAAAATCGAGATCGATCAATGTGAGAAAAAAAATTGTGATTAGATTTTTTCCCAGATCGCCCAGCCCTACCTCGCAGTCAGTGTGCAACTGGTGTTTAAGTCACAGCATTGAAATTGGTATTGTAACAGAAAAGGCTGGATAGATGCATCCCTAGGTAAAGTATGCACGCAAATACAAAAACAACAAATGCAAATTCAAAACATAAAAGCAAAATGTTGGGCCTAAAAATGGACGATACTAATGAAATAATGAATCAACTAATAATACATTTGGACTCACTCTTAGCCAGTTAATCAACTTAATGACAAACCAACTGCGGCTTTTTATATTACAGCCTATTTCTTCAAGTATAGTCATCGAGCTTATAACACAACGTAGACAATGCATTCAAGGAGCCACTTTACACAATACCACAACAACATTATAGAAAAACAGCCCTTCACATTCACTACAACTACTACATTATCTCAGCAGTAAGTATTACAGTATTTTCCCTAACCAGGTCAAGAGAGAACATTACGCTTTTACAGGAAATAATCAGTGGAAATGTTCTATCATGACTGGTTTTATTATTACAAGAGTGAGCTGGTGACTGAGGCTGTGTTAAGAATGAAAAAAACACAATGACTGAATATATGCTTTGTGCAGGCAACAGCCATTTTGTATGTTCAGTTATTTTCATTGTTCCAGTGTAGAGAGAAAATATTGACCAAGGGTTTATGTAGAAATCAATAAGCTGTGAAATATAGCTTTAATTTGTGGGTCTAAAGAAAATAAATGTACAATATGTGTCCACATTTATTTTCATTTTTTTGTTTTTTTCAATGACAGAGGTATAGATTTTGATCATCTGTTTTATTTACTGTAAAGATGCACTGTGTTACTTCTGGTCCAAATCTTTCTCAAATAATATGTTCAGAAATCAGTCTAAGTCTGTGTTAGTAAGCACTAGATTGGGTCCAAAAATTACAGCCTAACCCAGTCCAAACCAGTGCAGGTATTGCCCAACCCCCTTCCGAACTCGAGTAATTCTCTGTGTGTTTGAGCCTGAGCCCAAGTCCAAGCCTGCACAGCCCACTCATTAAACTGAAGTTTCAGCGCGGCGTTTAATGACAGAAGAAACACATTATTGATGAGTTTTATGTATTTACATGTATTTAAGCGTGTCTCCAGAACAAACTCTGATCATAAGCAGAGAGCAAGCGTGGATCCATCAGTCGAGAGTCGGGTCGAACCCGGATCAAGTTTAGGCTCGAGCTTAGAATCTAAACTCTAGCTCTGTGACACTTAAAGTGGGGCGAACTCAGCCCACCGATGGCTTTAATTTGGCCCGAGAAGTGGTAAAATAAGTTTAGAACGTCTTTGTGATTAAATTTTAAAAGTGCACAACACAAGTTTTGCACTTGTATTACAGTCTGTTTTAGGGATGTTCATGGTTAACCGATCAACCAATTAACCATGACAAATGGCTTATTACAACAAGCCATTTGTCATGATTAATTGAATTAAATGAATTAAATGAGCTCACACTTGGTTGATAACTGAGTGTGAGCTCATTGACCGGTTAACTGACACAATATACACCTGCGCCAGCAGATGGCGCTAACTGCCCCTAAACAGCTCTGCCATTTGTCAGAGTGGAAAAAAAAGATCACTAAAACTACAAAAACACAAACCTATGTGACACTGCAGTGTTTAATGAACAAATTTCAATCATGCATGGATTTATTTACTTGAATATTTACTTGAATATTATGTTGGCGAAGAAAACAGACTGGATTATTCAGATATTGTCCGAGAAATTATCGATGTTTCAAGCAAAGGTAAGCTGCTAACATTAGCGGCAACTCTAAAAGATGACTACTTATTTTATGAATGTTTTACTGTATATACTGTAGATGCTCCCGCTCCAGTTGGGCAGAAGTGACTGTTTTCTTGTAATTATTTCTATTTATTTCGCATAAGTTCTTTGTTTTGCTGGTATACATCAGACAAATTAAATTAAATGTGTTTAAATAAGTAAAACAAAGCCACAGTCAATACCAAATAAATCTGGCAACACACAGAAGAAGGCTCATAACAACACAAGCTGAGAAAAAGTAAAGGAGTAAGGCACACAGACATACTTTTGGGAAATGAAGGAATCTCTGAACTTACGCTGACCACAATAAAAGATATGTTCAACTATCAACTGATGCAAAAGGAGCAGTTGCTTCTGCACTAAATGTCATATTCACATTAGCATAAGCTGTCTCCAAAAGCAGAAAATATGATAGAACATCAAACTACGGCTGCCACTAAAGATTATTTTGGTAATGAATTAGTTCTAAGGTTTTTCTTATCTCAGAGAACGTTTAAAGCTTATATAAAGACCAGTTTGCGATTATGACGAATGACGATATGACAAAAATCAACTCAATGAGATTAATCCATTAACTCGTTGCAGCCCTGCATAGAACTGGCAGTGTTGATGTTTATGTTTGTTGATGTTTTTCATTCTGTGCATTTACAGAAACATCAGATAATTCACACACAGCATCTCTGAACTGCTGCCAAGGCTGACTCACTGTGTATATATGTATATATATATATTTTAATGATGTCATAAAACCATCACAAGCAGCAGTGTTCTTCTTACCTGCCGCAGCGTCTTGAGCATCTCCGTGGCCTCGTCGTGCTTTCCCTGTTTGGCCAAAAGCATCATCTCCTGAATCATGCCGATGCGTCTCTGGTACGGAGGAGGCGGGCTCCCGGTGCGGTTCAGCCTGTCCCCGGACTTCAGCATCAGCGAGGCCAGGATGTCGCCCCCGCGCTCCTTGGTGGGGGTCCTCTTCCAGCTGTGTTGAGGACTGGGCCCCGCTGAATCCTGTCCTTTGGTTTGCTTGGCCCCCATAGCGCCCCCTTACTGTGAGCTGTGATAACCGGAGGCACCAACGCAGCACGCGGCGTCTTTTAATGTGGCAGGTACTTTGGTCATGGCGAAGTTAGCAGGTGGGAATTCATCACAAGTCCTGGAAATGTCTAGTTTCAAAAGCTACAATCCTTTTAGAGCAGAAGGGCATGACAGTGGATGGTGCGAGAAGTCCACAGTAATGGTTTCCTGAAAAAGAAAAGAAAGAAAAATTTTGTGACTATTATTACAATTTAGTTTTATTTATGTATTGACATTTTATTTATCCAAGAAAGTCTAGATGAAATCTGAATGTCTTTTCACAGAAGTGCTGGCGAGGAGTGGAGCTTATTGTACATGTTTTTAGTTGTAGGGAAACCTACACAGACACGGGCAGAACATGCAAACTCCATATAGAAAGGTCTCGAGCTTCCTGAGAGTTGACACCAGAACCTTTTTAAGGATAAACTTGACATATTATTCTCAAAGATTTTGTCTTAAACATGCTGATGACGCCATTTAGTTTGGCATTTTATGTTTTAGAGCTAAAAAATGATAATAAAGGAGACATGACAGTAATATGTTTCGCATATCAGGAATCAAGTTAAACCTCTATCTTCTAACCTGGCCAGCCAGACGGTTTATCTCGCGATATTTGTGAATTCACAAACTCAAGATAAACCATCTGGTCTTCCAGCTGCCTGATTGGTTTGAGAGTCTGAAACAGCGGTGTTTCAGACCAATCACATCACAGGAGTGTGGTTTTGAGGCCCAATCACATTGTAGCAGGGCGGGCTAACACAGGCTGTTAGCGCCGAGTCTGATTCAAGCTAAACAAAGATGGCTGCTCCCGTGGAAGTACGTGTTTCTGCTGCTTTAGATGCTGTTTTAAAAGTTATTTCTTTCTGAAAGAAGAGTAGTATGTGTGACAGGCGGCACGGTGGCTGAGCGGTTGGCGCTCTCGCCCCACAGCAAGAAGGTCGCGGGTTCGACTCCCCGCACGGGCCGGGCCTTTCTGTGTGGAGTTTGCGTGGGTGTGTTTTCTCCGGGCACTCTGGTTTCCCCCACCAACAAATAACATGCACGTTAGGGTAACATCCTCCAGCTACGGTAGTCCTGACCAAGCCTAGCAAGAACACCTGGAAATGGTTTCCTGAGTGCTGCACTGTGGCAATCACTGCTCCTGAGGAGATGACCCAGTGGCATTGAAGGATGGGTCAAATGCAGAGGACAAATTTCCCTACGGGGACAATAAAGTATACCTTACCTTACCTGACATGTACTTGTTCTATCCCACGCGGACATTGGATACCCCATTATGATTTATTGCTGTGATTGGCTAAGCACAAATAGACCCGTTCAGAGCCTACGTCATTTTGGGGGCGGAGCCGCACGGGTGCCCTCCGCAGAGTTTCCCCATAAGTTTCTATACAAAACGAGTAAGCTGTACTAACGATATTAAACGGTTAGAAAACTTAACAATGACTTCAAACGAAGCTCTGACCATTCCTAATGTCTTCCTTGGGTTTGCACCAGTTGACACATAACTCGTAATTTTTTCGGGCTAACTAGCTAGCCGCTAAAATCTATAGAAAAAATGAGGGATCACTATCAAAACAAATACATCGCCTCAGAGTCATGTAAGTATATCCTTGGAGTCTTTTATACAATAATCTTATGTAGAAATCAGCACAAAATAATGCCACACAGGTGCAGTTTACTGTGAGTCTAATTCTCCACTGATAATTGATAAATAATTAACGCAACTTGCACAAAAATCTTAAGCAATGTCACGTTAACTCACCTCCTGTGCTTTTCTGCAAATTACGTCGTCAAACTCATCAAGGTATATGTATGATCAAAGCTTTTCTCTTCTGCACATGAGTTTTTCCCATCAAATAAAAGTAAATATCAGGTGGCTGAATGTCAGGACACTTACTAACGTCATGCTAACATTCAGGAGCTAACTGTACATGGATCTGGAGTCGCTTGCTGTTCGTTAAATTGAGTTTTTAAAGAGAGTTTTGCGATTTTTTAATGAAAATGCACCTGCGTAGCTTGAAAAGCCTGAGACTGGGCACCACTCAGGGCTCCAGTTAGCGCGCGCAGCCATCTTTGTTTACTAACAGTAAATGGGTCTATAAGGTCGGCCGGTCACCCAAACAGCTCGAAGTATTGCACTAAACATCCCATCTTTTCCCAAACACTTTCAGCGAGTCAAGTTCCAGATGGATACTGTGGAAGAACTCAAATCGAAGTTCAACACAGATCCATCAGGAGTGAGCCAAGTTATCCAACTACTACTGGTTGCAAAGGAAATCAAAGCAATCTTGCCTGAATGACAAATGCTGCACAAATGCTTAAAACGAGTCTGGATGATTTGTGTATAATTTATCTATTTTAAATTTTATTTACTTGAAAACACTGTGGATATTTTAAAAACTATATCATAAAGAGATTTTTATTTTTGTCGTTTTCCTCGTTAATTAAAAGTCAAGACATAAAATGAATAGCCCGATACATTTTTATGACGATTGTAACAAGCTGCTACATTATTAGACCTTTTTGCAAAACCAAAATGTAGCATCAAAACAAACATGGTGGTTTAAATGAAAAAGCGAGAGAGAAACTGCTGCGGACGACTGAAAAACATCTCTAAATCCTACACAGAGGATTTTGGCTGGATTTATCATCCAAGTGCTTACTCAGACATCAGACTGAAGAAAGTAGCTGCTGTGATCTGTTTCAGGCTCCAGAAATCATTGTTCATCTGAAAATGTGTGCGTTTTATAGAAATTAGAATAGAATCTAAAGTAAACGGATGTGTTAAACGTTCATATGCATCCGTCAAAACTATGTGAAAAGTAAACAACGCTGTGGAGCAACCTGATAAACTGTTGTTCTGTGTCAAATTGATCACATTGTAGTGGAGGAGTGTAGGGCTGAAGATATTGACAAAAAATTATGTTTCAATTATTTTTTTCAAATGTTGGGTATTCTAATGTTTTAGGCTTCAGGCTTTGTTGATATGAAATACAGTCTTGTAAAAATAAACTTGAAACTTTATCCTGGAGAACAGAAACATATCTCTGAATTATTTTGTACAACCACTCAGACACGTAGTTGAGCCTTCCCAAGCTTCTGAAACGAATCAGTGAACAAGAACATGGACGACTTGGTGCAGAATTAGTACTTTGGTGCTTAAAAGGTAAAGGGCACACATTATGCAGACTTTTTGAGTTTTTACCCCTAATCAAAAATTGCTTCCTCATAAAAATCACAGGTGACGTTTGGTCTATGAGAGATCTTTCGTTCCTCCTAAAACATCATTCTGAATGGACATAGGTAGCTCTCTGAGATCTTCTGTACCGTTTTTAAGTGAAGCTCACCCAATAAACTCCACCCACAAACTCATTTCAAACACAGCAAACTCATTGAAGAGAAGTGAAAAAGGGAAAAGGTGGGGCTTAGAAATGAAAGCAGCGGTGTAATTAGTTTGACAGCAGGCGTCTGCAATTACAGTGGATTTACACTAAGTGCAACTTGGATGCGAGTCACGCAGAACTTAGAAAGTGCTTAAAACCAATGCGTTGATTTACACCGTGCTCCGACATGTCCGACTGCGAGTGCGAGAGTCGCGCGACTCTGCGGAAAGAATCCGCATGAAGTCTATTTTTGTCGGAGACCGCAGCGGTCTGGTGCGGCTTTCATTCATTATACGAGCGTTCTCGCGGGAATCTATGTGACTCCACGTGGCTTTGGACGAAACCGGACCGCAGTTGACAGCATCTGGTGTAACAGGCACTTAGCAAGAAACCCGCACGTGTCCCGACCCGCACTCGCCTTGCAGTCTGTGTAAATCCAGCGTTAGTGCACTGTATTGTGGCCATACCAGCCTGTCAAAGCCTGATCCGCCAGATCTCAGAAGCTAAGCATGTTAGGCCTGGGCAGTACATGGATGGGAAATCATCGGAGGAACCAAGGGAGTCACAATGAGACGAACAGAGGAGAAACACGTTTTTGTGTCTTTAGGCAAGACACTTCACCCACATTGCCTAGAATGGATCTGATGTCTGTATGTATGACCCCAGGGCAGCTGTGGGTACAATAGTAGCTTACGATTTCCCTGAATGGAATGCATGAAATTTGCAGAATGTGAGGCATCTTTGGAGTGTCTTGAAAAGTGTTGTATAAATCATCACAGTTTTAAGTGGACAATACACGCTGATGTCACACACACTCTTGAAATGACATGAGCCTTTAAAGTGAGATACAGCCAGTTTGTGACTATTTTGACACGAAATTTGCTTACTTTGCACAGTTTGCATTAAAATTACCCAAAAATGACTTAGAATAGTCTGCAATGCTATTTAAACACCATATACACAGTTTAAAAGCTAAAAAAGTAGTTTTAGGATTCATATTCACTTTAGGTCCAGACTTCATTTGAGCAGCAATAGCATGTCAGATAAGATTGAGTTCACTGTGTACACTGTGTAATTTCTCTTGCAGACAGTAGATGGAACTGTTTTTTTTGGTTCTGGTGAGAGGAATTCCAAAGTGGAGGTTCTCGGCAGCATATTTAAAGAACAAGAACAACACCACAAAAAATTATTAATATTTGTCATTTCATTTGATCCAACAGCATTGTGTTAAGACTTTAGTTCTAAGATTTTAGTTCAGGTTTACAGTAACAGTCTGATGACTAACTGACTCTAATCATAAGTGAGAACACGCTTTGCACAAAAGAAAAACAAATCAAATTTCCTCCTAGATGTTTTGGTAAAAGTGTAAAGCAGTACAGCCGGAGTTTGCAGTCAGGCCCTAAATGAGACTAGATTAGGTATATTTTGGTAATTTCTCTGAAAAAGCTTAGTTTTAGTGACCTTTGACAACTTTCTTTTTATGCTCTAGATTTCCAGGAACTTCTTAGTTTTCATCAGATGACTAAAAAAAGGAATAATCAAGAAAAATTGAGAGAGTTCTTGAGGCTCCTTGTAAGGGTAAGGGTAAGGATTCTGTAATAATAATAGTTCACATTCAATTTTTCAGTTTCTACAAAATCACATTCACAACAGTAACAATGGTATCTACAATCTGACATTTTGAACACTACTATAAAGATGGAGATTTATCATTAATATAACAAAATCTCCATTGGGAAAACGACAAGCTGGCTGCTTAAATTCTCTCATTATAAGATGTCACAAACCCAAACTCTAAACAGAATTAATCAAACCAAGAATCTTATCTGTGTGACATTCGGGCAAAAACAACTCCACATCTTATTTATTATAATAGTTTTCTCTGCTCTAACCTTTGTCTAAACGCCGAGATAAGAGATATATAAAAAAAAAGGCCCAGAGTCTGGAGAGTGAGTGAACGCCAAACTTATTTACTCCTGTTTCCGTGGCGACGCGCACTTCTGTCTCCAGTGAGAAAATAGAGGAACATTTTGTTGCGATAGTTGACTTTAATTGACACGACAACTGCACTCTTTGTTGTTGAAACAGCCAGGAAGATTTTATCCACCTCGCTAAGTAATTACACACAATCAAAGCAGTTAATTAGTTTATTATTTTTATCCAGCAGAGACAGAGAGGGTGGTAATTCTGCCCTTGTAGCATCAAAATAGGTTGTGTTCACATGACATCACAATATTCTAACACAGTATTATTTATACTAGAATGAATATTGTTACATACACTCTTAGTTTTAATGCAAAAAGTGAATGGGTCTTGTTGCTAATAGCTCAAAATCAATCTTATATACAAGTTGAACAGTATGTTTTATCTTGTGTTGCTAGAAGACACATTCTAATTAGGGCCCTGACCGATTTATCTGTTGGCCGATTAAATCTGCCGATATTGCACTCTCACGAGTCATCGGTAATCTGCAAGAATGTTGAGCCAACAGGTCAGGTTTGGTTTAGCCCGGGATGTCCATGTTTGCATTCACACATCAATAGTTTCTGAAAGTGGAGCTAAAAAGCTTTAACATTAGCATTTGTTTAGTCTAAAACATTTAAATAAGTCTTGTGTTGGAGTTAGGAAAACATTTTTTTTCCCTCTACATAAAACTATGTTGTACAAAAACTAAAATCAACACTGAAATCAACAATAAAACACAACAATTCATTATTATTCCTAATATTAGTTACTATTTAAACACTTACTTTGGAAGCTTCTGCATTTAATGCTTTTAAGTATTTTTCTCTGGGATAAGAAAAGCTTGTCTAGACGGTGTAGTCCCTCATTCATCCAGGAATGATCCATAGTAGAAGTCTTCAAAGTAGTCATCTGGACAGTGTTTCCGAAGATCAAGACGTTTCGACTCTCATCCGAAAGTCATTTTCAATCTTGAAAATGACTTTCGGATGAGAGTCGAAACGTCTTGATCTTCGGAAACACTGTCCAGATGACTACTTTGAAGACTTCTACTATAAAAAAGCTTGTCTAAATATCAGAAAATATAAAACATGTTTCCAAACAAAGTTAACACTGTAAATGTGTTTGGGTCACCAAAAAAGTTCCTGGTCTGACTGAACGTACCTGCCTCAGAGCAGGAGTTTAAAAGTCCCTAAAAGGTGGTGTAGCTGATTTTTACACTGCAACACACAATTTAGGTTTTAAATCTGACAAATTCCTCTCATAAATCCTTCGACACATAGTTAATGTCGACATGTATTCATTTTGGGTGCATTTATGGTTTATAAACGTCTTTTTACAAACAACAAAGTGAAACTGGAGAGGACCACCCAAGCTCAGCCAATCAGAGCGCTGCATTCAGCTCCTGATTTGAATTTAAAAAATTATTTTTCAGTTCAGACAGTACTCAGAGATCTAATTTTCACAAAGTGCTGTATTTACTATAGACTTTAAAGTAGAATCATTTACAACTAAAAAAGATAGCTACCCCAACATAAAGTGTGGCCCCAGTTCATAGTTCCTGCTCTGAGTGAATGTGAACAAACTCAAAATGGGGTATGGAACTAAAAAAGTTCCTACAGTGGGAAAAGGTCAATAAGCTTAAAGTTGGGGTAACTTTTTTAGTTGTAAATTTGTAAACTAGAAAAAAGTCTATGATATATGTAGCACTTTGTGAAAAATTAGACCAGTAATAATAAAGAATTTTAGTCGTAGTCAGGAGTCGAATGCCTCTGATTGGCTGAGCTTGGGTGGTCCGCTTCAGTTTCACTTTGCTGTTTGTAAAAAAAAAAAAAAAAAAAAAGTTTACAAGCCATAATTGCAACCAAAATGAATTAATAAACGTGCTGAAGGATTTATGAGAGGAAGTTTTCAGATTTAAACCTAAATTGTGCCTGCAGTGTGAAAATCAGCTACCCCACCTTTACAAACAAGGATAATTGCAGTTTTATTATTAGATTTTTGATACTTTAGAAAACCCATAGCATTGTCTCTTCAATATAAGATTGGACTGAGACAAAATAAACCAAATCATCCAGGACTTTTTTATCTCAATGAGAGCAAGTTTGAGGCATATATATTCATAGACAGAACATCTTACCTTACGTCCTCACTTGGCCCCAGACTTCGCACACAACATCCTGTCCTCATCTTTGTTTACTCGGTGACGGGGCAGGTGTCTATGTGTGGGCGGAGCTACGGGGATGCACGAGCGCAGGTGCCAAACGTGTCCCGTTCTAAACAGCGCGTTCACTTTAGAGCAGCGAACCGTGCGTAAAGGCGACGAAAGCGGCGCTGAAATCTCCCGCAATCCTCGGCTCAAGTGGGGAACAGATCAGTGGACAGCGCCTGCAGCAGCATGGCCGTGCGTCTGCCAACTCGGGACGGACCGGGGGTGTTATCTTCAGTACAAAATGGCCCACCTATCCCGCAGCAGTCGCCCTCCTATCCCGTGTGCAACTTCTGAATGTTTACCTCCCCCAAATCAGCCGCTACGTGCCCGTATCCTCCGCAGTTTCATCGCAAATAAGACTAAACTCGATGATAGAAAGCGATGCGTTTGTGGCGGGGCATGGCAATGTTTATTATGTACTGTAGATCGAAAAAGAGTGCCGTCTTCTTCCTGTCTGTGTGTCTCCGCTTCTGGGCGCGCTCAGCAAGGGTTCATCAAGTCACGTAAATCCACGCTGTGTCCAGAAATTACGCCGTTCTGCTTCTTCTTCCTCCACGGGGCGTCATTACGTATTCGGATGGGCGCGCGTAAATGTGCCAAAAGCAGAAGAAAGAAGGAGGAGAGAGGGTGTCCTGGAGACTTGCTGAGCTCAGACTGATGCTGCTGCTGCTGATGTTGTGTGAATGAGGAGACGCAGAGAGAGAGAGAGAGAGAGAGAGAGAGGGAGGGAGGGGCACGCAGAGGGAAAGTGTGTTAAAACTGGGACTAAAGACAACAAAAAATACACTAAAAAACTAAGATGTACTTCAAAATAAATAAGCCAGTGTTCACTCATGTCAGCGTGTTCAGGGATGACAACCCTACTTCACATTTCCATTTGAACAACCTGTTTAAAGGCTGTGCTAGTGGACACATTTATTCATGCAAGAGAAACTAGAGATGCACCACAGGCTTCGAGAGACAGGGATGAGAAGGCTGAAAAAAATAAACAAAAAAGTAATAAAACACTATCAAGCGCATGTCTTGATTTAAAGGTTGGATTTTTTTTTTTTTCCATTTTGTTTGTTTTGACCTAGATTGGCTATTTTTGTGAAGTTTGAAGTTGTATTTTGTCCATCAAATACAGTATGGCATATGAAGACGGGAACCCACAACTGTTACCTAGCAACCATATTGCACTAAAAGTGGACCAAAACCCACATTAATGACACAGAGGTTATGATTTGACAAATGATAATGTTTTGTAACACTTAAAGGTGCATTGTGTAACTTTCTGGAGGTGAAAAGTCCTCTGCACATATCAGTAGAATTTGAAGGTTAAAAACTTTGGAACTTTCTGAATGGAGATGAATACATTTTATGCCAAATTATGAAAAAAAAAATCAGCTAAAGGAACCACTTTTCTGAGGAAGCAGACAGATTCGGGCTCCTCCAGGTCAAATAATAGACTATTTTGTGGCCATGAAAGCCCACTCAAAGTAAAAATGCAGATTTTTATTAATTATTTAGTGTAACTAAGACATCTAAATGCCAAAAACATGCATTGATTCAGGTTAAATTTTGTCCAGAAAGTTGCACGATGCACCTTTAAAATGTCTATGACAGGCTGAAATACTCTTTTCACAAAGACGTAATTAAGATCATTATATTTAAGGTTTTACAAAACAGAATTTTTTTATTTTCATTCCATTTCATTTGTCTTTTTTGCAATAAAAATGTACTTCCTGTGCATAAATGATAAAATCACGGTAGGTAGTTGCCTGGAGACCAGGTGTGCCAAAACTCTTTCAATGCAAACTTTTTTTTTTTTTGTTAAATGTGTGTTTACAGGGCCATAAAAATCAGTTTCTTGTGAGAAAATTGAAAATGTTCTCGTATCCCCAGTGTGATGTCGTCAGTTTAAATATTTGCTCTACTTCCTGTTATTTTCAACATATTTCCCGTCACAAACTTGCTTTCGATTAAATTAAAACATCATTTTATAATTATATAATTTATAATTTAGTCTACCAAATTAAATGAAATTTAGAAAAACGTAAAAACCTGTCATACGCACTTTAAATTGTGTTAAATGATTGTCTAAACTCTCAGTTGTGTGTAAGCTGTCTTTGCATTTTGGTGTTTTTCAAATTACTTCCTGTAATTTTCAACTTTTATGAGTCAATATCTTCAGGAATTGCAGCTTAACTGCTGTAAAACTATGATCAATATTTACCACAAAGACTATTAAACCAAACTAAGTCAAAATGAGAAAAAAAAAAGTGATAATCTGTCATTGACCCTCGTGTCCTTCCAACAGCATAAGCTGCTTCTCTGTTTTTGCCTCTAGAAGACTCTGCAGAGAGGCTTTGAATTATCTCTTCTTTATTTCATTGTGGTTGGTAAATTGACAAGATATTGTTCTGTGAATGAGTTGTTTTCTTTTTTCATAAATTGAACTTAAAGATTTTTTGATACACAAACACAAAAGACAGATTTTTCTCAAATATTGCTCACAGATGTGTTAGTGAGCACTTCTTCATTGCTGAAATAATCCATTCCTAATCACAGATGTCGAGATGTGATAGACAGACAGCATTAACATTATCGGCTACAAACTGTTATTGTGTGCTTTTATGGCGGGTCAAGGACATTAAAAGAATAAAATTATGTTTAGCTTTAGCACACAGCGAGCATGTCACAGGTGACTATTGTCTACAGAAATTATCATAGGAGCTGTTGTCCTGCTGAATGTTTTATGATAAAGATCAAATCTCCAAAGATGTTTCACAGATTTTGGTAGTGCATCCCACTGAACACTGAGGTTATATATTTTAACTAGATGGTATGTACTGTATATACGTGGCATTACACTTACCTTTCCAAGTAGCCTAATTATATCTATGGAGACAGCTGACTTGACTTGGACTTGAAGATCCATGACTTGGGAATCGACTTGGAGCCTGTGACTTGAGATGACTTGATGCTTCTCCTAAAAAATAAATAAATAAATAGATGGTGTAATTGTACAAAAACAAAAAAACAAAATTTCTCCATTTTACATAAGAACATTTATAATTGTAGAATAACAAGCAGCTATTTGATATAAAGACTTGAAGTTATTTAGACTTAGGAACTTGCCTTGAAGGTAGTGACTGGAGAGCAGATCCATGATGGAGATTGTTCCCTCTAAAACTAGCATGAAGTACATTAGCTTGTTTGTTACACGTGTTTGGAATACTTTGCAGTAATGCAAACTGTTAGCTTAACTTTTTATACAAGCATTTATTAAGTTAATTAAACTGTACTAAAGCTAAATATTGCCTGATCAAACCATCCTACTTACTTAGGATAGGCTTTTTCATTACCTCTGCTAAATGCTTATAGTCACATCTAAATTAAGTAACTCACCTTTTTCCGACTGCGTGGAGAAGATCCTTAAGTCGTGCGATAAAGATGCACCACATTAACTTGAAAAAAAAAAAAGTGTTCTTCTTGCATTTAAAAATCATTTTAATCACCACATCGTGCAGCTCTTGTAGCAGAGACGCATAAATCTTCTTCCACTCCAGTCTGAAAGTGGACACACACTGACATCTGCTGGTGGACACGGTACATACATTATATCACAGGAAGAGAAGGGACCAAGTCAGTGAATTGAATTGATTTGCAAGTCTCAAGAAAGTCTGGCCTTAAGTGCCAGCCAAGTCCCAAGTCAAATACAACAAAAAGTGAATTTCAAGACAAGTTGAAATTGCTTGATTCTACATTTTGAACCCTAACTTCAAGCATTTGACTAATTTAAGCTATATTTATGGTAGAATCCTGGATCATTTTTTTGTTTGTTTGTTTGTTTGTTTCAAACAGTTTCGAACTGACTTCAAGGCATTACTTCTTTTTTTGAGCTAAATCATTTGCAAATGGGTTAAAAAATTGTTCTTATCCCATTGGCAATTTTTTTTTCTTATTTTAAGCTAATTTCTCTTAGAATTAGTTAGCAACACCTTGATGCACGTGAAATATTCGACATTACTTAAGCATTTAACTCTTCTCCAGTTAAAACGACTCAAATCCGGATTAAAATTCTGAATCCGAGTGATTTAAGCAAGTCTAGATTTATAGTTTGAAGTCTTTGACCAGGGGCCTCCAACCTATTTCACCAGGAAATCTACTTTTGCAGAAGAAAAGTGGCAGCGAGCTACTGCTTTTAGCCAAAATTGAAGTCAACTATGGAATAGTTAAAGGAGGGGAGCTGATTTAGAATTTGCAAACACAATTTAGTTTTTAAATCTAACAACTTCCTCTCATAAATCTTTCGACAAATACATGGTTAATATCGACATGTTTTTATTTTGGTTGCAACTACATCTTATAAGCCTCTTTTAAAAAACAGAGGACCACCTAAGCACAGCCAATCAGAGCACTGTAATCGGCTCCCGATTAAATACCTTAAATTCTTTATTATCCAATTCACAGTCCATACACAGTGGTCTCAGTTTTTTACAAAGTTCACTAAAAGGTTACCCTAACTTTAGAGGCATATATGAAAACGTAGCTAATATTTATTTAGAACTGGACACAACAAGGCATCTAAAGATACATTTACAGTAGAAATAAGCATGTAATAAATACAAATTGAGCAATAAATCATAATTTGTATGTTACTAAAATCCTTTGGCGAGCTACAAGTTGATTTTTTTTTAATTATTCCATTTAAATAACATTCTGGTCACAAAAAAGGGAGAAAAGACACAGTCCAGTTTTTTCATGTCAAATTGAAAGGCCTTGTTTAGAGTAGCATCAAGTCGTCTAAGCCTGAGTCCTAAGTCACTGACCTCCAAGTCCAAGTTGTGCCCCAAGTCTTGGTCCATTTGGGAGTAATCAAAACTGTGACTCCGGTCCAAGTCACAACCTGGATCCACACATCTGCATGTAGTTTATTTTTAATCATAAAAAGGGGAAAAAAAGACAAAATCTATAGAATATTCAAAAGGAATATTTATTTGATTTGCCTTTAATTACATTTCTATTTACAGTATCCATGCTTATCAAAACAGAAAACTTCCATTTTACCAAACCACACTGGGCAACTTTTTGGAATTCTCAGTCAACTACGAGAGGATCAATTTTAGGTTAAAATATCCAGACATTAATTTAAACAACAACATCCTCCATATTAATAAGTTCCTCCGTCTGTATTGGCTCGTCGTCGCTACTTCTCACACGTATTGCTTTTAAAAAGATTTGCCGCATTTTTAATTCGGTATCGATTTCAAAAAGCAAAACTGAGAAGTGCCAAAGCCTCCAGTCGAACAAAGCTTTAAGAAATCGGCGTTTTGCAAAGAACATGCCTGATGAAAACCCACTGTATATATGACTATTACAAGTAGCAGTAGTCAAATTTAACAGCAGTGAACATGGAATCACAGTAGAAGTTTTCTGATGCTTATGAAAGATGCACAAAAATAAACAGTTGCAGGAAATTGCACAAGACTGGCATCCAAAGACCAATAAAATACAGCTTAAAGTCTAATGCTTCACAAAAGGAGACAGGAATCTTATTGGAATTAGGGGCTTAAAACCTTTATTATGATGCTTAAAAGGAAGAGGTTCAGTTCCCTATTCTTAAAGTTTCATGTACCTGTAGTATTTAAAGTTGGCTCAAAGTATTAAAGATTTTTCTTAGCACACATTTTAGAATCGTTTTTAGTGTTAAGTAATCCTTAAGTGCCACCAGAGACAGTATTTACCAAAAAAAGTAAGGTAATTTAATGTCAGTATAAACCTCATGATGATGTTGTTCTACCGTGCGTTTATTGAGAGCATCTTGTCGTTTTCGTGTATTTGTTGATTCTACTGTCAGTACAAAACAGGTTGAGAAATGTTCTAAAATAATCGGACAAGACCTCTCTCTGTCCTGACGGCAGCCGCTCAAATGCAGAGAACAAGACTTGTGAGGCGTCCCTGAGAATCGTTAAGAGCGTCCCTCACAGCTGCTAATTGCACAGAACAGAGAAAGGTCTTGTCTCATTATTTTAGAACAGGGGTGTGACTAAAATTAACCATACTAATCT
Organism: Mugilogobius chulae; assembly: GCA_038363315.1. Taxonomy (NCBI): domain Eukaryota; kingdom Metazoa; phylum Chordata; class Actinopteri; order Gobiiformes; family Gobiidae; genus Mugilogobius; species Mugilogobius chulae. Next base: position 26,101,243 of record CM076415.1, read on the forward strand.
TTGAAATACTACAAATATTTGTCTTTGTATTTGATTTGTGTGTCTTAATTGAAGTGACAAATACTAAATATATATACGTCCACAGTAGTCTGAAAAATGAATTACTTTTTAAGTTTCATTGGTACAAGCATCTCTGCCATTGTGCTTAATGTAATTGTACATTGTCCTTAATAAACATTACCTTACCTTCATTGCATTAGACACCTAGATTACTTTTATCATCAATATTAGATTTAAGTTAACGTTATAAGACCTTGAGGGCCACCTAAAAAGCTTGTGTATGTGACACATGTGTTTTAGAACAAATAGTTATCAACCTGTTTAGGTTGTGAGGACACAAGCAAGACTTTTAGCTTTCAGATTTGATAATTTGCTTGAAGGTGCTATATCCTCACTTTGTTTCCATTTTTAAGGAAGTAAAAACACAAATAATTAAATTTAAACTTTCTACTTCAGTCTACATGTTTTCGTCACTTACCTAATGCATTCTGAGCCTCTGAATTGTGCAGCACAATGAGTTTTAAGCTTTTTCTCACTTCTGTTATGAGCGAGACATGTTGTACGTTGACAACAACAAGAGACAAACTTAATGGAATTTGTTGAACAAACGGGACATTATTAGACTTGAACAAGACAGTATAGAGTATTTTCACCTGAATAAATACATTACCAAGATATCTGTTCTAGGGGGACACTAAATTAAGCTTTTTTTGTGTAAAACATCAGGTATAGTCCCATTAATGCCTCTGGTGTTACTGTTGAGCTCAATCAAGTTCTTGTGGCAACATGAGGACAACTTTTTTTCTATGTTATTATCGTTTCAATTGTAATAGAGAAATGACAAATTATAAAAGTGCTTTTTCATAAATTCAAAATCCTTGAGCAGTGTTACTTCAAATATATTCTCATATATATTGCCACCCTTGTCGTTACCGTGCACAAACAAGGCTCTGAACACGTAACCCCAGCTTTGATAATTTGCCTAATGTCCCACTCGTCAGATCCATTTGCCTCTTCAGTCCTGTCCTGTCTCCCTTCTTTGAAAAGAGAAAAACATAATTTAGAACATCAGCATATGTGATTCAATGTTCACTGAAAAAAAAAAAAAGTCCACATTGTACTTCTATTTTAGCTGTAATTATTCCAAAATCGGGCCAAAAAAACAGGTCACTCGTCATTTCATCCAAACAAAACAGACGATTATGTAATGACGTCAGATTTGGGTTATTTTGGTAACAATACAAGCCGTTAACTCGAGAGGGAATTATCGCTGTGACTAAATGAGCTTCCCAAATCACCGCACAGACTAAATAACTAAAGTTTTGGCCATTTATTTCGACTGAAGTTTGTCTGTAGTGTGTTCGCAGGAAGGGGGCTTAACACTGTCCGTTTATTCCCTTATCGAAACTTATTTACGTTGAAGGCAGAGGGGTATTTTAAACAGCAAGAAGGGCGTCATGAGAGAACATTATCAGCGTACTCTTAGGTCTTTGCGGTTAGAACGTGTAGCCGGCGGGGGGCGCTTTGTCGTCCTTGTTGCTCTCCAAAGAAAAAGGAGGAATGCGAACGTCGAAGTGGGAGCCGTCTGTTCTTTCGATGCGGAACGTCCCCCTGGAAGCAGAAATCAGACAAGATATTACAATGTGAGAGGTTTTCAAGGACTATTATGAGCCAAGCAATAACTTAAATTAGACCTTTTGTGTTTTTTCAGTCATTATTTTTTTCATAGTCTGGCCAGAATTTGCATCCACTGCTTCAAAATTTGCTTGCCTGGACGTCTGTTGATCAAGTGTCTTGTGTTTTTGGGGCTCAAACCAGCATCATTGATGCCAGATTTGGGCACCGCTGTAACTTTCGACGGCTGAACGCCATCGTCCACCAATCAGACTCTACTCTCCTTTGACGTAGCAACATCCTGCTCTGCTCTCACAAGAAGAAAGAGGAAAACTACTAACTTAATTCTTTTAAGAACCTTTTTTTTTTTTTTGAAGGGTTTTTTCAAAAGCTTCTGGCAACCCTGAAGATTGGCACGGCAAAACAAACATTATGTTACATAATAGGGACTGACAATGACTTCACATATAAAAATGCTCATTGTGCTGTTTAAACCACTGCTGTACGACGTGACAATGGCGGAGAACAGAGACAGGCTTTTAAAAGGACATTACCAGGAGGAGATGTTCTCTCAGGTAAGTTATATAGAAGGATCATTTGTTTATCAACACGAGTGATGCACGCGCATCCGGTATGCAAAAGGAGTCACAGCTCGTGGACACAAGATGTGGAAACAAGTCGAGCCAGCACCGTTGTCAGCTAACTACTAGAGTTTATCATTGTGTGAAAACAAAAGTTATGCTGCTAAAACAATATTTGTCAATGAAATTTGACCCTACGACCCTTAAAAGTTGCATTCAGGTGAACGAAAAATGGCAAGAAAAACACTGTCTGAACCATTTTTAACACTGTCAAAATGGTTCAAACCTGATCAAAAACAGCAGCTCTCGTTTTGTTGTTTTAATCAAAGAAGCTTCCTCAGTCAACAGAATGGACAGCGTCTATTTCTGCATAGAGCATGCGCAGCAGAGCGGAGAATGACATGGACAGGAAATCCCTCTCTATGTTTTCTAAATGTAACAAAGCCTCTCTCTAGTTCTCTCTGAACGTGATCTTCCTATGTGCAAAACAAAGCTTTTTGCAAAAAGCCAGAACACAGAGAAGCATTTTAGAAGGTAAAAAGAAAAAAAATTCACTTCAACACCCTTTAAAAAACTTTTTCTGGTCTGAAAGCAGGATTATACTTCAAAGCAAACTATAGTGGGGAAATATGGTATTAAGTTACAGTATAAACTATGACATTTGTAGATCAGTCAATGACATTTTGTTCGTTGTAAAAAAAACAGAAACAGGTCCATTGATTTCCTGTTCAAAACTGCAGGATTGTTACGCTTCATAGTAAAATTGTAAATTTTAACTTAATATTGTTAGAAAATGTCTACAAAATGTTCAATCTTTTTTTGTAACACAAGTAACTACAGATAAGTGGGCGGGGAGGTGGAAAGTGAAAGCAGTTAACATCAGCTGCTGTACAATACAACATTACTCAAACATGCATGAATCAATCCAAATTCAACTTCAGTAAAGTAATTATGTGAAAACACAGCTGTAACGTGGCTCAAAATGATTACAGTCACATAATGTGTCACATTTAACATCTGAGCAAATCGATAAAATAGCAACAAGACAAAAAAACATCTGTGTTGTCAGTGCTCTTACTGATTTAAAAAGATAAAACTGCAGACAGTGAAGTCTAGGATCAGTTCTCAGCAGGATTTAGTTGTAGGAAATAGAAACCCAAACTAATTTCTTTCCTGATTGGTTCATTGTCAAACAAAATGCTAAATTACAGCGTAATCAACCAGGCCATTATGTCCATTGTCTTTGTAATTAAGAACAAATTAGGATTATAATTGTACTGAGCATGTTTACCCATTATCTCTGGGACTCTGTAAATCATGGTTAAACGTGTTTTTATTTTATCCTCATTAAAGAAAAAGAAGCTGAATCAGTTACATCATAGTATTAATGTTAAATGTTAAATGTAAATTTATTGGGGGGAAGGGAGAGGGGGCAAAAACGCAACCTATTCGGAGCATAACTTGATACATGTGATGATCAAAATATTTTATAATACATCACTATTTTTTTTTTACCTAAATACATTGTAGCAACATTTCTTTTTAATTACACCTCTTCCTGTACAATCTTAAAATAAAACACATTTTATTCTACAAACTGTTAAATAAAAATCTAACTTTATGACTTCAATAAATAAAATGTTACACTTACCACATGTGACCACTAGGAGCCTGCAGAGAGACGTGGCTGCTGTACTGAAAGGCAGGCTGTTCTTTGGATAACACCGGCTCCTGGGATAAAAGAGTAAACAAATTAAGGTAAATAACTGGAAGATAAAAGCTGTGATTATGTGTGATTTCGTTCTCACCCGTCCCACGACTCCTCTCCCCCTCACGGTCTCCAGAGTCCCGGACAGACTGAAGATTCTCCAGTGTCTCTCTCGCAGCTGGACCACCTCGTTCCCCATGTTCTCCAAACGGATACAGTACCGCCACTGAACACAGCAGAGACAGATTAACAGTGAATAGTGCTGAAATTACGTCTATAAGAGCAGGTCTCCCTATTATCATAACAGCAATTAAAGTTTAGATGTAGGACACAGGTGCAGGTAATGGGATGGGACTAATAAGTAGAGCAGAAAAATTAGCTGTAACTCTATAAACTGCAATTGTGGAGCTGAATGAAACATCTGTGGTACTCTAATGTAGAGCAATATTAAACGTACTTTAATGTAACAAATGACTAGTCTAACATTAAATGAAAACAGTAGTTTGTAGTGATTGTTTAGAGTCGTGTGATACATTTTGCACCAAGTACAGAGAAAATATTAGTCTGTCCAAGGACTAATAGATCCAAATTATGTCAATAACAGACTACACTCTAAACTAAAATTGGAATATTTCAAGTCTAAATTAAATGTAAATGAGTATTGCATTATTACAACAGAAGAGAAGCATACATAAAGACTAAAACTAAAGACTAACCCAAAAGAGGAAGACATTGTGAATAAAAGATTCAAATTTGTCCAAACACTAGAACTGCAGAAGAATTTACATACTGCCTGAAAGAGCTTGTGTAACACCGAACAATCTGTCTTTGCTGTACTCAATAAATGATTTTACTTTGAAGAGGCCACTTGTATGGCCACAAAATGTAGTAAAGGAGGGCCTTCTCTTTGGGCTGGGCCATAAATCAAAAAATCCAATCGAACCAAACCGTCAATTTGATGGTGGGGTTTGAATAGAAATTTTGAAACTTGGTAAAGTGTATAGTTTCAAAAAAATCTAAAAAATTAGACATCATAAAAGTTTTTGTTTTGTTTATGTTCATATGGCATTTTTCATTTGGTTTTGAAAAGGTTCGGCAAAATCGCATCAAACATCGAGATCAATCAATATGAGAGGAAAAAAAAAATCATGATTATATTTTTTACCAGATCACCCAAACAAATGCTCCATTAGTGAAGCATCATCAACATTACAAATGTGTTGGAAATAAGATTATTAAAACCGCACGCGAGGACATAGGCCCTCGCCTCCCTTTGTGACAGCCAAGTATGAGCCACCGCGACGGTTGGAAGTAAAAAAATTTAAATAATACTATCTGCAACAGCGTTAGGAAGAATTGAAACATAAAAATGTTTTACTCACCCAATAAACATGAGAGTTTTGTGCCTCCTGCAAAGACAGAAACAGAATTGTCATGAATCTAAGTTGGTCTCAGTGTTTGGGACAGTTTTTGTTTTTGTGTTACTGACCCTCATGCCCATGTAGAAGGGGATCACTGTGACCCGGATGTTTTCGGTCGTCTCTCTGTGGACGTCCGACAGCTCCAGCCAGGGGTGGTTCTTCTCCTGCCAGGCCTTCAGCGTGTCTCTGGCAATGAACGGAGGCGCTGAGGGAAGAAAACAGCAACAACATGATTCAAGACGAGGAAATGTACTGTTTTAGGGCTGCAACAAGTGAATCCAGATTTACCCAGATTTTAACTTCTGGTTTTCTATGACTTTCCCATAACTTCTCCACAACAATTCCTATTTCTATGATCATATTTAACATATTTTTTGATCAACTTATATACTTTTTAAATCGGCTTTCATTAACTAATTAAAACCAAAATACCATTTTTTATTTTACAGACTCATTTTCAAAAGCATGTTTCGTCTTCTTCCAAACTTTTTCAAAACCAGTAGAATTCCAAAGCTTTTCAAGAGTCTGGAAACTAGAATAGAATTTTAATGACTTCCAGAGTTTTATGACAAATCCAACAAATCGATTCCTGAAATAATCATCAACTAATTTCTAGTGATGGGACACTAGATGTGATCAAGAATGAAACCTCAGTACGTGTATCGCTTTAAGAAAAGATCATGTGACCGATACTGGAAGTGTGTCGTTTGGATGTGCCGCGTTAAACTTTGCTGTTGCTGTGCCTGTTTGCTTCCAATTTTAACTTTGTGAAATGTTCAAGGAAGTTTTCCCCAGTCTGACACCAAATAAGGTACATTTCTTCCTTTGGGCATTGTTTATCAACTCACACTTACATTTTTATGCACACCATCTTCATTGGTTCTCTGTGAAAATGTTTTTTTTTTTTCAAGACAGTGGAACTGATGTCAACTAGAAGAAATTACCTTGAACCAAAGACACTACAAAAGCATTTGTTCTTCGATAAAAATGTATGAATGAATCAATTTTAGTGTTTCAATCCTTCGTATGATTGAACACTTAAAGTTGGGGTAGCTAAGTTTTTCAGTTATAAATTAGTAACCTTTGTGCCTTCCACTAAAAAGTCTATGGTTGCACTTTGTGAAAAAATTAGACACTGCGTACTGTCTGAATTGAATAATAAAAATGTTTACTTCTAATCAGGACCCGAATGCTGCGCTCTGATTGGCTGTCCTCGGGTGGTCCTCTTCAGTTTCACTTTGCAAATTGCAAAAAGTGTTTTTTAAGCCATAATTGTAACCAAAATGAATTACAAGCTGTTATCAACCATGTGTGGAAGGACTTAGGAGAGGAAGTTATCAAATATAAAACCTAAATTGTATTTGCAGTGTAAAAATCAGCTACTCCATCTTTAAGCTAACAGAATCTCATATGCAAGATCAAATTTTTTTTTTTATAGTTTTTTGCCAACACATCTGTAATCTATCTATCTATATACCAAGGCTGTGTCCCATGTACATGGGGTAGCCTAGACAGGGCACCTTTCTCTTTCCCCCCTTCCTCCCTCTGGTTCCATGTTCTGAGTGCGTGTGTGTGTGACTTGTGTGTTATGTGTATGTTTGTGTTGTACAGCCTTTTTATTATGTCACTGTTCCAGAATCCTTTTTATCTGTAATAGGCTTGTGCATTTTACATACCAAATAATATTAGCAATTACATAAATTAAGTTTTATGCAAATTTTAAACTCTTCTATAATCTCAAATGAAATTACTGAACAATGTGATCATATTTTAAGTAAAATACTGGCAAAGACAGATTCATTATGATTTCACAGGCTGATGTTGGGTTTGTAGCGTGTATGCCAAGCTTTTCCATCTTATTTTCATTTTTTTTACCCGCAATAATAATAAAACCACAGCAGAGGTCACTAGAGACACAGTTTTGTGTAATGTGTCAGTACACTCCTTGAGACATCATCATCCCATCACTACTAATTTCATAACATAATAGTTGCTAACTGATCTATACATGGGTTATAAAATATTCTAAGAACTGCAAGCAGAAAAACCATAGACATTAAAATAGCATCTTTATCTAACCATATACAATCTATATCGATGCATAAAACTAGTTAATTTTACAGTTTTTGCAGCTGTTGCTATGCCCCGTTTCCTAGCAACCAAAATATTCACTGCAATGAGTCTATTAGTGCTGTTCACAACTTTCCAAAGCGAGTGGCCAAGCAAGTTTTACCAACACAATAAAGCTTTCAACTAACAATAACAGAGCTAAATACTTTGGCAGCTTTATTGGTTATCCAGTCAAGTAGAAATATTTACTTTTGGATGGGTTGTAGACCAGGAAGCGCTCGAACAGTTCATGTTGAATGGGGATTTGTTCTGTCGAGTGATACGGGAGGATGTCTTCATGGCTCACGTAGTCCAAACCTGAGAAAAATACGAATATTTTAATAAATTATATGTAACCGAGAAATGAAATAGAAATATTAACTGTATCAAATTCAATACACTTTGTTAGTTGACATTTTAAGCAGTAAAACTAGTAAGGAGAATTTTTGACCATTTAACCAAATATTTTTTGTGTGGTAAATATACAAAAGCAACTATTCTTGTGGGCCAGAAAAGAGAAACAAGAAAAAATAATTAACAGGGCTTACAAATAAATATTCTTACATCAGTAGTATGGATTAAGGACCTTCATTGGTAAAACCATATAGACAGTCAAGTTTCACATGAAAGTTATTTTTCTACAGAACAGACCAAAAGTTTTGACACACCTTCTCATTCAAAGAGAGACTTTATTTTTATGACTATGAACATTGTAGATTCACACTAAAGGCATCCAAACCATGAATGACCAGAAAGAGTGATGGAAGCTGCGCCAGATGAGCTGGCCTCCACAGTCACCAGACCTGAACCCAATCCAGATGGTTTGGGGTGAGCTAAACTGCAGAGTGAAGACAAAATAATTTCCAGAGTGCTAAGCATCTTTGGAAACTCCTTAAAGACTGTTGGAAGAGCATTTCAGGTGACCAACTCTTGAAGCTCATCAAGAGTGTGCAAAGCAGTAATCAAAGTAAAAGAACCTCGAATATTACATAATTTAACTTTTTTCACACTTTTTGGGTATGCAGCCTACTATTCTTCCACATGTGACTCCCTCCTCTTTCTGGACATCCGCCCCACCTCCCTCTCCAGAATTGGCCTGTCCTGGTCCTGCTAGACGAGTCGTTTCCCTCTGCTTATGGACTCTGGCTCTACAAACATAAACTCTATAACTTTAGTCTTAGTTACATCTACAGCCTGTCCGTCCAAGGGAGTGGATCCCTTCTTCACTGTGGTTCTCCTCGAGGTTTCTCTTTTTCCCTCAGGGTTTTTTTTTTGAGTTTTTCTTTGCCGAGAAGGAGGGTCTAAGGACAGGGGATGCTCTGGACAATCATTAATTTGCTCTACTAATAATCAGGTTTGACATGCTTGATCAATCAGCGCTTCTGAATGTTTATAGTTTCATTGAATGTGTATTGTTTTATTTTTATTTCCTACTATTCATGTTTGCTAAATTAATAATCTTGGGAAGTCCTCAGAGACGACTGTTGTTGTGATTTTGGGCTATACAAAAATAAATTGATTTGATTGAAATTGATGTGTTAATACATAGTTTAGATGCCTTCAGTGTGAATCTACAATGTCCATAATCATGAAAATAAAGAAAACTCTTTGAATGAGAAGGTGTGTCCAAACTTTTGGTCTGTACTGTACATCCCCATACATTTGAACCCGTGTAAATAACAACAATCCAGGCTCGCAAGCGTCATTTGATTTTCCTGCGCACTGATTTGTTCTCCGGTGGTCACAAGCCAATCAAACGGGCGACGCAGACTCTGCAAGCAAACCTTCATTAACCCACCTCCACGACCTGCTCCTTTACTTATCATTCACTTTTGTCGACTACAAATGGTTGTGTTGTCTGTGTGGATGTTTTCTACAACGTGTCAACAACAGAAAGAGAACTGCTTGTACTGTGTGTGTTTGAGTAGATGGGTCAGACCTGGGATGGCGTACAAGGCTCTGCTGTCGTCGTGATTTGCCAAAAATGTCACCGCTTCCGTCTGGGACCTCTGAGACTGAAGACAGAAAACAAATGTAACTTTATTGACACAGACAGTGAAAGTTATTTGGCTTCAGCGTGAAACTAAGACAAAAATACTAATAAGGAATGGGGTGTTTTTGGTTGTTAAGTTTCCTTCTTGTGTTAAAAAGACTTTGGCAGAAGATCCTTTATTGACACTAGCACAAGGGTGTGGTTTGTGACATTTAAAACATGATAACACTACTGACTTTAAAGATCACTGATTGCATTTAATTAAAGGACATAAAATGTGCATAATTTGTGTTGAACCATTTAAATCAGAAATAAACAAAAAACTAAAAAGTGTAGCAAAGGACAAATAATTAAAAGGTCAAATTTAAGATGTTTAAGATCACAAAACATACAAATTAAGACCTATTCATGAGTTGTTTTTATAATATTTCATAATGCTTCTTTTCCAGATGGTTTCTCAAAATATAAATTGATATTTTTTGCGACAGTTATGAAAAATCTAATGACTTTACAAAAATAAGACAATTTATAAAGCAGCCGAGCATTCCACCAGACAATCAAAAGTAAAAAAAAAACTAGTGCTGTCAAACGATTAATTTTTTAAATCAGATTAATCACACTTTCAAATTTTGATTAATCGCAGGTAATTGCTTGATTGCAAACTTTCAAAGATATTCTATAAAAGACCACAACATTTTGAAAATGACCTTTAGAATGTCTTAACATTCAAATGTTTGTTACTTGAATATGTCAATTATTATTATTTGCACTCTACAGGGTTTATTCTCATTGTGATTGTTCCTCTGGAAGGTAACTTGTAAGTGGGATCACCTGTGGCCATGTGCATAATCATTGATATTTTGCGTCCCTTGGTCCTTAACGATGTTGACGGGTCTACATGCTGTGGCGATCCATTAAGCAAAAGAGTTGTTTAACTTATCTGTGATGCTTTTGTGAACAATGCCGTGAGGGGCTTGGTGTGGATGTAAGTTAGTAGCAGCGCTGTTGCAGTCGCTGCCTCAAACACATGTTTGGCTTTAAGGTGGTATTTCAAGCTTGTTGTGCTTTGGTGAAAGGAGAGTTCATTATTGCAATATATGCACACTACCTTCGTTTTATCTTGAGTCCCATCGGGATGGTCCGCCGAGGCGGGCGCACCGGTCGTTGTCTCCCCATTCATCTTTACACCGCGTATGCATTCACTTGAGCTACTACGCAGACCTAATAACAACCTGCGCCGCCGCCTTCCAGGTATCCCTCCGCGCGGGACACGCCCCCTCCGCGCTGAAGCGCGTACTGAGCGGTCAAATTAAATAGTACGATTAATCTGCGATAATTCATGATTAATGCGTTAATTTTTTATGATTAATCGCATGATTAACGCGTTAACTTTGACAGCCCTAAAAAAAACCCACAAGATTTCGTTATATTGTTCAGAATAATGAAGTGCAGTGATGTCAAACTGGGGCCAAAGATGATTTCAGTTTCATAGTCACATAAACCAGAATAGATAAAAAGCCTATAGAAATATAAAGGTTTACGTTTATATTGCTGAGATAAAATGCAGCAAATTTCTCTAATTTGTCCAAAATTATCTTGGAATGACATTATGTACAATATAAGATAACGCAACGTAATATAATCTGTTACAATATAAATCTGGACACAGTAAGTCTTGTGGATTCTAACTACAACTCTTTCCTTGAAATAAAAATGTCCGGGCATACAATTTGTTTCGTTTTTCTTGACTGAAAAAATGCTTCATCGTTGTTTCATGCTTTCTTTCTGAGTAGCTAACAACATTATTAACTGTCTGCTTCTTCTTCTTAATGAAAGTTGTAACAGAGTGTGAATGTCTGATGCCACAACTAAACACATATATTATTGTAGTATTTTGTAGTATTTTCAGCAGTAAATAGCTCTTTAACATATATTAACTGTATTTTTAACAGTAATTTTTAACTGTAATCTTATATAAATCTGGAATGATAAATAATCTTGTAATAATAAATTCTCCCTTAACAGATTATAATGCTGTTCTTAAACTAAATATTCAACAGTAAGCATGTTTTATATACCATAATTGTATATAACACATATTTTAAAATGCAGCCCTTGACCAACTCTAACTCTGATAGATTTGGACACAGCTCCATTTGAGTTTGACACCATTGATAAAGTGAGATTTTCCTGACAGACGAAGCTGCAGCAGTGTGAAATAGATCAGGAAATTGGTTCATTAAAAATGTAACACCTGTGCAAACATTTTCAAGACTTCTTTTAAACAAGACCAAATACACAAACACATAGCTGATACTAAAGTCTAATAACCAGTGTACATATGGTTATTTCAGAGGTGAGTGTGTGACGTACTATGTGGGGGCAGTCTCTAGTGTCGATCAGGACTTGGTAGTAGGTGTGAGTTTTGCCCTTCACCTCCTTCGAGCCGTGAGCACCAGGCGGCTCTGGTTTACTGAAGAAACACAAAGTAACAAGCAAAGATTAAACATTTTATCTGTTTCCAAGTGATTTTTATTGTTCAGAGATAAATATGGCACATTCTGTTTTCCAGGGAATGTGAGATAAAGGAAATTCAAAATAAAATGGTTAAGCAATGATATTGTATTTCTCTCTAACAGCTTGTTAACAAATGAACAGCCTTTATCCACATGCGCCACATCAAGCATCAACTATGAACAGAAAGTTTTGGTGTTTGACAAACAGGAAATTAGACGGGAGATGTAATCTATAAGACGAAACTTTGGCATCCATTTTAAAATCATATATATGTTTTAAATGTCATTACATCTAGATTTAGAAAAGGCAGTTGTTCAAAGGCTAATGAATGATTTAATGACTAATGTATTCCCTGTTTTGTAACTGTCAAAATTAAACATTCATTCATTCATTTTCTACCGCTTAATCCCGTTAGGGGTCGCGGGTGACTGGAGCCTATCCCAGTGACTTTGGGCCTTAGGCGGGGAACACCCTGGACAGTGGCCAACTTGCCGCAGACAGACAACCATTCACTCTCTCATTCACTCACTAAGGGAAATTTACAGTGATGCCCAATTAACCTAAACATGCATGTTTTTGGCGGTGGGAGGAAACCGGAGTACCCGGAGAAAACCCACGGTGACACGGGGGAGAACATGCAAACTCCACCCAGAGAGATCGTGAGATGTTGATATGGTCCGACCCGGGAGTCCGACCTCCTTATTGGGAAGCCAGAGCTCTAACCACTTGGCTACCGTGCACCTCAAAATAATAAAAAAAAAAAAAAGTTTCATCTTTATCTTTGCTGACTAAAACAGAATAATGAAGTTCATGTAAAATACTTTCACAATGAATGAAGCCAGTAGTTTTTAAATCTGCCTAATTTCTTCCTAGACATTAGGCATCAGTATTGGTATCGGCTGATATTTAAGATACTTTAGCGATGATAAAGCATATTGATATTTTTAAGGGGAGTTCTCTTGTCTCTGTGTGACATGACTAACAGGGTAACATTTAAATAAATAGAAGTTATAAGTAGCAAGACATAAAAAATTTGAAAATTGCCAAACTCCATTGTCAATTTATGCTCGTAAGTACAACGCAAGGTCTTCAGGCAAGATTCTTTTTAAGGAGCCAAGTGCTCGGACTGAGTTTGGGAAAAGCATGAGTCTCGTGGCCTCACCTCACTGCTTGGTCAGTTTAAACATCTTTTAAAAACACACTTAGTACAACATTGTCAGCGTATTTAAGTATGCTCTGCTATGATATATTGTTCAAGTTTATATTTTCTCTGCTTAAGTGTTATTTTAGTTTTTCTTGACCAAGACTCCCTGGAAGAAGAGATACTGTATCTCAATGGGACTTTTCTGTCAAAAAAAAAAAAACAAAACGATAAATTTACTTGGGTTCAGGTGCAGAACTTTGTATTAACACAGCATGTTTACCAGTCCCTAGCTCAATTTTAGTCTTTAAAAAAGTTTAAACCGCTGGTGTTATACCACTGGCTCATGTTTGACCAGGGATTTCAGTCTAGACCCAGCTGCACATTAGAATGGGTCCAAATAATTATTACGTTTGTGAGCGTTCACCTGTCGGACATGGGGGGAGTGACGTCTCTGTCGTAGAGTCTGGCGTGCCAAGGGAAAAGGACGATTCCTCTGTATCCAAACACACTGTGCAGGAAGAGCTGAGGAAAACATGGACAACTGTGAGGAATAATGAGATTACTGGAATAAATGGTTTAACTGTCGGAGATGTGTGATTGGATTATGGGCACCTAACAAGATGTCTGAACAGAGCCACTGAAAAAAACATGATGTTGTTTTTGGTTCTTAAAATATAGAGTAGAAAAGTTCAGATAAACATAGTTTAAAAATGTCGTTTAGTGAAGAATTAACCGTACCTGTCCCGTTTCATATTTTCCGTGTTGTTTCACAGCTTCAAACACTCCAACAGTCTCCAAAATCTTCCCTTCAGGCCTGTTCCTGCCCAAAACCAGACCACAATTACAAACTGGCATTTCTTTAGCGACACATTAAGAGACATATAATACGTAAGACACAAAACAGTAACGAAACCAACAAGAGTTAAATGTTCAGAATAAATTATATACAGTATGTCGGACCAATTCAGCAAAGATCAATTTGCAATTTTACCATTCTACAATAAGGGTTGAATAATTGTTGACTTTGTAAATAGATACAGAGCTCCGAGGGGAAGTTAGTTATGAGAATGAATCAAAACAACAGCTTTAACATTCACTGCTCAACAACTACAACAATAAACGTGGACTTAAGGAAATATATTGTGTCAAATACAGAAACGAAGACATTTAGATGAATAAAGTGGTCCAACTATGCAAATACATCCAAAACTGCTAACCGTAGCTGCGAGCTAAATGCTAACATGATGAGGTGTGTTTTAGCATCTTTCTTTAGCTTTTCTGACATATCAACTTCCATTTAAACAGGGTAGTGACTAGACTTAAATTAGTTGTGCTAAAAATACATTTAATTCACCAAAAAACATCAAAAAAGCAGTAAAAAGTCTTGCTTTCCATGCCTTAACATAGAATTTGAACGTGACTTTCTCCCTCAGCAGGTCATGACACCAAATATGACGCGCTGCCTTTTTCCTCGAAGGGCCAAAATGTATTGAAGCATGCCAGCCAAACCTAATTTTGTTCTGTGTTTTTAGAGAAGATATGAAGAATAAATAGTCTTTTATTGGAGATTACACTTGATTTGGTGTCATTTGACTCTCTCTTTAACACAAATATGAATCAAGAAGAAAGTCCTAAAAATCTGAGCACTCCTTCGCGGGCCAAACTAAACCCCCTTGCGGGATGAATTTGGCCCCTGGGCCCTTCTTTAGGCACTACTGCTTTCTTGACTCTGTCCACAGAACGTCAGAACACTTACTTAAATAATTGTTGTCTTTAAAAAATACATTTAAAAAGTCATAGGTATTTTATGGAAGGGCGTCTGAACTTGGTGAATTGACCCTGTGCATAGAAGATGTTTATTTTCAAACAATGCACGACTTTAGCATTAGCATTGACAGACAAACACATTTTTATAAACACATTTTGGTCTTTTGATGAAATATTCTCCTCATTTGTAAAGTAATAAACATGTTTTCAGAGAAAACCACCAACAACTCACTGTTCACTGGCAGATCTTAAAGTATTTTTTTAAATTTTAAACTGATGTAGTGAAACCCCATAAAAAACTGCTAAACAGGAAATGAACATGTCAATAGGAAGTTTTCATATTTGAAAATAATTGACTTTTGTGCACAGAGCCAATTACAGTAAAATATGGGAGAAACTTTTGAGACATTTTAACACATGAACAATTCGCACAGGACAAGAAACTGATGAAGTCTGTAATTATTATAATTCACAAGGTAAATATTATGCCATGTGAATAGGACATAAGAGGGCTTTCTCTTAGTATTGTTAAGGATAGGAGAAAATGTATGCATGTTAAAAATATGTTATTGCAGCATCAAATCACAAATCAAACACAGTGTTGTTGAAAAATCGCTCAGCCCTTCTACAGATGTTGATCCCGTCTGTCTTATTCCTCTTTTTGATGACATTTACAAAGGGCGATCAGGGCATGAAAACAACATTATTACCACCACACAACAGACTCTCTTTCTCTCTCTCTCTTTCATTTCTCTCAAACCCAATCACAACTTTGACAAGATTTAAAACAACTCCTGGACTTATGACACGTGAACAAATAGAAATTCCTTAATCTGCGGCTTCACACTGAACTGAACGGAGAGAACAACAGCTGGTCACTTGAATGGAATAACACACATTCTTTCTGTACTCACTGCAAAGCTATGAGAAGGAAAAAAAAAAAACAGGATTAATGAATACGAGATATGACCCCGGGGATTTAATATTACACTAGAAGATGGCCGCAGTGTATTTTCATATCACGGCACAAGAATAAGCAGCAGATAACCTGAATTTATTACAAAAACAGGGCTTAGCGTCTCAATCCTGTCACAGCGAGATATGAGCCCAGGAAGAAGTCGATAAACAAAAATATAAAAGATGTAAACGACAGAATTAGAAACGATACTTGTAAATGCGAAGATAGATTAGTTTGTTTTTAAGAAATGGTGGCAAAACATTGTAGGGCTGGGCAATATTGTGATAAAAATCGAATCGTGAGCTCATCTCTGTGACAATCTGCTTTTTTGGTGAACTCATCAAATCCTGATTTCCCTTTTTTCAATTTGATGCATCAGTCAGTTCATATAGACTATTTTTTCCAACCTATTACTCTTAGTCTCAGTCTTTATAGCAACTTTGAGCTTCTTTTTCCAAGCCTCTTTTGGACTGCATTTTTTAGTTCATAAAAGGAATACATTTTAGCAATTTTTCAGGTTTGATTTAAGAAAATATATTAATTTCTATGATCAATTTTTAACATGTTTTCATGTCTAAAAGTCGCTATTAATGTCAGAAAAACACATGATATAGCAAAATCTCTAACACTTGTTTTGCGGCAACACACAATGTTCGAGTTAGGCCTAATTGATTCTTTTATTACTCTTTATTGAAGGGCTGGGGTTGCTTGTTTCTCTCTGAAAATCTGGCAACACTGGTCAGATTTTGACAGCTGTTGATAGTGAATTGTATTTACCTTAAGATAGGATAATAAACTGTCAACAAGAATTGTGATCTGGCTCAAAGAAAATGGTTATGTTAATTTTTTGTCATACCGCCTAGCCATAATTCTAGAATATTTTTTTTATGTTTGCAGAAGTGGCATCAACAAGGCTTGACAAAAATCTCTGGCGATATTCTGACAATGTTCTATCAATCCAACAGAAATGTGTTAAAAACAAGTCTCACGTTTTATTAACAAACAATTGTGAAATGTTTGTAAAATTACTTACAAAAGGAAAGACTTCTATATTTTGACATTTAAGGTTCTACACCTATATCGAGCATATTGTTATAATTTATTTAAAACAACAGTTGTATCTGAGGACTACACAAGACTGTTGATTTAGCAAACAGAAGTTAGAAAATCAAACAATGATAAAGCTGAAGAATGACACAGCAGTTTGTTCAACAGCAAACATGAAAATAAGGTTAAGTAATGAAAGTATTTCTCAAATAAGAACATTACAGCATTTTTTATTTACTTTTTTTTGTTTGAATTCATCTGAATATTGTAAGAGTTATAGTAGTATACTGAAAAAAAACCTGAGGTATTAGTTTTTGTCACAAAATAACTCAAATGAACAGTATTATTATTTTAACATGATTAAAAGCTTGAAAAGTCCAAAGTAGGTCTTTTAATACAGAGTTTCCCACCTTTTTTGAGTCCTGGCACACCTTTGTGCTTAAAATTTTACCATGGAACAAAACCTAATAAAGTATGGCCAAATCATAATGTGAAACACAGAACTATTGAATTTTGTAAAAACTGTCCACGACACTTTTCTGGTGAAGTTGTTGCTTACTTTTTGTATTGCTGTTTTTGGAAAGTTCCCATAAACATATATCTATCTGAATAAAAAGAAGCATGTGACACAACAAAGCCACGTGGTACATGTCAGATCTATGGAGAGGCAACCTAGCTCACAATAAAACTGCATTTTTCCATAAGCTTTTAGAAATGCAATAACCTACAGACAAACACATGTTAAATGTGTTTAGTGTCTAATCTCAGAACATTACGGTCAATGTAATTAGATCCTCAGAGTCAGAATCTTTCATTAGAAAAGTTACACAGAACATCTTTAAATTATTCTTTAAATTTGTAAATGGTGATTGATTTTGTCTTCATTCTCTGTAAAAAGCTGTTCCAAACACTCTCAAATGGTAAATCATTCAATTAAATCTAATAAAGTTTATTTTCATAAATTAAATGCTGAATTCTGACACATTTTTCAAGGCACACCTGGCAGAATCTCAAGGCAGACTAGTGTTCCCCGGCAGCACACTGGTTGAAAAACACTGTTTTAATAAACAAAACAAAAAATGAAAAGAGATATTTTTGCAACACTAAATGTTGCGTGTGACATTGCTAAATTGGACGAGCTTCAGGTCTAAATATAGAGCAGCAAACAAAGAATCAGCGATCGATTTGCTCTGAGACGAGTTCAGGCAGGTCAGCGCCGCCACGTCAAAGAAAAACAGTTACAACATCGGCTGCTTAAACAAACATAACCTGGATTTCACAACGTGGCCCTGGATCGCGTCAGATGCCCTTCCTGTCTCTTATCCTTTAGACTTTTGGCTGTTTCCTGTCGTCGCCTTTGTTCAGCCGAGCTCTGCATTACCCACCCTTTGGTGGTGATTAATCTTGCAGACGAATTTTGAAGCACATATTACATTTTTAGCTATGTTTAAATGTTAGTATTGATTATGTTCAGATAATTCAATTAAAAAAACTAATTTAGAATGATACATTAATGTGGAAAATATTAGTGATGCATCGATCTGATACCGGGATCGAATATTGATGCTAATTCATTTCATTTTTTGGGATCAGGTTGGTATCAGTTCCATGACATTATTTCTGCTGATTTCTTGTTTGTTCTCTTAACTGGGAAACAATGATTCTATTGAATGGCTGATGTTGACTCATAATGTATGAAATTGTATTCACGTGTAAAGTTGTTTTACAGCTACATAACACTACATGATCAATTTTCTAACGAGTTAACTCAGTTTCGAGAAAAAAAAAAACATATTTTCATTCCCTACACTTGTATTGGTCAATGTGGAGTATCAGCTTATGCCATAATGTGAAATAATATCACTAAAGAAGCAGCTTAGCTTCCTGCAGGTCTAATTTTATTGTGTGGCCATGCAAGCTCACTCAAAGGAAAGACACATATTTTTATGATTTATTTACAGCAACAAAGAAATCTAAATAATAAAATCTCTGCTTTTACTTTTATTTTGGTCAAAATGTTGCATGGTGCAGCTTTAGGAGCCAAAGTAGCAATTTTACACCAAGTCATTCCAGGCTCTCCAGGTTTTCTATTTATAGTAAATTTCAAAATCTTAATTCATGCATGAAATAATCTAAACACTAAGTAAACAAAGCAGTAACATAAATGAGCAGTTGTTTGTGTGAGTCTCTGAGGTGCTAAGGATAGTTCTAAAAGCTCTAAATCTGTAAGCTCCAGCACATGACTGTGAGTGTGAACACAGATGCTTAGTCATGGTTTGAGGCAACGTGAAAACCATGTTGTTTACATAAGAATATGTGACATTTTTTATCAAACACTGCATCAAGAGAAAACCAAGCACACTACAATATAGCTCAAGAAACTACATATGACAGATTATCACATTTGTCTAATTTTGGCTTAGTCTGGTGTGACAGACTTTGTGGTAAATATTTATCATAGTTTTACAGCAGGTAAGTTTCAATTTATGAAGAAATTGACAACTAAAAGTAGAAAATTACAGGAAGTAATTTAAGAATAGAATCCCTCCACATGTGTTGTAAAAAAGAGACACAATGCAAAGACAATTTACACACAACTACTGTCACAGTTTCCTGGAGTTTAAACAATCATTTAACACAATTAAAGTGTTATAAATGATAATAATTTAAAATATTATTTTGTTAAATCTTAACCATAATCATGATTACTGTGTTTTACTAAAAATGTAGTCTATCCTGTCATACGCACTTTAAAAAGGTACACAGTGTAAAAAAAGGTGTGTCTTTATTCTAAGCAGACTTGCATCTTCCTAAAATCAAATTTTTAGTGTTCTAAAGGAAGCCCCCTCTTGCTTGTTTCCATGGAAATCTTGTTCCTTTAACTTTAATATTCCATGAAGCTAATGCATTGATGAATGTCCAAACTAATGCTGTAACTTTCTATTTCAGTGTGATAAAAGTGTAAGGGTACACGCTAAAATCATATTTGGTTTAGTTTTCAGTTTTGAAAGTTGTCGGTTCTGTATTTTTTTATACATGTTTACTTTTTTAAAAAAAAGCAGATGAAAAAGTGGCTGATTATTTTCTTAACCATCTATTTGCTCACTGTGAGATTCAACTAATGTGAATGAACAGTGGCTCATTACGTGGATGCAGTGTGGCAGCGCTTCACTTTAACAGGAGGAAGCTCAGAGACTGTTATTGACAGTGAACATGTGAATGTGGAGATAGATTGTTTTAATCAGGAGCAGTGTTTGTGCAGGATTTTACTCAAAGAGAGCCGTATGATTCTGCCTAAGCTACAGAGCAGACACGGTGAGTCCAAAAGTTTGTCTTGATAGCGCGCAGATTCTGAAGTGTTCACGAGTGCAGAGTCATGTAAATCCATCAGAATTATTCACGCAGCACCTAGGGATGTCACGATATCAAATGTAAGTGTTACGATTATTGTGAGACTAAATATCACGATTTAGCGATTCTTCACGATTATTCTTGTTATGATCAATCTTTCCTTTTCTTTCATTCTCATTGTCTAACATGTCGTCACTTTTCCACAAGCTCGTGACCACTTTTTTGATATCAGATCTTGTGAATATAAAAACATTAATGTGACTAAAAAACTAAACTTTAGACGCTTTTGTTTTACTGTTACAATATTCATTATTAAAACTTTCTGATGGTGCAAATTGATTTTTTCCAATATTTGAATTTTTGTATCCATAACAAGTCTCAGAAAATCTCAAATACACTTTGCACGCTAATAAAAAATAAAAACAACATTTATTTATATGGGATATTAGATCATAAATAACATCTGTGCTAATTAAATATAACTTTTTTTTTCTTATAAACCTGGTCAATGCCGAAACAGAACTGATACCTATCTACAATGTGAACTAAAAATACAAAATGTTGCTTCCTTCCGAGCTGGTCACGAGTATTATTCTTTTGCTCTTACGATTATATTGTGGCTTGAATAATCACGATTATCGATTAACCTAAAAATCTTGACATCCCTAGCAGCACCAAGAAAAAAAAAACAGCCTGAGAAAGAAGCTTTTAAAACTCCTAGCTAGCGCATCACTAAATCACATTTATTTACATAAAAATAGTGTTGAAATGGTGGTACAAACGTGCATCGAACCGAGCGTGCTGTACCAAAACGTTTTACTACAACCATACTACACCGTTACATCCCTAATGATTATGCTATACCCCTCATTCTAACCCTGTTTTGTAGACTATGGTTGGGCTCCATTCGTTGCGATGTATAAACTTTGTCCATCATTCAACTTAATTTATGTCCAAAATAGCTTACAATGCTAAAAGAGGCGCAAAAACCTGATTCAACTGACATGAAAGAAGATCAATTTGAGGTGGCACATAACCCCATTTTTTTGCGTAAGATGTTAAATGTGTATATTATTTAATCTTAAATAGTGTGCAAAACTCTCAATTTAACACCTGAAATGATAAATGAGAAACTTCATCTTTTAAATTCCCTTTTGTATAAACGGCTGGACTGTAAGTTTACTCTCAGAACCAGCAGCAGCAGAGTTGTCCTTCTCTCTCAGGGTCATGACACTGAGAAGCAGCAGCACAGGTCAGTATGACACAGGATTTCATTTACACTGTGAAGCAGGTCAATGCCCAGTTTGTAATGCTACCTGATTTGGAACACTTCCTTTTTTTTTTAAGGAACATGTCCAGATATTTTGGACCAAGTGCTGAATCTGCTGGTGATAAAACTCATTTGTTTGACATTTATGATCTAAACTGAGCATGTGAGGTCAGCTGCGGACACAAAAGACATAAAAGGTGATTTACATTAAACGAAGGACATTTCATATGAGAATCAAAACAATTAAAAAAACTACAAGTATTCTAACTGATAGTGTAATATGTAAAAACTATAGAAACTATGCACCAGCCGCCAGTAAACAAGCTACACATGTCTTGTTGGGTCTTTTTAAGCAAAGTTAAAAATCTAAACATTAGTAAAGGTTGTAAACAGAAGCTACAGCAATGCTATAAAAACAGTGTTTTCCCTCTTTTACGTCCTCCAGATCCCCAAATGGCAACAGTAAACACAGACAGTAACTCTAACTGTGCTGAACTTTCACACACATTTGCTGCAGCTGCGCCAACTATGCATAATATTTAAATGTGTTGGTCATTTTTTACTGCTAAAATAAACACTTATTACTGTCTGAAGTTACTAGTAATTTTTTTTAAGACTTACAACATTAAATTTACTTTTTGACATGAGGTTTATTTGTTCTGTGAAGTACAAAAAGACGTCATTGTGTTCTTAGGCAAGAAGACACTGTTCACTGTGTTAAAATGGCAGCCTTCCAACAGTCTGCCCCAGGGCAGCTGTGGCTACAAATGCAGAGTGAAAGACATGAAGCAATGTGAAGCCCCTTTAAGTGTCATGAGAAATGTGACCTAAATCAAGCCCATTGTCAGTATTGTGGACAGAAAATCACAATGAACTTTGTTATTCTCTTTAAGTTATAAATCATTTTTTCACCTTACAAATGATATTCATGGGCCAAGGTATTAGGGCTGTACTCAATGTATCGATACGGGGATATATCGTGACAAGCTCATTGGCAATACGCGTATCGTTACAAAAAGGTGTATCGGGATACGTATCGGCATATTTAAATTAATATAATTTACACTTTTGAACCTGGACTGCAGATTTAAAGCTGAATCTATTGAGCTGAATAAAGGCTTATTTGTAAGACACTTGTGTCTAACATAAAGAGTAGTTAGAAAATACAATTCCTCTGCATTTGACACTTGATAGGTGACATATTAAGGAAATTATATCTGCATATACGTGTATCAGGATACGTATCGTATCGTGACCTCTGTATCGGGATACGTATCGTATCGGAAGGCTCTTGGCAATACCCAGCCCTACAAGGTATATATTCTGAGTGTTGTTTAAACAAATGTATACTGTATCGTTCATGAAATACTACGAGAGAACAGGCAATCCTTATTGAATAATTTTATTGACTAAAAATTTCAGTCACTTAGGCCTAAATTGAGTTTAGCGCTGCTTGATTAAAAGTTACAATAGTTGAAATTATAATTGAGGTCATGATTAATTAGACCAGGGCTGCCCAAACCTTTTTCCTCAGCGGATCAAACTTATTATTTTTGTTCTCAGGACCAATATGAAAGATTTTGCAACATGTCGAGGGCCAAACGTAATTCTATGTTGCATCTAAAGAGTTTATTTGCAAAAAAGTAGTGATCAACTGGTATTTTATAAGCATGTTTTAGCAAAATAAAACTGAATTGCTGCACTTTGACAATTTTTATAATATAAAATGTAATCAGACATGCCACTTTGGGCACCACTGAATTAGACGATCATTTGCTTGTAAAGGAAGGGTATCGGTGCCTTACATAATGAAAATGAACAGACACATTGTAAGGAAGTCTGTTGGAAAAGTAGTAGTACTTTACAACTGAACGTTGATGTTAAATGTTGTAAATAACACTTACTCGCAGCAAATAATATTATTGATATATAATATGGGCGACATGGTGGTGCAGCGCTCTGGCCTCATAGCAAGAAGGTTGCGGCCTTTCTATGTGGAGTTTGCATGTTCTCTCTGTGTCTGCGTAGGTTTCCTCCTACAAACTAAAAACATGTCCAATGTGCCTCCTCAGGACTACAGATAAAGCTACAACAATCTGGTACAAGCATCTCTGCCATTGTGCCTAATGTAATTGTACAATGTCCAAATAAACATGACCTTAACCTTACCTTATAATATATTAGGATTCCTCAATTACACCATTCTTAAAGTTAAATAGAGCAATAAGCATAATTGAAATTTAATCTGAATTTTGATTACGACCCTTGTGAATTAAAAATGGACTGATAGAAATGAAATAAAGTTACTTTTATAAATTCAGAGCACAGCAAAAGGCAAAAGCATCTTCTTTTAAACAAATATAACGTTAAGTTGGTACAAAGTATGATTGCAAAGCTTTTTATCAGCCATCACTGACTAACTCTTCAACTTTAATTCTTGGGAAATAAGTTAATGTATTTCCAAGCAATTGCAGTAAAAAGTAAAAGTTGTGATGTAATCATAAATTGGTCAGTTTCATAACTTCATTATTCCACCCTTAACCTCAGACAAACCAGGCTTCTTCTTCTTACCCAACGCGCGCTGCTGTTTAGTCCCTGAGCAGAGGGCAAATGTCATTTACAACAAAGCAAGCCGTAAAACTCAGACGTACGAAACATCACGTACAAACACCACATCTGCACACTTTTATTACTCACAAAACCACAGATATATTACTTCAAACTCTTGATTTAGCCTTGTCTTTAGCCGCTAGCCTTGACAGAGAGGAGGACACCGCTCTTACCGCGACGACATGAACCTCCGCTGCTGATGGTGGTGGAGCAGCCCGGGGCTCGCTGCTGCCGCTGTCAGCCCGCAGGACCGACACAGGAGCCGGGGTCTGAACACGTCCCAGGCCCCGCCGCTGTCCGCCGCCGTCAGCAATATGTGCGACTGCTTTCTGTTGTATTTACCGACAGTGCTCAGCAAACCTCGGCGCAGTGCACAGGCCGCCATCTTTAGAAAGCCCAGGCACGTTCACCAACACGCACTTATGCTGCATGGACCGAGGATGCGTTTATGGTGGGTGAGTAGAGTGGGAATTTTGACTACTCAGTTACTTACGAGGTTAAATTACGCTGAAAAGGGTATCAGATAAATGTACAATGTTATTTTCGGAAACATTACCTGTTCTAAGTTGCATTTGAACAGTTTATTAAGCTTATAATTTTAGTTGTATCTCGTTTCATGTTGATTTCATTAGGCAATTCTGTTAGCAACCATATTATACATAACGGCAAGATCAGATTTTATTTTTTATTTTTTTTTTTTGCTTGCTTGAATACATTAGTGTACAAATCAAAATTCACGTAAACATTTAATAGTTGAAAGCCGTGGGTTAATAGTTACTACTTTTGTTCTGCTTTTAATTTAGAGAAACAAAAAATTCCGACTGTGAATCTGACGCTTGTCACGCACGCATCCTTTGACCTTTACGTCACAGTCACAAGATAAACAACATGGCTGCTCACGCTGCGTTTGGAAACTGCTGAAAGAAATTGCAGATTAGTGCAATTTTAGCTGGACCTTTGTGGTATTTGTTGGCATTCGATAAAAGTATATGATTGTATTGTGTTATATTTAGAAAGACGCGTTAATTCGAAGCAGTTTTGATTGAATAAACCATGGCGTCGTCGTTCGTAATCGGAGATAAATTCAGAAATAAGGCGTCAATATTATTAAAAAAGGATTCGCTGCCTGACGATTTGAGAGAAGAGCTAGAGGAGATTTTGGAGAGCGAGTCAACGCCAAAGCTGTCTTTTAAAACTGCAAGAAAACTGAAGAAGTATTTACAAGACAATGGTAAGAACATTGTACTGACACATTAGTCATTTCTGCTTTTTATAGATAGTCATATGATCACGTAAATCACACAGCAGATACTTAAAGTGGATGTGACTTGTTAGCCTACAATTTCCTATAAAACGTAGTGAATATGATTATGATTAAGATGATATTTGCTTGTTATTAGCCGTATACAGAGGTGGCAAATAACTTTGTACTCACTACAATTTTAAAAACAGGTGAGTTACTTTATAGGTCCATAAATAAATACGTTACTATAAATACGTTAATTAATTCACTGTAAAGAGCATCTCTCACCCCACAACATCACAAACCAACTTTATGCACTGCAAAAATGTATTTCTAGATTGGTCAAAATGGAATTTAATTTGTATTTTTTCTGGTTAAGATGATGTTACTTGATGGACCTAGATTATTTGTCTTGTTTTGAGCTGTTTCTGCCTTGTTTCAATAAATTTGTTCTCATTTTCAAGCCAAATTATAGTGTCAAATTTGATTCAAGTTCAGAAATGTCTTGAAACAAGTGAAATATGCTTCCAAATCTTAGCTTCATCATTCTAATCTGGCTAAAATAATAATATAGTTGAATATTCTGAATTCTAGTCATTTTAACTTTTGGCAGTGTGATTGTACTTTTTACTTTTTTACTTAAGTGAATTTACAATGTTTTACCTTTGTACTTTTACTCAAGTAAATTCATTTCAGCAGAACTTTGAACTTTTTACTAGAGTAATATATTACACAAATAACAATACTTTTACTTGAGTAGCAAACTTCACTACTTTTGCCACCTCTGGCGATATATAATAGTAAACAAACGCCAAAATGTATATAACCCAAATGGTACAATATTTAGGATAAAAACTCCTCTTTTATTTTGTTAAATGGCTCTTTAAGTTGCATTAAAACGTGTCATGTGTTAATTGTGTCGTCTCATTTTTTAATGACTAATCGACAGACCTCATTTTCAATCTTTATTTGTCTTTTTATTTTTCATAAACTGGAACTTATGTAAAACAACGATACATGCACCTAGTAAACAAATTCATTTATAATTCACAATTCCAGAAAAACATGAGAACGTTAAGCACATTTACTGGTTATAAATTAAATCCTGCATAAATATTCTTTTGTCTTTTTTCGTAGATCATCCGTTTTATCTTCATGAATTTCTTGAGGACAGCTCGTTGTACCTTCCTGAAGTTATAAAACCACCAAGGGTCAGTTTCATTATTTCATGAATCAATTTGTCGCCGCAGTTAAAAAAAGAAACCATGGTATTAGGCATGAAAGTAATTATTAAAGGGATAATTGATTTTATTCAGGTCACAGTACAATTAAGTGTAGAAGTATAGAGTAGTAGTATTCTGTATGAAATATAATGTAGTTAATATTGTCACAGTCTTAGTTAATGGTGCTTTCCAGGGAACTTGAATTTTTCCCACTTCTCACTTGTAAAAATGCACTGGAATGCCACTCAAACTGGTAAACACCATGCGTGAACTGGTACATGGGCGAGAGGGTCCTACTTCACATAATCAAAAAGTCAGTGAGAGGAGTTTAACCGCCACAAAAACTATATAACCATCAGTTACAGGTTAGTTAAAGTGTATTTGACAGCAGGGCTGCTCGATTATGGTGAAAATAATTATCACGCTTATTTAAATCATAATCGAAATCAGCATTCTTCAAGCAATTATTTGCTTATGAGACTGCAGAGCGTTTATGTCTCTTAAATGTACAGAGTGAAGAGATAAAATGAAATATGTGACAGATCTCCAACAAACAAACGTAAATATATTCTGCAATTGTTAAGAAACTACCTGTTTTCCAGATCAAGGAAATTCATGAGCAGTCTTATAAGTTATGGCCAATAATCATGATTACTCGATTACACAATTTTTGAAAATGATTACTGCAATAATCATGACTGAAATTGAAATTCGATTAATTGTACAGCCCTGTAGGGATGTTCGCCGAGCCAATGTGACGTCAAAATGGTTTGGCAGAACCAGATAGTTCCGACTAGCTCTCATTGTTTTTGCCATTGGGATCTAATTGCTGAAATTAAAAGCTTTTTTTGTTGTTGTTGTAGGCTTTTTCTGAACACGGTGGGAGCTCTCTGTATTGCTCTTATCAAACCTGTTAGCACACCAAGTCACACAGCAAGAGACAAACATAATCTTTTTTCGTGTTTGTTCAGCTTGCTGCCAATACGTTTAACTACTTCTGCCAACCAACACGTCACGTGATCACCATGTGACGACACGGCGAACATCCCTATATGACAAGTTAGTCTACATTTTTAGAAAAACATCGTAAACATGATTAGGATTAAGATTTTACTAAACATTTAGCTTGTTTTGGTGAGGTCTATTATTGTCTTTTGTCAAGTAAATATGACTTATGTGGATCCACAAATGTTACCTAGCAACCACATTGTAAATCTGGGCCCAAATCAACATTAAAAAACACAGGAGTGACAATGTGACAAATTATTTTAACTTATAACACTTTAACCATGTTAAAGTGTTATAAGTTAAAATAATTTGCCACAGAGACTATCAAAACAAACTACGTCAAAATTAGAAAAATATGATTATCTGACATATGGGCTTTAACACTGCTTTTGTTTAGTCGAAAGATTAGCATTAGCCATAATATTTACATACAAGTTGGAATGCTCTGAACTGGGAACTGGTATTTTTCAAGTGGGAAATATTCCAGTTCCGAGCTGCTTGGGATGCAACATAAATGCAAGCAGGAAAACCTCAGTGATATTCAGTTTGAAGATTCTTTATTTATATTTTCTTGTCACAGAACCCAGAGTTGGTTGCACGCTTGGAAAAAATCAAAGCTAAACTCGCAAATGAAGAATACAACCGAATGACCAAAAATGTTAATGCTCAGGTACCGTTTATTCATTTATTTATTTACCTCTTTTCTTTTTTGTGGTGAATAAAATAACAAGTTTGTGTATGTTTTGTGTCCACAGCAAATGAGTCGCAATGGAGGACTGGCAGAGATTGGACGTGAAGGTAAACGCAGAAATAAATATCTTGTACTACTAAATACTGAAACGTGCACATTTGAATCTTTCGTCTTTTGTTTTGTGTTGCAGTGCGCTCTGTAAAAGCAGCTGTTGTGACGGTCTTTAACTTCCTGGTGACGATTGTTGCCACTTTCGCCTGTTCGTACATGGGCAGCCAGTATCTCTTCACTGAAACAACTTCGGTAATTCACAAACATAAAACAATTATATAATTTGTAGCTTGGTCTAATGCACAATTATATCACTGTTAGTAACATTTTATTTTTTTTTGTTTTGTTTTTGAGTGCAGGCTTTTATGATCTAGCTTATTTTTAAATCACATTTTTAATCTCTCCCCGTGCATGTTCCCGTTAGGGGTCGCGGGTGACTGGAGCCTATCCCAGTGACTTTGGGCCTTAGGCGGGGAACACCCTGGACAGTGGCCAACTTGCCGCCGAGTTAGACAGACAAACCATTCACTCTCTCATTCACTCACTCACTGAGGGAAATTTACAGTGATGCCCAATTAACCTAAACATACATGTTTTTTGGCGGTGGGAGGAAACCGGAGTGCCCGGAGAAAACCCGCGGTGACACGGGGAGAACATGCAAACTCCACCCAGAGAGATCGTGAGATGTTGATATGGTCCGACCCGGGAGTCGAACCCACGACCTCCTTATTGGGAAGCCAGAGCTCTAACCACTTGGCTACCGTGCACCCCCATCATGTATTTATATATAATTTTTTTTTATTAAAGAAGACCTATTGTGATTTTCTGTATATTTAGGAAGAAACTATGGCATAAGTAGATAAATAATTCACATTTTGTTCATTGTAAAACACTAAATTGAACTAAAACAGCTTAGAAATAGAAACAGGTCTTATGACTTTTGTTGAAAACTGCAGAACTGATAAGCCCCGCCTCTTCAATGTAAAATTGAGTTTAAATAAGCCATAGATTTAAAAAAAAAAAAATACAATTTTTTGTTGTTTCAAAGTGCCGACTTGACAATTATGAACCTCACATGATTTACTCGCCATCCTGATTTATGAGTAATCGCAAGTAAATACAGACAAGTGGGCGGGGATAGGTGGTAGGTGAAGACAGGAATTTTCTGAGCACTGGAGCATCAGCTGAAGGACAATAAAAAAACAACTCAAACATGCAGAAATGAATCCAAGTACAACTTTGTGTAAACTGTATTTTTTCTTCATTCACAGAGAGTAATTGCAGCGGTCATCGCAGCCTCCGTTGTGGGTCTGGCAGAGCTCTACGTCTTGGTCCGAACAATGGAGGGAGAACTGGGAGAACCATAACTAGTGCAATACTTAGACCTGGATCGTATGGAATTATTTGATTTTTGTGAAAGTTTTGCTCATTCCAATTCCCTAATTGCATTTTTGTATTTGTTATTTAAACCATGAGACATTATGTGTTTGTGAGTTTTTGTATGAATGTTGTGAATAAAACACTCATTGCTGTATCCATTTCTCTCATGCTTTTCAGGTCATGGTTCAAAATAAGAAACTATGTAGGGCTGCAACTAACAATTATTTTAGTAATCGATTAATCGCTTAGAATGCAAAAGTTATACGAATACCAGATTTTTGAGAAGAAGAAGAAGTTTTGATCTGAGTTTTGACCTGAGCAAAATTGCTTGAAAACATTCTGGAGGCGTATATTTATTGGCAATTTAGAACTTTGCAAACTCTATATAATATAATAATCTCTAGCTATTGTATTTGTTAATAGTTTGGCCATTGATTATTCGTCTTTATTCAGCTACGCTTTAAAGGAGAAATGGAGCTCTTCCAGTGCCGGCTCTAGCCCTTTTGGCGCCCTTAGCGAGATTTCAAATAGCGCCCCTGATAGATATAAATTCTAGTGGGTTCTAACCCTCTACTTATTTAAATTATATTTACAAACAGACCCTTAGTGCCATAAGCCCTTAAATACAAATAAATGTCAATATAACAGGGTTTTGATGTAATTTAGGGGGGTCTGGGGGAATTCTCCCCCAGGAGAATTTTTTAAAATTCTGTGCAATTTCCTGCATTTTGGTGAGTTTTAGATGTGATATTTTTAGTATGTGATGTAATTTTACTACAAATAAAAAGACATGATTCAGATAAATAAAAATCAAAAGGGAGGGGGGATCCCCATAGAGGCCAGATTTAGGGGCCCCAGTCCCAGATGCCCTCATTAGCTCCACCCCTGTAAAACTGAGCTTTTAGGAGACTGACTCCACCTGACAGGACTGTCCTGTGTGGTCAGAGCAGAGAAAACACCGCTGCTGCTGTTGTATACACTTTTCTCCGGTCAGTGTGTGTTTTATGTCACTTTCATTCAAAAATACAATCTTTAAAAGCCACGTTCAACATTTCCGCGGTGCGCCGTTTTTCGCGATTTTCTCCGTTGTTCTTTACACACGTTTTATTTCTCTGTACATTTTGGCCCTTTTCTCCGTATATATAAGACAGATTTGCACACAATTTAGATCAAAATGAAGCTCCCGTTTCACAGAATGTCACGGGGAGTTCGAAATGCTCTTCAATGAAACCATTTGTCTGTTAAACAGCTCTGCTTGGACGCTGCACTGACAGACGCACGCAGCTTCCTGAGGGAGAGAAAGAGAGAGAGAGAGAGAGAGAGAGAGAGAGAGAGAGAGAGAGAGAGAGAGAGCGTGTGGAGACGCAAATGTTTCTGAATGAGCCAAAGTCGCACTCGGACAGGTCAAGAGGCGCATGCAGCCTCCGGTTCACCACACTGGCTACAGGGTCTTTGATTTTACAGCGTTAGTGCCGTGAATGATCAGACGCACGTATCAGACGTCAGTCACCCTTTGAGCTCCGCATCTCCGGAGCATCGGCCGGCGCCCCTCCTCACTCTGCGCCCTTAGCATTTGCCTATACCGCCTATATAACGAGCCGGCTCTGAGCTCTTCAATGTCACAAATAATTACATTTAGAGGAACAATATTTCTCTCACAAGCAAAAGTGACCTGCTTTAGAGTGGCCCTTCTTGTCCTGAGAGCCCCCAGGAGCATGTGAGTGGTCAGAACAGATATCTGCAGCTGGAGTTTGTTATCAGACACACTCAGCTGTAATCAGGGCAGCCAGGGCTGGACTGGCCATCGGGAGAACCGGGAGTTTTCCCGGTGGGCCGTTGCCGTTTTGGGTCGGTCCGGTCTGAATAACGTAAAACACATCATATGTTACAAGCAAACAGCTGCCCAGCAGCCCAGCGCAGGGAGCGCACCGGCCCCGCCCGCGCGCGGCCCCCGCTCATTCACGGCAGAAAGTGATAACTGCACACGTTGTGGTGCACGTGTTTTCGTCTCTCTGTTGTGTTTGTGTGCTGCGCTCTGGGCTTTGAGCGCAAGACCGCGCCAGACACACACAGAGAACGGCCCCGACACCGCGCGTTCATTCAACTGGGGCAGAGCAGCACCGACAGGCCGCGTGTAGAGGACACTCAGTCGTCAGCGAGGAGGATGATATGATACAGGTCGCGTGTCCGCGGTATAACGTCTAATCTACCGCATCATTTTACAAACGGTGGCTCAGATCACTTGTGAAATAAGCACAGCTCAGCTTTGGAACGAGTGCAGCCTTTTCAATTCAGCCTGTGGAGCTGACTACACTGTAAAACTAACACTGCAAAAATATGAATTCATAAATAATATAAACTTAGTTGGCTAGTAGTAATTGCACAAAATAAAGTTAATATTTGTTGGAATTAGATTTTAATTGCCTTTTTCTTTTGTTAATGTTAAAAGGAATACAATTTTAGGTATATTTATGCAGTTTTTAAAGATTTTCATAGATAATAGTCTTATTTTTAGTGTTCACATATCTCAATTTTGTTATTGGTTATTGACATTATATATATATATATATATATATATATATATATATATATATATATATATATATATATATATATATATATATATATATGCGTGGGCCAGTCTGAGGCAAAAATTCCAGGGCCGAATTTTTATCCCAGTCCAGCCCTGAGGGCAGCCCAGCATTATGTCACATGAAAATTTCTTATTGGCCAGTACAAGTTTGCCTATTTTGAACCGTTAGAGACCAGTGAGTTACAATGACTAGAGAGAACGTAGCCATGGAAACCTATAGCAACAAATGTCCAGTTCCAGCAGCCATCTTGTGTAGGGAGAGTTTACTAAAGACCTCATACAAACTAATGGGAACTTTTATTGTACTTATTCACTTAAATACTTTGATAACTGAACTTTTTCATATTTGTACATTTAGTCATGCATCTGTTCAACCAAACATACTTTAAATTTTAGCTATTAACATATTCTTTCAGGCAAACTGTGAAGCAAACACAAAAATGATGAATGTTTGTGCTCATATAACAATAACACACACAAATAGTTTAATTCTGCATCAAAACCAGCCCAGTGCAGTATTTTAGGCTAAATATGTATATTCACAATTCAGACAACGTTTGGATTGTGTGATTGATTGGATCCGTTTGTTTGGCAGCTCTTCAGATCATCAAAGTCTAGATATCACACACACGTCGAGCGTAAATATGTTTTCCAGTAAAATTAGATACCAGATCTTTCATGTGAATTCAGAGGAAGGATTAAAATATGTAACTACATCAGGAAAAACAAAAGTATCTCTCTAAGATCTGAGATTTGACACCGGATTAAAGCTTCATTGGAAGATTATTTTGCAGAGAGATTATTATGATATGCAGAGATCACTGTCCGGTCTCTGTAATATTTCTGAAGTTAAATCCAGTCGTATAAGCTGATAGACTCCGGGCTTTGGTTTAATTTTATTTTTCTTCCTTCTGTCATATCCGTTACTTACAGTTCAGGGATATGAAAAATATATTTTGAATCAGAAAATAATTATTCCTGTCATGGTATCTTCTTACGACAAAGACTCAGTTTAATCGGGTTGTTTAGCCGGAGGTTAAAACATCAGACACGCCACAGCAGGAGACCAGCCTCAGATATGAACAAACACGTTTATTTTCTGTCAGATTTCAAACTGACTGAAGTGATACAAAATAAAGTATAAGAAAATATGTACATGTAGAAAATATTTATGTAAAAAAAAGTCAATGAGAACAGACAATTAGAAGTCACTAAACTTTATAAAACATTGTTCCCCATTCAGAAATTTTCAAGAGGGTCAAATGCAAAATTTTCATGCCAACAGGAAGTTAACATTTTTGAAAATAAACAAGCCAACTGACGTCTGTGCACAGAACCAATTATAAGTCACTGTGCTGTATAAAACATGCCCCATTTAAGCATCAAGTTGGTCAAAATTGTGTAAAATGCAACATTTTTCAGTAGAAACAAAAGCTTGTTTAATGTACTGTCATTTTGTTGCTAAATTTCAACAATAGCTTGCTTACTTAAACATTCAAAAGTAATGACTTTGACCAGAATGAAGCTTAACAATGGCCTATTATTTGTTTGTAGGCAGCAACACTTTTTGCTAACACAGAAGCCACATTGCAGAAGCATTGTTCACTGGCAATGACAATGAAATACTTTCTGAAACATTTGTATATTGGGCAGGAAAGTGAGAAGATAAATTATTATAATTGGTACTAAAATGTGGTTTTAAAGCTACCATTTTAAGCAGAACAAAAGCAAAAGCTTTATGCAAAAATATGCCAATCTGATACTAGTAGAATCTTAGCAACTAAACTTTGTAGGATCGAGTATCATGGGACCGATGGTTGGGTCTTAAATTGGACAACAATGAGACTGTTTACTGGCTGATGTTGATCTAGAAATTACAAATTGTAATTTAACTGAGTTTTGAGAACAAAAAGTTATTCTACACGGATATCAGTCAACATTGGGTGTCCAGTGCATCTCACTGCATTTCAAACTCAGCATTTCAAAGTGTCCTTTTACTGAGGCCATCTTAAAGGCTTGTGCACATTGGACGCAATCTGTCGTTGTAGTTTCACCCAGTAGAGCAGAAAGACGCGCAAACCAACAAGGAAGTGAGCGGGGAAAGCTGCCGTGAAATATATTATTCTGAACAAATTCAATGCTTGCTGTGTAGCGATCAGAACTAGTCCTCCTGGGATCAGGCCAAAACACCTCTGTCTCCTTGTTAACTTTGTCAAATAAAGCCCTGTGCTTTCTATTCGCGTTGCTCTGGCTAAAGAAAATTCAGCAGGAGAGAGAGCGGCAGCGCCTCACAAAGCAGTCATTTCTTTGCTCTGACGCTGGCTCGACTGGTGGCTCATCAGGCTGCTCCTCCGCTGACAGACACATATGAATGGGATTTCAAATAAGAAATTTGCCGCTCATCTCCTCCTATGTACACAAGCCCTCAGGCACACCATTGTAAGATTCAAGTTGTGTAATCAGCATCTTGATATTCCACAGACTGTGATGGATTATCTTAGGAAAGGAGAAGTGCTCACTACTAACACTGACTATATTATAGTCAGTGTTAGTAGTATATTTACGCGAAACGAACGTTTTTTTAAAACATGTTTTATACCTGATTTGATATTTAGACAGCTCATAAAAAATGGAAGCAAAAACCAAAGAGTTCTGTCCAGACAACAATATTAAGGAAGCTGCTTGTTTGTGTTAAAATCACATTAAATTGTCAGTATTTTCCGGAGCATCCAGTCTTTTCCTTCAGTCATCAGTTTGAAATGTAAGAATTTAAGCAAATGTTGACACTGGACAGAAAGTTTAGTCCAATATTTACACCATTATGCTCAAAACTCCAGAAAGTTGGTGACAATAGCTGCGTTGTATATCAGGTCTGAGATGTATCCCATAGAAGTCGGAGGTCCCATTTGTGCGTGATGATTGTACGGGTGATGTCCCTGGTCCCAAAACACAGGCTGGGGGTGCGTTGGTACCACCTGGTCCACTCCTGCACCTCCAAAAGACACCGCGTTATGCACCAGACTGTGAGGTTTTCGTAGAGTCTGGTGCTTATGAGAGAATGAGGAGTTCGGTCTTGACATGGTTTGTGTGAATGAGTTGGGTAAAAACGCAGAAATCTGGGGTCCCACACTTGACCTTTGCTCTTCGTCCCAGAAGCGGCAGTCATTTTTGGGGGAACTGAGAGCGCACTGCTGCTGCTGCTGGTGCTGGTTGTGGTGGTAAGACTGAGGCGAGGTGATGGAGTTGTAAAACCAGTCTGAGTCGCAGTTCAGGGTCTGGTCCGGTCTCAGGATGTCGGACAGAGAGGTGCCGGAGGGGAACGCGGCCGGTACGGGACAGGTTTCCACCACGGGACCTCTGCTGAGTGCCTGGAGAGATTTGGTGGATTTGTAGAAGCGGCCGGTCTTGATGCTTCTGGCTCTTCTGTTCTGGAACCAGACCTAAAGAAAAACAAAAAAAAACAGGACTTATTTTCATTGTTCAAAAGAGTGCTGTTCTTGGAAGATGAATGTAGGTTAGAAATTAGTTTAGTGCAAATTCAATATTAGATTTCTGTTAAGTCTTATATTAAGTCTTATATTAAATAACATGGAGTCGCAAATTGCTGCACACACAAACCAGAGAAATACTGTACAAGCATTTTAATACAGTGAAGTATTGAAATATGTGTGTTTTTAGCAAACAGATACTACCACCTTTATGTGATTAGAACCAAGGTCTGTCCCAGATAGAAACCAATAATATTCAGGTCATAATGGTGGTTTCATAAACTTGGTGTTACAAGTGGTGCTGGTTGGATCAAATAGGCCACCAGGTCAACATTGTCAATACGAATTTGTGCCTTATCGTTCTGGACAATTTTCGCTCACATGTTTGACCAAAATCCTCTATAATTCAAATTAAAAACTGCTTGTGAACCCTTTGGAGCAAAAGTAAATGACTGGAGTCTTTGTTAAGTTCTATTCTGTAATTTTAGCTTCTGATGACAAACGGGTTCTGATCAGAAGTGACAACTTTGTCAACACAAAAGAAAAACAGAATCTAAGTTTTTTTGTGTGTGCTAAATATCAGGATTGGTAAAGCTGGTGTTAACAGCTGAGACTTGAATGACACTACGTAGATTTGGCATATTTGGGGTTTAAAAGTAATTGAGGTGAAAATGAGTTTTAGGGATCTAAAATCACTTAAATTTAGGCAAAGCCAATACAAAAGTCCTTTTAATAAAATGTTTGAAATTAGGAAGTTTTTTTTTTATTTGTAAGTTTACAGTACAGTTGTAAGAGTACAGCTGGATTGGATTCATTCAAAAATGGCTGATTTGACTCTTAATAAGAGGGACTTTTCCAGTCACTTCATTGTTTTGTTTAATCATATACTGAACAAAAAGGAAACAAGAAAAAATGTGACGACCTCCAGTGGGACGTCGGAATGAGAAGGAGTTTAATGTTTTGCCTGGTAAAATAAAGGTTGAGAATAATAAATAAACTGATCAAGAACCATGAGAGACAAACACAATTAGAATCAAAATGAGAAAGGTTTTATTTATTGCCATTATTAGAGACAGACCTGAAGCAGTTTGGCCGCTGGGCCATAGTTGGGACATGCTTGTGTTGTGTTTGTATTAACGGAGACCTATGTCTTTTAAATGTCTTTAGGAAGAAGTAATGACAAATGTAGATCAATAATTCACATTTTTTCCATTGTAAAGCACAACATTGATCTTAAACCGCTTAAAAACAGAAAGAGTTCGCTTCACTTTGAAATGTAGCTTTTTTAATCAGCAGATTTTAAATTAATATTTTTATTTAGAAAGTGGATTTGAACCCTACAAGTTTACATGAAGTAAATGGGCGGAGAGATAGGTGATAGGTGAAAATAGTGATTTTCTGAGCACTCAAGCATCAGCTGCAGAACAATACAAGATTACTCAAACGTACATGAATCAATCCAAATACATCTTTGAGTAAACTAATGAGAGACACTGTTAAGACGCAGACATCCATATAAATTATAAATTGTCTTAGTGGTTAGATTTAATATGCCATCAAAAATACCATCACTATACATTTGAGACAAATACAAATATTGTATCAACAAACAATCTTGTATTATCCACAGGCTACTTCAAAAGGAGCAGATTAAATATTGTAGTATTAAAAATGATGAGATTAAAAGGGCCTTTCCAGAAAAGTTAATGAATGTGGACTGGATTAGAACGTTACAGAGAACACATCTGTCTGACCGTTCTGAGCTGTCAGTCCTGCTTTTGACTCATTTCTGTCGCACAAAAGTGTTCAAGAGTTGATTCATTTACATTAACTCTGAAACAGTTGTCCAGTTTAGACGCAAGAGCAAACAAGAGCAGCACAAGCTTCACCTCAACTTTGGTGTGGGTCCTTCATTCATTTTCTGCTTGCTCCCATTAGGGGTCGCGGGTGACTGGAGCCTATCCAAGTGACTTTGGGCCTTAGGCGGGGGAACACCCTCGACAGTGGCCAACTCGTCACAGGGATAGACAGACAACCATTCACTCTCTCATTCACTCACAGGGGAAATTTACAATTAACCTAAACATGCATGTTTTTGGAGGTGGAAGGAAACTGGAGTACCCGGATAAAACCCACAGTGACACGGGGAGAACATGCAAACTCCACCCAGAGAGATCATGAGATGTCGATTTGGTCCGACCCGGGAGTCGATCCCACGATCTCCTTTTTGGGAAGCCAGAGCTCTAACGGCTTGACTATCGTGGTGTGGGTCAAATGACTCTTAAAAAGCATGACAAGATATTTGTCCCACAATGGGGAAATTCTATTGTTGCATTGTACAGTTCAAGAATAGCAGCATAAACGTGGAGTACTTGACTTTGTTTGTTTGTTTGTTTAGCAGCATTGTGACAAAATCTGATTATGCACTGTCTTAATCAAAATAAAAGGCAATTTATTTGTCTTAAAAAGACAAATATAGCGCTGGTCACCTCCAGTCTCATTTTGCCATCTATATGTTTTTATAGTTTAATTGCAGACCTTGTGCTGAAGCATTTGTGAGATTTAAAAACTAGTTGGACCTTGCTTCAGGTTTTGTGGTGTGACAATCAGCTGCCCCACTTTTAAAAGCTATGCACCGATCCAGCTTTTTCAGTTCAAATTTCATGAATTGCCTTTAAGTATCTGCCTGTATTCGATATTGACAATAACCTACCAGTGTAAGGACTGAGTATATTTATAGATACAGTATATATAACGGCAAAACCAGAATATTGGCTGAAGCGTTGTCATGGGATTTTAATTTCAATATCGGATTCCTGTTATGCATAACTGGTAAACTCCCCATTTTGGTGTTTTTTGAAGACATGGAAATTCTGTTTAGAAGTTAAATTTCAGTAATTTTCAATGTTTTTTTTCCCATAAATTGCAACTTAACTTCTGTAAACTATGATAAATATTTACCACAAAGACTAAATCAGAATGAGAGAAATGCTACATCATATGGTCTTTAAATGTGATTGCTCCTGTTCAAACAAAGCCTTTTCTGACCTGTATCTTGCTCTCGGGCAGGTGTGTGTGCGCGGCCAGCCTCTCTCTCAGGGTGATGTCCGGATACGGAGTCACAGCGAAGGCCTGCTCCAGTTCAGAAAGCTGCGCCCGGCTAAAGATGGTCCTCTTTCTCTTCCTCTGTCCATCCAAAAGCACCGCCGGCTCTGGAGAGGACACAGCACACGCCCCGTCCTCCGCTGGGACAGGACACACAGAGGAGAAGTCAGAGGAGGGTAATCCAGTACATAATTTATCAACTTTGTGTATTTGAGGTTTCAACGATGAGGCAGAAAGAGATTTGTGCTGAAATAAAGATGTTTTAAGTTTAGGGAAGTTTGTTTTTTGTTCGTACGTACACTTTTAGTAAGAATTCCAAGCAAAGTTTCACAAATGAGACCCCTGACCTGTCCTATTGGCAACATAGACAAATACTGAGCACTCAGACTGTGGAGAAGGTACAATTTGGTGATGATGCTACACATTATAATAACAAAAAAATAGTTTTAGATAAGTTAACAAATGTAAAAGATGCATAAATAAAGGTCAATTAAAATTAAAATTTATTTGTCTAAATTAAATACCCAAGATGATGGGAAATTGCATCTTTCTTTTACCTCAGAATTTCAGAAATAACCTTCAAGACTAATAGATAAATTTGAGCCTATAATAAGGAGAACAAAAGGGCAACAAAAAAGCTAAGGCAGGCACTGGATTCAAATGTAGAAAGAAGAGGAAATTAATGAACTTTCTGCAGATGTGATGTCACCCAAGTATAATTTTTGGGCAGTGAAATGTCGCCGCGGGGTGCGCGGTAGCCAAGTGGTTAGAGCTCTGGCTTCCCAATAAGGAGGTTGTGGGTTCGACTCTGGGGTCGGACAATATCAACATCTCACGATCTCTCTGGGTGGAGTTTGCATGTACTCTGGTTTCCTCCCACCTCCAAAAACATGTATGTAGGTTAATTGGGTATCACTGTAAATTTCCCTTAGTGAGTGAATGAGAGAGTGAATGGTTGTCTGTCTGACCCTGCGATGAGTTGGCCACTGTCCAGGGTGTTCCCCGCCTAAGGCCCAAAGTCACTGGGATAGGCTCCAGTCACCCGCGACCCCTAACGGGATTAAGTGGTAGAAAATGAATGAATGTCGGCGTTGTAACTAGTAAGTCCAGACGTACTTAGTTTGAGTCTTTTTTTGGATTAGGTTTTTGCCTAAATGTCTCAAAATGTTCACAACTTGCCAATGTTCTAAAAATCAAAAACAAGAGTAGTGAGTGCTACTGGATCGACGAGAGTACAACAACCAGGTGCACATCAAACAAAGAAAACTTTTCTCACAAAATTGCCACAAAAGCACTTGGTACTTGTTTATTTCGTTTCCTTTTTAAACTTTTAAATGAACTCACAAAACTTGTCAAACAATTTAAACATTTCTTTTCCTTTTTCATGCCAATCAAATTTTGAATATACTTTCTCTACGCTTGGAATAAAGTGAATTTCAACTGAGTTTACGTTAAAATAAAAAATTACCATATAAATATAATAATTTTGAAATATAATACATAATAATAATATCCCAATATATATATATATATATATTTTTTTTTTTTTTACATGACACAGACATTAGATTAGTAGACGTACCTTTGCCTGTTTCTTCTCCGTAGATCATCTTGAGCTGCTGCTGCTGCTCTTTGGTCGAGTTTGTTTTGAGTTCAGAGAAATCCATGAAAGAGCCATGACGGGTTTGATGGACAAGAGGAGGGACCTGCTTTATACCCACAGGACCCACAGTCGCCCCACCCAGGACAGCTCCACCCAGGACAGCTCCACCAGGACGCCCCTCCCACAAGACCTACAGCCCCCTCTGCTCTGACTCCACCCCAAACGTCTCTAATCCAGGTGTTATTTACTGCCCATAATCTGCTATTTCTGTATCTTTATATCTGCATTCACTCATATTGGTCATGTGTCATTCATTTTAACAAAAAATTGATCTGTAAAATCATTTTGTTTGCTCAAATTTGTATTTGGATTCATTTTGAGTTGAGAGTTGTCCTGCAGCTGATGCTTGAGTTTTTACCTGTCCATGCCCACTCGTCTGTACTGATCTATGAGAACTGAAACAGTTGGAGTAATACATGTAGAATAAAAAATAGTCATGTAGCCACTTAAAAAAACACTATAAAAATAAAATATTAAAATATGTATGTATGTATATTGGACATGCAATTTACATTTTATTAAGTATTTTTGTAGTTGTCTATAACCAAATATGCAACAGTATAGAAGGATTTTTATGTCTATCAACATGGGCGATGTGCGCGCACCCCTCCTGTAGAAAGACCCGCCGCTCTTTGACACAAACAGTGGAAAAAGCTCCGTTGTCAGCTAACTACAAGAGTTTATGACTGTGAGAAAACAAAGGTTCTGTTGCTAAATCAACATTTATGAATGAAATTCGACCCTACGACCCTTAAAAGTTACATTCAGATGAAAAAACGGCAAGAAAAACACTGTCTCAAGTTTCAGGAGACGGACGTCTGTCAGACCGGTTCAGACCTGATTAGCTGCTCTTGTCCCGTTTTATTGTTTTATTCAAAGAAGTTTCCCTAGCTAACTCGATGGAAAACGACTCTTTCTGCATGACACATGCGCAGTCGGGAAAGTGATGCTGACCAAAAATCTTTCTATATAACTGTAATGAATAGATGAGATGGGTTGATATAATCTAGCCTTCAATCAATAAAATTAATATTGGTTGCTTGTTATTGTTAAATAGGTAAGGTTTATTTTATTTTTATTATTCATTTATTTATTTGAGCATCAGCAGAGCATTTAAAAATACATGCCATGGATGAAAGAGACAAATAACAAACAAACTAGCTGACGATGATGTACTTTAAGTCCATGATGCTCAAAAGGAGTAGGAAGAAGTTTTAAAACTTATAGTATCCTACCCCTCCTGTAATGTTTATTACGGACAATGTACAAGTACATTAAGGCTGAGATGCTTGTACCACATTCTAGCTTTTACAGCTAATTTCCATCTGTCCACATTGGACATGTTTTGGTTGTTGGAGGAAATCGGAGCACCCAGCAGAAACCTCTGCAGACACGACAGGAACATGCAAACTCCACATAGAAATGCA
Organism: Mugilogobius chulae; assembly: GCA_038363315.1. Lineage (NCBI taxonomy): Eukaryota > Metazoa > Chordata > Actinopteri > Gobiiformes > Gobiidae > Mugilogobius > Mugilogobius chulae. The sequence continues at coordinate 26,143,205 of CM076415.1, forward strand.
GAACCCAGGACATTGTTGCTTTGAGGTCAGAACGCTAAGCTGCGCCACAGTGTCTCCAAGTCATTATAGATCTTTTTTTTACAATGAACATTTAATTTGCTGATCTACATTTGTCCTGTTTTATTATTTAATTAACATCAAGATCAAAATGTTAACAGAGCTTCACAAATCTCAGACCATTTTTTATGAACAGTCAAACAACTAAAACAAAAGTTACACCTATAGAATCCACAAGTGCACAACAGCATAAGTTAATATAAATCCTCATTAAACTGGCCCCTCCCCCTGAGAGAAAGGCTCTGGTCTGAGGTCAGCAGTTCAGCTCCAGATTCAGAGGAAAGTGCCGTAAACACAACAATAATCACATAACAACAGCATATGGCCCATAATCCTGCTGTGAACACGCACGCTCTCGTCGATAAAGACGTTTAAACATTCAGAGAGGCCCGGAGTATCAATAATTACTAAGAATATTATCCTTTGTTTACTTTATGTTTCATGGATTGACCTATTATTCACTCTGTTGAAACTGTACATAGACTTATATTGACCTATCTGAACCTTAATTAACCCAACTTAAAACATGGTATTCATTCCTTAAAGCTAAAGTTCCCTATGTCAGTGTTTGGATTTTGTTAGAATGTTCTTTTAAGAGGCACAAGTGAACCTTACTCTGTTTATTTCAGTAGGTTGCGTTTATGAACTCAGTCAATTATCGTCTATATCATGGGTGCCTGAACTTTTTTCCATGGCGGCCCAAAATTAGCGGATTTTCACCTCAGCAGGCCAAAATGTATTATTTTGAAGTAGGGCTGGTTAATGCCAAGAGGCTTCCAATACGTTATGTAGCCTACTATGTCTTTATTTCAGTTTCTGTTTCAGTTTATTTATAGTTTCAGTCACATCACATCATATCAATGTCATCAAACAAATCAAAAACATAAATACACACGATTTCGAGTGACCAAAACAGGCAGAAGCAAAAACATGCTTATTGCCCATTACATACACATACTTACATTTAACAATTTACCTTTGTTTATATTATAATACATTCATGACTGACCTTCTCATATTTATAGTTTTAAATAACCTTCTAAGATGGACCGAGATAGTTTCTTTTTAAATTTAGAAAAAGACGTACAAACTTTTAGTTCTTTTTTACAATTATTCCATAACTGAAGTCCCAGAAATGACACACATCTTTGACTAAGACCTTTTCTAACTTTTGGTAAAATAAATTTACAGTCATCTCTTAAAGGGGCACTATGTAAGAAAACAAACAAACAAACAAACAAACAAACAAACAAACAAACAAACAAACAAACAAACAAACAAACAAAGTGATTTCCACTTTTGAACACTAGAGGGAGCCTTTCACATGCATTTTGCCTATTAAGCATGATGCCATCTAGCGTCACTAATCCACATTCCGGCCCGTAATAAAACATTTCAAATACGTATAAATGTATCACAATTGATGTGGATTGGTTAACAGTGCTCTCTTAAGTATTCATGTTGTAAAGAATAAATATGATTTAAATGTTTATGGACTATATGTGATTATTAAAATTCCTCTCAATCTTACACAGTGCCCCTTTAAGCTGTAATTAACATTTTGCAATTTAAAGTATTTTTGAACACCTTCAGGTAGTAAATTAAATTTGGCTTTAAACTTAATACGAAGAATCTTGTAATTAGTAAGATTAGTAACGTTGATCAGTTTTGATTTAACAAATAGGGGGTTTGTGTGCTCATAATATCCAGCTTTATTTATCAGAGCACAACTGATTTATGGATGATTCAAATGTTCCATTTAGTAACATCAGCATTCTAACGCACAACAGCAAAATGAAAGAAAGAAAAAAAAGTATTATACTACCTGTAAAAATGTTTATGTTGTTTATGAGCACAGAACTCCTTAAAATCATCACTGCTTTTGGTCTTACAGACAAGTGTCCTGTGAATAAAAGTAATTTAGTTTCAACCTTAAAGCAGCTGACCAGTTTCAGAATTGTACACTTTTTTGAGATTAAGTATCCGGATACGCCTCCCTGTATTGTCAACAAGTTAGTCACGATACATCCCGATACCGATACACGATATATCCCGATACCGATACACGATACATCCCGATACGATACACGATATATCCCGATACCGGTACACGATATATCCCGATACCGGTACACGATATATCCCGATACCGATACACTAAATAGAGTCCTACCCTAATTTTGTTTTGCATTTTAAAAAGTTTATTTGTGAAGAAGAGATGATTGTCATTTATTAGTTTTTGGAGATCAGCCAATATCATAGTTGTGCCTTTAATTGGACTAATTTATTGGCCGGTGTTGAATCAGAACGCCTCATATTATTGGACATTTTATCCAGGCTAAGTTGTTAAGTTGTGGCTTACACTATAAATAACAGTTACATAACAGTATGACAAAATGGCTCCTGTTTTGAGAAGAAAACATAAGACATTTCAGTCCGTACTTTGATGTCGGTTGATATCAGCAGATACTTAATGCTGGATCGGTGCAGGGCCAATTTTTCCCCTGGGCCTTAAATTGAATAGGCCTGGCTTAAAAGGTTTGTGTTGTCGCACATCAGAAGTATTTTCAGTTGAGTTAATGTTAAACAACTATGTAATGCTATGTAAACTATGTAAACTATGTAATGTTTTAAGACACCATAGATCTAAAGTGATAAATACCAATCCACGGTAGCATGAGGTTACATTTTATTTGAGATTATTTTTCCTTTTTTTTGTTCCTACAATCAAATGTATTCTCTTTTTTCTGTCAGTGCTGTTGGAACAACCTTTTAAGAACAGAATAACATCAGCTATGCAAACTCTAAGGACAAATCTTTTCATCTTTAACAAGGATTGTAGTCCTAATTGAGGTAAGTTCCTGCATGACAGAACTATTCAGACACAAGGAGCAGGGCCGTAGCACCAAATTCTGGGCCCCGGGTACAAACTTTTTTGATGGGCCCCCAATACATAATCTCGAGTTATGATTATTTCCCTCTATTCATTTATGTTTCTTTCCTTTTAAAATACTAATAAATGCTTTACAATGCAACTTTCAACATTTTTATCGCCATAACAGATGACAAAACAAGACATTTCTGTTTTTTTTTTGTCTGTGTCAAAACTATTGGGTTGGAACCATCACATTCACTCACTTAAAGACCGGAGTAAAAAAAAATACCTTTAAGATAATAAAGTTGTCTAAACTTGGCCAAAAATATACTTTGAAAGTCCTTGTTACATTTCTGATATAATGTTACTGGTATAAGAAGTAATATTTGACAATATTCGAGTTAATACGTGCATTCTGAACTGATCATTTTGTGTCAAACTTGGCTATATTTGTTCAATGATATCTGCAAACTCTTGCTTATAATATTATGATTTCTAACGTTTATAATTTTGAATAATTTGGCTTAATATACTTCTATGTTGAGCAATTTTCTTTGGCCAAAGTCCATTTGCTACGTTTTATAGAAGTGATGGAGCCTCTGATATCACAAAAAAATATATTTAGTGGAACAATCTTATCTTACAAGAATAAATGGCCAGCTTTTGGGGGCCCTTTCCTGCCTTGGGCCCTGGGGAAAGTAGTACCATTTACCCCCCCAGTCCAACACCCCTGACAAGGAGACACAGAAATCCTACAAAGTTCAGGAATTTATGCAGGAAATTCTAATAATAAGAAACTCGGTGACAGTGAGATTGGGTTGAAACAGCATATTTTTATTTAAAAGCACAAAATCACTCCATTTCTGATATTTTAATAATACATTTTCATATAACAAACACAGTCTACCACTTTCTTTATACCATGTGATGATAAAAACAATAATTAAACAACAACCCAATAGTGACAAACAAGTCGCCTGCCGTACATTACAGACTCATACACAGTATAAGTCTCACTCTAAAGCTTTCACACAGATAAAGCCACATCCTCAGAAATAATACAATAATCTTATATATGGACTCTCAATAACATCATAATAATCATCATTTTAACTATGGATATGGACGGTCTGATGGGTTAAACTTGTGACGGGGAAAAATTTTGATCAAACTTTTATTGTTAGAAGACGGAAAATGACAAATTGTTGCAGTGTTAATGTGCAAACTCAGGGAAATACAAGTATAAATACTGTATGTAGTATTGAAAGGAAGAAATTAGGCAACACTTTATAATAACTACATCTAAAAGGATAATAATTCATGAACAAACCATCGCTTAAGGGATTAAAACATTTATTAAGGCTAAGTAACGTCTTATTAAGGAAGCTAGCGAAGGTTAGAATTTAGGATTAAGAGTTAGGGATTGTGGTAATTAAACAGTTACTAAGCCTTAATAAATGTTTTCATCCATTAATTTCTTATTTGTCCATGATGAATTAACCCACTATTCAATCTTTATTAAGAGTTTATTAAAGCTAATCATTGTGTAGTTATTATAAAGTGTTGCCAGAATTTGTTCTTCTTTGCATTTAAATCAAGACACTGCAGAAAAAAAAAAATCATTATTCGTTCTTTAATTTTCTGTTTCTTTTGGTCAGTTTGCTCTCTCAGTATTGTGGCTTTTTATATAGAAGCAACAATATTAGTTAATCTACTCCAAAAGATGTTTTATTTAAGTTTTTTTTTAAGTTTCTAAAGAGGCCCTCTGTGGAAACTTTTAAATAGTAGCCTATATAATTCTAAGCCTGATTTGTTATTTTCTAAAATGTATCAATGTTTTGAAAATTCTTTTATTTTATTTTCTTTACTTGACAAAAACTTTGCATCTAAATTGCCGACAAAATTAATGACTAAGTCTACATTGTCCCCTGTTTTTACTGCTCGTTACTTGCACTTTTGACATTTTTTCCCCACACACTGCAAAAAAGGAAAATCTAACTTAGATAAAATGACCTGAATTAAGCATTAAGATTAAGATTATTTGACTTGTTTTAAGATATTCTATCCCGATTCTATTCGGATTTACTTTATCTAAATATAAAAACCTGTATTAAGCAAATTTGTTTTAAAGGGGACCTATTATGTCAAATTCACTTTTCTAAGTTTTTAACCTTGTTATAACGGCCTCATTTCATCATTAGTTTACTCAAAGTTATATTTGAATTGATTCCTGCGTGTTGGAGTAATTTTGTTTTGTTCTTCTGCTGCAGCTCAAGTGCTCAGAAAATCCTTGTTCTCACCTACCACCTATCCCCTCCCACTTGTCTGGATTTACTTGTTATAATTAAAAAAAATAATTCTCAAAGTGAAGCATAAATGGTTCAAAACTGTCCCAGAGCCACTTTCCAACAATATAAATGGGTTATTTTAAGTCTGTTGCTTCTTATAGTTACATTTTAAAATGAAGAGGCTGGGCTTATCAGTTTCTGCAGTTTTGAACAGGAAGTCAGTAGAGCTGTTTCTGTTTTTAAGCTGTTTTAGATCAATTTTGTGTTTTACAATAAACAAAAGGTAAATTACTGATCTGCCAATGTTCTAGTTTCTTACTAAATATAAAAAAACACAATAGGTCCCCAAAAATCTTGTCAAGAGAACTTGAAACTAGCATTTTCTGCTCAAAACCACTAGGTTAGTCAAATATTCTTATTGCACTGGCAGATTATTTCACTTGAAATAAGACATTTTACCTAAAAATAAGATATATTTTTTTTATTTTTTGAAAGACCTTTTTTGCAGTGCCTTGTTTCAGGTCATGATAAAACACTATTTTTTTCTTACTTAGGTGTGAATAAACTACATTAGAAGTTTTACACTGATAGCTATAAATTTAACAAACTTTTCAAACAGATTTATTAAACTGGGCAGTGCTGGAAGAGTAAAGGAGAGGGTGAAAGGAGGGGGTGAGAGTGGACACTGGCTTGTGATCGGAAACATCATTCATCGCCACAAACATTTAACAAAAACACAGAAAAAAGCTGCGTCCGTAAAAGCACGCCCACACACAATAAGGATATAAACTTTCTATTAGTGCACAAACATTATTCAAGTCTATTTTTTTTGGCTAAAAGTTACACAGGGGGCCTTTAAAAAGTTGCTAACAGATTTCCATGACTAATACAGTAAAGTGAATTCAGCAAACACATAAAAACAGTCTTCACTCTGCCTGTAGTTCTGTGACTGTGCACCGGGCGGCAGTATTGTCTCTCATACACTTATGCTGTGAATGTTCTTGTGCTCCTCCGTTTGCAGTGATGATGAAACAGTTTTTTGTTCACTCAAACTTGCGCAGGTGGTTGTAAAGTGACTGGACGTAGGTGAACACGCACATGGGGTCAGGCTTGCGGCCCATTATCATCATGTCGTCCACTTCAATCAGACGATCGCAGCCGGCTTTTGTCCTGGAAACACAACGACAAGATTCAGTTCAGTTCATTCGTTTTAGTTAATAAGTTAATCATGTCATCATATGGCTTCAGCTTATGATTATTTTGTGGTGGATCTGTCAAGATAGGGTTCAATGTAAGACTTTTAAATACGTTTTCACAAGGTAAGACAAGGGAAATGTATGTGTATAGCACAATTCATACACAAAGCCATTCAAAGTGCTTTATAAGGCAGGAAAAGATGCAATAAAATTACAATACAATTACAATACTCTGGTCCATGTCTAGTCCTGACTCTGGTCCACGTTTAGTCCTGACTCTGGTCCACGTTTAGTCCTGACTCTGGTCTGTGCTTAGTCCTGACTCTGGTCCATGTTTAGACCTGACTCTGGTCCACGTTTAGTCCTGACTCTGGTCCACGTTTAGTCCTGACTCTGGTCCACGTTTAGTCCTGACTCTTGTCCACGTTTAGTCCTGACTCTGGTCCACGTTTAGTCCTGACTCTGGTCCACGTTTAGTCCTGACTCTGGTCCACGTTTAGTCCTGACTCTGGTCCACGTTTAGTCCTGACTCTGGTCCACGTTTAGTCCTGACTCTGGTCCACGTTTAGTCCTGACTCTGGTCCACGTTTAGTCCTGCCTATGGTCTGTGTTTAGTCCTGACTCTAGTCCATGTTTAGTCCTGACTCTGGTCCATGTTTAGTCCTGACTCTGGTCCACGTTTAGTCCTGACTCTGGTCCACATTTAGTCCTGACTCTGGTCTGTGTTTAGTCCTGACTCTTTTACAGCTCGTTTGGATAGGCCGGTGAGCAGGCCATTACAATAGTCTAACCTAGTGGAGACAAATGCATGGGTAAGTCTCTTCAAGTCAGCCTTTGACACTGAACCTTTGATTTTTATTTTTATTTTTATTTACCTTTATTTAACCAGGAAGTCCCATTGAGATTCAGAATCTCTTTTACAAGGGAGACCTGGCCAAGGTAGCAGCCAACACCATCAATACAATAAAAATACAAACAATTATTACATTATAAAAACAACTCTCTCAAGAAGAACATACACAATTCTCAACCACCACACTTTTTACAATTCTCTTGAACTTCCCCAGTGACTCCACAGCTTTTAGTTTGAGGTCTTTTTGCAACTCATTCCAAGACCACGGTGCAAAGTATGAGAAAGCAGTTTTTCCCAGTTCAGTAGAGCGCCGAGGCACGTTGTAAAGCAGGTGAGAGGATGAACGAAGCTGGTAATATCCTGAGCTGACAGTGAGGAGATCACTCAGGTAACCAGGAAGTTTCCTCAGAATTCCTTTGTAAATGAAAATATACCAATGTTGTTTTCTACGAATTGACAAGGATGACCAACCGACCAAATCATACAAAGTGCAATGATGAGTGAGAGACTTTGCATTAGTGATAAACCGTAACGCAGCATGATACACAGAGTCCAGCTTGTGTAAAGAGGACGATGGAGCATGCATATATAAAGTATCACCATAATCAATTACAGAAAGAAAGGTGGCCTCAACTAGTTTTTTCTTAGCACTGAAAGAGAAGCAGGATTTATTTCGAAAATAAAAACCTAGCTTTTGATTTAAGCAATGTTTTTTAGAGGGTAAAAAGCTGCTGAAGTTATTGACTTGATGTGGCTGTTAAAGTTCAAGTCTGAGTCCTTTAATACCCCCAGATTTAACTTGAAGGTTTCCCCAGCAAAAGAGAGACAACTTAGACTGGACCTTTTTGTGCTTATAGTTTTGCAATCTTCACTTACTTGCTCCACATTAAGTCTATTTGTGAAGGTAATATTTGTTATAAGCTTTTGTGTCACACCTGCTCTCCCTGAACTGTGAGTTGCACCACAAGATTTTTTTTTTTTTTTTCTGTGGGACAATTCTATTCTAATCCATAACCCTTCAGTATTTAATTGTTTTGATTGTTGAATAGAAAATGTGTTGCCTTTGTTCACACTGCATTCCTGTAGATTTCAACTTTTCAGATGATTTGGGGCAATGGACATCAAAATTACAATAGAAATTAAAGTATGCTTTTAACTTTCTATTTCTACTGGATTGTGTAGTTGTCACCTCTTTTCACCTCTAGAAGATTACACCACGTTATTGACAATCTTTCTGCTTTTCTTTAACGTAAAATACTGTTTCTATAGGTAAAAACATTGACTCGGTTCCAACAAACATGTTTTGCAGCTTAGATCTGGGCTCTACATATGTAATAAACATATAGATTTGTGCAGATATAAGTGATGCATGTGTGATCTCTTTAAGACGGCTCTGCTCAGAGGATTGAAGCTGCGGCCGAAGGGAATCAAATCAGCTTAATCTGCAGCGGCATTATCACACATTCTGTTCTTATGAGAAGTGTTAATCCAGGGTTATACAGGCTTATACAGGCTCTGACCTGTAGTTTATTCACTTATTTTCTTCTTTAGAGGTCACCGAGGTCAGCAGAGTCACTAAGCATTTTTGCAAATAAAGGAACTAACAACTATATATTCTTCCTGAGTCCATATTTTGTCAGTTTCCAACATTCACAAACATGTCTTTAACCAAAAGCTTCTGACTGGAAAGTTCCGGCCTCCAGAGTAAGAGCTATTTAAGTTCTCAAAATGTAGTCTCAGTCTATAGATTCTACTCTTTGACAGTAAAAAAAGATGCAATATACGCCTACTAGAACATGAAAACTGAATGTTTTTAATAATGACAAGAAAAAGATAATAGATGTTAATGGGATTAAACATGATTAAGGTTATTCTGGTTAGAGTGAGTGATTTTCCATCTTTCAAGGCCCTCAAAGTGCTTCACATCAAAGAACCACTGACCCAGTGTACGCAGGCAGAGGGCAAAAGGGTTACGTGTTTTGCCCTATAGAGGGATTATTTGTTTATCAACTGGGGATATGGGCTCGCACCCGCTATGCAAAAGGGGCCGCTGCTGATTGACCAAGCTGTAACAACAAGTCGAGCCAGCGCAGTTGTTAGCGAACTGCAAGAGTTTATCTCTGTGTGAAAACAAAAGTTATAATAATTCAACATTTGTGAATGAAATTTGACCCTTCAACCCTGTTTCAAACTTCAGGAACCTGACGTGTGTCAAACAGACATGACAGAAAACAACTGCTTTCATCCCGTTTTGTTGTTTATATCAAAGAAATTTCCCAAGCTAACTAGACTGACAGCGTCTCTTTCTGCATGAGGCATGTGCACTAGAGTAGAAAGTGAGTGAAAAAACAATTTAAAATCACAAATTCAAAAGGATAAAGTTATCACAACTGCAATTTCTTTCTCAAACTACAAAAAATCCTGTGATTTTTTACCTCAAAACTGTTAAATATGTGTGAACAAGCATATCTTTAAATAGCTCACGTCATTGTTTTATTCATTTGTCTCTTCACTGACATATTTTCTCTTTGCTAATTTCCCAGGTGCTTAAAGTGTGAATTCAGAACACAATTCTATTTAATAAAATTAAATTCACAAATCCCTATTGCTCAAGGACACAACAGCTACCCAACTGTGACACCTGTGTTCAACAGCCTCAAATCCACTGACCAGATCCTGACTGGTTTAACTTCTGAGGTCTGACAGGATCAGGCTTTTGACAAGACCGCTTTATCCTTTTCCAACTCTTTTTTTTTTTTTTTGTTAAAGTTATGCTTTGCCAAGAATGAAAGGTCAAGATCAGTGTGCACAAAGTGAGGCCTGTGGACCAAACCTGCCTCTCAAAGAAGTTAAATTTACTTGTAAGAAGCATCTCTTTTGATTCAGATTTGCACAAAACATCAGTGTGACAGGAGATGTAAGTGTGTGTGGGCCTAAACCTGTTAATCTCCCCAAATTGAAGACATTACTATAATAGGGACGTTCACGGTGTCGTTACATGGTTATCATGTGACGCTTTGGTTGGCAAAACATTTAAAACGTAATTGATGCCACGCAAAACAAACACAAAAAAAGACAATACTTGTATCTAGTTGTGAGAGTCAGTTTGCTCACAGGTTTGACAAGAGCAATCCAAAGAGCTTCTTGTGTTCCTAAAAAGCCTACATCAAGAACAAAGCTTTGAATTTCGACATTTGGCTTTGTGCACGAAATGTCAGTTGGTTTGTTTAGATTCAAAATAGCAAACTTATGTACATACAAGCATTTCCTGTTAGCGTTAGCATTTAGATACAAACACGTCTCTTTTTAAAGTGTCCTATGGTGAATTATTCTTAACTATTCTACTCATATTTCACATGTTAGTTTGGAGAACATCTCTATAATGTCTGAGGGAAGCATTCCTGGTCCAGAGAGAGAAGCTCTGTTAGATAATAAATTAATACATTTTCTAACTTTCTTGTTACATCTACAGTCTTTTAAACCCATCAGAGGCGACTGTTCTAGTGATTTTAGAGTTGAATTGAATCCAATCAAATTTATACTCATATTTACTCACTCTGCAGTCCCAAAAGCCAGTTCAAAGTTGTGTTTCCTGTTTGCAGCTGAAAGAGTCGTGTAGTCGAACTCCGTCGGGAAGAAAGAGTGAACCAGAGCACAGAAGGCCAGGCCGTCGCTCCAGCTGGAGGAGAAGTTCTGGATGTCAATGTTCTACAAAAACACAAAATAAAACACATTAGGACCAGACACTACAGGCAAAATTAGTACCTAGTGCCTCCTCTTAAATTTCATTTCACTTCAGCTACTAGGTCAGGTATCGCAGGATTGCAGACGGTTCCTAAAAAAAGCAGGAAGTACAGTCGTCCAATCAGCGACCAGGAGCAGAGAGGTGTGTTTGGCTTGTAATACATATTTTTTACATTTTTGCAAGTAGACTGTAGCAAAAGTTTCACATTTTAAAACAGTATCGTAGCTTGAATGACAGCAAAACTGAGATCATCGTAAAAAAGAGTTAGCCAGAGAGAAAAACGATACAATTGATGTTTAGAAGAAGACAATCGATTTACAATGGACGTCCAAATGTAGCTGTTTTAGCTGACACTTTAATGTGGTTTCATAAAGTCTGTTCTTCTCACAACAGCTCCAGACAAAACAGTGGTGGTGCATTCTACTTTTGGGTCTGTCTTTGTGTCTGCTGCTGCAAGATTCTTTTAAAATCATGTCATTTCGGGCTATTTCTGCTTCAAATCAAACGGACATCTTGCTCTCTCCCTCTGAACGCATCTGTGAGTGTGTGTGGTGAATTTCTACTTAATAAAAGTCTGGGTTTGTCCGTAACCAAAACCACATGTGTCAGCTGGCAGAGTGAGCTCTGGAGGTCACAGAAGTGGAGTCTTTCCTTCAGTAAAACCAGTTCATTTTACTGCCAGCTTCAAGTGTAAAATACAATTCAATATGGCACAGGGATTTTATAAGGAAACTGAAGTCCTGGGTGGCAGACAAATATAAGTTTTAGACTCATAATTATAACTTGATTTAAAATTAAAAAGACAGATTTGCATTAAGGGCTGTCTTTAAAGTTATTGTTTTATTGTTGCCAGATAAAATTATGTAAAGTTTGTTTATATGTGGCTTGGACAAATAAACTTTGTAACTTGTAGCCAAAAAACATATTTCTAGGGTTGGGAAAAGACCTTGCGAGATCAAATTGTCATGATACTGTGCACACACGTAAAGAACGGACTCACGGTCTTGGGAATGTTCATAAAGGGTTCAGTTGTGTATCTTTGAGCAGCTGTAGTAAAAAGTCTCCTCCACATATAGACTTGTAGAGCACATAATCTGACAGAAAACAGTCTAAACTCTGTCTCAGTTTTAATTTCATATTGATAGGACAAATATTGATGGAGATAATTAGTCCTAAACATTGTAAAAATTAGCGCAAAAAAATACAATCAAATCTAAGCGGGTCGCGGACATCGCAGGAACAGCGCGATGTTTTTCACACTTAAGGAGGAACCAAAAAAAAAACCCAAAAAACCACAAAACAAAATTTAATAGACAAATATTTTGCCTAATGATTTAAAAATCCAAGGTTTATGAAATTCAACTATTGTAAGCTCTTCATGTATGGATTGTTCGTCTTTTTGCACGGTCAGTACCTGGTATCCGATGGTCTTTGAGCGACACCACTCCAGCAGCACCTGTTTGATGCTGCTGGCGCTGGAGACTCCGAAACTCTGAGAACGCTTCAGTTTGGGCTTCGAATCCACGGCTTTGGGACTCCTGAAACAAAGACGGGACAGCACACATATTAACCTGATTTATGACCATTTATCCACATGAAACAATAACTGGTGCAAAGTCCAGTATCTTTTTTCTCAGTGTAACAAAACAAACTTATATACTGATCAGTTTGGTACTGCTTTATAATCACTACATCTTAATTAATCTTAAAGGGCCAAGTAGAGCTACACTAGGGTCAAACAGGACTTGTGGAAACACCCCCGTCATTACTAGCCTAACTAAACTAAACTAAACTAAACTAAACTAAACTAAACATTTTCATCCATTAAACTGTCAATTGTTCACAATGAATATTGTCAGTGGTTCCCAACCTTTTTCGTTTTGAGTATCCCCTATGTCATGTGTTTTTTTTAGGGGTATTTTATCTTTACTCATTCATTTATAGTATAACCATTGCATTTTTTTTCTTTTAATATCTTTCATGTCAAAAATGGCCTCTTAGCTTGTAAAAATGTGCTGCAAATAATATTTTTGCATTACAATAGTTGCAATTCTTCCTGTCTTTTAAATCTGTAATAATTCCAAAGAACTCCCTGGAAAATTTCATGTTTGAAAAAGCAAGTGGCGGCGCGCAAAGGTGCAGCAGCCCGGAGGCTCACTGCAAATGTAATTCCCTTGTGCTCTAAATCTTTCTGTTCTGTTCAAATAATTGTTTAAGCTTTGTCTTTCCATTTGAAACCATGAATTATCAGAATGCAATCTAATAAATTCACACTTCTGTAATGACCCTTATTTAGCTCTGTTGTACTGTCGGTTTGTGCTTTGTATTGGTGTTTTTCCGTATGGTATGTGTATGACTGTATTGGTCGAGAGGAAAGTTGAGGATAGAATGAAACAGGAAGTATAGAAGTAGAGATTTATGGTTTAAAGGAGACATTACGTGTGTTGGTGGGAGAGTTTTAGAAAGAACCATGTATAAAAGAGAAGAGAATTCAATTTTACATGTGAAGGACACAAAGGAAGCTACAAAAAGTAAACTATAACCTACCTGTTAGTATTAGCTTCAGACTCTAGTTTCTCAAATATGGCGCGTCGAGCCTGAGCGCCGATGTTTCTGGGCAGAGTTTGAGATCGAACCAGCTCTCTTCTCCTCTCTCCTCCAGGACGCTCACTCACATCACTGTCACATCAAACATCATAGAGTTATGCATATTACTCATTACATATACTGTATTTGGATTATTATACTGTAGTATGTGTCTTCTTTGTTACCTGTCCAGTTGTGGAAGCCCAGAGTATGTGACGCACTTGGGTGGAGCCGAATTGGTCTTTTCTGTCACATTCAAAGCAGAAGTATGTTATTTTGTTGGAAACATGTCTTGTTTTACTTAATTGTTTAAGACATGTAAACTCACCTTGAAGCCGAGGAGATCCCAGAGTCCGAACAGGAGCTGGAGTCCATGTCTTTACTGCAGGAGCTAAAGAAAACCAGAGTCATCTAAACACTTAGATGTGATAATTGTATATTTTATGATAATGCAATGATCACAAGGCAAGTTTGGTTGTAAATTACTGATATTATAGTTTATTCCTAAATGCATAGAAAAAAACACATTAGGTCCCCTTTAAAAAGATCAACTTAAACAGGGACATTCGCAATGCATTTTTGGGGAAAGACTAGTATCACAAATAGAACTCCGGCTTTGTTTTTAATGAGGAAAAAAACTGAGCACTAATGACCAGGAATGACTCAGTCTCGATTAAAATGAAAATAATCTCACACAGAGTCATAAAAGTCTTACCTGGCGACTCGACTCTTGCAGGTGAGTGGTTGCCGTTTGGTGATTGGCTGAGAGGAGGACTGCCGCAGGGGCTGATGGGAGATCCCTGAGCTCTCACCTCTGCCGTCTTTGTGGTGGCCGTGATGGGCATGTGAGGCATCCGGACTGCAGGGGGCGCTGTGAGCAGGGCAGGTCTGTGGGAGGAGACAGCTTTCCATTCACCGCCACTGAATGATCTGGAAACATCGAAGGAATGACCTCTACATGTTTACTAGACAAAAGACAACTATAAACCTCATCAAAACAGCCCAACTGGGTTAAAACAAGTTAAATGTTTATTGAAATTTTTAATATGTTCATAATTATGTTCAATATGGAAATAATGAAGAGGAGATGAATGAGATGAAACAAGACATATTAACAAGTACAAAAGACATAGTTAAGGTTAAGGTTAAGGTTAAGGTTAAGGTACACTTTTATTGTCCCCGTAGGGAAATTTGTCCTCTACATTTGACATAGTATTTTAATAGAAAACTAAACATACACAACAGATATTGAACATGTTCTTACCTGTTGTATGTCCATTCTCCAGACTGCCATTGGTAGTGACTGCGTCGACTTCGATTGGCTCCTCTCGCTCGATGCTCTGCAACACACACAAGATACAAAAAATCTTGAAATTTGCTGAGTACCTTTACATTGACATCCTTTATTTTAAGAACTTAAAGTGCACGTAATAGGTTTTTACTTGGTAGATTAATGTTGTTATTATAAATGATGCTGCGTTCACACCGGACAGCGTCTTGGCGTATTTGCGTCCATTTTCAATGACAGTTTTGCATGAGAATAAGTTAGTGAAGAAAAGTTTGAAGGCATGTTTAAAATAACAGGAAGTAGAGCAAAGTTCTAAACTGAATTGACGATACACTAAGGAGTTGAGGGTATTTTCAAATTAAATATAAATTTTGGTAGCACTTTAAAAGACCTCCACGGTACCTACCAGTTAAGTACCATGTCAGTTACTAGTAACTAACAGTGACACTTACTAGTACTTACTCTGGTACTTACTGTGGTACTTACACTGGTACCTAGAGTGGTACTTTGAGTGGTACTTGTACCAGCAGTTACTGGTACATACCACTGGTACTTACTGTGGTATTTACACTGGTACTTACACTGGTACCTACAGTGGTACTTGCAACAGCAGTTACTGGTACATACCACTGGTAGTTACTGGTACTTACTGTGGTACATACACTGGTACTTACACTGGTACCTACAGTGGTACTTTGAGTGGTACTTGTACCAGCAGTTACTGGTACATACCACTGGTAGTTACTGGTACTTACTGTGGTACATACACTGGTACCTACAGTTACTGTGAGTGACTTGTACCAGCAGTTACTGGTACATACCACTGTATGACTGTGTACTTACTCTGACGACTTACACTGGTCACTTACCACTCGGTACCTATAGTTAGGTACTGTACCAGCAGTTACTGTACAAACACTGATTAGTTACTGTACTTACTGTGTACTTACTGTAGACTACATGGTACTATAAGGTGGTACTTGAGTCAGCAGGACTGGTAACTTACCAGTATGTCAACTATAGTACAGCTTACCCACCTTGTTAATAATCTGGCACACATGTTCAGTGGTGTGTATTATGACTAAATTAAAAAAGTAAGAGCTTATAAATTATGAATTAACAATAAAGCAAATGTTTAAAAAAGCACCAAACTGTTCCTTTGTTAGAGCACCAAAATATGTATTGACAAATACCAAAGTAATTATTTGTTTCAGTAAACAAAACAACAGGAAAACAATTGTACATACAATGTTAGCTTATTTCAAATAGTGATAAAACCATGATACAAATGTAAATGTTGGTATAGCAATGGTTACTTATACAGTAGTTGACCAAGTCAACTACTAGTAACACGACCTGTTCTAAGTGACACATACTTGGTATCTTGAGACTTATACAGTAGTACCGACAAATACTAGTAACAATCGACCTTTCAAAGTACACTACTCGGTAACTTCCTTGTACTTACTACAGCTAGTTGACCATTAAGCTAGGTAACACGACGTACGCTGCCATTCCTTACACTTGTCAACCATGCCCCACTCGGCCTCTGAGCTCTGAAGCTTCATCGTTCCACTCGGGCTTGTTGTTGTTGTTGATTGTTTGGTCGTCGTGTTGTGGCCGCTCGCCGTGACGGCAAGGTAAGAGTCACGTTACATGTCGCGACTCCGACAACTGGGAAACTGAAGTATGTGAAATTATTATTTTATTTGTTTTATCCTTTGAGAGAATCTGTTAAAAAACAGTAAACACGCCTCAAATAACTTCACACAAATCTCTTGACTATACTTGGTCGATTTTTGTCTCGTAAGATGCACCGTCACCGTTTAGAGTCCAAATAAGGACCATGTCCTCCTGCAACAAACAGAAACTAAACCAGGTCTGAATGACCGATGCGCTCTAAACCAGGTCTTAAACCAGGGGTCATATAAAGTGACCAGCTCCTCCCTGCCACACAAACAGAACTAAACCAGGTCTGACACCAGGTCTAACCAGAGTCGTAACCAGGTCTAAAGCATAGGTTCCAATAAGTAACCAGCTCTCTGCACAAACAGGACAAACCAGGTCTTTAAACCCAGGTCTGAACCAGGACTAAACCAGGTTGAACCAAGGTCCTAAACCACGGTCTAAACCAGGTCTGACCATGGTCTAACCAGGTCGTGAACCAGGTTCTAACCAGGTCTGAACCAGGATAAACCAGGTCTTGAACAAAGTCTAAAACCAGGTCAAATAACAGGTCTAAACCAGGTACCTGAAACACCAGTCTAAACCAGGACTAAACCAGGACTAGAACCAGGCCATAAAACCAGGTCTAAACCAGGAGGCTAAATCACTCATATACTATGGTCTGAACCAGGACAAACCAGGTCTGAACCAGGTCCCAAACCGGACCTCAAACAGGTCCTAAACCAGGTCTAAACAGGTCTGAACCAGGACTAACCAGGTCTGAACCAGGTCCTAAACCGGGACGGACTAAACAGGCTAACCAGGTCTAAACCAGGGTCTAAAACCGGAGGTCCCAATAGTGACCAGCTCTCCTGCCAACAAACAGAACTTAAACCAGTGTTCTAACCAGTCTAAACCAGGACTGAACACAGGCCTAAACCAGGTCTAAACCAGGTCTAAACCAGGTCTAAACCAAGGTCTAAACCAGGTTCTAAACCAGGGAACTGACACCCAGGTCTAAACCAGGTTAGAACCAGGTCTGGAAACCAGGACTGAAACCGGTTGTATCCAGGTCTAAAGCCAGGTCTAAACCAAGGATCTAAACCAGGTCTGAACCAGGGTCTAAACCAGGTCTAACCAGGTCTAAACCAGGTCTAAAACCGACTAAACCAGGTCTAAACCAGGTCTAAACCAAGGTCATAAAACCAGGTCTAACAGGACTGACAGGTTCTTAACAAGGTCTGAACCAGGTTCTAAACCAGGGGTACTATCTATCTATCTAGAAAAAATCATTCAGTTGTTTTAAGTTTTTCAGTTTAATATTTTCAGTCCTTTTTTCCTCCAGCGTAAACATATTAACAGAAATGTTTTTGTTTTTTTTTATAATACCAATAAAGACATTAAATTAAATGAACTAGATCATCTTTTAAGATATATAATATGTGTTATGTGTAAAAATGTCACTTACAGTTTGAGGTTCCTGTAGAGAAAATCAGCTCCCATCTCTTCCTGAACAGAAAGTCAAAACATATTTGTCAAAACCGATGGTTATAAATGAGCGAGAGTTTCTTCACATCTGAATAGAAACACTGTCCCTCGCTACTCGTGAACTGAGTTACGAAGGCTTGAAAAACACGTGGTTATCTCCACAATCCAGAGATACAGAGCTCATAAAGAGGACGCTAACGTTCACGCTTTTCGAGTAAAAAGCTACAGTCCTGTGAAATGCTTTATTTGAGTTAAAAGTACAAAGTAAACTGTGCTGCTTAGTGATGTGACGTGATGAACGACTTCTGATTTCTTTGAACGACTTCCTCCGTGGTGAAACAATGAGAGTTCGAGTCACAGAGAGTAGTAACGATTTATGTTTCCTCAATTCGAGAGGAAGCATACAGTCAAATACAGGTGACATAAAGGGAGCTTTTTCACTCAATGTATGTGCGAGTACAGAGACACAGAGCCGCGCGATCTTGCCCCTCTTAAGGGACTTAGCCACGTTAAGGACCGACGGTTAAGACAGTTATTCCTCTGTTGGCCTCTAGTGCGCTCTCTCCTAGAAGGGCTACGCCGTGGAGTTGCAGCAAGGTGTGCATGCCCGCCAGATGTGTAGGGGTATGCAATCTTCAGTTCAGTGTAGCTTAACAGTGGCACCCTTGACATATGAGACGATAGTCATAACCCGTCTGTGAGTCACGTAGGGAAAGGCGAGCTTGGTATTTAGTACAACTCTAATGCACGTTCCGAGTTGCGAAGTACCATCTCAGTACTTTGGGACTGATTGCAAACCTTACTGGTCAAAGGTACCCAACATGTTAAACTAATAGAAAGTTACTTATGGGTGTATAAAGTCTAATATACCTATAAAACAAATGTTGAGTGAGTTTAGATTCATGGGCCCGTAGTCCCATCTAAGGCCTACCAGCAGCCCCGAGCCGGATCGACTCGGCCTGGGCGCCTCACAGGGGTATGAGCCACAATTTCATCACAAGTTGTCGAGTGGCTTCTGGTCGTGGTGATGCTGAGAGCCAACAAACCGCAGAGCCGCATGAGACACGGTGCGCCTTTCTCCGCGGCTAATTGATTGACAGCCTCGTCAGGAAACACAGCACGTTCACCACTAAAACCACGCTTACGGGTTGACCAATGAATAGCAGATATGCAGAGATGACAGTAAGCTTGTGATACATGCAGCGGAGACAATGAGTAAAAAGCGATATGAGAACCATGGGGAATCAACGGTCACACTTTGCATTCACTGCAAGAGGACCAGGAAAAGGTAGTGAAGGAGGAAACGAACGAAAGCCATCGGATAAGTTGCCCACTGAGCACCTAGGTGCACCGCTGGGTGAGAAAAGAAGATAAGGTTTTCCCATGACAGAGAGGGAGAGAAGAGAGCAGCGAGAGAGGCTAAGAGAGAGAGAGAGGGGAGAGAAGTACTGCCAAGCCCAACCCTGCTTAGCTTCTTGAGATCTGACATCATGGCACGGTATGGCTACGACGGATACCAGCCATCACCAAAGTGACGTTAAATACCAGTATCAAGAGTACCAGTGAAAAAGACCCCAAAGTGAGGGCACGTACCACGAGAGAGGTAGAAAGTTGCCGGTGGAGGAAAGCGCTTTTGTAACGTTTGGAACACAGAGCTTTTTCTGTCACTAAAATTGCACAGTTCGAAGTGAATACCAGTGGTGTGCGAGCGTACCGCTCATGGGGTCTCCCACTTACGGGCCACCAGATAAGTGCGGGTACACTCAGAAATCTAACAGTAGAACCTCGAAACTCGGTCCCATAGCACCGTTCAGGTTCGGCACCACGACATTTAGTCCGCTGCCAAGGCTGGGCCACTGGGTCGGCTGCATTTTTGGGCCCGATTCTAAACTCTAACCCTTCAAATGACAACTCTTAAACAACTTTGTCTAAAAAATGTTATTTTCTTTTACTAAAGCCTGTCTGAGCCGAATAAAAACAAGAGAATCTTAGTTAATGTTAACATACAGGTTAGAGTGAACATTGAGGACAGTGTTAAGTTGTGAATGCATGCCATCTGCCACGGACAGAGCTCTTGAAGAATAAGCAAGGAGAGCACGGTGCTGCGTGAGGGTCCGGCCGTTCAAGCGCTTTTTGAGTCAGCAGCCGGGTCCGGCAGCGCACCCAGCGCTGGACGTTCTGACCAAAGGCAACCGTGAGTATCAAGAAGACTATAAACACCAGTGACACTAGTAATGCGTACCATACTACGCAACAGAACCATACTATTCTCCTGTCAATTTTTACTCTTCTTTGGCGGTGACCACTGTGAGTTGAGCAGGGAATGCTAGAGACTGTCGTCTCTCCTTAGTAAATAAAAGTTGTCTGCATAGTTTGATCCGTTACAGTCAAACTTATTGGTGGTGACAGCCACTAAAAGTGTGACCGAGTGGGCGATGAAATTCTAGGAGCTCGTGTCTGCTGAGTTGGCTCTCTCCTCTCTTCTAGTCCTCTGTTGCAATCCTCACTCGCCGACTCACGCCACTACAATCCATGCTGCCACGAAGGTCAACCCGCACTTACCCAATCCACAGGCTCTCTGCAGAAGGTCTCGGTCCAGAGAACTTCCCTTCTCTGCTCCGCTCGAGCGACTTGTGTACTCTTCTCCGTCGTTTCCTGCTTGCGCCAGAATGCCCTGAATACAGACGCCTGCGTCATGAACCGCACACAACTGCCTGATTTAAACACGAGCGCAGAAGAAGAATGCTATTATATATATTATATATATGTATGTAAAGAGGTTTGGCGTACAGCTGGGAAATGTTGTGAAACATTTTTATATCACAATTGCGTGAGCATGATCCACAATTTGATTTTAGTTTAATTCTGTGTAACTTTGTCTGCTTTGCTTATTTTTTTTAAAAGCTCTTTGAAGAATCTACACAATAGGGTAATACCAGACATTAGATTATATCCTACGCTCTCCTAAAATTATGCTTCTTTGATACACAGAACATCAGTACAGATGTGGAGTAAGTCCTTTGTTAGGACGTAGAACTGCACAATGACTCCAACTATCATTCCCTACGGTACCGATAAGAGCCTCAGAAACACAACTTCTAGTCTCAATTCTCTCAATTTCCACCCTCGCTACAATGCCTCCAACCGGGACCGAGCCGACTCGTAGTAGCTTCAAACCGTCGTATCTTATAATCGTGTCAAGTCAGCTCCTAGTCTCGTTCTCTAGTTGTTCAAGAACACGAACCATTAATGATAACGAGGACAGTACGCCACCTACGTCATTGAGATGTCACCATCTTTGTGTAATTAAACTTTTCACGGCACTGAGTACCACAATCATTTATTATATACAACAGCAACATTTTGTGACCTTTATGACTCTCAAATATAAGTGTGAGTTTAGGAGTCTTACTACAATATCCACTCCCAACGTGAGTTTCAAGAGACGAGTCACACATCTCAGGCTAACCTCAGTTTCATATTCTTTGTTCATTAGTATAATGTGTTAGATGTAATGACGTTATGGTTCCTCAGAATCGATAATTCAACACATGTTATATGTGATTGTTAAATATTAAAAACAAGTTTATAGATCATACACACTACACATCGTCTAAATCCTTTGAGACAAAGCCATGAAAGACATGTGGCTTGTTCGTGTCATCACCTAAAAAAGTTGATGCGACAATAGACTCTATGTTTGTTTGCATAACTATTATAATAATATAATACCAAATCTTTAAATGACTTATTGTCTCATCATTTCTATGATTGCACGAGATATGCTTGCATGAGTAGCCCATCATAAATCCGTGAGGCTAGTAGTTCTAAGATATTAATATTATCTGTGCCAAACATATGACGGACTAAACCATAAGTATCTATTGAATGAATTATGCTTTATCTATTGTAAGAGCGTACAAACAGAGACAATAGGTACTGTGTTGCTTAGTTGGTTCATCGTCTTGTCATATCAATTTTATAACTGATATTTGATTGTAGCAGCATCAAGCATCGAGGAATATGCACCAGTACAAGCTCGTGTACTTTTGCGATGTAATGCTCCCGACCGCTAGAGCAGCCTTAATGTTGTTTAGTCAGTAGTTAAGTGTTGGTCATTTAGCACGATCTAATCCAATATACAATGACTTGACGTAATATCAGAGAGTCATAAAACGAGTCGCAGTGCATTTCTGAAGCTCTAACTGCAATTACCGATAGCTGCAGAAACGGACTGTCGTGTGGTAAAGGAGTGTCAGACACAGAGCGGTCGCGAGTAGAAGGACACAAGTGCACAATACTGAGAAAGTAGAGCTCTTGCAAATCTATATTAAAGCTGATTTTGACACGTCGTTCATGTACTGGTTGACATAAACTAGCAGCCAAATGCATAAACAGCAACTTTATGTTGCGTTTCCAGCTATCACTAAATCTACACTCAACTACTCTAAGTGTGTATTAGCCTAGCCTCACCCGCAAGTGCTATCCAGCCTGGAATATGTCTGAGTGGTAGTTTGTAATATACAGCATACCAGAAAATAGTATCTGATAAGTAATATTATTGCTAAACATAATCGAAAAAATTAAGACTTAATAAATGTGGCATTAGGAGATTAAACCACAAAACTAATTGTTACTTAGGGCTGATGTCATTAATTATAAGACATTTGATCCTTAACTTTATAGTGTAGTTGATTGTTCGTGTTTGCACTGATTTAAGTGTACTAAAATTAATCAAATTTGGTTAGGAAAAATCATGGGCGCTGCCGACCAGAGTTATCAAAACATATTATTAGAGTCTATAATTCTCAAATTTTTAATAAAACTAGGGGCCAGGTTCTCAAACATGTTATCCAACATACACAGCTCTTCTCAAAGTTTTGTTACTGTAACTGAAAGGAGGCGAATCACACTCTCTCACTCTATGTAACACCATATATAGACAAACCAAATATGCCTCCTATAAATGACTAATAAAATTCTCTCACTTGTAAAATTCAGTACTAGACGCTCACGCTAACATTTTTGATGTGGGAGATTAAGACTAACACAGAACAGACAAACATAAACATTCTATCGAATTTCATTTGCTCGCAGAACTGAGTTTGTATTCAGGCAAAATGGGATAAGCAACATTTGTCACAGATATCAAAATACTCAGGTAAACTGATGACTGAATTATGTCAGCATGTCCTCGAGATATAAAAATTAGAGCAGCAGCAAAACAAAAGCACTGGAACAAAATTCATGCAAACAACACAAATACGCAAGAAACAATTTACAACTCTATCGGACTAAGCTACACACTGTTGAGGTCCCATCTATCATTGCTTATTCAGCCAACCATTTTTTAAGTACTTGATATCGGTACAAGTGAGAGGCCAGGATATTGGAATTAATAGTGCTCCATGGTGATACCACCGAGCTTTCAAGGCCATCATTATGTTCAGAATGGCCAAAGATTGACAAACGTGTGTAGGATAGCAAGTGCTAGGTTGATTCTGCGCTCGGTTACGTAGATCGCCGCCAATGTTTAAGCAGCACTTGGGAGCAGGTGTAACGATTTTCGTACCTTAGCGCACTAGTCCCTGCAATCCACCTGAATAATTGGATGGTACCTCTTTACTCTTGGCCTTGCTTTCAGTTGCCAGCAGGGCGGATGGCACGTAGGCCCCTCGCGAACTAGGAGAGAAGTGTTTTCGGCTATATGGCGCAGGACGCATCTCATCCAACGGTCTTCTTGGCAAAGGTACAGAACTGCGTTCTGCCGCAGTCTATCTCGTGTGCGAACGAGTGACATCTTCGTAGTCGACAACCAAGCAAAGTGGAGGATCATAGTCAGTGATTAGGAAGTGACCCAGGTAAACACTCCACTGATAGGGTTCTCGAGGAATGAGGTTTAAGGAGAAGTTTAGTGTCCCACCGCCAATACGTGGTTAAATCGTGGGGAGTTTTTCGGGCAAATGTCCATTACTTGAGTAAGTCATCAATGCTTTTCCCAAACTGAAACTGAATATCTTAATCTTACATTGTGCACAAATGACATTTACAGTATGTCAATACTTTGAATTGAAAGAAAAAAAAAAAATACTGTTATAGTACTGTATGTTCTCCAGCTAAAAAAAAAGTAATAGAAAAATCACAATCAGCTGTTTGACAAAGGGGCAAGTTGTCAGGCCTCCAACTAAAATGAATTGTAACTGTTTTAAGTAAGTGACAACAAGCTCGCACACTATACATCTATATCCATGCATTTTCTTCCACTTCATCCAGAGTCAGGTCACAGAGGCAGCAGTCTGAGCAGGAAGGCCCAGACTTCCCTGTTTACTAAACACACTTCCTCCAGCACTTTCAGGGACTACTGACAAATCTAGTCCTTGAGGTCTTCATCTAGCGGGACATGCCTGCAACACCTCCCCAGGGAGAAGTTATCCGGAACAGACGTTTGAGCCACCTCAACTGGCTCCTGATGTGATGTGGAGGAGCAGCGGTTCTACTCCGAGTTCCTCCAGTCAGTCTAAGATCCTCATCCTATTTCTTAGTGCCCAGCCACCCTTCAGCAGAAACTCATTTAGGTCGCAATCATATTTTTTCGGTCCCTATACAAAGCTCTTGGTCATAGGTAGAAGTTGGAATGGATATTCAATCGAGAGCTTTGCCTTCTTCACCACAATGGTCTGATACAGCGACCTCATCACCGCTGTCCTACTGATCCACCTGATCCACCTGATCTCCTTTTGGTTCAAGGACTTTCCACTAGGAGAGGGCAAGGCACCTTTTACCGGTCGTGAACTATGGCTTCAGATTTGGAGGAGTTGACTTTGATCTAAGCCACTTCACGCTCGGCTGCAAATCGTTCCAGAGCATCTTGCCTGGTTTGATGAAGCCATTAGAACAACATCACCCTTAAACAACAGAGATGAGATCCTCAAACCAAACACCTTCCCTGACTGACTAGAAATGATCTGCTCTGAAATTAACTTTCACACTACATCTGGCACCATCAGCTTTACCTTATTTGCCACGACCAAAAAACAACAACTTTTGGGTTTATAGAAACTGTTTGAGTAAATGTATCCAGTCATTTCCACTTCTGCGAGCAGCTGGTTACAATTGAGACTTGGACGTTCACGAGGAGGGGAAAATGAGGATTATTTCACTGCATGTTGATGTATGAGACTCGCCACATTGTTTACATAACGTCATAACATTTGGACGCGACACAACTGCAGCTGGTCTGATCACTGATGCTAATGGAAAACCACTTAATCCTGGAGAAAACACAGGAAGATCAGAATGACTTTTTAAGTGGTTTATTTGGGTTGCTTTTTAGACAAACTCCAAATCTTTCACCTTAAAGGGTCACATAAGGTAAACTATGCTGCTTATAATAATAAGCTTCAAATCCATATTACACCCAATAAAATACCTGGAGTTTGCTTTAATCTCATAACGCGGACATATTGTTTGAGTTTGTTTTGGGTATTTAGGGTGAAAAGCAAGATCACGCCTTTACCTTAGTTAACACTTCACCAAAAGTTTTGACAAGTAATGCCTGGTATAGATACTGGATTTATACATTTCTACCGCTTGTTCCCTTTAGGATAGCAGTTGACTGGAGCCTATCCCTCACTGGGACTTTGGGCCTTAAGCGGGGAAAACCCTGGACAGTGGTCAACTTGTCGCAGAGTGTGACAGAAAACCTTTCTCTCATTCAGAGGGGAAATTTACAGTGATGCCCAATGGAGCTCAACAGTGGAAGATCGCCCTGGTTTCAGATGTAAATTCTCAATTGTAAAGTGCCGTATAAGCTTTTCTAAAAATTCAAATATTCATTCATTCATTCATTCAAAATTCAAAGACATGTTGAGGGCTAACCAGCCATGTGTTAACTCAGATCCACAGCGCGATTGTTTTCAGTTTAAAAAGCACATCTATAACTTGAAATTCAGCAAAATGTCTTAAAAACTTCGAAGGTTATAAAGCTGAAAAAACAGATTTTAAACAAAAATGTAGGTCTTATGCTCCTGGCTCACATAGCTGATTAGCCCTGAGGACATTTTCAAACTTTTAATATATAAATTTTTTGAAACGTTTATGGGGATATAACATGGAGCTTGTTGAACCAGGAAGTGTGAGGTCCCTGTTGTGCCTAACCTAAACATGCATGTTTTTGGAGGTGCGAGGAAACCGGAGAACCTGGAGAAAACCCATAATGACATGGGGACAACATGCAAAGTCCACCCAGAGAGATTGTGAGACCTGGAAGTCGAACCCATGATCTCCGTATTGTGAAGCCAGAGTTTCAAGACGGCTGTGCAGTTGATCAAATATCAATAAAATTATAACTTAAGGGTGATTATTTCACCTTTTATTTATTTGTAAAGGGAGAATATATAACAATAACGTTGTGCATAAACATGTAAAGATTGTACTTAATGTGGCTAATTTCTAACCAGGTTGTTGCCACCTAGTGCCTTCGCTCAATGTCAGGTCACTCCAGACTCTCGGTCAGGTATGGCAAAACTACTGCAGACGGTTCTCAAAAAACAGGAAGTACAATCGACCATTCAGTGAACAGAGATGAAGTGGTATTCTGGCCAGAACCAACCTGAGTTGAGATAACAGACTGTTCTACTTATATATTTTATTTTATGTTTTTTATTTTATGGAATGGCCCTTGAAATGTGGCATCTTGTTTTCAAGGGGTCCAAAACATAAAACACACAACAATACATCATAATAAACACAGTACACAAAACAACATTTAAAATACAAACAAAACAAGACAAGACAAGACAAACTTGCTTGCTCCTACACCTCTCCACGCTCCTGCCAATGCACGGATACAGAACACGGAAAGAACACAACCAGGGATGTCAGTCAGTCAGTCAATCAGTAACTATTGTTGTCAAGTCAAGTCACAGAATTGCACAAAAGGGCAATAATGGGAAGAACACCCCGAGAACAAATGTTTGCTCCTGCTTTTTTTTTTACTGACAAACTGAACATCAAATATTAACTCTGATATTAATATTGTGCCTTCAATTTGTACGTTTACTTTAACAATCGATCACATTTTGCACTCGACTTCCTGGACTACACTTGTGTATTCAGACACAGCGATTGGTTAAAGCAAAAAAGTACCTGGCTGTCTAACAGAGAGAACAAAAATCAGACGGTTTAAGTAAACTGTAAATGGATAACAAAACATATCCAATTTGAGACCGTAAGATCAATATAAAGTACATTTACGTCATTAAAAGTTGCTCACATATTGGAAAGCCTTTCACAGATTTTCATGATTCTGGGCATAATTCAAATAATAAAACAATCAAGCAAGAATACACATTATGGGCAATAAGTTCTTGTTTTTGAATGTGATAATGTGCTGGTCAGATGGTGGTCAAGAGCTAGTTTTTCCAATTAATAACATTATACATTGTCATGAACTTGAGTAAATTAGTGTATAGTGGACCCATTCACTTTGCATTACAACAAAACACTGCCTTTACACAACATTTTCAATTCAGCTGCCCTCCATCTGTATTTCCTGTGCCACTGTGCACCTCTGACTGAAATGTGAAAGTAATTAAGCTGGTCTGGGATTGTGCCATTGTATTTGCTGTTATGAAATGGAAAATACAGAACTGCATGATGGGAAAGTGCCCGAGAGAAAGAGAGAGGTGGGAACAGCTGGTTATCTGATGGAGCGTTTGGGACGGGGGCTTCCCAGAGTCCAGCGCTGGTGTGAGGGGAACCTGATAGCAGCGGGACAGGTCAGTGGTTCCTGTAAAGTCTCTGGCAGCACACAGAGATACGCTGCACTTCACACCACATCTGAGGAGGAGCAGGGTCACTTCTTAAGCATTTACCGAAGCTCGCCAAGATAATCTGCTGCCGGGGTTTGTTTGTGGTTTGTTTGGTCTGTAGTAAACATCTCTTTCTTTGCAAAAAAAAAAAAAATAATCTTATGCTCTAAAATGTGAATAGGTCCCTCCTTTCACAAAACTAGTTAGTCTCAATGTTCTGTAGTGCTGCAAGGATTTACACAGTGCTGCAAGGATATACACAGAAAATATCATCTTAAATGAGAAAGTGAGAATAACGCCTGAAATAAGCAGAATTTAACAGATTTTGAGAAGATTTTGACTGGCTTAAAAAACTGAAACAAGCATAAAATATGAAAAACACACATTTATTCTCACTTGAAATCAGCAAAAATGCTTCTGTACTTGGAATAAGAGCTAAATGTACGTGTTCTATTGGCAAATCGTCAAGATAGATACTCAAAATATTGTCATAGATACCTAATTCAACCATATATCTGAAGATTTATGGTTGAATTAGGATAAAACACACAGTCCTGTCAAATACAGTCAAAAGTTTTAGCTTCAGAGCATTGGCCACACCACCTTTTAGTCGATTGATCGGTCGATGGGACAGGATTTTAGTCGACCAATAATTTCTCTGGTCGGCTACAGCTCTAATGTTCTGACTAAATATTTGACCCAAAACTGCCCTCACAAGACACAAGCTCAGAGGTTTTCAGGCTGAATTCCAAATCATAGGGAAAAAATGCAGCTAAACAAGATTTCCATGTAAAAAAATTCTGAATAAATTTGCATTGGGTATTCCAACAAATAAAAAATTGGCAACTAGTGATTAATTGACCAAAATATCACCTTCTACACTTATTTGAACATTTCCATTTAAAGGTTGTATGGAGGATTTTTCAAATCCAACAGCTGTTCGTTGTTTATCAAATGATGCACATGTGTTTCTCCTCCCAGGGCCACGCCCTTCGCTGCAACTGGGCCAATGAGTTACTTAGGAACACTGAAGGTTTGGTTGACAGGTTAACGAGGTACCTCGTTATCTATTGGTCAACGTTTTACTGGCATCATCATGTCCACAGTTTATATATTTTTATAATTCTTTTTTCGTTTAGCATAAGTACAAGGCTGTTACAAATCTATGCAACTGTTTTTGATCAAGACTGAAAACAAACAATTTTTTTGAAAATCCTCCATACAACCTTTAAACAACTTTTTTAAGCATTCTTTACTATAAACAATATACTCAATATTCAATTTTTGCATATCTTCAAAACAACTATAACAATATAATCTAAAATCCGATATAGTATTGCCCAGCTCTAGTGTTTACATTTGTGTTCTTAATGCAAATTACAAAAATGAACAAAAAGACAGGGTAAATAGCCTATATTTTACAGAAACATTCCAAAGATCATGGTCTAGTCCTCCACTTGTCTGTATGGATTTGAACATGACCCTCGGGGAAAAATAATTGCCCACTTCTGGACTATTTGTAATGCCTTGTGTCCAAGGGTTCACTTTAGGAACAAAACAACCACACAGATTTATGAGGATTTCCATGAGAACACTGGTGTAATGACATGACGCAGACCTCTGCAGTCTCCGGGCAAAACACACTTCTTGAGGATACTTTCCAGAGACTTGTGTACAAGCTTTTGGTTTTAAAGAGAAGCTAACCCCCAAGCTCAACACAAACATTTTAAACACAGCTAGCAAAGAGGGGCTGATGGTGGAGAGCAGCAAAGTGTTTGGTTTGACAGCAGGTGTTTGTAATCAGCACAAAACATATTAGTCATGCAACTATACAAAACAAGACATGACATTAGCCTTTGGAGTGAGACTGTCAGTTTGGGACTAATTTGACCCAAGACTGCTAATTTGTTCAATTTGACCTAAAACATTAAAAAAGTAAATAACACACTGGCCTATTTTAAGAGCCAAAATGGTGTTTGTAACTTCACTTGCTTGCAGCCGATCAAGACTCAATCTTCATCACACTTGTGTTAAAGGTTTGGTTATTATAGTGATGAACCAAACTGCACTTTCTAACCTTTTGACCAAAAAACAACAATCCTACCACTACCTTACCTTTACCTTAGTCAGGGGTTCCCAAATCTTTCAGACCGGGACCCCCCAAATAGCCTTGCAACCAACTCGTGACACCCGAAGCAAAATGAAATGTTGGTAATAATTTCAAGTTGAAAATGTATTTATTTAAGTGGTTTCTTGCTTTCTATACAATTCAATCAAGTTTAGAGCTTTCAAAAAACTGATCAAATTCCTTATATTGATCGATCTCAATCGATTTGATTTTGTTTAACCTTTTCAAAAACAAATGAAAAATGCACTCATGTACATAAACGAAACAAAAACTTGTATAATGTCCCAAT
This sequence comes from Mugilogobius chulae, assembly GCA_038363315.1. Classification (NCBI taxonomy): domain Eukaryota; kingdom Metazoa; phylum Chordata; class Actinopteri; order Gobiiformes; family Gobiidae; genus Mugilogobius; species Mugilogobius chulae. The sequence continues at coordinate 26,173,475 of CM076415.1, forward strand.
TTTATTCAATTTTTTGATACTATATATCAACATTCTACCTCAAAGTTTGACTTTTGCTTCAAACTACACCGTTTTATTGACAAAAAAATCGATTTTTCGATTAATGGCCCAGCCCAGATTTTGTTTTGTGATGCCCACTTTGGAAACACTGCCTTAAATGATAAACATTTAAGCATCTTTAAAAAAAAAATTTGGCCGAGAGGTTGAATATTGTCACAAAAAGCTGTTTCTTTAGCTGTATTTTCTCATAATATGGCATAAAATGTATTTATCTATATTCACAAAGTATGATTATATCTTTCTATATAGTAGTAGTATAGTGGTGTAGAGTAGTGTAGTTGACACAGTGCACCTTTAATAAAAAAATTGAACCATATGATTCTTTAAGTGTTTTACCAAAAATATTGAATTACATTGTAAGTTTTTATTTTCATATGCACTTTAATGCAGTTTTTAAATCACATTACTGAACTCAATGGTGACCGTGTTTAACCTGCTTTTAATTTCTGCGCTTTTTGCTTATCGTGCATTACATAAGTGTGCCTTCTGGAGTGTTTTCTTGAGAAATTCGATAGCAGCTATATGCCCTGTTCATAAATGTGAGCTCACTGTGCTCAACAAAGACTAATATTATCACCACATTATCGTCCGCAGTTCAAATATTTGGACAGAGATAAGAGACGATACAGGCCTGAGCAAACACTAACTACGCTGGTCTCAGATACAGAAGAACAGAGAAACCCCTGGAACTGCACCTCATGTATTTATTACATAGTTTGACAAAGAACATTTTAAATCATTCTTGTGCAAAATGATTATATATAAAAAGTCTCTCTGAAATGTCTATCTCACAAGATGTTAATAGTGCATCATGAGCATGTTTTATTTTTATTATACGGCATCTCTTTTTAACACTGGAGATCAGAGTGGCTATTTTCTTAGCGTCTTATAGACACATGTTTTGGTTGAAGTCACGGCTAAGTTCAGGTCTGAAGTTCAGGTCCGGCCCTGGGCATAGGCGAACTTGGCGTTTTTTCAACTTAAGGCCCGGAGGCAAAATTGGCCCTCCAAAGATCTGATCTGGCCTTCAACCCATCTTTTAAATGTTGCAGTTACATACTATTTCTTGTTTACAGGGTTGATTCTGGGTGTATCTTAGACCTGAGTTAGTGTCATTTCAGTTTTTGTGTAATTCTGCCTTAGATCTGACCTGGTTTTGGCTTAAGGATGATTGGTTCAGACTCAGCTATGATCTAGTCCTTGTTTAAATTTGGTTCAGTTTGGACATTTTGTAAAGCAATTATTATCAAACAGGCTGATAGCAGTGACTAATTTAGGCAACATTGGTCATGTGCCGAGGAACTTCGGCCCAGTGGCCATCGGCTCTCTGAAGAATCTGGCCCTTGGTAATAATAAGTTGAATAGCCCTGGCCTAGGGTATATCTGGTGGTAAAAACGACAAATTTGCAGCCCTAATAAAATAAAATAAAATGTCATTCTCCCACTCATTAGCTATTTGCCAGTTTTTATTTCGTATCACTAGAACACATATTCATTGGGTTATGACCACAAATAGCTGATGAACTTATACAACTGCGGCGACTGAAGCCTCATAAAACATGAGGTTATTTGTCCTGGCCAAAGTTTGAAGCTTATTCCTGTTCACAAAATCCTGCGCGAGAATGAAGCTTATTGGCAGTGTTCAACACTGCAGAGGGAGCAGTGGCAGAGATTTTAGTTCAAAATTACACATAAAAGTAACAATTGTAAAAGATGCATTAATTGGTCAAAAATAATCCACATTATAGAATTAGAGAACATCTATTTTCTTCATAAATTAACATTTATCTCTTTGTTTTCAACACTTAATAATATGTGCCTATATAAAACATTTTTTTAGACTTCAAAATAGAAATCTTGCTTATAGTGCACTGAAAGGACTGCTGAAGTAACAAAAATGGGTAAAGGATACGTGGTATACACTTCCAAAAGTTATGGATCACTCCTGAACAAATGAGGAATTACGCTGACTAATTATGACTCATGATTTATATGTTTATTTAAATCTTGTTTCCAGTTTATTTAAAGGCACTACATCTACATTTTCTTTCTTTTTTTGAAAACACAGATATAATATCATGGTATCTACTGTATCCGATTAAAAAAAAATGTAATGTTCGCAGTGTGGCATACATCTTACCTAACCCTTATTCTTTGATCACAAGTATACAGCATCAAAGGACAGTCAATAAACAACTTATTTTTAGCTAACTTTTACTATTGTGCTCTAACATAACTCTGTATCAGCAATCGAGCGTCTTTGTTGTTGATAATCTTTGTGCAGAAGTGTGTTAGAGCCACATTTCGGGCCATTATCAGGGCTTAGCTGTTCTGCTCAGTGGATCAGCTGCTGCTCTTTGGTCACGTTCGCTTTCATCCTGTATCAGAGCCAGCTTCAGATAAACGGCCAAAAGTAGAAGCAGCGTATCTCGTGGCCAGTGACAGATGAAACTGTTGCGTGAAGATGAGCTTAAGAAACGGTTGAATCGAGTTGTTAGGAAGCTGTGAACTCCAAAACATTAAAGGCAGACCTACAGTATCCCCTTCTTCTTTTGGACTATGGATGGAAGTTAGCCTTTAGCATCATTTGGTGCATTTGTGGCGCTAGCTGTTCATATCCTTTACTCAAGTGAATCTATGCTTGACCTATATCCAAAGACTTGCACACACATCACTCTCCACTTAGTTATTTCTGCAATATTTCTGTAGCAAGTTGTTATAACCTGCTGCATTCATAAAATTGACGTAAGGCCAAAAGGCAGACCTACAGTAATGCTGCGTAAAGAGTCTTTCACACCAACACAACCCCAAGTCGCTGTCAGTAGGGTGGAGCAACGCAGCGTCTGTTCAAGTCTCGTGTTGGTGTGTAGAACATTCACACCAACACAAACTTTTGTGAGCATGCGTGTGATGTAATGCTTAATGAAAATGATAAAACATAAGTTGCATGCGAGTAGTTGTCAAACTCTAATGGAAAACATCAAATGGATTAAGTTCAACTTCTATTTCCTACCACAGTCCAGCCTTCGTTCTGCGGTCATTGCAACTCCTCCATCTTTGTTTTCCTCGGACCAAATCCACTGACCTCCGTACCATTCGAACCCGTGTATAACAACAATTCATGCATGGCTAAATACTGTTTTTCTGTAAGCGTCATCTTCAGTTTTCCACATGATTTACTTGTGCATTGATTTGCTGGTTCTCCTCTAGCCACACATCAATCAAACAGCTGCATTTGCAGCAACTGACAACAACTGGCAACGCAGATTCTACAAGCAAGTCTTCAAAACCTCGCCTCCAAGACCTGCTCCGCTCTTCTCTGACCCCCGACAACCCTATTCACACCAATATACACCAAACACAGATCGTTCAGACGGGAAACCCGCGGCTTGGTGTGAAGGATTTTCAACACAGAAGCAACCAGACATTAAAGGTGCTATACCCAATTTTTGCTTCCTTAAAAAATGCAAACAAGCAACAGACCAACTTAGTCCCTTTAAAGTAGGAATTCTGCATCAAGCCACTCCAGGCTGTCTGTCTGCACACTCTCCTTTTCTCATAAATTTCAAAAGCTTGGAAAATTGGAAAAATCTGTACCAACAGCAGTGGCATAAAATAATGCAGAGAGATATCAGTTTGGATTTTCTAGGCTTATCTCTGTATTTACTGGATTGTATTTGAATTAACTAAAGGGATTGAGTGCAGTATTGTGAGCTAAAATGTCAGAAATATAGCATAATGATCAACAGATCGACTTGCTCATTGCTCATTTTTCTCATTACAATCGTGACATTCTGTGTGTGTCGATGCGTGGGCTCGGCGTGTGTGTGTGCGTTGACCTTTACAGACTTTACAATTAACCACATGTTTATCAGCATTTTCTATTGATTTCAGATAGTGTTTGCAACCAAAAAGCAGTATTTGTTTGGTTCAACTCCAGACTAATTAATAATGTCATGTCTTGTAGCAAAACAATTCACCAGGTTTGATTGGGAAAAGTTGCTTCCACAGTTTGGAATCCTGTTTGACTGATATCTTTGGGTTTTGATCTATTTTGTGCATTAATATTACATAACAAAAAGCGAGAACCTTCCAAACATTTGCAGAAGTCTTGTTAATATCTCATAACAGCTTCATAATGTGTGCAGGAGTCCACTTTGGGAGCATAGCAATAGTTATGTTTGTGCGTGTCAGTGAACCATAAAACTGACCCTGACTGAATATTAGTTACCACAGCGACTCACACTGTTTGCATAAAGTGGCCCATCTCTCTTCTATCTAAATATCCAAATGCACAAATGCAAATAGCACGACGGCCCTGCTGAAAGGTTACAGAGAAAGGGCTTTGTGGAGCTGTCAGAACTGTGCTTAATCACAAACGGATAATAAAGCAGCTGAGAGACTGACTGAGAGAGGGTCAATGTTGGGCTTGTTTTGTCTTTTGTGAAGCTGCAGTTTATGTCAGCTGTCAGTTTAGCAAACAAACAACTCTACTGCGATACAAATCTACTTCCTGTATTATTAGAACGTTTGGCAATGGAGCTCAACAGTGCAAGATCGCCCTGGTTCTGGAAGTTATTTGCCCCATGTTAAAGTGCCATAGGCTTTTCGAAAAATTCATATAATAAGAGTTTAAAGACATATCACGGGCTAGCCAGCTATGTGCTAACTCAGATCCACAGCGCAATTGTTTTCAGTCTAAAAAGCACATCAAGGACTCGGCAAAATGTCGTAATAACTTCGTAGTTTATAAAGTTGAAAAAACAACTTTTAAACAATAATGTAGGTCTTATGCTCGTGACTCACCACACCACTTCTAATATATTTTTTTATCGAATCCCCTGGCAATTTAACATGGGGTCCGAGATTTTGGAACCAGAAAAAGGTCACTGTTGAGCTTATTGTGATTTTGATTCTGTGAGGCTGTGGGTCAAACTCGATTCTAGCCTGAAGTCGGCTCCACACCAGAGGTCTTGTCTTGCACTTGCATCACGGTGCAGGACAGAGACGCCACACACTTGAGTTCAGTGGTGATTTTCTACTGAGCAGAAGTCACATGATCGCCGCCAGTTTTGCCAAAAATCTTGTATTCAAGTCACTTTGCAACTAATCGATTAATCGAAAGAATAATCGCCCAACTAATCGAATCAAAATAATCGTTTGTTGCAGCCCTAAATATAAATTATAGTTTTACATGAATCAAGGAAAGTTTGAAAACATGTAGAAAATAAGTGGATTAGACTTCTGAAGACATCAAGCTAGGGAAACAAGAACATTTTGCATTCATTTTTACGAGGCTGTAAAGATAAATTCAACAAAATTAGTTTGTTCTCGTGTATTTTTGTTTCTCAGGAAAACAAATCTATTACATTAGAGGAGTTTTGGGCCATTTTATTACTTGGTCGCTAGGCAACTTTGTAAATGACATCATCATTCATGAACAGAAAGTGCATTGTTAATCCTAAAAATGGCTAAACCGGGATGAAAGTTGTAAAATTTTTTAATAAAAGCTTCTAATTTTATTCTAATGATCTCACCTTTGTTTTTGTGAAATTACTAGTTCAATGTAGCTTAACGTGTCATAGGCAGGTAAGTACGTAATTTAGTAATTAAGCAAGAATCTACAAGAAATACGCAGCTAAAACCCATAACAAAAGACCTATAGGCCTGAACTTTAATACAATATGACATTTTTCAAGGCACCTCCATTTATCAGCGGAAATAGTTTCAGACAGAGAGAAGCTGCCCTGTCATTTCCACCAGGTCTGCCACACACCTGTTCTTATACATTCACAAAACCTGCAATTTCTCAGCAAAAAACTCACCGGCGACGAGAAACCGTTTGGGCCCAAAATGTCAAAAATATGCAGGTCCTTTGAAGAGAGCAGATATAAAAGTGTAATTATGGGACGAACAGACACGATTTCACATGTGTTTTTACTGTAAATGTGGTGTTTAACGTAGAAGGCTAATTCATACGTTTGACATGGGCACGCGGAGATAACCACCAGTCTGGCGAATGTGGTGTAGAAAGATACAAGCTGTAAGATGTAGGTCAGTTTTCACTTGTTAAAGACACAAAGAGATACAGTAACACAATTACCTTCTGTTCATGAGAGTTGTTTGTGCTTTTTTCTATACAGTCTGCTTCACAATTTTAGAAAATAGTCTTGTTCTAGCACATTTTTTAGAAATATTTTGAATATATTTGTTTTGGGGTAGAAAGTAAAGATGTCTTAAGGCAAGATTATGCAGCAAGTCCATGTTTTTCTTATTAATATTAATTTTTAATGACACAAGAAGAACCTACCCCTTCGGACAGTAACCCCATAACTTTCTTTACAAAACAAGTAAGTAGTACTAAATACACTAATGGTAAATTGTGTCTGGGCAATTATTGTTCCCTGAAGGCAATTTAAACTTATTCTAACCCAGACAAATGGTGGAGGGCCGGTTCGCAGTTAATAGTGTGCTGTGCAGCACATTTTTTGTAAAACAGGCTTTTTAATCTATTTTGACCATTTATTATGATAAATATATTAGGGCTGGGTATTGCCAGAGGTAAGTATCTTACAAATAAGCCATTGTTCAGCTCAATGGATTCAGCCTTAAAGTTGCAGTCCAGGTTCAAAAGTGTAAATTATATGAATTTAAGTATCCCGATTCGTTTCCCAATACACCTCAATGAGCTTGTCACTATATATCCCAGTATCGATACATTGAGTACAGCCCTAATAAATATTACATCAAGCAAAGATACATGGTCCATAGCTAAATCAATAAAACAAAAAAAAAAGAAAGAAATTTAATGAGTAACTCTAATGCTCAAAAGTGTGCCAAGGCCATGAACAGCAGTTGACCAAAGTCTGCTCTATTTATATAGCACTTTCTACCTTTCAAAGCACTCAAAGCACTTTACAATCAAGGATCCACTCACCCAGGGCAACAGAAACTGAGACATTGTGGTTTAAGAATCTTTTACAAAAACACAACAACAGTCCACTCTTGTCGTTCCACTGTGGCACCTGGTGTTCTAGCTGTCTCCCATCCAAGTACTAACCAGGACCTAACTTTCTTTGCTTCTGAGATCTGGCGACATCAGGCGATAACAAGCAGGTATGGTTAGTTAGAAAACTAAACAATGACTTCTATCAAGGCTCTGACCTCTTTTAAAGTGCTCCATAGGTTTGCACCAGTTGACACTCTTTATATCTTGTGATTTCGGCGAGCTATTAGCAACTGCTAACGGCAATAGAAACAATAAGAGATCGCTAATGCTAATGGTTAACAAAACAAAAGCAATGGATCACCCCAGAGTCATGGAAGTATATCATATGCCCGGAGTCTTTCCTGCAATAACCTTCTGTGGAAAGCAGCACAAAATAATGACACACAGGTGCAGTCTGTAGTTCTCCACTTTCTTCATAATTGATTGACACAAATTATACAACATTTTTATCAATGTTGTGGTAAGTCACCTCCTGTACTTTTCTGCAAATTACATTGTCATACTCATAGTACTTAAAGCTTTTCTCTTGCACTTTTATCCAGTAAATACAGTAAATATCAGGCCATTGACTTGTGGTAAGTCACCTCCTGTACTTTTCTGCAAATTACATTGTCATACTCATAGTACTTAAAGCTTTTCTCTTGCACTTTTATCCAGTAAATACAGTAAATATCAGGCCACTGACTTACGGGAGACTTACTAACATCATATCATGCTCACATTCAGTAACTGCACATGGATCTGGGAGTCGCTAGCCATTCTTTAAAATGAGCTTTTTAAAGAGAGTTTTCACTGAAAATGGACCTTCATGGACAGGCACAATACTCAAGTCCTCAAGATGCGCGAGCTGTCGTTTTTGTTTACTAACAGTGAATGGGTCTATTAGAAGAAAGAACACAAGTATTATTAATTATGAGTAAAAGAAAATGGGTTAAGAACACACTTTAAACATACATCTGCCACAAGAGTAAGTTCTCCTCTGTCAGACCAATATCGTATCAACTGCATGTGTAAGTTCTTAAAAATGCAGTAGTAAGTTGAGGTCACGAGTCCTTGAGAACTGGGTCAGTAATGTGAAGAAAAGCTCTCATTTTCATCCTCCAGAAAGAGTTTTTTATCTTTAACATGTGGCAACAATAGAGCTGCTGTCCTCCCCCATTTGTCCTGGTCCTTCAGAGTTTGGAGAGAGTTCATATCATAACACAGACTATAGCTTAACGTAAAGACACACTAATATTAGCTTATACGTCCTGGTTTGTGTATTTTTACTGTAGACACAGGCTTGTTTATGAGTTTCATGATACCACTTTTCATGTCCAAAGTAAAACAATTTGTACTTATTATTTGTAACATAAATAAAATTGTTGTAGTTTTGTTCTGCTTAGCACACTTGTTTTTCTTTCATTTTAAGAAAGTGTGGTTTACTGAAATTCGAGTTAATGTCAGAATTATGAGGTTATGGAATCAGCTCACACACTATGATAACAACAATAAAACTATAGCTATAATCGTGAGAAACATAGATGCAAGTTTAGTTTTAAAGCAGCTCACCTTATGCCATCACTTTATTTGCAGTGTTCAAGGTGAATAGACTTCACAAACTATATCTCATTTTGTTCTGTAAAATCTAGGACGTAACATGACATATTGTCACATCTGTACTCGAGCTAGCTTCTGAAAGTTGTAAAAGTGCTTCTAATTTCAAACTGCATTTGAAATTAGAAGCACTTTGGCTCAAACTGCATTTGGTGAGTGAACGTGGAACGTGGACTGAAATAAAAATTTTGATTTCACGAAGTTTATTGATATAAATGAGAATGTATCTAATGTTATAGAAATGTCAAAAACGTATAAACTGCACATTAGATTGTTCATAATGCAAAAATATCTAGACTGAAAAAATTAAATTTGGTCCCATGACAGTCTTTGGTTGTAGTTGTACGTGAGACCAGTCTTGATCTTCAGACCAGCTTTTTAAGGTCTTGGTCTCGTCTTGGACTCAAGCACATTTGTTGCTTGGAAAATCCAGACGATATATTAAAAATATATCGTCTGGCCACCGTGCCCCTCTTTTGGAGTTCTGTAGCCATGATTGACAGATTAATTAGCCAATCAGAGACACGCATCTTCCGCCGTGTAAAATCCAACATGGCTGCTCCCGACGAAAAAAATATCATGTGGAACTACAAAACATCACGGATTTCTGCAGAATCAATGAGCGAAGCAAAAAACAATTTTAATGTGAGGTGAGTGAAGTTAGATTTTGGTCTAAATGACAGACGACCAATCAGCTCCTTTGTTTCATCTGTGTCACGCAAATAAGCTAACCTGATTGCCCGGTACGATGTAGATTTGATCTGAAACGCAGGCGGAGGGCATGGCGACCAGACCCACTCTTTGCAGTTTGCTGAAGTGTGGGTTCTGGATCCCAGGCAAGCACGTTTGTACTTGGTCTTATCTTGGGCTCAGTCTTGGGCACTGAGACCACATTTCATTGCCACCATGCTCTGGTAAACTTGCACCAGGAGTGCAGTGACCTGTCCCACTCACAGACTGCATTAAGCACTGCTCATAAGGCCCTGTAGACACTGATAATTGCATAAAATTACAAAGATGGTCATAATTTGGCCTCGATGGACTACGGACTTGGTGTTGTCTTGGTCTTGACCCTCAATGGTCTTGGTCTTGTATCAGTCTTTGGACTCAGCGGTCTTGTAAAGGTCTTAGTCTTGATTACTGCAGCGGTCTTTCTTGACTACAACACAACTTTTCAGATTCAAAAAAGCATATCGTCATGGTATTTTAACACTTTGAAATTATTTTTAACTGTTACTTCCTCTGAACAAAACAAAGTCAACATCTCCATTCAAACGCAGCAGCTGAAGTCAGCCACTTCAGAACATGTTTTTTCAGTCCAAACATTTTCACAGATCAAATCATCAATACAAACAACTTTTTCAGGAATGCAATCTCAAAGAGGCATCACAACTGGATCTGTGCCACAATCTTCAACTAGTGGAACAAAAAGGGAACATGTTTTATCTTTTGAGGACTTTTGAACTTTGCAATAGGAGTGTAACGATGCAGTGATATGGTTTGCCAACAATACTGTGATTGTGTCCTCTCAATATGAAACAGCAGGGATGTGTGTCAAAAATAGTTGTTTGCTTTGGCAGAATAAAGGAAAACAATTACATGTACCATAATATTTTTCACTTGTTTGAACCAATAGGATCAAACACCTGACATCATGTACATTTTCTATCCAAAGACAACACTAAATGAATTACTGGATACTTATTATAAGCATAATGTTATGATCAGCTGTGAGCCTTGCATGATTTTGTGACAAATACTGTAAGGGTACCAAATGTGTACCAAAATGCCAAAATATTATGACATTATTCTATTTGTATTGTTACATTTTTTATTTGCAAGAGTCTCATGCATAAAACTTATTTATGTCTTTGCACATAGTTCAAACTCAAATGCACCTTGGGCCAAAATGCTAAAAAAGTAAAGTAACACATGTCTGTCTTGCAGGGCGATCTCAAACGGATATAACAAATATGGTAAATAGGGCTGACTATATAAAAAGGCTAGACTAATATAACATAATATAGAGTGATTATTTGTTTATCAACACGAGCGATGCGCTCACACCCAGTATGCAGAAAGAGCCGCCGCTCATTGACACAAGCTGTAGCAACAACTCGAGCCTGGGCTGTTGTCAGTAACTACAAGAGTTTATCCCTGTATGAAAACAAAAGTTCTGCTGCTAAATCAACATTGAGAAAAACAATGAGAAAAACACTCACCCCGTTTTATTGTTTTAATCAAAGAAGTTTCCCAAGCCAACCTGATGGACAGCGACTCTTTCTGCATGGAGCATGCACAGTAAAGCGTAAAGTGACATTGATCGATAATCCCTCTTTATGTCTATTCATTCTTTTGTTTTACTGTAGATTATAAACTTCCCACATGATTAATGAAAAGTAAATAAAAGGGGGTAATTGGTGTCAGACTGTCATCTCTAGGAAAATTTCAAACAAATTTTCTGCAACCTAAAAAATGTATGATAAAAACAGATTTGACTCAAATTGCTATGTGCAGTTTATTGACGGGCACTATCATTACTAATTAAAAATAATTTCGAGGGCCGCAATAAATCCTTCTGAGGGCTGTCTTTGGTCTGCAGGTTTGAGGCCCTTGCTCTAAGACAAGACACATTTACTCAAACTTATACAGATTGTCTCTTTAGACCAGATGTGCAAAGCTTATAATTTTTGGATCAGGCTGCACATTTCCACGTAAAGTTATGGGCCTATTTATAGTTCTGGAAAACTCTTAAAGCAGATCTGTCCACACACGGCAGCTGAAGCAGTTAATGCCTTTCTCTCACATAAACAGTGACATTGTGGTGACAGAAGTTTCAACACTTCGATATTTACACTTTCACGGACACAAGGGAAAAAAAAGAAAATTATAATAGAATTTTGAAAGTCATAGTACATCTACTGTTGAAAAATGTGTCCTCATAATTAAGTTTCATATATTAGAGCTAATATAAACTGACTCTATAGTATGAAGTTAGTTAATATGTGGAAGAAACCAAAAAAAATATGATTTTAGTTAAAAACCTGGCCAAGATTAAGATAGAAATTGACAAAAATGTGCATAAAGGGCACAAAAGGGCTTCGGTCTGTCACAAAACATCAACAAAGTGACCATAAATTCTGCACGTGGCCAGTATAAATCATGTAAAAGGGTTTGACAGTTGTACAGTAAATCATAAAGTGCCATGTTAACAGTGTTTGAGGCTGACGTTTGATTGACAGGTAAATCTCTCAGACCCCGGAGAAGCTCTTATGTGGGTCAAAGTCCTGCAGCGAGAGACTTAATGTCTGCCAACTCAGCAGCGGTCACCCAAAACTAAACCAATTTAACTCCAATACCCAAAGGCATCTTCTCAAAATACTGCCTCAAGTTTAAGTCCTAATGAAATTTAAAAAGAGGAACATTCCAGCGTAGACAGGAAAGACTTTACTAAAGATGAATATGAGAGCACTGATCAATAAAGTGTCAATTTACACGAACAAAAATAAAACACACTTTTGTTTTTGCTTATCTGAACCATAAAGCATTTCCTATAAACACAAAACACCTGTCGCTCTAGAATATTCTTCACTAATCTGTAAGTGAGCAATTCTCTTTTAGTTAATCTGTCTTACTACACAGAGCTGGCATAATAAATAATAATGCTTTGGATTTATATAAAACTTATGATACTCAAAGACACTTTACATTTTTGAGCTACTATTCTGTTGTGACCACAGATGCCCTGGGACGGACTGACAAAAACAAGGCTGTCATTACACACAGTCATCCTCTCCAACCACCAACCACTTCTGGGCAATGTCGGTAAAGTGTCTTGTCTAAAAAGAAAACGTAGATATATAACAATATGATGAACGTGTTTTCATACCTTTTTCACCCCCAGTGATATCTGTGAAACTGGAGCTTCCTTTTGGTTCTTATTTTCTACAAATCCACCTTAATCCACGGAGAAAAATTAATTAACACATGCGAAAAACAAGAGGGGCGCAAATCGCAGGAGAGGGCGCAGTGTTCAAATCTTCATAGTGATATTTACAGCGGTGGCTTATGTCTGAATGTGACATAAAACTGAAGTTTACACGCTGCCCTGACAAAAGTGTATGCAGCAGTGTTTTCTCTCAGGACAGTCCTGAGTCAGACTGACGCTCCTAAAGCCCAGTTTTACAGGGGCGGAGCTAATGGCATCTGGGGCTGGGGCCTAAATCTGGTCTCTATAGAGGAAGTTTTTTGATTTACTGACTTATGTCTTTTTTTATTATAGTAGAATTACATCACATAATGAAAATATCTCATCTATAACACACCAAAATGCATAATGCAAAGAAAATTGTAAAAAATTCTCTTGGGGGTGTATTCCCCCAGACCCCTCTGAATTACACCAAAACCATGTTAGACAGAAAATGTTTTTAATGGAGGGCTTACAGTGTCTGGGTCTATGTAAATAAAAAAAATGTAGTTTTCCCCCTGGTGGTGGCAGTATGTCGACTCATGGTGTGGCTCTTCAAAGATGACAGGCTCTTGGCCTCTGACCAGTTCACCACCCATGTTTTAAACCCTTAAATAAGCTTAATTATTTATGTTATTTTTGATATACAATATGCTAAGTCTTTAAACTTTTACTAGAAACAATGAAAACCTCACCCCGAACTGCCCAAAGGATATGAATTACTAAACAAAAACAACATCGGAGGTAAATCCACTTCCTGTCACGGTGAAATCCAGCTCCAAAGCTTTAATCAGAAAATCAATAAGAAAGCCAGGATCAATATTTGCGAAACATATCAATCAACTTATAGTTCAGTAATCAGTATTAAGTTTGCATATGTCCCCTGTAGAGGCTTGTTAAAAAGTCAATTTCTTGGAACATGCCTTGTTAAATCTTATCTTTGATTCCTATCTCAAATGTACAGTATTTTCTAAACTCATATAGATAAACATCTTCTAAATCCATTTAACTAATCTACCTTGACCCACATTTAGAAAAAATTGAAAGCTGTCATTTCTGTTTGAGCAGAGTTAAAAAGGAGAGAGATATGAGGAGGGCGAGGTGTCTCTGGGCCGGTCACTTATTAACCGGGAGGATGACGGGAACGCGGCCTTTTGTCTGGAAGTCATTAAGCTGCTGCAGGGGGAGGGCATGGGGGGCGAGGGGGGAGGGCAGGGTGGGGCTGCATACTTGTGTTAAACCCCCAGTAGGACCACCGCGCTCTGGGGCAGCTCTCAGACCCTCACCAACAACAAAGACCTGCTCCTCTGTCAAAGCAAAGTCAAACGACACTGCTGAGTGTGGAAAAAAGGCCTTGGAGCATTTGGAATATATGAAGAACAGACTGAAATATTTAACAATTTCAAAAACAATCACAGGATGTTTAGTATTTTTTGTTTGTGAAGGAAGTTGTACTGAAAAATTGCAGCCTTTGTATTTTTCTAATTGGGATTTCTAGTCATTTTCAGGTGATTGTGCAGCCCCAATAGATGCAGAAAAGAAAAAAGTACAGTTTGAAAGAAGTATAAAGTGGTGTTTTTATGTTGCAGCAAAAAGTATTGGGGAGTACTGGGGAACAAAGTTGGGCTGTGAACATCTCCTTGAGGGCTGCTCAATCAGTAAAATACAATGCATTTAATATGAGAATGGGCCTAGGGTTAGTTTGCACAGGAATATTCGTGCTTTGAGGTCAAAAAGGTTAAGAATACATCGACCAGTCTTTCCCAACCTTTCTGAGTCACTGCACACTTTTTTGCTTATTTTTTTTTCAGCGATACACCACCTATTCAAATGTGGCCAAATTTTGGAACACAAAATTACAATTTTGAAATGATTCTTTAAATGCATAAATGGTGATTGGCTTTGCTTTCTTTCTTGCTGTAAAAGTTGTTCCAAACATGCACTCCCAAATTGTAAATAATTTAATTGAATATTGAAAACTGACACATTTTTCAAGAGACACCTGGCAACAACTCAAGGCACAATGACTGCACACACTGGTCCTTTACCTATCTCAAGCCCCAGCCCTAAACGTGCTAATTTTAGTTCTTAAAGCCTAATCTTACGCATTAAATGTAAAGAAAAAGTCTCCACGTTTGGTCAACTAAAACTCCTGTTTATTTTACGCTTTTCATATTGTGAAATATAAACAACGTCACGTAAAATATAGAGTGATTTTTTTGTTTATCAACACGGGCCAGAAAGAGCCACCACTCATAGACACAAACAATCAAAGGTTTAGTGTGAAGAGTATTGTCTATAAGTCTTTAAGTGAGTGTCTGGATTAGACATCAGGCACCTAAGATTAATGGGACGACATTTTTTTTTTTTTTTTACAACAAAATAACTTAAAATCAATTTACCTCCAGCACAGATATCTTGTTAAAGTATCTATTCAGGTGGAAATGATTCCGCACTGTCCTGTCTACGTCTAATAATGTCCGGTTTAGTCACCAAACTTCACTAAGTGTGTCTGTTGTTGTTGTTGTTGTTGTTGTAATAGCTGTGAAAAAAGCTTAAAACACATTATGGTGAACAATTCAGAGGCTTGGAATGCATTAGATACTGTAAGTGAGGAAAATGCGGACTGATGCAGAAAGCTTAAAAAGAAGTATTTCTATTCGTGTACATTTTAAAGGAAGCAAAAATCAGGTTTAAGCCCTTTAATCATGATCTAGCTTCAAGGGAATGGTGATTTTAATTATCTTCTGGTCGAGTATACTATTCCTCTACCCGTGCCCTCACCTTGACCTTTGCCTCTGTTGTGAAGTTACGTAAGAAAGGATGCATGTTTTCAAAGCCATAACTCCAGCAGAGTCTGTACATTGAGATAACCCTTTACCTGAACCTGCACTTCAAAGTCTCCTTCAAATACAAAAAGTACTTAGTAGTTCATAAATAACTTTAAGTGCTCATGAGCATTACCCTGTCTGCGGTCTGTGTGGTGTGGACACAAAACACCACAAAGCAAAAACAGAGAGAGAGGTCAAAGAGAACTACATCTTGTTCAGATCTTGTTACTTGTTAAGGACACATCAACAAAATTTTCATTTTTGCAACGCTGCCACATGGTTAAAGATGCGTTGTTTAGTTTTGCTTGTTAATTGTGTAGCAAAAGTTTGGTGATGCACGGATCTGATATTGGGATCAGATATCAATCAATTGGATTGGAATTTTGCTGGATCGGGTATCAGTCCTATGATATCGGTCTTATGATATCAGTTTATCTCATAATGTTTGAAATTTCACTCACATAAAGCTATTAAGTTGTCAGTGTACAAAAATATCAGTTACATAACACTATATGATCAATTTTCTTATGTTTTAGAAAGATAAAAAGCTATTTCGGTGTCTACACTAGTAGTGGTTGATATCAGACTTTAGTATTGGTAGTACCTAAAGCCAAAGTATCAAAATCGGTATCGGAACTGAAAAATGTGGATGGGTTGCCTGGGATCCAGAACCCACGCTTCAGCAAACTGTGAAGAGTGGGTCTGGCACCACGCCCTCCGCCTGCGTTTCAGATCAAATTTACATCGTACCGGGCAATCAAATTAGTTTATTTGTGTGAAGCAGATGAAATAAAGGAGCTGATTGGTCGTCTGTCATTTAGACCAAAATCTAACTTCACTCACCTCACATTAAAATAGTTTTTTGCTTCGCTCATTGATTCTGCAGAAATACGTGATGTTTTTCAGCTCCACGTGATATTTTTTTCATGTATTTTTTCCGTCGGGAGCAGTCATGTTGGTTTTTACACGGCGGAAGATGTGTGCCTCTTATTGGCTAATTAATCTGTCAATCATGGCAACAGAAATTTGAAAGAAGGACTCAGTGGCCAGACGATATATATTTTATATTTATCATCTGGATTTTCCAGGCAGATATAAACACAATATCTTAAAATGGAGAACAATCAAACAAGGATGGTCAAATCTGTGTTGTGTAAAAATTTTTGTATCCTTTTATTGTATTGTGTTTTATATGTAACTCTCAAACACTTTTCAGTGCACTTAATATATTTTTGACAATACAGGTTGAACTTGGTTTAGGTTGACTAATATAATTTAAACATGACTAAACAGGTTCACATTATGAATTACGTAATCTTTACTTATGTAGCACCTTTCACAGACAATAAAAATCACAAAAAAAAAATGAGACTGAATTATAATAAGCAAATTTAGGTTTGGAGAATCTACAATACAAAAAAGTAAAACAGGCTGTGGTGGAATGTACCTTTAAATGAAAATAAACCCATAAAAATGAAAGGTGGGTCAGATGTTAAATCCGTCCACAGTGAATAGGTTTTCAATGGAGCATGCTGGCCCACACTGAGCCCTTTTCAGAGCAGGACTGTAATTGGAAAAACCGCCTCGAACTCGGAGAAAAGTGGGATTCGGAGGAGGAAGAGGAGACATTGTTGAGTGGGTTTAACTTTTGAGTCCTTTGGCTAATTTGGGCTAATTCCTGCAGAGCCGAGCCATTAGAGCAAAGACAGACCTCAAAGCTGCTCTTTATGGAAATGGTTTCGGTGGTTTTCGGCTGGAGTTGCTCAAAGGCAGAAAATGATGAGTTACATTTCTCAAACGTGACGAATCATGTCATCATCTGGTCTGCTCTATTATGTCTCACATGTTCAAATGCTTAGTCAGTACAGACGCTTAGCTAATGCTTTGGGACAAAATATACTCTTCATTCATTCATTTTTTTCATAAAGAGATTAGTTACTGTCATTTATGTTGCTGTAGGTCAGGGATATTCAAGTTAAATTTCCATGAGAGCCAGATAGTTGCACAACAAGTCATAATTTTTGCTAAAATTTGGGGTTGTACATTAATATCCAATATGCACACAATTTGTTTCAATAATAGCCTCTGTTAGAAGACACATTTTCCAAACCAGCACTGAACCGGAATTAACAATGGACAAGACCAATACCAGGTAAAGCAGAAAAAGGCCAATGCTAAAAATGGGACCTAATCAAATTTGAGATCCTGTAAGTCCTTTTGTTAGTTCAGCCCATAACAGAGTACACCTCTGACTTCATTAGCGTAGGGCTGGTCGATAGGGCACAAACACAATTCAATTCAACAACAGCTAAAGCTAGGTGTCAAAAGCTGACCAGCGTTGCCAGATTTGCAGAGAGAAACAAGCAACTTCAACCCTTCAATAAAAAGTAAAAAAAAAAAAAATAATAATAATAATAATTGATTAATTAGATCATTGTGTGTTGCTGCAAAAAACAAGTGTTAGGGATTTTGCTATATCATGTGTTTTTTCTTACTTTATCAACAAATTTTAGACATGAAAACATGATAAAAAAAAACATGTTTCTGTCATATATATTGATATATTTTAATAAGTCAAGATTCATTCCTTTTATGTCTTAAAAGCGCAGCCCAAAAGAGACTTAAGAAGCCCATAGTTACTATAAAGACTTGGACTTGGCAACTCTGAGACTAATAGGTTGGAAAAAATAGTCTATATTTGAACAGACAGAGGCAGAAAATTGAGAAAAAGGAAATCATGATATGACGACTTCATCAAAAAAGCAGACTGTCACAGAGATGAGCTCACGATTCGATTTTCACACAATATTGCCAAGGCCTACATTAGCGGCCATTCATAAGCTTGTATTAGGGCCATGAACTATAGGCTACAGTCTTGTTATGTGAGTTTGAATGTTTCCTTGGGGCACTCCAGTTTCCTCCACCAACCAAAACATGCACCTTATAAATTAATAAATAAAAGTTTGAAAGCTTGCACTGAGGTATTGAATTGTATTAAATTATGCACAATGTTTCTTTACTTTGCAAACCACCAAGTTATATTGTTTTGCAATATACACTAGGTATAAACTGACTCATCCCAGTCAGGTCAGGCAGAACTTAGAAATTGCTTAAAACCAATAAGCTCTATTGTGCAAAGTCTACTTTTCCCAAACACCACAGTGATCTTGAGTAAAGAATTTACACTATTCTCCATTTATTTTCTTGTGCAGGTACAAAAATTGGTAAAACTAGGACATGTCTTCTAAAACTGGGACAAATCAATGGCTTTGGTTACATCTGGGGTACAGCCAGGACTCCAAATTGGGATTAAAGACACATCTGGTCACCCTCTTTGGTCTTTACTCTACAACTGACACATCTGACAGTGCATTGGAGTGTGTCTATGTAAATGTGAATGATCTCTAAACCGTTGTGACTGTAGCCTGCCTGGTCGTTATCCGTCTGTCATCGGCAGCAGACACTGTTTGATTTGGCAGCTCGATTGGCTCTGACAGCTCTGACACAGTTATGACTTCACGTTGAGCTCAGATAAATGTGCACAGGCCTGTTCTCCAGATGTTTCTCTTTCTCCTAATCCCGTCAGAAACACACCTGTCCCGAGTCAGACGCAGATCATCCAACGGACTAAACCTCACCTGGAGCATGAACAGACTGCATTTATCTGAACTAACAAGGATTGTGGCTCTCGTGAGGATCTCTGGTGTGTTTAGAAAAGGAATTTAAGACCTAAGATTACTGGTATAGCTTACTAATAGTTCTGAAATCATGTTTTGAAAAGCCATGTTTGTGTCATTTGAATGGCTTGGCTGTCTTTGTCTGCTAGTAGTGCTTATTTTTTACTGTAGCAAAGAAAGAAAGAAAGTAAGAGGGCACTATATTGGCTTATTGACTTGTTGTTCAATGCTATTGTAAGAAAGACATTCTGATATTGTAACATAGACTCAGGAGAATGGGAGTAAAAAGAAAAGAAAAGTTTTATTTAACCAAAAAAGTCTTGCAGAGGCATTAAATCTTTTTTTTTTTCCATGGGAGTCTTGGGGGAGGGAAGAGGGGAGAAGCTTACTGTACATGTTTTAGGAAATCGAAGGATCCAGAAGAAGCTAATGCAGACACGGGGAGAATACGCAGACTCATAAAGCCACTTTGGAGTCAAAACTTGCTACTTCTTCCCTGCTATGTTGCCAACCTAAATTTTCCAAATTGATCTCACAAGAAAGCGTATACCACGACATGTCAATAGTGTATGAATAGCATGATTTTAAGACTTTCTGTGTAAATATGACACATGTTGCAACCCCAGTTCACTTCTATAGTGCATGAAGATGCGTTATGATTTATGAATATGAATGAATCCTTATCCTAATCTTAATCTATCCCCAAACTCCAGTCATAAACTTACTCATTTTAGTAACTTGAAGCCTAAACTTACCCGTCAAACCTAAAGAAAATGTTATGTGGCTTCAACCAAAACTCATATGTATTTTAAGCTATTTTTATATTGTGCAACATGTACGACACAATATATATATATATATATATATACAGTACAGACCTAAAGTTTGGACACACCATCTCATTCAAAGACTTTTTTTTTAAATTTTTATAACTATGAACATTGTAGATTCACACTGAAGGCATCCAAACTATGAATTAACACATGTGGAAGTATAGTACATAACCAAAAAGTGTGAAACAACTGAAAATATGTCATATTCTAGGTTATTTTGCTTTGATTACTGCTTTGCACACTCTTGGCATTCTCTTGATGAGCTTCAAGAGGTCGTCACCTGAAATGCTCTTCCAACAGTCAGAAGGAGTTCCCAGAGATGCTTAGCTTTTGTTGGCCCTTTTGCCTTCACACTGCAGTTTAGCTCACCCCAAACCATCTCCATTGGGTTCAGGTCTGGTGACTGTGGAGGCCAGCTCATCTGATGCAGCACCCATCACTCTCCTTCCTGGTCATTCATGGTGTTTATATCTTCAGTTTGAATCTAAAATGTTCATAATCATGAAAATAAAGACTCTTTAAATGAGAAAGTGTGTCCAAACCTTTGGTATGTACTGTATGCAAAAAATACATGAAATTGTGCTCATTTTTACATTCGATGTCAAACTTCTGCTGCACTTTCTTGTCCTTGTATAGAAATGTGTCCCTACAGTTACTTGGACATTTGTTGCATTTCATGTGTAAACAGCTAAAGCAGCACATATCTGATGCAGCCAAATTTGAAAAGTGCCAGATTTAAATGTATTAAATTTAAATTGCAGTATGTGATGTAATTTAATAATGAAGTTTGGAGTTAAATATAAACAGTAAAAAAATCTTGTTAATTTCAAGAGTGCACGTGTTTTTGTCCTTGTCCTGCTAGATGAATCGTTTCCCTCTGCCACTGGTTTCTGGCTCCACTGACCTAAAGTTCCAATTGCATCTGGATATGCATCAGTCCCCGTTACATCTACAGCCTGTCTGTTCATGGCAGTGAATCTCCCCCTCACTGTGGTTGTCCTAGAGGTCCCCCCATGGAATTTTGTGAGTTTTTCCTTAGGACGAGGGATGCTCTGAGCCAATTATTCATCTGACAGTTTATTGTTGGTCTCTGTTCTCCGAATATTGACTGTTTCTGATTTTCCAATGCTTCTGTTGGTATTGACCAATTGCTTCATTCTTAGATTTTTTGACAATTTTGTTTGCTATTGTAGTTTTGGGCTATACAAATTAGCAGTGCACCCTACTTCTGCCAGATCAGGTATCGGCTCTATGATAAAGGTTCAGTCGATATCCGAGTTATGCCTTTAATTGGGCATCTTGAAACGTATTAACTGGCTGATGTTGATCCAGAACGCATAAGAATGTCTCATAATTATTTGACATTTTATTTATATTAAGTTGGTTAGTTCTGACTTGCACTATAAATAACACAATATGATCAAATTTCTTATGTTTTGAAAAGGAAAAAAGCTATTTCAGTCACTAGTATCAGTTCAAGTATCGACATATATTTAATTCAAAAGTATTGAGATCGTATCAGAACTGAAGCTGCTTTAGGGGATAATCTTGTCCTCAGAGAATATACTGTATTTTTGGAGATAGCATTCTTTGTTGGTGCTTCAAAAATTCTATGGATTAAGTGGATTCAAAGAAATAACTTAACATATTTATGCGCAGATTGGACAGATTGTAGTTGCCACATGACAGTTTATGCTGCATGTGAGAACCTGTAATGTCTGTCCTTAAAAGGGAATTACTTTATCTGCCGTCATTTGCCTGCTAAATTACGAAAGAAAACTGACATTGTTACACGCAGTTACATAATCCTGTTTGTGTCTGTCTGCAGCAGGTAGAGTTGGATCCACGTGTGCAAACTGAGATAATGACTTTTGGATGCATAACTCCACCACAGTGTTGTGCAGAGTCTGTTTGATGTGTGCTTTTGGCTGACACACCAGGGAATCCACGCCGCAATAACACCCAAACAATGAGGCTCTGTGCGGTCGGGCTAGAAAGACACCACACCAGACAATTACTGACAGAGCACGGATTTTATAAAGTCTGATTTTAGTTTTATAGTCAAAGCAAAACTATAGTGTTGGCATCTTTCCAGTTTGCCTAATCCTACTGTCAGATTTGGACATGACAGATGACAAAGGGGAATCATCAGATTACTAAAATGTGGATCATTGTGAGAGATAAAGTTGAATATGCCAAGTTTATACATATGTTTATTACAGTTTTGCATCTTTTTTGTTTGTGACATGCTGGATAAATAAAGTCTAAATGTAACATAGTAAATCTACTAATATAAAATGTTGAAATACTAATTGAAAAGCATAATTTGTGTTAAAGTGTTAAATGTGAGGAAATAGATAAAGAATTGTGCTGAACTTAGGCCATCGATAGCTTTCCTAAAAAATTTCATGCACATTTTTTGTCTGTTCAAATCTCAGACTTGAACTCCTTCAGGCTGGATGTCACTTTAAATGAGTTGTGAGAAAGAAGAAATCATACACTGTCAATCTTTTCAAAAAGTTGTTTTATTAAACAACTAATGGCATTTGCCTGAGGAAAGTCAGAGCCACGACGGCACTGTTAACAAAGTTACTTTATACAAAGATAGACAGTGTGTGAGATTTATTCTTTCAAGAGGTTGTCTCCACATTTACTGTAAATCAAATCAATCACACTGCTCCTCTCCATTCTCACTCCCTCCTTTCACCTCCTCCTTTACTCCTCCAGCACTGTGCAGGTTACCAGCTCTCTTAGGAGGCTACAAACTTAAAAACATTGTTTAAAATAAGACTGGGCGATATGGACAAAAATGTATATCTCGATATCTTTGAAATTACATTAATTAAGTGAGTTTTTTTTTTTTTTTTTTTTTTTAAGTTTGTAGTCTGCTGATTAGAAAGTAGAAATCTAACTTTACGATGAATAATAAAATTTTGGTTATATCTTTTGTTGACTAAAACCAAATAAAACAAAATTTTATGCATACCACAAGTTTATAATCAGATTTTTATAACAAATAAAAAATGTCACTGGTCTTCGCTTTCTCTTCGTCACTTTTCTCTGTAACTGTAACTGGTTCTCATCAGTTTTAGCATTTTTACCCAGAATGAAAATATCTCGATATATACGATATCGAAAAATTCATATCTTGTTCAATAAATATATCATATACGATAAATATCAATATATTGCCCACCCGTAGTTTAAAATGCAGTTAAAGGAGACATACACACAATATACTGTATCTTAAAAGCAACACAAAACGTGTTATATTTTAACACGTCAGCGTGTATAGTTAAGAACAACACAACGTGTCAGTTTTAACACAGTGACTGTTGGGACATTAAGCTACGGTCACAATGACCCGTACGAATAAAATGGTCGTACGAATCTTACAGGTCGTACGAAATCTGGAGTTCGTACGTGGCTCGTGGAGTGGTAACTGTTTTCCTACAGTCTTCTTACGGCAGACTTTCAGCTCTCACCAACAACTCACGACATTCTTGGGGAAGTGAAGCCGTACGGCATCCTTGCGTGTGTCTTAAAGCTTGTTTAATGCGTCTTTACGGTAATCCTACTTCTATTTTGTGTCGCACGGGAGCTGCGCGATGTCCCTACGTCCAACTCAAGCCTTTATCAAGTTGTTTCTAGTTATTAAACCTTTCGTAAACCGTACCGGAATAGCAATAACCTAATTACACACCAGCAAAACACAAATATGCTTATGAATAGCTATATTCTGTAGGCTTTGTCTGAAATCTGTTCTCTCGTTTGTCTCTCTCACTCGAAACACAACAAACTCACAAAGTCAAACCTCCGTAAAAACATCAAAACCGCTTTGTTTCTTACCTGCGTATTGCAGAGGAGACGCCAAAACTCCCAAAGCGAAGACGGATGCTGAAGACTAATCCACTGACATCATTGTGTTCATATAAAAAGTTTGAAGCACTTCCAAGAAACAATATTCCACCTCCAGCGAGCAGAAGTTGTCCAAATGTCTACGTCTGTTACAGCTGTTCTCCCCGTGGTTGTGTCCATCTCCAGGCGATTTGCGTTTTCCCCGCGCGCTCCTGGTCCGGTCTGGCCGTGTTTCAAGCGATCTTATCCCTGCACGCTCCGGGTCCGTTCCTCTCCGCGCGCTCCTGGTCCGGTCTGGCCGTGTTTCAAGCGATCTTATCCCTGCACGCTCCGGGTCCGTTCCTCTCCGCTCGCTCCTGGTCCGGTCTGGCCGTGTTTCAAGCGATATTCCTGCACGCACCGGGTCCGTTCCTCTCCGTGCGCTCCTGGTCCGGTCCGGCCGTGTTTCAAGCGATCTCATCCCTTCACGCTCCGGGTCTGGTCCCCGCGCTCTGGGTCCGCCCCCCCTGCGCGCTCCGTCCTGTCTCCGTGCGCCTTGTCCGGTCCCCTCCGTGCGCTCCTTGTCCGTTCCTTTCCGTGTTTAAAGCTATAGCTGCGTTTCCGTCACGTGCTCCAGGCCCGTGGGCTTTCATACAGATCCCTCGTACAGGCTAAACTGCGCCTCAAGAGATGCGCAGTCTCCAGAGCGCGTCTCTCTCCACTTTGACTCTTCCGCTCAGGCATATTACACAGGCTTTAGTCTCTGCGTTCGTAGACTGGTCGTAGAAAATCTTTAACACGACCATAGACCTGTCTACGAACTTACGAACGAGCTACGAGCGCTGTTTTTTCGTAACAACGCCTCAAGAATGACGTAAGAAATTAGAAAAAAATCGTTCGCAGAGAGGTCGTAGCAGGTCGTACGGGTCATTGTGACCGTAGCTTAACACATTTGTTGAGTGAAAAGAGTGAGCGCAAAAATTGCTTAAAATGTATGTGCTACTTATTCTTTTTTTTACTCTACTCAGTTTTATTAGTGAAGCAGATATTAGTGCTGATCACTGAAGTTTGGGAGTATTTGTCATGGGTTTTCGATTCAACTCTTGCTTGTGCCTTTAAGAGTAACTAACTTTCTGAGTTTGTAAACTAGTAATCTTTATGTTTCCCACTAGAAAGACTATGATAAATGCCACACTTTGTGGAAAAAATGAAACCACTGAGTACTGTCTAAATTAAATCATGAAGATTTGTAGTTCTTATCAGGAGCCGAATGCTGCTCTCTGATTGGCTGTGCATGAGTGGTTCTCTTCTTTGGTGTTTGTGAAAAGAAGTTTATAAAGCATAATTGCATTATTATCAATATTAACTATGTGTCAAAGGATTTGTGAGAGGTCAGATTTGAATACTAAATTGTGTTTTCTGTGTGAAAATCAGCAACCCCACCTTTAACTGGACATAATAAGACTACAGACTGATGCTGGTCTAGAATGTCTCCTAATGTTTGAAATTTTAGTCACATAAATTTGTTAAGCACAATAGTGAAAATTGTTCTGGTTGCCTGAGTTTCTGCAACAGCAAAAAAAAAAGTTTGGTCAATAATGGGTACCGGCATACTAAAAACAAAAATATTGAAATCTGTATCTGAACTGAAATTGGTGCATTCCTAAATATAATAATAGAGTATAACCATCTTTCCCAAAGCTCTTCATTTCAAAGTAGGCTTAAAGGAGCTGCCCACTCATGCACTAAAACCTTAATTGCAGAAAAACACAGGATTAGCCAAACATCAATCAAATATGCCTCTTTGAACACCATTGCTATATGCATAATGCCTTTCTATATTTACCACAAGTGCAAATTACCAACCAAATAAAGCTCAATTCATTGTACCTTTTGTAGAGCTACTAAAACTGTAGCTACATCTCAATAAATACATGTTGAAACGAGAAGCTGCATGCATTAAAAATAGCTCCACCGGCTTCAGCCAACATCAGGTCATTTGCATCCCATTTGCAGCCGGCCAAATCGCCCTTATCTGCTTTCCACCGCACAAACAGCAGACTTGTTTTGGAGTTTGCCATAATGAACGCAATTTCCCATTCAGCCTTCATTCAGCCAGTCAGGTCCGAAAACCGCAGGCCAACCTCACCTCCCGGGAGCAGACTCCAGTTACTCTCAGGCATAAATCCGTCAGCGTTTGGGGAAAAGCTTAAGTACGGCATGACATAACCGCCAAGGAGAAGGAGAAGGCAATGTCTTTTCCACTAGAGATCGTCTAACCTGGATCTCTATTACAGGATTAGCTTTGGTCAAGAGGCATTCTGAATTTCCATGAACGCTAAGCAGGAGTCTTTTAAGGTCACGTAAGAATAAGAAGGTCTGTGGAATAGAAATGCAAATAGTTGGAAAGAGAGGACGGTTGTGTTGGGTTGTAACACTTATTTGGAATAAAAATGATAAATCGACTGTTCAAAAAATCATTGGCTAAAGGTGTAACAATAACTGGACCAGACTCATGGCCCTCGACTTGTTCTGATTAGGACTGTGACATTTTTTTAAGAAAACGTGTTGCTCTTCATAATAGTTTTTTTATAGACTTATCTATGGAACATATGTCTGCACCAGTGTTTTTAGTAAATATCACAATAATTAGACAATAAATAATCCTATATTTTACAGAAATGTGCTCGTAATAATGATAATTTGTTACACCAGTGACCCTCCGCCATTTGTCTGGATTCAAATACAACCCTCTAGGATCTGGTCTCTCAAACACATGATCGAAGAAAATTTGTTCACAAAAATACTGGTACAAAAAAAAACTATGTATAATCTTTTTCTGCCTCAACAACTTTTCTTGGCACACTTTCTATTTAGCTGGTAAAGCTAACATGTATTAACATGTAACAACATTATTTTTTTCCAACCTCTTCGTCTTAGAGTTGCCAAATTCAAGTCTTTACAGTGACTTTGGGCTTTTTTTTTTCAAAGTCTCTTCTGTGCTTTTAAGTCATAAAAGGAATGAAGCTTAGCAATTTTTCAAGTTTGTATTGTTAAAATATATCAATTTATATGACTGAAACATGAATTTTTAGCATGTTTTCATATCTAAAAGTCGTTGTTAACGTAAGAAAAACAATTGATATGGCAATTGTTTTGCAGCAAAACAAAATGTTCTAATTAATCGATTCTTTTATAAAACTTATTGAAGTTGGCTTGTTTCTCTTTAAAAATCTGGCAAGACTGATCAGCTTTTGACAGCTGGTTTTAGCTGTTGACTGTGAAGTGTGTTTACCTAAAAAAATATAGGAAAATAAATGGTCTACAAGAATCGAGAAAAATCACAATCGTGATCTGGCTCCAACAAAATCAGGATATACATTTTTTGCCCTATCGCCCAGCTCTACCGTCATTAGTTTGTAAATGTAAAGCATCTTATTATTTCCAACAAATATATCAGTTCTAACTCTTTTCCCAAGCTGACATGATTGGTTTAAGACTATAATTTATCCTGTGAACTATAATATGGTAAAAGTATTTCTGTATTAAAGCTGTAAAATTGCGACCCATCTGTTTCTGGGTTACACACTGTGCCGTTACTTGGCTCTCTGACAGCACACGAGACCTCACCAGTTTTTCCTGGATGGCATTCCTGAAAACCACATGTTGTTTGGAGTTAAACCGGTGGATAATGGTTCCCTCGGGGAGACGGCTCCAGTTACACAGAGCCCAAACACGTCATTTTACCGCCTGCTTAGGTCACAGCCCCGAAGCCTTTCCATCATTTTAATGTGGTGGAGAAACTTGTTTTTATATTCATGCATCATAACTTAACTCATCTGTCTGAAGGCGAGAAGAGCGAACGGACCATAAATGAACTGGAGGAAAGGTCGGTGTCAAACAGAACAAAGCAAATGGATTATTAAAGAGATTGAAGACAGAAGAGTTGCTTGATTATGTAAACAGTTCAACACACAGTGTTTTCCAACTGTGGTTTCATATTCCTTATAGTTTATGACAAGCTGGGATATCAATTTGTAGTAATATTTGGACTTTTTCCACTCTCTAAGGCTAGTTCTTGGTTTATTTTATCAAGTCCAAGATAAAAAAGCTCAAATTATCAATAGAAAAAGAACATTAAAGTGCCTATGACAGGTTGATACTAAAAAACTTTACAACATTTGACAATTTCTTTCCATTTAAAAAAAAAAAAAAAAAAGAAATAAAAAATGTACTTCCTGTTACTGTTCAGTGATGACATGACACTAGAAAGTTGCCTAGCAACCATGTAATAAATTGAGCTAAAACTCCTCTACTGTCACGAGCTTTGTCACTTAAGAAATAAATAAGTACTCAAACTAGGGCAGGGCAATTAATCGAAAAATTGTGAGCTTGAATTAAAACAAATCGTCAATTATTTGGAATTTAATTTAATTATTGAAAACCAATCATTCGATCGCCAATGTGTGGTCAGGAGCAAAAGTTAAGACTTTGAGGCAGAATATTGATGTGTAATAGTCTAATAAATATAAAAATAAGACATATTAAAAGTTTTTGTTTTTGTTTATGCTCATGAAATCATTTTTTTTTATTTTGTTTTTGAAAAAATTAAACAAAATAAAAATAAAACATTGAGATCAATCAAAATAAGGATAGACAAATCGAGGGAATCATTTTCCCAGATCGCCCAGCACTAACTGGAACACAATAATTTTGTCAAATTTATGTTTATGTTCATAGAACATTATTTCCTGCTGAGAAAATGGAAAATGTAACATATATAAAAGAAACCCTTTAAGAAAAATAGGTTAACAAAGGCAATGACATGACAGCAGTTCGTTCTCTTTTCGTTTAAGTCCTGACCCAAGATTGTGAATGACCCAATGTCCCTTGTCTTGTGTTTGTAAGAACAATCAAAGCTATGTTTGTAAGTCCCTTTGTCGACAATCAAAGCCGACCGTCTCAACGCCAAACCTATTTCTGCCTGAGCTGAAGCAGACGACATCACATGGTCCAATAACTTTTCACTGTTTCTTGTTCAAATTCAACAGCTGTGACATTCACCGATGCATGGAGTCGAAAAGTAACAGACTCTGTGCATGCACTGTCAGTTTAGCAGTTAGCTTTAGCGTTAGCACTGATAGACAACACATCCTTTGAAGGTATAGTGTGTCATAATTGAATAAGAGTCATTCATGCTAGTTGTGAGCTTGACTATACTTTCATTATTTAAACTGCCAGAAACAATTAAGTTGTTCTCTGTCAGTTGCAATCTTAGATAGTGAATGATATGAGTTAAATCATTTTATAACGCTTATTTTTTATAAAATAAATCTCATACTTTCTGCATAGAAAACATTCATTTTAACACTGATGTGAGTTGACCTTGAAGTTTCTTTACTCAGAGCTGCTTGCTAAAGTTTTATTGTGTTTTCACAAAAATTGAGCTCATATTTAGCTTAAAATAAGCGCCATAAAAACATATAAATCTATAATAAATATAGCATATTCTATGTTGTTTATGCTTGTAAGTGCTGTAGTCAGAGACTAACGTTTAATTGCATGTGCAGAAGCTTCTGGGCTCATCAACTTTTGACTCAAATTGGGGAATCACATAGTATTTATAGGGCTGGGCAATCATGACGAAAATCGAATCGCTCGTCATCTTTGAGACAATCTGCTTTTTTGGTAACATCGACATATTGTGATTCATGATTTCTGCTGATACAACATTTTTTGTCCACTCACTTCTCACATTTGTTAGGATCTGTAAACTTCTGCGGGTCAGGGTTAGGATTTACAGCTGGATTTAGCCAATCACCGAGAAGATTACTTTCAGAAGAAGCACATTACAGATTACACAATTGGAAACGCTGTGTTCCAGGATGCAGAACCTCATTTGGTCATCATTTTCCTATCAGGCCATAAGCCTAAGGAACACTCCCCCACATGAGATTATCATATGTAGAAGTGCATGAAGTAGTTCTATGAAATGCATGACTGGATGAGTGAAGGTACTAACACATTATTGTACGTAAATATGTATTTTATTGGCATGCACGCCATTCTTAACAGCTACCAATTCAGGGACTCCAGGTAGAAATCAGCAACTTCGCTATAATCTGGCACAAACAAGTATCTGTCCTCTTTTGTGAAAGAAATGTTTTTCGTGCACTGTCACTGATAAATAAACTAAGCTAACAAACTTCATAAAATCAGTTTAGAAATATGCTTCAATTGTGATCAAATCGAAATGGCGATCTGGTTCTGACAAAAGTTTGAAATATATTTTTTCCAGCCCTATTTAACACTTTATCAGAGAAAACTACTAACTCACTCAACGCATCAGTAAAAAAATTATCATTATAAAATATAAACAAGCCAACTGACTTCTGTGCACAAAGTCAATTACAAAACAAGCTGGATTACTCACATTTTTGTTGGACAGAGCGAAAGTGGCCCGACTGGAGAAGCGCGTTGTGGATGGACTGCTGCTGGACAGAAGACCGGTGACCATGGAGGACACTCTGGATCCCACAGGGGGACTACAGGAGGTGGGAGAGGACAGTTTTGGTGCGCAGTCTGACGCCTGGATATGCGCTTGGCCTTTCCCGTAAAAGATCTCCTTCACCTCTTCATGGTTCTCCTCGTGGATGCCGTTTAGCTTCGGACTGTGGCTGTTGATTCTGTTGAGTCTGAAATCCAAGTTCTGCTCGTTTGTCTTGCTCATGAGTAGCTCAACTTGCCTCGTCAAAATTTCCAACTGGTTCTTGAGTTGCTGGTTCTCTTCCTGGAGCTGTGACACGGCTTTGCTCAATGGCGTGCTGAGCTGGGACGTCTCCTCCAAACGTCGCTCCATGCCGATCTTAAAGGCGCTCACGTCGACGTGGATCTCTCGGATGGCGTCCCGGAGAGTGTTTTCGTAGCGGGACAGGGCGGCGCACACGGTCTCGCCCTCGGGAGAGCAGGGCCGAGGGTGGCAGTAGTCACCCACTTCTAACAATGTCTCCATCGCTGTAGAGAAGTTTGGGGAAGCTCCTCAAAGGAAAGACCAGACAAGGAAGAGTCTCAGGACGATGATGTTTGGACTCAGAAGATGTTTACTTGATGAAAGAAGTGAGAAATCTGAAAATGCAAGAGAAATAAACAAGTTAAGCTAATGTTGAAGAAGCTTTTTGTTGGTTAAAGTGAACTATAATCACATGTGAACCATGTTTTTAATCATTATCAATATGGACAGAACATTGAATTAATACAATGACTACAATAAGAAGAGACAGTGGAGAGTTCAAATTGAAAATAATGCAAAATTAAGACCACAAAAATTCATAGATTAAAGGGAGTTTTTAACATATTTATTTGTGATCAATATATAGTAGGGAAAATGTCATTTAAGAGTCAGGCTTCTTATTAGATTGTATGAGTATTTTTTTTTTTAGTAGTAGAATCTTTCAACACAACATGGAGGTGAAACTAGACATTGGTTGATATTGGTTATAACGGCTATGCCATGGATATGAAACTGGCAACCCAAAAGTGATTCCATGAAAGCTAAATCTGTAGCGATTGCTGAACATTTTAGAATGAGGTAGCGTTAAATATATTTTGGTCTGTGGAATATAATCACCAAAAGAACATTTCTTAGGAGAACGGGTAAGTTTAGGAAAAGGGTTAGGGTGATGGCTAAGGTTAGGAAAAAGGTTTGGGTAAAGGTTAAGATACAAAATATAACAGTTTAGGCCCATTTAGCAACAGTAATAAACACATTATCATGGCAACCAGCTCACTTCTGTCCTCCGGACCTGACTATCTAGCACTAACCTTTTGTATTTGCCTTGCCCCACCCACTTCTGTTAGAAGCGCACTTTGGTTTAGCGACTGTTAGCCTAAGTTACATTAGCCACAATCAAACATTAAATGTTGTAATTATCCCACACAGTGAATATACACATGCTGTACCTTGTTGGAAAGCTTAAAGCTTGTAGAATTTAGTCGCTGGGTTTATTTTAACGGTGGTAGCATATTTTTTACGATCGTGACACAAGACAGACAAGCTAACATGTTAGCTACCTTAACAGCGCTAAACAGGAAGTGCTGCCAAGAAAAGTGGGCGGGGCGGAAAAGGTGACTAAAAACAAACAAATAAAATAAAAATGTAAGTAAGTAAATCAATTAATGCATAAATAGCCTAAATAGAAACAATTGAAATGTTATAGTGGTTTTAAAAAACCTCGCAACAATTAGAGTTTATCATTACAATCAGAGTCATTAAAGCAGTTTGACCTGTGGAAATTAAAATTTTTGTATACCCCTGTTCTTCTTGTGGTCAAGAAACAACAAGCCCAAGGCTGTTACAGGTCAGCAGTTCACTATCAGACCAGTCCAGTCACAAGATTATCAGAGACTGTTGAAGGAGCGCTGCCAGTAACAATAGAGTAAAATACTAAACAAGATGTATTGTATTAAGTAACAAACAACAACATGTAGATCTGTAATTAAAATTAAAATGCATTTTGTTCATTGTTAAACACAAAATTGCCTAAAACTCCTTGGAAACATAAACAGGTTCATTGACTTCCTGTTCAAAACTGCCAAACTGATAAGCTCTGCCTCTTCATTGTGAAAATGTAGCTGTAACAAGCTGTAAATTTTAACTTGTTTTTATTGCTGGAAAGTGGCAATGTGACGATTTGGTCTCCTACATGTTTTCTGAACTTTTCTGAGCAATGACAAGTAAATACAGACAAGTAGGTGGAATCTATGTGAAAGCAGGACTTTTTGGAACACCCAAGACCAGAGATGTAACAATATTGATGATAATGTGATATCACGATACCATATTGTCACAATATCGTCATCATCACCTGACGATATTAAACATCATGACTTGCATCAAAAATAGTTCTGAGTTCAGAACATTAACACACATTTTATATGAACAAAAACAACCATTACAAAAACAAAGCGTGAATTTCAAAATATTTAAATAAACAAACAACACTTTAAAGCTGATATGATGAGAGACCAATTTATTCTGAAGTTATGGATTTGCACAAAAAAACAACAAAAAACAAAAACACTGAATGATAAAAAAAAAGAATGCCTGGAAAATTTAGCTTCAGTGTTTATTATTGTGAGCATAGTCTCAATGTGGGAGCAGGCAGTAACATCGTGATATTGTGATAAATATTGTATCGTGAGCTTCAAATTGAAATAATATTGTATCGTGAGATAATTCAATTTTGTCTTAATTAATTAAATGTGCAATATATTTTCATAGTCTAATGCAGAGACAAGCCAATAGACAATAAAACAAACCAATAATATATTTTAAACCATTTTCTGATCGTTTTGAATCAATGCCGCAACCATTCACTCGGCACATAGCAAAGGTAAATACACATTATATTAGGAAACTATTGCTAAGCCGATTTTATCAGCTTTTTACACACAGATGCTTACAAAATTATCACAAATATAAAACTGTCTACACAGAACATTAGAGCAATAATACAAAAGCTAATGTAAAGCTTATTTGTAGTTTCGAGTTCCTAGATGATCATTTGATGAGATTTTTAAAACAAAAAGATGGTTTTAAATTGGTAAATGGCAACTAAATGAATCACTATGAAATTAACAGATATGTGACGTCAGTGATAAACTATTTCTTCTCAGACTCCAGCTCTACAAATCCTTAAATACTTGAACTGAAAGCTGCACGTGCAACTTGTCACTGAGATAAAACCAAAAAAGTCCAACTAAATTCTTATTAAAAGTTACTAAATGAAACAGACAACCCTTGAGTGTGGAAAGTAGAAAGAAATGCACAGTTTATATAAAAGTGTATAACTTTTCTCCTACCTTGAATCTTCTGTAGTAACTTTAGCTGCTGCTCAGCTGTTCCTCTCTCCTCTCGATCTGTGTGTGCTTTGCCGGCGCTGGTTTGTTTAACTCTCAAGTCCTTGTCAGACTGAGGAAGGAGGAGACAAGGAAGGAGGAGTCAAGGAGGAGCTTAGGAGCGATAGGAAACCAACAAGGAGGGGTCTCAACAAGTGCACTTTTTTGGGTTGATGCTGTGTTGTATTGGCAGGAGTCTTTCTGTCGTTAGTTGCAATTACAATCAAAATGTGCTTTATTGTCAGATTTTTGGAGTTGTGAGATTATTAAAATGACAAATTCTGTTGTGAGTAATTTGATTTCTTTCAGACTAAGTTTCCTCTTGCTGCTGATGGTAGATTTTGTGGTTTGCATAACATTTAAATAACAGCAATGGTCCAGAAATCTGATAATGATCATAATTTTGGTGGCTATGTAAACATATCTTTTCCTATTTACAAATTCAATTCCTGTTTCCCTCAATATTTTTGTTGATGGAATCTAAACATATGCAAACAAAAGCAATGAAAGAAGAGCATTACTGTCATTCTGAATCCATAAAAAGCATCCTCAGTCGGAAACTAGAAACTTCGTTGTCCTAGGGTCATTGCAAATTAGTTTGGATTAACCCTTTAAGCATCAAAGTATAGCAATTCTGCACCAAGCCATTCTGGTCTCTGAATTCAGACCTCAGATTCTCTGTACCAGTGCTTTTATAAACAAATACAGAGAAATATTGGTTTGAATTCCCAGAGTAAATGTTTGAAAACTTTATATTTCTAGAAATGTCTTTCAGTTGAAAAACTCTGGCACCTATAGGCTTCACACCTATAATGCAAACATAGCTTCTTTATAAGACTTCATCTTCAGTCTGATACAGTTTGTGTATGTAAAGAAAAAGACATAAGACATTGTGAAAGCAAAGCAAGTTTCTATAAAATAGCTCAAAAACTGCATAGGATGATACAACTTAAGCACAAATATTGATGAAGCTTTGTATAAGACAATTTACTGTTACTCTAAGATTATGCACACAACTATAGCTTCTTTTTTTTCTTATAACCAAGGTCCAAATCATGACCCAGAGCTCAAATGTGGCCCTAAAGTTGGCTGCACACTAGAGGAGTTTACGATCATGTGCGCGGTTATAAAAGCGAAACAACAACAGCAACAACGATGAAACACCAGTGGATGAAACCAGGTCATTTAAGGTATAAGTAGCTGTTACACTGATGCATTGTGGGCGTGAAATGAAAAAAGTTCCAACAGTGCGCACAAACATAAGGAGAGAAACGATAAAAAGTCTCTTGCCAAATCCTTACTCACGCTCCCTGAACTGGGACCAAAACTGCTGTAAAATAAAAATAAAACAATTCTACAATCAAAGTCTGACCTACAACATCAACAAAAGGTAAAACTGACCCACCATCTGGGCTTGTAACACAATCACACTGATGTTATCTAGAAGGTTCTTTAGCAAACTTTCAATCTGGTGATATCTATTAGTGAGAGTCATTCCAACAATATAAATTGACCTGTAGATAAATGTGATTTCAACCTGTTGCGTTTTTGCTCATCAAAAATATACTTCAAACCGAAAACCAGGCTTGCCTCAATCTGTAACTTCCCCAGGAGACAGATAATCAATACCACATGATGAAACATTCCAGGTAAAATAACATCCACATGAATGAAGCCAAGCAGGCCAGAAAAGTTACACAGTGCGCCTTTACATCTGTGCTTTACAAAGCCACAACCACACATTTCTCTGCGTACAGTTTTCACCAGGACAAGGAAAACTAATTAACCCATTCCTGGCTGTGCAGCGGGGGTCGGGCAGACGCTCTGACTCTCTCTTCCTCTGCAGGGTAACTGGAGCTCAAACGGGACAGACATTCTTGGGCAGATAACGCTCACACATTCCTCCTGCTGCTTTTTGTCAGACGGAGAACCCGAACTGCTCCAGAGCCGCGCGGTCGGGTCATTTACTGGAAGTGGTTAGAGTGCCC
Organism: Mugilogobius chulae; assembly: GCA_038363315.1. Taxonomy (NCBI): domain Eukaryota; kingdom Metazoa; phylum Chordata; class Actinopteri; order Gobiiformes; family Gobiidae; genus Mugilogobius; species Mugilogobius chulae. Next base: position 26,209,170 of record CM076415.1, read on the forward strand.
CCAAAAGCACCTCTACGACACTCCCTTTGTCAAGTTAAGTTGCGCAATATTGGAGATTTATGCAGTGATTTATGTTTTATTAATCATTTTTTCCGGAAACTGCCACAGGTGCTCTCACCGACTGTCATCATCCTTACGATTATTGTTTGTCTGCAGACTACAAAACAGTTTCAAGCTGTTTAGAGAAATGTTGTGCTCATGAACATAGAACACAGACCATTTAGCATTATAACACTCTCAATTAAAATGTCTAATTAAAAAAAAAAACTTGCCCTAGCACATATATATCTGTCAAATTGTGAGAGTTTTGTTCTAAAATCCAAGAAGTGCTCTTGGTTGTTTTTTTGTTGGTTTGCCAATCAACACGGCTCAATGTTGGCTTTTGAAAGCTGTGAAAAACACTTCTAAGCTCATCTATTTCAAGAATCACAAGTTCTGAAGAAGTAATTGAGCAGAAGTGTACACTGCTGAGAAAGTTTTATCTGTAGGGAGTGATGTTATTGAATGAACACATTTTTAACTTTAGAAATGAGTTTCTTGCTGTGTGGCAGTAAGTGAGTGGATAGAATAATAAGGGACTGTTTTCAATGTGTAAATTTCTCAAAGACTGGTGAGAAGACAATCTTAGCCCTGATGTAGAGCTTGGTTTGAGTCTTAAATGAACACAGTATTTGTGATTGGCAACAGTCCACGTTTTAATTCAATTGTTGATACTTACTCTTTGCCTAAATCTTTCTCTTTCACCCCCTTCCTTTCTCTGTCTTTCTCTCAGTTTCTCATTTTTACGACAGCCTGCTGGGGGCTATACAAGACCGTAAAACTCTGCAGAGGTCAAAGGTGACAGGGATTGGCTGTGTCGTCATGTAAACGTTTTAACAGAGTTGCAATTTGGGTTTAAGACATGAAGAGCACGTTCTCCTTGAGTGGTTTTAACATCTATGTTTTTCTGACTTTAGAAGGACACACTTGTGTTAAACAGATAAACCGGAATGGCCTAAAAGTCTTGGAATTTTTAAAGACAAAGGGAAAGAGAAGTTAAATGAACCCAACACCTGAGGTTGAAATAAGGCCGCCAGTTTGAGTCAATGGGCCAGTTTAGCCTTTAGCCACTAGACATGCCCAATGATTGTGTAGCCACTGTCTCTCTACGCGCATTGTGCTACGTGACGTGAGACAGAGCAGAGCTAACGAAAAGCAATTGTAACACCAGGACGTTCAACAGAGAAAATTATTATAATTTGACACAATTAGAATTTGACTCCTCTCATTTGATCCTGAGCAAGTCTCCGTCCACATTCTCAGTGCAGCATTTGACACCATCATCCACTTCATCCTCCTCTCCAGTCTCAAACTCTCTCTTTCCTCAGTCCTACTTTCTGGCTTGTCTCACAAACATACATGTTGTGTAAACACATTCTGTATTTTATCTGTGCATGCATTGTTGGCCCAGTTCTTTTGGTGGATGTAAAGATGGGTAGACAATCAACAATTTTTGTCTCATTTTGGGACAATTTTTCACTTGTGTGACAATTTTGGAGATCAGCCTGCACATGGGGTAATGAGAAGCGATTAACACCAGCTTCCGATCAACAATTGTAGGATTGCAAGAAAATCAAACTTGTAGGAACATCGTATCTCACATTGGCCATGCGTAAACAATGTTTGTTGCTAAACACGGGCATCTCCACTTCCTGATTCTTCTTCTTCTCTTTCACCTTTTATGTTTTTGCTTCAGGATACAGGAGTCTGATGCGCCGTGGGTCGACGTACAGTATGAGTACTCAGATCAAAAGACTATTTGGTTGTGTAGTGTGAGGACATGAATCGTGAGCTTTTGACCCTAGCCATTCACTTGGCTAGGGTCAAAAGTGAATGGCCAGGGTCAGTCTGAGTCGACACTGCATATCCATGGCTGAAAACATTGCACAGTGTCTGCCCGCCTGAAGTCATATTATTATTTATGATTATGAACAAAATCATAATCTATTCTTAACCAACTTCAGGATCTGGACCTAAAATCTGAAAGACAAAACATTGCAGACTACCTGAATAGACACATTAACAAGGTTTAAAATATAATATATTTTTTTGTAAAAAGTTTCTTCCAAAACTGGAAAAAAACTGTTTCATTTCATTGCTTCTCATTGAGCGTCAACACAAAGCGTATCAAAGAAAAAGAAAATGTGATGCAATGTTATAAAGGAGTTTCCCAGGGTTCAGTGCTTGGTCCATTACTGTTCATCTTCTACTTTACCTCCCTCAGCAACATCGACTAAATTGAGTTCTAAGTTTACCCAAACCACACTCTTCGGTGTTGTTTTTAAAAGATCCAGATAAGTTTTCTATTAAGTAGAATGTTACATTGAAATTTCCTAAAAGTTCTGCAGATTTAAACAGTAATTTGACTTGACTTAGACCAATATAGTAGTTACCAAAATGTAAAATAATGATCTGCAATGTTTAAGTTTCTTCCTACTGTAAATACATACTTAATGCTTTTTCACTTAAGCACCAGATTAGTACAATAATAATCAGTCCCAGGACAGAGTATTTCCCAGCCTGTGTGAGTCAGCAGTTACTGTATTAGGCGAGTATGAAAAGGACTCATGTCTGAAGCACGTCACTGCTGTTGTTTTGAGAATGAGCACATGTGTTTTCTTTCACAGCCCCAGAGCAGCCGAGTGTCCGGAGTGATCTGTGAGGAGAACCAAAGAGCAGATAAAACTACAGCCTGCTTTCCCTCTCTGCGCTGAAACCAGGAAGTGATGATATGAGCGGACATTTCCAAACATACTACATAAGCGCAGAAGAACATGAGGTCACTGCTACGAGGCCAAAACACCATGAACAAGAAGTGTAGTAAAAATTATAACTATATATCACAATAATGTTTCCCTTTTTAAGTATCCTTACTATTGAAGCTAACCTTACATAGTTAATGCTGTCTGCACCAAGCTTTAAAGAGGGCATACCTTATCACTATGATGAGTTTTCAGTAAAGTGTTTTAATGTTTCTGTCAAACCAAGCACACTTGTTACCATTTTTGGAGAATGTATTTTTTACTTTCTGTTTCAGTGGAATAATGCAGGTGAGGGATTTTCCATCTTCAGAAAATTACACAGTATCACTTTAATGAACAGTTCTTTGTAGGTAATGCGCACAGTTACTGTAATATGTTTCATTTTTCAGAAACTAAGTAGTGCAACTCATTACTTGTGTACAATCCGAGTAATTCAAGTTACTTCCATATAAATTATTGCTTTTATTTTTTATTGAAAGCAACAAAAACACCACTAAAACACCGTCTGCAGCTTAAAGGTGAAAAAAAAATGTGCTGTGACATTACATTTTCATAAATTAATCAGTAATCAAGTGTAAATGTCACAGAACTAGTGTTGTACAATGTCTAAACATGTGTGATGAACTCAAAGTAACTCACAGTAGAGTAAGTCAGTAACATTTTTGAGACAGTAATATTGCAATGCAAATGTATTACATTTTTCTCCCTGTAACTAGTAATATATAATCTATTACAATTTTACAGTAACTTACCCAACACTGGTTGCGGAAATATAGTTCCTCTTTAAGTAAGTAGTGTAACTCATTACCTACAAAACTGTTGACAAGATTATTGAAGTTACTTTCAAATTAATTGCATTGATGTTCTATAAAACTACACTTCAGGATCAAAACACCACTGACACTTTTTAACTTAAAGGTGAATACAATGAGGAAAATGTGTTGTGACATCACATTTCTATTAATTAATAAATAATCAAGTAAAAAGAGGATTAGTAATGTCTTAAATAAGGCATGATTATCTCAGAGTAACTCGCTGTTATACTTTAGAGACAGTATACTATATTGTAATACAAATATATTACATTTGTATTCTTGTAACTATAATGCGTTTTAAAATGTTAGAGTAACTTGGCCAACGCTGTAAATAAGTGGTTGAAAAATGTTCCAATATGGTGCTCACTGAAGAGGATTAAATATTGCAGATGTGCAGTTGTTATCACTTGAACTGATTAATGTCCCAACCTCAGCCTTTTGTCAAATGAAGCAAACACTGTAAAAAGTAAAAGGACAGTTTAATTTAAACATGTGTGTTATTCTCTCTCTCCCTCTCTTACCTCTCTACTGTATGTCGTCTCTTTCTTTTTCCTCTTTCCCCTTTCCTGTCTCTCTCTCTCCTTCTCTCTCTCTCTCTTTCTCTCTGTCTCTCCCTCTCTCTGTCTTTCTCTCTCTTGTCTCTCCTTCCTCACTTTTTTTCTATTTTCTCTTTGTCTTTCTCTCTCTCTCCTGTCTCTCCTTCCTCGCTTTCGTTCACTTTTTCTCTCTCTCTCTCGCTCTCTTTTCCCCTCTTTCTCTCTCCCTCCCTCCTTCTTGCTCTCTCTCTGTCTTTCTCGCTCTCTCTCAAACCTGTCTCTCCTTCCTCGCTCTCTTTCTTTCTCGTTCTCTCTCTTTTCCGTTACTTTCTCTCTCTGACTTTTTCTCTTTTTCTCTTCTCTCTCTTTCTTTTCCTCTCTGTCCTTCTCTCTCTTTTCTTTTACTCACTCTCTCTCTCTGACTTTTTCTCTCTCTTTCTCTCTCCCTCTCTCCTTCTTGCTCTCTCTCTCTGTCTTTCTCACTCTCTCAAACCTGTCTCTCCTTCCTCACTCTCTTTCGTTCTCTCTCTTGTTCTCTCTCTTTTCTGTTACTTTCTCTCTTTTCTCTTCTCTCTGTCTTTTCCTCTCTCTGTCTTTCTCTCTCTTGTTCTCTCTTTTCCTTTGCTCTCTCTCTGACTTTTTCCTCTCCCTCTCTCCTTCTGCTCTCTCTCTCTGTCTTTCTCTCTCTCTCAAACTTGTCTCTCCTTCCTCGCTCTCTTTCTTTCTCTCATTGTCTCTCTTTTCCGTGACTTTCTCTCTCTGACTTTCTCTTTTCTCTCTTTCTTTTCCTCTCTCTGTCCTTCCCTCTTCCCTTCTCTCTCTGTCTTTTTCTCCCTCTCTCTTGCTCTCTTTTCCCCTCTCTCTCTGTCTTTCTCTCTCTGTCTTTCTCTCTTTCTTTCTCTCTTTTCCTTTACTCTCTCTTTTCCTCTTCTCTCTCCCTTTCTTTTCCTCTCTCTCTCCTTCTCTCTCTCTCCTGTCTCTCCTTCCTCTCCTCTCTTTTTCTCTCTGTCTCTTTCTGTCTTTCTCTCTCTCTTTCTCTCTGTCCATTATAACTTAAATTGAAGTTGGTGGCCATTTGGCTTTTTCCTTCTCCCATTTCACAACAATCTTAATTTCAGGTCAAAAAATCTCCAAAAAGTACAACAATATCACACTCTCAAACACGTAGCACAAGTTATAACCAGTCTATTACAAGCTCTTGCCTCAGTGTTACAGTTTTCCTCTTGTGAGTCACCGTCACTTCGTTTGCAGCTCGTTTCTGTGAATAAACTCATGACATAAGTGACATCTTTCAAAAGTCAAAACATGTTGGAAATCCACAAAGTTTGTTTTGTGGTTGAGTTTGTCAGGTCGCACTTCAGACTTTCACCAAATTACATCGAAAGTGCTGCCAGAATTAAATACAACACTTCATCAAACAGAACACAAATAAAGTGATTCATTAAAATGTGAGCGGCGACCCAAAGCCAGCGCACAAAGGTCAAGAAAATATGCAAAGGGCTAAACACATTTATGGTTAGTTCAATGACATGAAGTACTTGAAATAACGTTTAGGATATTTATGATGAAAGAACAATTCAAACAGGAGAACTCTGGAGACACGTCACAGTCAGGTCCAGGTGAACTCTGGAGACACATCACAGTCAGGTCCAGGTGAACTCTGGAGACACATCACAGTCAGGTCCAGGTGAACTCTGGAGACACGTCACAGTCAGGTCCGGGTGAACTCTGGAGACACGTCACAGTCAGGTCCAGGTGAACTCTGGAGACACGTCACAGTCATTTCAAAGTGTAGACATCACTGTGAAGCCTTTTGTGGAACTTATTCTTGTTCTAGTGTTTCCGATGGAGATGAGGCTCTTTCAAAGAGTTTCTTCTCGTCCTCTGCTGTATTTGAATGAATGAATGATTTATTGTAGCACATTTACACAGACAGATATCTTCCATAGTTCTTCACAAAGCAGAACCCCCCCCATTTGTTTACAACTTGTGTACATGAACCGGGTTTATTCTACTTTGTGAAAACCATCTGAGATTGCATCAGTGGGATTAGTTCTCTTCACAGTTGGCGGGGGCGCTTTTACTTTAACTACTTACTGCTTTTTAGCTTGTCTTGTTTTCCAGGAAGCAGAACTTAAACATGTGTGTGTTGCAGTTTCTGTGACATTGGTTTACAAACTGAAAGTTACAATATCATATTCTAAGCTATTTGAAACTCACTGCCTCATCTCTGTTCACTGATTGAATGACAATACTTCCTGCTTTGAGCGAACCGTCTGCAGTCCTGTGATACCTTAAGAGCTCAAGTGAAATTAAACTGAGTAGAGGCTCTAGGTGGCTACAAGTTTTTCCCACCTGTTTCTGTGATTGGTCAGCGTTTGCAAAGCTTATGAGCTTGATTTTGTGACATATAAACTTTCTGAATAAGCAAATTATGTTATTTATCTCAAAGACAAGAAAATAAACTGCATGAATTGTGATCATGTCAAAAAAGTCATCTGACTCCAAGAAATGTGTGATTTTAATTACATTTTTTTGCCATCCTACCTTTAGATAAATGTTCTAAACTGACCAATATGTTCAAGCAGGTAACAGTCGTTTAGTATTTAATAAAACTACTTGTGACGTTGATGAATGGTGATTAAGGAAAAAGACTTGTTTATAATTAAGATGTTAATTATAGGTGAGTTATGAACCAGCTCCAACTGTAAAGCGCCTGCTGCCAAACCACAGTCCTGCGGTGGCTTTAATTCTGCCTGATTATACTGTTACTGTGGCCCCTCGTGTTTTGGGGAGGGTACGGCCTGGCCCCTTCGTCTGTGATCTCCTCGGGGCAACAAAAACTGTTCCCACACACACGCTCCAGATGCACACTGCAAACATTAAAACTCTGAGTGATTTAAATAAAGTGCATTTGTGAGACTGGAAAGCTAAAAGTAGAACGTTTAGCAAACATCTGAAACCTGCAAATAACATGGTTGTAATGGTTTATGTTTTTTCTGCTAAAACAACTTTCCATTTTATGAAACCTTAAAAAAATTTCCTGGGTTAAAGGGGCACTGTGTAAGATTGAGAGGAATTTTAATTATCACATATAGTCCACAAACATTTAAATCATATTTATACTTTACAACATGAATACTTAAGAGAGCACTGTTAACCAATCCACATCAATTGTAATACATTTATACGTATTCGAAATGTTTTATTACGGGCCGGAATGTGTATTATTGACGCTAGATGTCAGCATGGTAAATAGGCAAAATGCATGTGAAAGGCTCCCTCTAGTGTTCAAAAGTGGAAATCACTTTGTTTGTTTGTTTTTCTTACATAGTGCCCCTTTAAACGTGTGAAAGAAACAGAATAGAATGAAAAAATATTTGCACAAGAAAAGTTTAAAGTGTGTATGAAAGGTGCAGTAAAACATAGTGAACAAAATTATTTTAAAGATTCCACTAAATATTTTGTCTGTTTTGATGAGGTGTATTTTTTTTGTCCAGCAAATATGACACATGTAGAGGTAATTCAACCACATTGCCTATATCTATTAGTGTGTTGAACTGCACATGAAGAGCAAGATTTTTACAGTTTTTTTGCATAAATGTGTCACGTGTCTCAGTCCGTTCACTTCTATGGTGGCTGTAAAGATTTATTTATGAATATTAATGAAATCCGTAACCTAATCTTAACCCCCAAGCCCTAATCTTACCCATTTTAGTAACTTGATTCCTAAACTTACCTGTTACACCTAAAGAAAATGTCCCCATGTGGCTTCAACTAAAACTTGTGTTTGTTATGCTTTTTCATATCATGCTAAATGTACGGCGTAACATAAGTACGCAAAAAAAGTGTAAAATTGTGCTCATAGAAAGCTGTTTTTGTGTCGTGGTAAATGTATGCTTTCTTGTGAGACTGTGTTGGTTTTCTCTGGTGGATGTAAAGACGTGTTTTTATTAATGAATATTAACAAAATCCTAATCGTAATCTTAACCAACTACAAGCCTTAGACCTAAATGTATCAATTTTTGTAACTTCTTACCTAAACTTAGCCATTGCCACCAAAAAAACTCTTGTGTGCCCTGAAACAAAATGCCAAGAAAATGGGCGTGTAATAATAATTATTATAATTTTATTTGTTAAGCACCTTTCATGCTAACTTTCATGTACACTTTAGAATACATTAAAAAGAATCATGTAAAAATGTTAAAAAATAAAATAGAGTACACTAAAATAGTACAACAATAGTAATAGACATGTAAGAATAGGAAAACATGCTCTGAGAACATGTTGGGAATTCCCACTCAGATACTCAAACAAAATTCTAGAGCTCGAGTAGAAAATCGAACATGGCAGCTCTCTGCGTTTTGAGAAAGAAACTTGTGTTATTTTCTCTTTATTTTGTCTCTACTTGCTTCTATGAACCTGCTCCTGCGCCGTCAATGCACTTTTGTTATAAAACGTGCCATGTTGTGCTAATGTAATCAAAACCACAAATTTACTCTCATGCAGAGTTTTACAAACTGCAAATGTAACAATGTTCAATCTCAAGTGTTTAAAATTTGGCTGATTTGAGCAATGTCCTATCTGTTTATTACTTGATTGGCTCTTTACTGTAAAAGTTATCCAACTTGACCACTGCAACACACAACACCCAGAGAAAAGATCACTTCAAGATCCGAGCACAGCAAAAATCCACACAAATAGTTATGATTTGACAATGATAGTATTTTGTAACACTTTTTTCTTTCATGTATTTTTGTATTCTTACTTTTTGGTAATATATTGTATATAGCAGAGTTCTTATTTTATTTGTCAATTTCTTTAGAATTTGCTGCTGCTTGACTATCCGACCAAACTAAGTCAAAATGAGAAAATAACCTTTAAACAATTGTATCTTTGAACAGAATCTTCTTAATAACTTCCCTCTGACGAAGAATGAGGTCACACATTCTTACCCAACGTTGTGCAAAATGTGACAACTCTCTTAAACCCGTAAAAATCCAGTGAGATTACAAAGTGCTTTTCCACAGAAGCCAGACATGGGCTGTTGCAGAGATAATTTGAGAGGAATTTGCAGAGGTATTATCAGTTTAAACTTGTCACGATGGCAACACGTGTAACCAAACACAAGAGCCGAGGAACAGAGCAGCGTTCACACAGGAAGAGTGAAAATAATAATACAGTAGGCTATAAAAAGTAAATATCTGATTTAAGGGAGAATTAGTTTGAAAAGTATTATCTGGAGCCATGTTTTGAAATAGAAACAACACATTTTTGTATTTCAAAATGTAAATTCACATCTTGAGTTGAAAACAGTGTCCAGATAACTTTTAATTGACCTTATCAGTCTCAGAGTTGGCAAGAAACTAAGTATTTTTACTCAAGTACTGTACTTAAGTAGTTTTCTTGAGTATCTGTACTTTACTTGAGTATTACAACATTTGGTGACTTTTGACTTTTTACATTTTTCAAGAAATATCTGCACTTTCTACTGCCTACATTTTAAAAACAAGTGAGTTACTTTATAAACACATTTTTTTTTCTGTGTATCTGTCATGTATCAGAGCTTAGTGAACAAATAAACATGTGAAAATCACCCAAAACTTTACTATTCTAACTGTTACATATTTATCACATGATAACACATGATAACACTACAGCACATACAAAGAAACTTTATGCACTGCAAAAATGTATTTCTAGACTGGCTAAAATGTCTTAAAGCCTGGATTTTAATATTTATTTGGGGGTATTTTAAGACGTTTTTACTTGATGTACCTATGTGACTTGTTTTGTTGAGTTTTCTGCCTTGTTTCAATAAATTTGTTTTTATTTCAAGACAATATATTTGCTAATGAATAAGGCGTTTTTACTCACCTCATTGGTAAATTTGATTCAAGCTCAAATCTCTTGAAAACATCATAAATGTCTTGAAACGAGTGAAACAGGCTAGCAGATTTGTAGAATTAGCTTTAACCAAGACTACAGAATAGATTTTGCCAGTGTGATTGTTTTCTTTAAGTGCATTTACACTGGTGCACGGTAGCCAAGTGGTTAGAGCTCTGGCTTCCCAATAAGGAGGTCGTGGGTTCGACTCCCGGGTCGGACCACATCAACATCTCACGATCTCTCTGGGTGGAGTTTGCATGTTCTCCCTGTGTCACCGTGGGTTTTCTCCGGGTACTCCGGTTTCCTCCCACCTCCAAAAACATGCATGTTTAGGTTAATTGGGCATCACTGTAAATTTCCCTTAGTGAGTGAATGAGAGAGTGAATGGTTGTCTGTCTAACCCTGCGGCAAGTTGGCCACTGTCCAGGGTGTTCCCCGCCTAAGGCCCAAAGTCACTGGGATAGGCTCCAGTCACCCGCGACCCCTAACGGGATTAAGCGGTAGAAAATAAATGAATGAATGAATGCATTTACACTGGTGTACTTTTATACTTTTACTAAAGTGAAGAAGTTTCAGCCGGATTCTGACTTGTTTTTCACAAGTAACTGTACTTTTACTTGAGTAGAGAACTTCAGTAGCCTACCTTTGCCATCTCTGATCAGTCTTACCAACGACAAAAGAGAGATTACACCGACCAATTTATTTTATGAACACATCCTTATAGCTGCTCTGTCTTTTGCTTTATTTATGGCTCATTAGAAAGAAAGAAGACCTCATTTCTCGCACTGTCTATCATGTTGTGCATGGTTAACTTTAGTGCGAGGTACAGACCATTTTGTGATTTTAGTGTTAATGCAGGATTTTGATTTACAGTCAGTGTGCAGGGGAATGTTGTCTTGAGGTATTATGTGCCTTGGGAAAACAGTCTACTGTGTTTGTGTGAGCAGAGTCATAGTCCAGAGCAACCAGACTGAAAACAAGAGTTTTTAACCTTGTTCTGTCCCGCCCACTTTACTTGAGAGCAAACTTTCTGTTTAGCCCTGTTTAAGGTGGCTATAACATGTAACTTGTCTGTCTCGTGGGACATTCTCAAATCAACCCAAACCATGAATTCTACAAGCTAACCACAGCTAAAAAGGAAGTACACTGACAAAGAATGTGTGCGGGTCTGAATAAAGAAAATAATCCATAAATTATTATCCTTATTCTGCCCACTTTTTTTGGCAGTGCATTTGATGTTCAGCTGGTTAGCTTGTAGATTTTTTTTCATTCATAATATTGACTTAGAAGCATCACTTTTGTTTTTCTCACAATGATAAACTCTGTAGTTAGCTGACAACAGTGCCGGCTAGAGTTGCTGCTACAGCTTGTGTTAATCAGCCGCGGCTCTTTCTGCTAACCTGCTGCGTGTGCATCCCCATTGCTGATAAACAAGTACCAGAATTTCTGGACTATAAGCCGCTACTTTTTGTCACAAACTTTGAACTCTGTGACAACAAAATTATGGATTTTCGTAGACTTACTATTAACAAGTGTGGCCTATGTATGTACTTTATCATTTTTCTTTTCTAAATCTAGTTGGTGAGGCTTATATTCAGGTGCGCTCAATAGGTCTGAAAATTCGGGTAGTGCCTGTATCATTTGATAAATAATAATCATATAAACTGACAGAAAAATGTATCAGTTTGAGGAAAATAGTCTGCATTTTTAACTTTGCTGTGCTTCCCGTGTCTTTAAACTTCTATTTTTTTTTCACCAAACTATGTAGTGGAAACATGAAAAAGTGTTTAAATAGGACTGCACGATTTGAGAAAAAATACTTTGCTGCCATATTTCTGACTAGTATTGTGATTGAGAAGTATTTTATGTTTTAATAAATGCATTTAGTTCAGAGGTCACATTGTAATTGTGTTTAGGATTATTGACAAAATGAAAAATGATTCATAAAGGTAAAGTTATTCTACAGGATTAATTTTTTGGCAATATTTTGTTGTTTGTAAAAGAAAATATACAGGAAAATTGCTGCCCTACTTTCAAATATCTTTTCTCCTTATAATATTTTCAACCAACTACTGCACAATGATGCCAGTAATTATTATAGGCTTAAGTTTTTAGGTTTAATATTTCTTTTTTCCTTGTTCTGGCTGGAGTCCACGTCTTTGTCAAACGCCCTGTTCCTGCACGTTCTGCTCCGTGTGTGAACAGGCCTCAGCAGCACGTCGGCTAACATCAACATCAGCATCACGTCCGAACCATGACATCATCCCCATCATCGGCGCTGCCATGGCGACGCGGGGGCCCAAACAGAGACGGAGCCAGACCATTACAGCGCTCACACTTCGGGCCGACGTAATGACCTGCACATGGGTTCAAGAGGCGAGCGAGCGGCGCAGATATGAAAGAAATGCATTGTGTTTGCTCCTGATGAGAACAAATTGCGCTGTTTTGGAGGGAAACGGAGGAGTTTACGAGAAGTGGAGGCTAAAAACAGAAGGTGCATTGAGAAGAAGAACATATTTAGCAAAACAAAATGGTAATTATGGAAAGAGTGAGATAAGTATAAACAAACACATGCGACAAAAACAAAACACTTTACCTCAATGACGTACTTAGGCCTATGCAGAAGTATATTTACGAGGAGGTTTATTCATTCTGCCAACATTTTTGTACATTCATTTGTATATCATACAGTATTTACAAATTTATATTGTCTTCATTGTGTGAGCAAAAGAACAATACGATGAACCATTTTGGTAGACCAAATTGAGACCAAATTGTGTTAAGACCCAACGTTACTGGGATAGGCTCCAGTCACCCACGACCCCTAACAGGATTAAGCAGTAGAAAATGAATTAATGAATGGATTGTGCTCAAAGTGCATGTTCTGCACTTGTCTAGGAGCAAAAATATGAACTGCTGATTCAAAAATCTTATTTCAGAACATGTTTGTCAAGGTCTAAAGACAGAATATACACTTCTATCTTTGACTTTTGCCAATTTCAACAATTCAAATTGCATTTTGTGACTCTGTGCACAGAAGTCAGTTGGTTTATTCATTTTCAAAAAAGCTAACATCTTGCTGACAGGTTCACTTCCTGTTTAGTTCATTTCTAAGAGGTTTTCACTACCTCAGCCTAAAATTAAAAATTACTAAAGCTCGGCAGCGAACATTGAGCAGTTGGTGATTTTATCTGAAAACATGTTAAATACCTTACAAAAGAAGAAAATATTTCACCAAAGGACCAAAGTGTGTTTATAAAACGATGTGTTTGTCTGTCAATGCTAATGAGAAAGCCTGACAATTTGAATTCTATGCACAGGGTTAATTTGCCTGCCTGGGATCCACAACCTGTAGGCTTGATGAGGAGCAGATCTGATCACCACATCGTCTGACACGTATTGAGTCAAATCCACAATCTACAGTGAAGTCAGACTTGTTGATTTGCGTGAACCACATAAAACAAGAATTTCATTAGTCGCAGAACAAAATCAAGCTTCTCTCACCTCATAGAGTTTTGTACTTAGCCAATTTTTGTTTGCAGAAATTCACAGTTTTTTTTTTGTCTTAGATTTCAGTAAAGCTAGTCACAATGACCCCTACGACCTGCTGTGACCTATCTGAGAACAATTTTTTGCTCATTTCCTACGTCATTCTTGAGGCATTGTTACGTAAAAACAGCACTCTGAGCCCATTCCTAAGTTCGTATCCAGGTAAAATAATTTTCTACGACCAGTCTACAAACACAAAAACTATAAACTGTGGAACACAGCTTATGATTAAGTTTATGCAATTTGTCTGTGCGGGAGAGTGAAAGTGGAACAGTGAAAATGTGGACCTGGAGCGTGCGGGGGAAAGCGTAAATGGCTCCAAACATGGGAATGACCGTGGACCTGGAGTGTTCAAGGAAAGCGCAAATCGCCAGAATGCTGTCTGGCTGTCAAGAAAGCCAAAAGTTGTTGGTGAAGTTAAAAGTCTACGGTAAGATTTTTGTACGGCCTGTGAGATTTGTAGTGGTCATTGTGACCAAAGCATAAACTCAGATTAGCTAATCCATTTCTACATCTTATAAGTACAAATGACAGAGGGCTAAACCACGATCATTTGTATCACAGATTCTCATTGTTGCAAGCACATCTTTGCAGAATAGAGTATGTTGCTTAATGATTTAGTTTGTTTTAATGCAATCTTTATTAAAAACACAAGCTTTATAGTTCAATAAATCAATTACAAACAGAAACAGAGTAATGCTTAGTTTCAAAATTGTTCTGGGGGCCAGACAAACATTTTGTAGCCATCAAAGTCAAACAATTGAAAGGTCATATCTGCTGTTAATCACACCATTATCACATTTATGTTGCTAAAAATTCATCTAAATTCAAATCCTTGCCTGTCTTTCGTGCACTACTGTGTGAAAGTCAAAGTGTGACTTGAAACAGAGACAGCAGAGAGTCTGTGGGATGAGTTGGGACGTGCTCTGCTTCAGGATCACAGATAAAACCTTTGAGATACTGAAGCTCTGGAAGTGGACCGGCCTCTAATGTCAACACAGAGGGACACGGGGGGCAGAGAGAGGAGGAGGTGACTGGGGAGAGGGAAGTTCAGTCTGATAAAGACAATGGACTTTTAGGGTTTCACTCAATACGAGCACAAATACAACAGAAAGGCCACAGAGGTCAAGGGCAAATTAGATCTCTAATTTTTTTATGGTGTGAGACTTATTGAACAAACTGAATGTGTAGTTTATCTATTCAGATCAAAAAAGCACTCAAAAGGACAGATAATGTGCAGCTCTCCTAAAGGTTTAATGTGTGCATGGACTACGAGGTCTTACAAACTGACTGTTACATCAACTCTAGTGCAATGTGGTCCATATTTCACCAAAAGCTGGGCAGATTCCCACAAGAACGTTCATCTAATGACCTGGAAACCAAAGCAGACCACCGGGAGAACCAAAAACTGACTGCGTTGCTCTGAGGTCATGTAGAAGCATGCATTTTCTGAGTTCTGTGACCAGCTTGACACCATGAAGATGATCTTTGTATAGAGTTGCAGTCGAGTAATAATATTGTACATTGCTTATGATAGGCACGGACAAGTTTTGCCCGTACATGTGCTCCTCTGTAAGGTTCCTCTGTAAGGTTTTAGAATAAAAACAGCATGGAGTAGCTACAGCAACACATCTGCGTCAGAGAGTTCACTTAAGAGAAACATCAGTGCTCACAAAGAGCTTGCTAAAGTTGTGTCTGTACGTGCACATGAGTAACGGTGCCGTGCCCACCTCCTCCAACGATAAGTATGATTCATAACAGGTAACGATAATCAGATGTGACAAGTGCAAGTCAAGCAGAGCTGAATACATGGGCCTTTTTGTTCGACCAATCAGGTCCAAAGCTAAAGAAAAAAAATCTGTTTCAACTTTGAAAAATCCTTGCCACCCCCTGGCCACCCCTTGCTTAAAAGTCTGGCTCCGCCACTGCATACAACATACTAAACAAAATAGATATGAACCACCTCAAGTTCTGCATCTTTAGTGTGTGTGAGAGAGACATCTCTACAAAGGCTTTGCTCCCCCTAACATGTTTTTGCACATGAGCAAATGCTTGATAAAACTTGGCCCCAAGTGTTCCCTAACCTGCATGTTATTGGTTGGTGGAGAAACTGGAGAGACTGGAGGAAATCACCCAGACACTAGAGGAACATGCAAACTCCACACAGAAAGGCCTGGACCAAGCTAGAGTCAAACCTGCGACCTTCTTGCTGTGAGCACTATCTTATTCAAATATTTACAAATGCAGTACATTACATGTAATGTTGAAAATGATTTATTGCCAAGCAAGGGATGTTATCAGAAAAAGTTACAAGTCAGATCAGTGAAAATAGGAAAGTCATAATAATTAAATCTCCTTTAATAGAGGTAGTATAATAACATTCCAGACAAAATTTGACTTAGTGCAAACCTTTGTAAAACTGCAAAAAACATAAATCTAATCAGTCTGCAGGCCAAGCCACACAACAGTAAAGTTATGTGTCTGTCATTGTGAGAAAATTACATCGTTTTTCCTCATTGATAAACAGCAAGGAACAGCACTGACGTCATTCAGCAGAGCTCAGCCAAAACACATCAGACTCGTATTCAACTATTGTCCTCTCTCTCTCTTTCTCTCCCTGTCTCTCTCTCTCACTCTCTCTCTCTCTCTCTCTCTGGTTCTTACACTCACTTTCTTTCTCTCTTTCTTTTTGTGTCCTCCTCCTTCTTTCTCCCTCCCTCCCTCCCTCTCTCTTCTCCTCTCTCACTCTCTCTCTCTCTATGCATTCTTTCTCCCTTTCTTTCCCTCTTCTTCCATTTCCCATTCTCTCCTTTTCTCTCTCTCGCTTTCTCTCGCTCTTCCCTTCTCCTCTCTCTTTCTCTCCCTTACTCCCCACTCTCCCTTTTCTCTCTTCCCTTCTTTTTATCATCTCTCCTTCTTTCTTTTTGTCTTTCTCCTCCTCCGCTCTTTCTCTCCCTCTTTGACTGACTCTCCTTCATTCTCTTTCCCTCTTTTTCTCTCTTTCCCCTCTCCTTCTCTTTTGCCGCTCTCTCTCCTTCTCTCTCTGCCTCCCCTCTCCTTCTCTTTCCCTTTACTTCTCTTTTCCTCTCTCTCTCTGCTCCTCTCTCTATCCCTCTCTGTCGTCTTTTTCACTTTCTCCTCTCTTTCTCTCCTTCTGCTCTTTCTCTTCCCATCTCTCTCCTTTCTGTTTCTTCTTCTCTCTTTCTTTCTCTCCCTCCCTCTCTTCTCTCTCTCTTTGCCCCTCTCCCTTTTCTCTCGCTCTCCTTTTTCCATTTCTCCTTCTCTCTCTTTGTCTCTTCCCTCCCCTCTCCCTCCTTCTCATTCCTTCTTTTTTCTCTCTCTCTTTCTCTATCCTTCTCTTTTGCCACTCTCTCTCCTTTTCTTTCCCTTTCCTTCTATTTTCCTCTCTTTTCTCTCTCGCTATGAACCCTTTCTCTCTCTACCCCTCTCTGTCTCATTTTTCTTTATCCTCTCTTTCTCTCCTTCTTCTCTTTCTCTCCCCTCTCTCCTCTCTGTTTATCCCTCTTCTTTGTCTCTCTTTCCTCTTTCTACCTCCTTCCTCTCTCTTTCTCTCCTTCCCTCTTTGTCCCCTCTCCCTTTTTCTCCCTCTCTTTCAATCTCCTTCTGTTTCTCTCTCTCTTTCTCTCTCTTCACCTTCTTCTCTCTCTCTCTCTCTCTCTCTCTTCTCTCTTTCTCTCTCTCTCTCATTCACCTTCTCTCTCTCTCTCTCTCTCTCTCTCTTCTCTCTCTTTCACCTCTTACTCCCTCTCTCTCTCTGTGGTTATTCTGGCAGTGCAGTGCTCCACATGACGTCAGCTGTTCCTTGTCCAGGCCTCAAAGCCAAACACGCACACATTACTACAAAAACTCATGTAATCCATTCATGTTGTGGTTTCAGAAAACAGCCACTGCTCACGGCCGTCTCAGGAGGTATTTCACAAAGGAATTTAGATTTAGG
Source organism: Mugilogobius chulae (assembly GCA_038363315.1). NCBI lineage: Eukaryota > Metazoa > Chordata > Actinopteri > Gobiiformes > Gobiidae > Mugilogobius > Mugilogobius chulae. The sequence continues at coordinate 26,226,718 of CM076415.1, forward strand.
AAGTTAAATATTATCAACTGAACTGAATGTAGAGGTGCAGTCGTCTGTCACCACAATCAGTTCACATTATTGCTTCAGAAAATATCACAACAAATGAAATAAGATCACTAAGAATGCCCTAAACTCAGGACTATTCTGAACTTTCCCTGCGTGCTTCCACAATGTGCTGGTCAGGTGCCAGAGCTCTTTCAACAACAAACTATTACTGCCTCACTGCTCCACTGAGAGACACAAGAAGTCCCTCAAGAGAAAAAGGTGAACACATGGAATATAGTGCATGTACATTTAAAGGTGCAGTAACGATCTTAAAAACATACCAGCTGTTGAATTAAATCTTTTTACAGAAGTCATATGAAGTTTTTCATTGACTTTCAGAAGCCAGCAAAAGGTGAGCTGTGTCAGTATGCTAACAAGAGCTAAAAGCATTACTTCATGGCAAAAAAAAATCCATTCATCTGCACTGGGGCAAAACTGATTTTTAAGTCAGTGTGAAATTTTTGTCTTTTAGGGTTTGGCTTCTATAAGTGTTACACTTCAGCCTAAACCCTTTAGCTCATTTCAATGTAAAAGATATATTTGATTTTTGACTGTGTGACTGAAAAAACAATCAATAAACTAATGCTAAACTAAAACTTAATCTATGGTCGACGTCGATTTCCGCTCTAATGCGCATGCCCCGTACTGAAAGAGACAGTCCAAAGTTGGCTGCAAAACTTTTTTTGATTAAAACAAAACGGGACGAGAGCAGCTGTTTCGATCAGGTCTGAACCGCTGTGACAGATGTCTGGCCCCTGAAGCTTCAGACAGTGTTTTTCTCACCTTTTTTACTCACCTGAATGTAACGTGTAAAGTTTGTAGGGTCGAGCTACATTGACAAATGTTAAATTAGCAGCAGAACTGTTGTTTTCGCACAGAGATAAACCCTTGTAGTAAGCGAACAACCATGCTAGTTCATCTTGTTGCTACAGCTTGTGTCAATGAGCTGCAGCTCTTTCTGTGAACCAGCTGCATACACATCTCTGTGTTGATAAAGTGCCTTTGTTTGTTTTGCTCAAGTTGTGCTGGCTTCTAAAAGTTGCTATAAACTAAGGGACTTAGGCCAGATTTATCAAACATTTGCTTGATTTTGTGCAAACATAGGGGGAGGAAAAACTTGTGTCTTTCACACAGACACAAAAAATGCAGATTCTGAATCTCAATGGGGCTTCCTGGTTAAATGAAGGTAAATAAAAAAATAAGAAATAAAAAAAATGCAGAATTTGAGATGGTGAATATCTGTTTTGTGTAATATGTTATATGCACATCTTCCAATGTTAAACTGTTCGCAAACAACAAATTAACTTTTTTACTTTGCACCCGCAATTTAGGACTTGGCTTGATAAATCAGGCCCTAATAAGTTGACTGAAGTAAAATGGTAAATATTTCAGTTTGTTTATGTTTTTAAAGACCGCAAAAATCAGTCATAGTGTTTTTAGGATCTGTTGCAATAAAAGATATTATGCACCTGCTAAACATAAGAGAGCCCCTTTCCCAGTTTTAAAACAATTAAACTTCTTATGTAGACATATAAGCTGCTTTTCATTACCTTCAAAAATCCCCAACAAATCTGAATGGAAAATGTTTAGATAATCGTTTACATTAAACAGGTGACGTAAAGTGTGAGGTCATGGTCCAGTCTTTGAACTTGTTTTGGTTTTGACTGGTCACTGGTCTCTGCTGTCACTGAGGCCGTCTGCACTTACATAACACAGATCATAAAAACACAGTGACTCATTCAGGACCTGACCCAAACCCAAACAGTTTTGTCATCAGAGTTTACTAACATTGCTTTAGTTCACTGTCGCCAAAGTCCAAGTCCTCGCCAAGCTTCAGAGTCAGATAAAGGTTATAAGTGTGTCATATTTTAGATTAAAGGGCCCTCTGCTATAATGAAATGTGTAATAGTAATGCATGGGATTTATACAGTGCTTTTTGTAACACCCAAAGAAGCTTCACATTTTGCATTATTCATTCAATCCACATTTCCTACCTTGTTTTCCTTTGTGATGTTATTGTGATATTGCCACAAACCCTTGCGAGAGTGACCTGGCTAATTACAGGAACAAAGCATAATTACTTTGCACTTAATAATAACTTCTTATTTTATACAATTTTAAAGAGTTAAAGGAGACATCACATGTTATGCATAATTGCATTCGGTCATCACAACAAATGATCAACTGAGAGAGAGAGAGAGAGAGAGAGAGAGAGAGAGAGAGAGAGAGAGAGAGAGAGAAGAGAGAGAGAGAGAGAGAGAGAGAGAGAGAGAGAGAGAGGAGACATAAAAGAGATGGAGAAAAAAGAGAGAAAGAGAGGCACAGAGAGGGAGATGGAGAAGAAGAAAAAGAAAAGAGATGGAGAAAGAAGAGAGAGAGAGGAGAGAAAAGAGATGGAGAAAGAGAGACAAAGAAAGAGAGAGAGAGAGAAGAAAGGAGACAGAAAGAGATGGAGAAAGAAGAGAGAAAAGAGAGAGGAGAGAGAAAAGAGATGGAGAAAGAAGAGAGAGAGGCACACAGAGAGAGGCAGAGAGAGAGAAGAAGAAGACAGAGAGAAAGACAGAGAGAGAGACAGAGAGAGAGGAGAGGAGACAGAAAAGAGATGCAAGAAGAGAGAGAGAAGAGAGGGAGAGAGAAGGTAGAGAGAAAAAGAGATGGAGAAGAAGAGAGAGAAAAGAGATGGACAAAGAAGAGAGAAAGAGAGAGACAAAGAAAGAGAGACAGAAGAGAGGAGACAGAAAAGAGATGGAGAAAGAAGAGGGAAAGAGAAGGGAGAGAGAGGAGTGAGAGAATAGATGGAGTAAGAAGAGAGAGATAGAGTGGCACAGAGAAAGAGACAGAAAGAAACAGAGAGAGAGATAGAGAAGAAGAGCGAGAGAAGAGACAGAGAGAAGGGTGAGAGAGGAGAGAAAGAGGAGAGAGAAAAGAGAGAGAAAGAGAGAGACAAAGAAAGAGAGAAAAAGAGAGAGAGACACAGAGAAAAACAGAGAGAGAAAGAGACATACAGAAAGAAAGAGAGAGAAAGAGAAAGGCAGAGAGAGAGAACGAGAGAAATAGAGAGAGAAAGAAAGACAGAGAGAGAGAGAGAAAGACATACAAAGAAAGAGAGAGGCAAAGATAGACAGATAGAGATAGAGAAAAAATAAGATTTGTAAGAATGGTAAAAGTTGATACTTTATTTTGTCATTAAAGTAACTCTACATTTTATACTTAGATAACCATGAATTACCTTGATTAACTTTTACAACTTTACCATAAAAATGACTTAAGACGAAATGAGTCTGACCACAGCTGGTATTTGCATAACCTCCAGACTCACATCGACTCTGTCCCTTTTGTCCAATAAATACCTTTTGCCTCAGGTTGCTGCAGGAATATAAAACGAATGAAGTGGCATTTCCTTGAACTCAAACTTACGGTTCCCAAAAGACGGAGCCACACACCTGCTGTAGCGCCACTATTTTCACTTTCACTACGGCAATTTATACACTTACAGTTTTGGTATTTTTTGCTGCTGTATGGATCTGTTATTAGCCAAAGATAAAACATTTTAGGCGCTACAGAAGCACCGTTTGTATCTCTAGATTTAGTGGGATTTTTATCTTTAAGTCCAGGATGAAGCGTCTGTCTTGGGCACAGCTGGTTCCTGATTTATTAGTTATGATGTTACATAAGAGAAGCTCACTAATGGAAAAGAGTGGACCCAGTGTTATGTAACTGTGTGGTCATTTGTTGTGGTTTATGTTTCACGTCTGAAGTTGTTAAAATTTAGCTCAAAGACTTAAAAGTTTCGATCTTGTTTGAAAAGATGGAGAAGAAACATTTTCTATGCATTGCACTGTTACAGAATCACACTGTTTGCATCTCAATTTCTAAACACACATGGAAAGATTCATTCATTTTTACATATTTATAATTGGATAGGTCTTTTTTTTATTGCTTAATTACAAGCTCAAGAACTTGAGGTTCAATCATTTCTAATTGTCTATTACAGGGGTGTTGAACTCATTTTGACAAAAAGCCATATTGGCTTTGTGGTTGTCCTTGAAAGGCCAGTTGTAACAAAAATGAACCTTACTAATCTTTGACAATCTACAAATACTAGTCTCTGTATATGAATTTTTATATATTTATTGAAGTGACAATTACTAAATATACATCTGCATTAAAATAACTTACTCTTTAAGTTTCAGACAAATCATTTCATTAAGTTAACACTCACACTACTACTGGCACTACTATAAAATTGAAGTAAACCTTATAAGACCTTGGGGGCCGCATAAAATGCTGTTGAGGGCCGCATTTGGCCCCCAGGCCTTGTGTTTGGCACATGTGGTCTATGTAGTAGAGTTTTTTCAATTGAGAGATCCACAATAATAAAATTAAATGTGGTTTGGAGTTCAGGCTTTGGGAAAAAAAAAATATAATTGAAAAAAAATTGAAATATAATTAAAAAATAATGATGATAATAATTATATATACACATTCACTCTGTTGTAATACACACACATATGCAAACACACACCCTCACACATCCAGACACGCACAAGCCACTCTTAGTCCTAACTAATGATATTATGTTATGTTTATCTGTCTATCCTTGTAGTCTGTCATCTTGTTTGTTTTCCCTGTTGTCGGTGATTTGGCTTTGTATGTATGTTTTTTTTTTTCATCAATAACTTTTTTTGTTACAATTTTGTTCATAAAGTTTTTCAAATAGCTTTAAAAAATATATATATATATATATATTTATATATATATTATATATATATATATATATATATATATACACCGTAATTTCTGGTCTATAAGCCGCTACTTTTTTCTCAAGCTTTGTACACTGCGGCTTATAAGGCAATGCAGCAAAATTATAGATTCACATAGACTTACTATTAACAAGTGCGGCTTATATATGTACTTTATCATATTTCTTACTTAAATCTAGTGGGTGCGGCTTATATTCAGGTGCGCTCAATAGGGCAGAAATTACAGTATATATATATATATATATATATATATATATATATATATATATAATATATATATATATATATATATATTATATATATATATATATATATATATATTATTCTGTTTTCTTATAATTTAATTACTAAAATGTTGATATAATACTACTTGATATAATGTAATGACATAATGCAAACTAAAAGTAGTTTTTCTGTTGTCACAGTGACAGTGCAGAGCTTTGCTAGCAGACACCGGGTTCATACTATCCAGTCTGTATTCCGATCAAGTGTCTGAGGCTTTCTGTGTCTTGAAAAATCCAGTCTAATAAATAATTGTCTCATCGGACAGACTGATTTAAGGATGCAACGGTCATGAGCTCAACTGTGTTTGATCCCAAAGTCTGTGTCGGTGAGAAGAAGTGTTCCTATTGTTTATCCACTTTTGGATAAACAATTTCTTATCAGACTGTAGATGCTTTTTAGTTGTGTTTTGACTCACAGGGGAAAATGTTCTTGCTTATAATTGACTCTTATTCATTGTTGCCACTTACTGCTGACATTTAGAGAGATGTGGTAAATGATACAGATTAAACACTGGAAAAAGCTATTGTAGTATGAATATAAGCTCTAAAATATGCCTATATCAAAAGTTTTGCAAATGTTCAAGACAGAAGCAGACAAAAATAATCCCCATCACTCATCGCACTGACCTGTCTTTGTTTCTTTGTTGCTAATGAGCCAAAACACTTGGCCCTGCTCCTGACTGGACAGTGAGGAGTCGGACGGAGCTTGTTCCGCAGCAGCACAGATGACCTCATTCATACGGAAGGTTTACGGCCCCCCAGAGACAAGCTGTGAATCATGAGGGGAGCGTCTTTACCCCCCAACACACTTATGTCTGAGAAGTGGGAGAGATGTGTAAATATACGGCTGCTTTGTTTAAGTCTTGTTGAACTTTTAAACAGTCTGACGATTTGAAAATGACGACCTTATACTCCCTTTCACTGGGACGATACTTCGGCTTTGCTCATGTTTCTGTCCGAGTCTGCGATGTCGGCCAAACAGCTGCAGAACGGTCAAAACAACATTAAGTAAAGCTGGAGATAAAAATTCATCAAACTTGCATTTACACAGAATAATAAATATGTGTTTCAGAAAAGAAAAAAATAAATAGATATTAAGGCAATAAACTTTAATCACAATACAATAACAAGGCTCGCCACCATACTGAGGCAATAGACAATATTTAATGATTCACTATAACAAAGAAACAAATTACTAAAGTAAATTTGTTTGGCAAAACAGTAGATTTATGGTTCAATATTCTTAGGAACTATAGCATTTATTGCCCAGAATGAACTGCAATAAATGGTAAGGATTCATTCATTTTCTACCGCTTGTTCCTGTTAAGGGTCGCAGGTGACTTAAGCCTATCCCAGTAACTTTGGGCCTTAGGCGGGGAATAACCTTGACAGTGGCCAACTCATGGCAGGATTAAACAGACAACCATTCACTTTCTCATTCACTCACAGAGAAAATTTTACAGTGATGTCCAATTAACCTAAACATGCATGTTATTTGAGGTGGATGGAAACCGGAGTACCCGGAGAAAACCCAGATGACATGGGAGAACATGCAAACCCACCCAGAGATCATGAGATGTTGATATGGTCCGACATCATCGAACTCACAACCTCTTTATTGGGAAGTCAGAGCTCTAACCACTCTGCCATGGTGACATTTTTACATTTTATTTCAAACCATTGGCTGGGTTGTAACACAAAGTTAGCAAGATGTCATCAAAGGTGCTGTATCTGATAAACCAAGAAATAATTCATTTGAAACTTCCTACAACAGTCCACATGCTTTGGTCACTTATCTATATATTTCTGAGCCTCCAAATTGTTCAGTTGATGTGGTTTTAAGCTTTTTTCACAGCTGTTTGGTGAGGTTCATGGTTCAACAGGTTCAATGTCAGTTGTGACATTTATAAATCTCTTTTAATCCAGCCGTGTTTTGCTTTTATAACAGCGCACATGAAAGAAACACTCTGCGCTCAATCACGTGACAGACGCACTGTTCTCTGCTTACTGCTGCGCTCTACAAGTCTGTCGTCTCTGTTCTTCCTGCCACATGACGTGATGTGAATGTCCTTATGTCTGTGACCGCTTCTTTTTTTGACATGTCTAAGATTTTAAAAAAGATCTTAAACTCGATAGTGTGTAGCCACATTAAAACTTTATCAATTGACTAAACTACCAGATTAATCCATCCTAATAAAATCTAATTTTCTAGATTTGTGCTTCTTGCTGAAGAAAATATTTTGCTTTATGATCACAAACAAATTGAAATCCTCAAATCATGTTTGCAATGTACTTTTTGGGAACAAACAGAGATACACAAGGTCTTAGAAGGAATACACTTTTGTTAGTCCCCTTTAATATTTTTTTACAATTATGACTTGGTTTTTATAACTTTAACTTTAGCATCAGGTTCGACTGGAAATTGGTCATAATAATTCCATAAAAATAAAAGCATTGTAGCCCAATTTGAATGGTTTTCCAACTAGAAATTTTTAAAGACATCCATGTTATGCTGCTTCGTGGTCACGAACAATATTTTGTGGGTCCCAGTCTGAAAAGTTTGGGAGCCACTGCCCTAGCATAATGATTATTGACTAAAACACATTATATCAGCAGACAAATAAAACACTATAAAGCTGTGGATTAGTGTTTGATTACTTTCTGTTTTTAGCTGTGTTTGAAATTAAATAAAGAGGAACATTGTCTTCCGTTAAAAGCTTAGTGAGTGAAATCCTGGCTGAAACAGATGAGCTCAGATCCACCTCCTCATAAAACTTCAGCCGTGGAGCGTCTGCTGTTAAATTATGGTGCTTAAACATGAGAAAGTTAGAAAACCATTTATTTAAAGAGCAAGTGCATGCGCCGACATAAAAGTGAATCCTCTATAAATCTGTGAAATGTAAACAACTGCGTCAGAGCAAAGGAATTTACCTCTGCACAACATCACAAAACGTCTGTAGAAAGATAGAAAATAGAAATTATAATGATGTTACTTAATCCCATTTCACAATAAGGAACAATGTGGAGCTTGGTAGCATTCCACAAAATTATGTCATATTGTGATTTGATGTGAGTAAAGAGAATAAACATTTGACAATCACAATTATCGACACAATCGGAAGACTTAAAAGTGGGTTTCCTGGTTTTCTTGCTGCAAAATAAGAATTAGATGCTTCACTCTGTTGGACCACAATCATATTTTTCTGCAATTATGACTGAAGAACATCTTTATTTAGAGCGTAAAGTGAAAATGGAGAGGACCACCCACCTTCAGCCAATCAAAGCTCTGTTTTCGACTCCTGATGAAAAAACAAATACTTTATTATTCAATGCAGACAGTTTACCTGAGATCCAGAGCCCACGCTTCAGCATAATTTGAACAGCGGGTCTGACCACCTCATGCCCGGCCTGCGTTTGAGACACAATGTACCGGGCAGTCAGATTAGTTTATTTTTGTGAAGCAGATGAAACAAAGGAGCTGATTGGTGATTAAAATAGTTTTTTTTGTTTTTGTTTTTTTTGCTTCGCTCAGTGATTCTGCAGAAATATGTGATGTTTTTCATTTCTACTTGATATTTTTTTCCACATTTTTCTATGTTTTTTTCGTAAGCAGCCATGTTGTTTTTTACATAGGAGATGATGCATTTCCCTGATTGGCTAATTCATTTGTCAACCCCCTTTGAAATTTGAAAGAGGGACACATGGTGACGATATATTTTCGTCTGGATTTTACAGGCAAACTGACAATACCCAGTCTTATTTGTTCACAAAGTGCTGCATATATAGAGGGATTTGCGGTCGACGTCACTCTCCGCCCTACTGCGCGTGCGTCTTGCAGAAAGAGCTCTGTCATGGTGTGAACTTTCTTTGTTGCTTTTTCTTTTCTTTTGAACTTTGATTTTATTTTGTTATGTCTGTATTTAGTATGTATAGTGTTCTCATCAAAGTGCAACGACCGTTGACTAAACACCACGCTAAACTCCATTCAAGACAAAGAGATGAGTCAACGTTGTAATTTGTAGCTTTACTGAAGACTCTTTCACCATGACATGGAGTGAAAACTGTGACAAAAACACAGAAAAACGAAATAATATTCAGTATACATGGATTGTCACATGGTATACTAGCATAACAGAACATTAGCTTATGTAGCTTTGATTAGCAAAACCCGTTTTAGCATCCCGTTTTTTCTCATTACTTCCCTTAGCTTTTTGGACCAAAATACACATCATCTTCACAAATAAAGGCTAATATCTCAAGATAAACATTCAAATTATGCATATCAGAAACTTACGACATTGATTCATCAGTCTTTAGCAGAGGATGCGAACAGATTGTCTAGCTGCAGACAGTGTGGCTTCTGCCTGAGCTGCCATATCAAAACAGGAAGTGATGCGCCTGGACTTCCTTTATTGACAAAATGAACAGTACAAACTAACTAATAAACTAAAACTGAATTCTAGACAATACACTCCCCGCCTGACCTGAATGAGGTCACTACTTCTACACATTACTAACTAAACATGTGCAGGAAAAAGCAAAATAACTTCTGTAATAGGTCTACGAAAAGTCTTTGGAGTGCCCTGGTCAACAGTCTTTATCTCAACTTGTCGAACATGACCATCTTTTCCAGGAAACGTGGAGCTTATTCTTCCCATTGGCCAGTGGTTTCGTTCAACTTGCTTGTCCTTGAGTAGAACCACGTCTCCAACCTCCAAGTCTTTGCGATGAGTTGTCCATTTTTGTCTGCGTTGCAAGTTCGGTAGGTATTCCTTGCGCCACTGTGTCCAGAATTGATTAGCAAGTGCTTGTACTTGCTTCCACTGTTTAGTATACATGTCCTTCCCTGAGTAGTCTCCAGCAGGTGCAAGATTGCCAGACTTTTGAGTGAGAAGCATGTTTGGAGAGAGAACTTGTGGATTGTCCGGGTCGGTTGAAACAGACACTAGCGGCCGTGCGTTCATAATCGCGGAAACTTCTGCCATCAAAGTAGAGAGAACTTCATGAGTCAGGTTGACATGTAGGTCGAGGAACATAGAGTCCAAAATCCTTCTGGCAACGCCTATCATTCTCTCCCAGCTGCCTCCCATATGCGATGCATGAGGAGGGTTGAACTCCCACACACATCCATTTTCACTGAGAAACCGTGGATCGTTGGATCCTGTGAGTTTTTGTCCATTCCGAGTTCTTTGCATGCGGCAATGAAGTTTGTGCCACAATCAGACTTCAACTTCTTGGCCGGTCCTCTGATGGCAAAGAAGCGCCTGAGTGCATTTATGCAACTTGATGCATCCATTGTCTCTATTAGCTCTATGTGAACTGCTCTTGAGGTCAGACAAACTAAACATGATTGCCCACCTTTTGCACTCCGCGTGTCCACCACGAGTTCTCCTTGCAGTGACCATCCACGGACCAAAACATCTAGTCCAACATAGGTGAACGGAGGGCATGGTTCGAGACGTTCTTGGGGTAAGTCTGCCATGTGTTGTTCTTCAACTTTACCTCTGAGCTTTTTGCAGGTTACACAGTTGTGAATGACAGTGTTGATGAGCCTTTTGCCACCAGAATCCAGTACCCTGCTGCACGTATGGCCCCCTCCGTCAAGTGACGTCCTTGATGTTTCACTTGTGTGTGGTATGGCGTGTCAACAACAAGCTACATGGCTATTCTTGGGCAGAACCACCGGGTGTCGTTCCTTTGAGTCCAGGTTTGAATGTTTGAGTCGACCTCCGATGCGGATCAAGCCATCTGAGAAGATGGGATTTAGTTTTTGGAGACAACTGTCTTTTGGAGTTGGCTTTTTAGCATGCAACGCTGAGAGTTCTTTTTGAAAAGCAGATCTTTGTGCGCTTGCAAAATAACAAACATTGCTTGGTCAAGTTCGTCTGGTGAACGCGCTTGTTTGCACCAGTGCCATCCTTTGCACTGACAGTGCTTGTTTGATTTCCTGAAGGACTGGCTATGTGAATCAGACAGGCAACAGCTCTTACAAGTGACTTTAAAGTTGAGAAACGCTCGAAGCGATTTGGGCTGAGACTATTCTCTTTGACGCTGGTACAGTAGGTTTTCACTTCTGGTCTGATTTCAGTGTCCTTTCTGGTTGTATGAGTTCACATCTTTCCCAAGTTTGTTTGTCCTTTTCTACTGTCTTTTGCAGAAACGCTGGTCCAGAAAACCATGTCGTTTGGGCTAGTCGAGAAGCTGGCAAGAACCGTGTAACATGGTCCGCCGGATTTACTTCAGAGGAACATAGTTCCATTGCTCAGGTCTGGAAGAATGGCGTATGCGCTGAATCCTGTTGTGCACAAGACGTAGAACCGTTTACTGGTGTTATGGATGTAGCCGAGAACCACTTTACTGTCGCTGTAAAACTTTACTTCATCAAACTGCACATCAACTCCTCCTGGATGAGGTCTGCCAGTTCCACAGCAAGAACAGCTCCACAAAGTTCTAAGCGTGGAATTGTGGGTTCCGATCTGGGGGCTAGCCTTCCTTTAGCCATAACAAATCCAACTTCAGTATTGCCATTGTTTTGAACAGTCTTCAGATATGCAACAGCTCCAATGGCCTTCACGGAAGCATCTGAGAACACAATGAGCTCTTTGTGCTCAACGTTGCTCAGTGACATGTTTGTGTATGTCCTTGGTACATGTAACTGCTTGAGATCTTGAAGCGATTTGCGCCATATTTCCCACTTGTCATGTTTTTCTTCTGAGAGAGGAGTGTCCCAGTCTGGAAGATCTGCTGTAAGTTCTCTTAAAAGAGCTCTCCCGCTTGTGGTGACAGGAGCCAACAGACCTAAAGGGTCGAAGATGCTGTTCACCGTAGACAACACACCTCGTCGCGTGAAGGGCTTTGGTTCAGTTGACACTGAAAACGTAAACGTGTCTGTTGAAGTCTCCCACAAAAGGCCCAAACTGCGCTGAATAGACTCTGTTTCTCCACTCAGGTCCAAGTCCTTTACGGGTGCTGCACAGTCCTCTTGAGATAAGGCCTTTAGAACATCTTGACTGTTAGAGATGAATTTGTGGAGACGGATGTTTGACTCTGCGAGTGAGGCTTGTGTTCTTGTCAGAATGTCTACTGCTTGATGATGGTTGGAACAGACATGAGACCATCGTCCACATAGAAATGTCGCTCGACGAACTGAATAGTATCCTCGCCGTACTTTGGAGCACCCTCTCTGATCGCTCTCCTCAGACCGTAGATGGCGACGGCAGGTGAGGGACTATTGCCGAAAACATGAACTTTCATGCGATAGTCGATGACTTGTTTGTTGATGTCGTTTTCCTCATACCACAGAAACCTGAGGAAGTTTCGATGGCCTCAGTCACTTCGAAACAGTAGAACATTTGCTGAATGTCCGCCAATACAGCCACTTTTCCTTGCGAAAGCGTAACAAAACACCGATCAATGTGTTATTTAAATCCGGTCCAGTGAGCAGTACATCGTTCAAACAGATGCCTTCGTATTGTGAGCTTGAATCGAACACCACTCTAATTTGCTCTGGCTTTCGAGGATGATATACTCCAAACGTCGGGAGAAACCAGCATTCCTCGTTGTCGAGAGGTGGAGCGATCTCAGCATGTCCATTTTGAATGAGCTTGTCCATGAATGCAAAATACTGTCCTGCATTTTGGGATTCCGTTTCAATGTTTTTTCTTGTGACATAAACCTGTTAACAGCCTGCTCTTGTTGTTTGGAAGGCTCGGACGTGGCTGCTTGAATGGAAGCGGAGCTACCCATGTGTTGTTGTTGTTTTGATGCATTTCATTGTCCATTTTTTCCATAAACGTTTCATCGTCGATTGATGGAGCAGGTCTGTTGTCTTTGTCTGTTCTGTCAAACACTGTTTTTCCGAGTGTTTCCTCTGTTACCTTGGTGCTGGAGTTGAGCTTTGGTAGTGAGTCCTTTATTTGCATGTAACTCGTGCATGGTTGAAACGTGGAGGGACGACCGCTTCCAACACAGTCGTTTTGAAGTTGCTGACAACTGGCTTGTGACTACTTCCAAGGCACACTTCACCCACAATACCCAGCCAAGGTCTAAGCGCTGTGCGAACGGGGCGTTGTGGGGACCATTTACTTGTTGTCTGATTTTGTGCAGTCTTAAAACATCTCTGCAAGAAGAAGCAATATCTCAGCATTGGGATCCAGTTCTGGGAGATGTTTGGCAATGTGTCTCAGATGAGGCTGGTGGATGACAGCACTAGGGGTTGGAATCTCTGCACGATTATTTGGAATGTCACTACACTCGATAAGTGACGGAAGAGGGACTGTTATTTTCCCATCAATGGACTGGATCACGAATCCATCTGCACGTCTTCCTGACGTTTCTGCCAAGCCTGAGCAGGTTCTTAGTTGATAAGAAGAGGGCTCCGTTTGTAATCCGTACAGACTGAAAAACTCTGGTCGGGCCAACGAGCGATTGCTCTGATCATCTATTATGACGTATGCTTTAATAACATTGTGCTCAGCATCTTGAGGATATATTTTAGCAAGGCAGATTTTAGCACATGAGCGACCAAACTGTCCATTACCACAACTTCTGTGCAGTTTGAAGTTACCACTGTTGCGTCTGTATTTGCGTTGTCTGCGTTAGTGGTTTCAGCCTCCCCGCCGTCTGCCTGTGGAGTTGGTGGGGCCTTTGTTTGTGGATTTGGTGTGCTTGGATGCATGGCTGTAATATGATAAGTAGACTCACATTCGGAACACTTAACAGATGCTTTGCAGTCCTTGGCCAGATGCGAAGTTGTAGCACAACATTTAAAACAGATTCCATTTTTCTTAAGAAATGCCTTTCTGTCCTCGATTTGTTTGTGTCTGAATCCCTTGCAACTTTGGAGTGAGTGCGGCTTGTTGTGTAACGGGCACGTTTTGGATGGGTCCACGTTTGTCGCTTTGTTTGACTGCTGTGAAGAGATGTCCGTTTTCTGTACTGTGATTGCTCTTTCATTAATGTTTTCTTTTGAAAGCTGACTTGTCTGGTTTTGTAAAAGTTGTTACAGTTGGAGTCATAAAGCTGGGATCATTTCTTTTCTTTGCTTCCTGACACACAAACTCACAGAAGTACTGGAAGGAGGAAAGAGTCCGTTGTGCTCCTCTTTGTATTTTGATCCAGCAGAGAGCCACTTTTCTTGGAGTCCAAATGGCAGCTTGGTTATGATTGGTGCTATGCCACGTGACGTATCCAAAAAAGATAAGCCAGCCAGATAACCATCTTCTTTGGCACCACGTATTTCTGTCAGCAAATCTCCAAGCTCACGTAGTTTAACATTGTCTCTTGTGTTTAGCTTTGGAAAATTATCAAGACGCTCAAAAAGTGACTTTTCTATTATTTCTGGAGCAGCGTAGCACTCTTCTAGTCGTTCCCAGGCTTTCTTTAATGCTTCAGATGGGTTGCTGATGTAAACTGCTCTTATACGTTTGACATATTCACTGGATTCTTTTCCGAGCCATCTAATCATAAGGTCGAGTAGTTGTACTGCACTTAACTGAATGTCACTTGTTGTACTTTCAAATGAAGCATACCATGCATGGTAATTCTCTGGTTTGTCGTCAAACTGATACAGGCCACAATTTGTGAGGTCTCGTCTGGCCAGGTACTGGGCTAATGAGTCTATGGCGGGTGGTGGTGAAACTTTGTCCGGAGCAAACGGTTGTGCGTGTACGTTAAAACGTCTTGGAGAATATGGTTGGAAAGTTTGGTACGTGTTTCTCTCTAGTTTACTGTAGGTTTCTTTATTTTCTGCTTTAACTTTCGTTTGTATTGGCAAGTATGAGTCGTCATTCTCTTCAATGTCATTTTTATTGCTGCCCTGTGAATGCCTTGACTTTACTTCTGCCAACGTATTGTGGACAGGAGGGTTAAATGGCCTCAATGCATGGCTTTTGTGAGATTGTCTTTCAGTGAGATCTTGCGGTGGGGGAGGGTTTTCTTTGTACGTGTTTTGTGCAATAACATACTCACTTGTACGTTGCATTTTCTCTTCCTGCTCTTTTACATGCTCCTCTTCGTCCATTTCATCTACAGTCTGCAAATCCTCATTCATTTCCAAAACTTGTGCCTCCCGTTCTGTTGCTTCAGCTTCACATTGTAATTGTAATGTTTCAAGTTGTGCTTGTAGTTTAGTTTTTTCAAACTGTATTTCTGCATCTTTTTTCATTTTCTCTGCGTCTCTTGCAACTGTCTCTAAATCGATATTTGCTGCTTCTAGTTTTAGTTGTAGTTGCTTTGCCGCATAATTTGCTCTTATCTTTGCAGCTTCGGCCTTTGCTCTCACACGTCCAGCTGAACTGGTTGAAGATCCACTTTTGGAAGCCATCCGGAGTGCTGATTCTTCAATGTCTTTTCACTATAGTGTTCTCATCAAAGTGCAACGACCGTTGACTAAACACCACGCTAAACTCCATTCAAGACAAAGAGATGAGTCAACGTTGTAATTTGTAGCTTTACTGAAGACTCTTTCACCATGACATGGAGTGAAAACTGTGACAAAAACACAGAAAAAACGAAATAATATTCAGTATACATGGATTGTCACATGGTATACTAGCATAACAGAACATTAGCTTATGTAGCTTTGATTAGCAAAACCCGTTTTAGCATCCCGTTTTTTCTCATTACTTCCCTTAGCTTTTTGGACCAAAATACACATCATCTTCACAAAATAAAGGCTAATATCTCAAGATAAACATTCAAATTATGCATATCAGAAACTTACGACATTGATTCATCAGTCTTTAGCAGAGGATGCGAACAGATTGTCTAGCTGCAGACAGTGTGGCTTCTGCCTGAGCTGCCATATCAAAACAGGAAGTGATGCGCCTGGACTTCCTTTATTGACAAAATGAACAGTACAAACTAACTAATAAACTAAAACTGAATTCTAGACAATACAGTATGTTTCAGTTTCACTTCCTGTTTTCTTGATTGCTTGCCCCGCCCTCACTTGTTTCACCTGTGTATATTAATCCTATGTTCTCCCTTCCTCTTTGTTGGTCCATTGTCTTTATCAGTGTCCTGTTCCCTGTGTGTCTTATTATGTATTATTTAGTTGTTGTTTTTTAAATTAAACATAATTTTTTATGCAGTATTGCATTTTGGGTCCTCCTTTTGTTCAATCATGACAAGCTCATCCTTATTTGTTTACGAAACGGGCCGACAGCTAGCTGCTTTCATCAGGTATGAACTGGTATGACGTCTGTCCCCTGAAGCTTGAGACAGCGTTTTTCTCGCCGTTTTTCTCACTTACCCGAATGTAACTTGTAGGGTTGTAGGATCAAATTTCATTCATAAATGTTAGCTTAGCAGCATAGCTTTTGTTTTCGCAAAGTGATAAACTCTTGACGTTAGTTGACAATGGAGCTTTTTCAACTTGTTTCCACTGTTTGTGTCTATGTGAGGAGGCTCTTTCTGCAGGACAGGTGCTCACGCATCGCCCGTGTCAATAAACAAAAAATCCGCTTTACAGTCCCAATCCAAATGCCCAACCTTCACATGCTAAGGTGCAATTAGTTTCATTAAAATATGTTACAATACATAGGCTGGGTAGAGATGAGCCAGAGGCAAGGGTTAGCTATTGTGAGCTAAATCATCACAAAGAAGGATTAAACAAACAACTCTGACATTCCTGTGTTTTTGCTCAGAAAAACATCATAAAATATAATCAGAATAGTCAGTTTATCAGAAAACAAGACCTTTAAATTGTCAAACTCCATCTGCTCTGACAAAAAGCCTTGACTTAAGCCAGCTGTAACACAACCTTACAAACACTTTCCTCGTTGCAAAACTTAATCCAGTGCATTCAGCTGACTTACCCTTGAAACTCCACCAGACAAAATGCTTGGACCAGTCTCTGAGGAGCTGCTATCTAATACAATACTGCCATTTAGTCTCCATGTAAACACAAACAGCAACGTTAAAAATACAGCATCATTCATCAACACGAGGTTCAGCAGTCTTTTCTCAATCACAACCAAGGAACCAACGCATTCATTAAACTAAATACAAACAACTGATCAGCCACAATTTCCCAAAAACATGATTACGAAAGGCTCAGAAGCTTCGCCGGGTTCATAGTGAAGCGATGACACAACTCTGTTTTATGGTCGGACTTAAATGCTGGTTTGAAGCCGGCTGCATAAATCATATTTCACTTTCGCTCTTATGCAATCGGACTGAACGCTGCGCTGGCGAAAGAGGCAGTGTTCACAGCCAGAAGTCCATGTCTCGAGTGGAAAAGTTCTGTCAGAAAGATCCTCAAATGTAATCTGTCTTCTCTCTGTTGTGTCCTCATGTGGCTTACGTAAGTTTTGTAATGATACAGTTTTATTTAGATATGTAAGGGTTTTGACAGTAGAAGTAAAACGCTCGTCAAAAAGCAATTGATGCTTCGCAGTGGGACATAAAAACAGCTTAAAAACAACATTAAACAACAAATACAGTCAGAACAACTCTAGCAACTGCAAGTTTAGGACTCAAATGATTGTCTAAAAGAGTGTGTTTTTAGATCTTTTTTAAAGGCATCCACAGAGTCCAAAGAGTGAAGAGACAAAGGTAGTTTCCAGAGTCAGTAAATTAAATTCAGCGGGTCATCAGGGTCAATCAAGTCCAGTCAAGTCCAGTCAAGTTAGAGCTTATTGTTAAGTCAAGTTGTTGCATTCGCATCAAATCAAAAACTTTTAAGATCCCAAAATAAAAATACATGATTTCAGTTATCATTGGGTGGACTGTGGCTTTGTAAAACGAAATACTTTTTTTTCACCCTGTCCTTTTATTAACAGGCTGGCGCCACGCATGCCTCCGCTCAATTTCATTTCACTCCAGCTACAATGTCAGGTATCACAGGACTGCAGACATTTCCCAAAAAGCAGGAAGTACGATTGTCCAATCAGCAAACAGGAGTGAAGTGGCCAGAACCAACCCGAGTTGAGACAGCAGACTGTATATGTTCTTCTTCTTTGACCTTGTGTCATACCTTGGAAAATTATATTTTACCATTCAATTTGCAAGTTTACCACATAGAAAATCACTGCCACACGTGTTAAATACGTGCAAGTTTATGCAATGTTTTAGAAGCCTTTCTCCATCTCAAATTGACTACTCTGGTGTTGTTATCAATTCATAAATGATTCAGAATCATCAAATCTCAAGTCCAAGTCAAGTTTCGTCTTTGTCAATTTTATCAAGTTAAATCTCAAGTCGACGTAGGTTTCCTCCGGGTGCTTTGGTTTTCCCTGCCACTAAAAACATGTCCAGTAGCACCGACCCACCCCAAGACTACAGATAGAACTTTTTAATTTGATTTTTTTTTTTTTTTTTTTTTTGCATAGCCCAAAGCCACAAAAGCTCTGAGAATAATTGTTCACTTTAAAAAAAAAATATATGCAAAATGTTTTTCCATCTCATCAAATTACAACAGTGGTTTTCAACCAGAGGTACATGGCCCCTTGGGCGTACACAAGCACTTACCATGGGGGTACTTAAAATGACTTCAAGTACCCTTCTGGTAAAGGTGAAGTGCAGTAGGGTTTTATTTGGATTTAAAAATGTTATTGAGGTTTGTTACAAATTTTATTAGAAGATTTTGAGCATATATTTTAAGAAGAAAAGAAAATACAGTTAAAATTGACAACATTTCAACAGGAAAAGTTAGGGGTTATTTGGAGTGTGAGACAAAGTTTAGGGGATACTTGAGACAAAAAGAGTTAGAACTACTGAAGTACAACATAATAATGTCTATAGACTGATTGATTAAATATGACTTAATAATACTTTTCGCTATACAGAACAACACATACTTATTACATTGCTGCTTATTCAAAACATTGTGTTATTCATTGTCTAGCCATAACACTATCAGTCAGCCTCAGGGCAGCTGTGACAGAAACCAGACTAAAACCAGAGTTGGAAGTGCGTGAATAAGTATTTTGCCGTTAGCTGTTGATTGTAAAGCGCCACATTATATTTTAATAGTTGTTGTGACAGTTTCCCACTTACTCACTACTGTACAGTTAATGACTAATACAGTTACTTTACATGACGTTTGAGCACTTTTCACCCCACAGTCGAGTTTGTGTGAATGAGTCAAGGCCTGTGAGGCAAAAGCGCAGACGATAATTAGCCGTTTTGATTTTAAAAACAAACTTAAACTCAGCTGGTGTTATTGCAGATCTGTCACTTTGCAGGAGAGTCACACGTCACACACAATTAGACCAGATTTTGACTTGGAAACTATGGAAATAACCAAGCTTTCTTTGACTGGTCTTGCGTAGCTTTTCTGGTGGAGGATACTGGCTTGTCTCATTATAATAGCAGACGGTTTCCAGATGTTCTTGTACTTTACAAAGAGGATAAGTTGTACAAAGCTCAGGCTGGTACAACAGGAGTCAATACATGTTCAGTGTCATAGTTCTTATACTTTTGATGTCGGAGAAGCGTTTTAAAGTGTGAAAGGTCAATAAAGGGCAAGTGCTGAGTATATTTGCAAGTGTACCTTTTGGGGTTGCTAAGTGAATTTAATATCTTCAAATGCAAGAGAGATGTTGCCGTTATAGAAAAATTGTCCACAAGTTTGTTTGTTTTTTAAAGTTATGACAGAAAATTTTTGACTGCTTTGCATATAAGCTCGCAGTCAGGTTGTCCGGCTGTGCCATTAATCGAAAAATTGAGAAATCGAGATTGAAACTAAACAAAACGTCAATTATATGGTGGTGGGTTTTGAATCAAAAAACAAGTTTTTGTCAGTAAAAATTTGTGGTTTGGAGCAAAAGTCAAACTTTGATATAATGTTTCAATCTAATAAATGGGATGTCCATGAATGGCATTTTTCATTTGTTTTTAAAAAAGTTAAACAAAATCTGTATCACTTTATATTAATTATACCTTATTTAGCCAAACTAAAGCCTTATTAAAGCATGAATAAAGAGTTAACAATTAATGGACAAATCATCAATTAATGAATGGAAGTGTTCATTAAGGCTTAGTAACTGGATTTTGGTTGTTACTAAGCCTTAATAGCCTATTTTGTTCATTAACTTCTCATTTGTTCATTAAGAATTAATCCATTATTCATGCTTTATTAAGAGTGTATTAAGGCTAATCAAGATGTAGTTAATATAAAATGTTACCAACAAAATCGAGGTTAGGAAAATCAAGATCGATCAATATGAGGAAAACATCATGAAGATTTTTTTCCCAGATTCTGGATGTACTGCAGTTGTTTTACAGCTCGTTTGGATAGGCCCGTGAGCAGGCTGTTACAACAGTCTAACCTACTGGAGACAAATGCATGGATAAGTCTCTCCAAGTCGGGCTTTGACACGATACCTTTGATTTTGGCAATGTTTTTTTTAGATGGTTGAAAGCAACTGATGTTATTGACTTAATGTGGCTGTTAAACTTCAAGTCTGAGTCCATTATTACCCCCAGATTTCTAACTTAACTTGACCTATTCACAGGCCTGTTTCAATGGGAAATACACACAATTCATCGTCAAGTCTAAAAATGACACATTTCAGCTCTTCTGAAAAGGAATGTTTGAGAAATCACAGTTTTATAGTGTATATTCAGAGCAGTTTTTAAAAGTGTTTATAATCTAAAAAAAAAACAAAAAACAAAACAACTACAAACTGCTTCTGCACAAAAACTACAAAATCATCAAAGTCAAAGTTGGGACTGATTTTTAACATGTCCAAGTGTCCAAAAAAATCCAGTTTAGATTCACATTTTATATAAAAAAATTGGCCATTTTGTGTCACATTTTCACCTCCGTTAGGAATTTGCTTTTTCACAAGTCTGTACAAACAATAAAACACTGAGGATCTCTTTTATTCAAATGTGGTATTTTAGTCAGAACGGAAGTGAGTTAACAGATTTAAGAAAAAAAAAAAAAAGTTTGAAAAATCAAAAAATGTTACTAGAATTTTACAGCCGTGGTGCACAAGTTGGACTCAAGGGTTAAGGAGAGATGTGCATTGTTATTTATGCACATGCATTGATCTACAGAATAATAGAGAAGGTGATGTAGGTGGCTTTAAACAGAACTTGCTTCCAGAAGAAACACTTATTAATACATTTTTTCAACAATTTTGCAACGTTGTGCGAAGATAAACTAGTGCTAAGATAAAGTGTTATTTCTGCTCGTTGCGTTGATGTTAAAAGCAGAACTCTCTCTCCAGGTGGGCTTCTTCAGATGTAAACATGGCTGGTCTCTTATCTGTTGTGTTTACATAGCCAGTGTTTCTTCTCCTCGTTCGTTCATCGTGACACACATTTCCCTGATAAAGATCCTGGAAAAGCCACACTCACCGCAGGACCACATCTGGAACCAGTCCAAACCACGCACTGTTTACTCCAGAGCTAATACGCCCCACACCGGAGGCAAGACACTTCTGCTGATCAAACCAAAACTACACTAACACAACAGACTCAAGAGGTGAGGCAGGACAGAGATAAGACATGTATGCTGTTGTCACGAAGCTAAAATTGAACTATTTCAACTATTTTGACCTTGGTTTTAGTATCACAGCAGTGGCAGTAATTAAAAATGCTCCGTTTTAATTTGTAATGTAAATGTCTGGTCTTTTACTTGTTTTGATAACATTTAAAATCATTTAAAAACTGTTCACAAAGGTCAGATGTCCTGTCAAGTACCTACTTTCTTTTGATGAACACAATGTGCCGTTCATTCATTTAACACTAACAGTTTAGACACTTGTGCCAAATTATTAATAGTTATTGTTTAAACTACTAGTTGTGTCTTTATTTAAGCTGTATAACTACAGTGTATGAAGGTTAAATAGTTGATCTAACAAAAAATAAGTTGTCTCCAAGCCAACTTTGAAGGCAACAGGTTGCCCTAACTTTTTTTAATTGAAAAGCCCAACTAATATATTCATGTTTTAGATAAGTGTTGATTTAACTTAAATTTTTTGAGTTGAAATTTTGTTATTCTAATTAATATATTAAAGTCTAGAAAACTATTAAATGTAAATTTAAGTTGAATCAACACTTTTCAATTAAAAAAACTTTTTTTTTTCAGTGTATTAAAGGGACATTGTAACATTCTGGAGGTGAAAACGTCACAATTCAATAAAAATAGGAAGGCAAAATCCTTCTTTAAACCATTCCCAATGGGGACAAATAAGTTTTATGATATAATAAAGGATCTGCAAACACCCTGGACAGTGGCCAACTTGTCGCAGAGTTAGACAGACAACCATTCACTCTCTCATTCACTCACAGGGGAAATTTACAGTGATGCCCAACGAACCTAAACATGCTGTTTTTAGAGGTGGAAGGAAACCAGAGCACACGGAGAAAACCCACAGTGACATGGGGAGAACATGCAAACTCCACCCAGAGAGATGGTGAGATGTTGATATGCTCCGACCCGGGAGTCGAACCCACGACCTCCTTTTTGGGAAGCCAGAGCTCTAACCACTCTGCTACCAAGCTTGATATAATAAAGGATCTGGAAAATGAAATATTTCATTTTGTGGCTGCAAGCCAGAACAAAGTCATACGTTGATATTTAGGCCCAAGCCCCCAGCAGGGCGTAGGGCCTTTTGGTTCCGCACCGATGATGCCGGGGCGAAACTACACAGGTGGGGCATCCAAAGTTATCCAAATTACTTTTTCAGGCCACGCAGTTAAGGTGCGGCACATTTTAGCCAGCATTTTTGCGCAATCGAAAAACTAATTTTGCTCCCGTTTCCACAGAGTTGGTCCGATTGGAATCGAACCAATTATGCGTTTGTTACATTTTATGCCCTTCACCCACTTGTTGTGAAAACATTGTAATCGGTGAGATAGCGCCCCCTACAGAATGAAAAAATGTTAACACGGAGGGTCAAAATTTAACTTTTTCCAAAATGCATGACATTTTATCCAAAATTCTTTTGGGTCCTCTCGATCAAAAAAAAACAATGGGAAGCATGTACTTTTTTTTATCCGCATTGCTGCGGGAAGGCGCGCAAGCACCTGTTATTCCAATGGTGTTTTCGCATTTTCTTCACGTCACATTTGGACGAACTCCTTCTAGGACGTTTTGTCCACAGGGCTCAAATTCGATGCACATGAACTACACAAGTAGGAGATCAAAAGATATCCAAATTATTTCGATATGTCTTTCTGCCCCAAATCAAGCAAAAGCGCTCAAATCCCCATGTTATCCAAATGAGTTTTTACCAATTTTGTTTTCTTCATAAAATGTTATTACTTTCACCAAAGTGTGTGAAATTTAGCACAGTGACTCTTAGTGTCACCCCGAACAAAAAAGTCTGGGGGTCCAAAGCCGTATTTTGCACGCTGTTGCCGTGACGACGCAGCGCTCCTCTGCCTTTCTCTGTACAGTGACGAACCTCTTGTGAACCACAAACACACTATGTAACAAGGACTGAGGGCGCGTCAGTGCCATCCTTAAGCCGTAGAGTAATAGATCAGAATTCTAAGGACGGCCCGCACACCTGACTGTGGAACATGAAAAATGTTTATTTAACCAGAATGATTCAAAGTACACACAACTTCAAAACATAATACACATTATGGTCCTAAAACACAGAGCAAACTTTAGAAGAAAATTACATGGAAAAAAAATCTAATACATTAACTCCAGTGCAGTGTGAGCTGTAGAGAACTCACACATTAGTTTTCGCATAATCAAAATTCACTTTAATGAGATTTAAGCCCTGTTTAAGAGGCTCATTTTACAATTAAAATAAAATGATAAAGTAATTATAGCAGCACAAAAAAAAAAATAAAAAAAATCTAAATTACAAGAAATATTCTAAATAAATACATACATCTCACACAAAATTACAAAATATTCAAAAGATGATCAAATCAAAGTCTGCAAGAGAAATCTTCTTTTAGAAAATCCAAGAACCACGCACCACCGAGTTAAAAGAGCTAAAGGAGTGCAGAATCATGTAAACAAAATCTACAAACAAACAACAACATTCTACAGACACACACGTCGACGCACAAATCAGACAATTGTTCAAGTCGAGGCCAGGCTTTTTTTGCCTGGAAAATCCAGACGAAACATAAAAAAAAAACATATGGTATGGCCACAGTGTCCTTTTTTTAATTTCAGTGGGTGTGATTGACAGATCAATCAGCCAATAAGTGATATGCATCGTCTGGTTTCTTACGATATTCATTCATTTTCTATCGCCTTTTCCTGTTAGGGGTCGTGGGTGACTGGAGCCTGTCCCAGTAACTTTGGGCCTCAGACAGGGAACACTGGACAGTGGCCCACCCATCAGGGTTGCCAGATTTTCAGAGAGCAACAAGCAACTTAGCCTTTGAAAAAAGCCCAAAACAAGCAACTTTAGACCCTCAATAAAAAACTGCTTAAAATAATCACATAATTAAACTATATGTGTCACAGCAGAACGAAGGTTAATGGTTTTGAAGTATTTTAAACAGAGTTTGATCATTAATAAAGGATTTAAAGCGTGAAAATATACTAAAAGTCTATATTTCTGTCTTTAGCGAGTACATTTTCTTGAATCAAATTTGGAAAAACTGCAAAAATTCCTCTTGTTTATGACGTCAAAGTGCCTCTCAGAAGCAAACCCAAAAAACTGCAACTCACGACTATTAAAATTCACAAGTGACTTTACAAAAAAAGAAGCCCAAAGTCACTATAAAGAACTGACTTGGCAACTCTTCTCTTGGCAACCATTCTCTCACTCATTCACTCACAGGGGAAATTTACAGTGATGCCCTATTAACCTAAACATGCTGTTTTTAGAGGTGGAAGGAAACCAGAGCACACGGAGAAAACCCACAGTGACACGGGGAGAACATGCAAACTCGACCTGAGAGTCAAACCCACGATCTCCTTAGTGGGAAGCCAGAGCTCTAACCACTCTGCTACCAAGCTTGACAATGACCATGAGCTCCTTTGTTTCAGATGTGTCATTCAAAAAAACTATTCTGATTGGCCGGTACGTTATGGAGTTGATCTGAAACACAGGCGATGGAAAAGGTGACCAGACCCACTCATTACAATTTGCTGAAGTGTGAGCTCTTGATCCCAGGCAAAAACTTCTCAGGATGAACAGCAGCTTTGTAAACTTGACCTGATCCCAGTGATTTCAAAAAAAGATCCAAGGTTTTTTCACTAAAACACACACAAAAAAATCAAGTAAGTGCAATTATGATTTAACTGTCTTACTTTAGAAGTTGATTGTTCACCTTTGCAAACGTATCGCAGAAACACGACAAACACAACCACCAAACAGACGACGTTGAAGATCAGCATCCACTGACCCGGCTCTGAACAGAAAATAATGAGGAAAATGATTTAAATGAAGAAGACAAGATCAATCAATTGTGTGAATGTGAAACAATAGTTCATAAATTCAGGCTGTGTGTGTACTGTTTGGTTGTGTTTGCTTCCCTCTATGGTTGTTTATTTAAGTGCAGTTTCTACAGAACAATGAAGTCCAAAAGCAACTTCAGCGGTAGAGCTCCCCCTACAGCTCTCTTGTGTAATTAAACAAGACTAGTGCAGTGGGTCTCAACCTTTTTCAACCCCCTAATTAACAAAAACCTCAATTGGCAATATTTAAAAAGAAATTAAACGCAGAATCAGCTTTTTTTTTCACTGTCAAACTGTGTATATGGAGTCAAAAGTGAATTATCTACTGTTTCCAGGCCTTTTTTTGCAAACTATCTTATTTTGCAGTTATGTGTGCAAAAAAACGCGACTGTACAGCCACAATGATCCAACGCTGTGTTTAGCCTCACGTTAAAATTGCTAAAGCACATATGACAGATTATAAACTTTTTCTAATCTTGATTTGATAATAATTATCATAGTTTTAGAGCAGATAAGTTGCAATTTATGAAGAAACTGACAACTAAGAGCGGACAAATACATTAAGTAATTTAAGTTCTAAAACAGAATCTCTCCACATGTGTCGTCAAAAAGCACCAAAATGCAAAGACAGTTTACACAGGACTGACACAGGAGTGACATTATTATAAATTATTATAACTCGTCACACTTTAATTGTGTTAAATGATTGTTTAAAATCCAAGAAACTGTTATTTATGTGGATTTTGCCCCATGTGGTTTCTAGGTAACATTTGTAGATTCCCCTTCACATATGTCATATTTACTGGACAAAAGACGATAATGAACTTCACCAAAACAACCAAATTGGGTAAAAACAAGCTAAATGTTTAGTGAAATCTTAATCCTAATCATGTTTACTATGCTTTACTAAAAATGTCATAAGCACTTTAAAGAAAAAAAAATCTAAGAGGCTCTCAGTTTCAGAGTTTTTCAGGAGGGTAATGTGGAGAAACTGCAGCTGTCATATTTGGTACGGGAGGCAATTGAGAGAAGACACATGCTTCAGATGTGACTGATAATAAAGAAACATGGCAAATGCACTTCATAAGAGCTCTATTTTGACTATGTATTTTCCGTGCATACCTTCTGTACATACCTTTCTAACACCTAGAGAACAAAATGATCTGAGATGTTTGTACCTGTAACAGTGAGAGTGAAAGTTTTCCTGACGGGGGTCGACAGGGTTTGATGAGAGACGGAGCAGGTGAACTTCCTCCCTGAATCCCAGAGTTTGGGCTTCAGGTAGAAGAAAGCAAAGAGACTGTAAGTCCCGTCAGGATTAGTCCTGTGACTGGAGAGCTGGGCAGAGTCCACTTTCGGGCCCACTTCAGTGCTGCCCTTATGGGACCACAGAATGTTCACATCCAGAGGGTAGTAACCATCCGCCCTGCACACTATCCTCCTCTCAGCATCTTCAGATAAAGTCAGAGCGGGATCGACGTTCAGGGAAACACGTGGAGGCTCTAAAAGACAGTTAAACAATTATTACACTTCGAAGGTGTTTTAGCTGCTGGAGGCATTTTAAGGCTTTTTGTTGAGCAAAAACCAGAAGCGTGATCTTGAGTTACTATTAATGATGACCTGATAAAATGAACTAAGACTTGATGCTTTGGCTCATCTTCAATTGAAAGACTGTACTCGTTCTTTTTTTAGTTTCAAATGGACCTTCAAGGACAACCACGATGCAAATGTGGCTCTTTGTCAAAAGGAGTTCGACACCCCTGATCTATGTTGTATGTGGCTACTGACCGGCTACTGTTCAGGCGTCAAAGTCCAGAGTGATGGACAGCTTCACGTACCTTTTACAACTAGGCTCCTGATTGGCTCTGTGGTTGCCATGACACTTGCATTCAATATCTTCGAGCCACGAAAGATTTCATTGTTTGCCAAACATTTTGGAGTCAGTATTTCCAGTAATTAATAAAGTCTATGGACGGACACCACGTTTTCCCAATCTGGTATTGTTCACAAAGAAACATGGACAAAAAAACTGCCTGACTGTGTCTAAAACAGTTTTCAAAAGAATAAAAACATAAAAAGAGAAGCTATGTAATACTGACTTACATAATCTTGTACTTAATTTCAATTCTCAAATAATTCCAAGAACTTCTACAGCTCTTGTTGGGAAACACTGAATTAGGCTTTAGTCTAGTTTTAAACCTACTAAATAATTGTGGTACAAATTGACAAGGTGTTCCTAATTTAGACACTTACCAATCATGCAACACATGTGTGATTCTCACCTTCTATTTGCAGTTTGACAGTCAGGCTCCCGTCCAGAGGGTGCACGCCCACAGAGCACATGTAGGTCCCTCCACTGCCCACTTCAGTGAGAGGAGCTGTGTAGGTGGCGCCCCCTGTAGCCAGCTGCTTCATGTTGACTCCTGAGCCCTGGGTTTGTCCTGAGGTGCTGTCGTGTTTGAACAGAATGTAACGTCCGAGTTTACGCCACTGCACAGTCACTTTAGGAGCTTTATGGTCAATGCTGAACTGACAGTGGAGTTCGGGCTGGAATTTCAATAAGGATTTCACCACCGGAGTCTGAGTCTGCATCACCATCACCACTAAACGCACAAAAACAAAACAACAAAAAAGTGTGAAAAACCTGTCTGTGTCTCATGAAGCCCAGGATTTGAATTGGTCAAATAAGTCAAAATAAAAAAATGAATTAAAACTACAAAAAATCGTATTTAGTATTAAAAAATGCAATTCAAAATCGTCAGTTCAAAATTACATACAGTCAATCTTTTCCTCAAAACACTGAAAAATTGTCTGGAAAATTGAGACAGTATTTTTCTAATACATTGATTTATTTCTAACATATTGTCTGGCCACTGGTTCATGGTTCATGGGAGTTTCCTCAGGGTGGCGGAGGTTTCCTTACAGATCGGGAGAGTAGTTCAGTCACGTGGGAGCTGGTGCTCCTCCACAACCAGATTGGCCAGCTGAGGTGGCTCTCTTGACACCTCCCTGGTGAATTGTTCCTGGCATGTGGGAGGAGGCCGCGGGAAAGACCCTGGACGCACTGTGTGGGACAATGTC
This sequence comes from Mugilogobius chulae, assembly GCA_038363315.1. Taxonomy (NCBI): domain Eukaryota; kingdom Metazoa; phylum Chordata; class Actinopteri; order Gobiiformes; family Gobiidae; genus Mugilogobius; species Mugilogobius chulae. The sequence goes on from CM076415.1 coordinate 26,255,220, forward strand.
TCTCAACTAGCTTGGGAATGCCTCTCATCCTCCCGGAAGAGCTGGAGGAAGTTTGGACTTTCTTGCTCAGACTGCTGCCTTTGCAATCCGACCCGAGAAAAAGTGACCAAAATTGATGGATTATGTTTTTTTCTGTTTTGATAATGGTTTGTCACGATTGGATTCCTGTTTCAATGGACAATTTCAATGACAATTTGATATAATTTTAATATCGTTGAGGTTCAGAAGAACAAAAACTGCCCTTTTCTGCTAATGTACTAAGTAAAACATATTTTTTAAGGAATGTATCGCTTATATGATTTTGAAGAGAATGTTATTTTTTTTTATTTTTATTTTTCTGAGGGTGGCAACTGCATGAATTACAAAGGTTTTTATTGAAACGTTTATTGAAATATTTTTTTTAAATCATTATTGAGTCCTTTTTTTTTTTAAGCAAAAGGTGGTAGAAAAAACACACTGTTAGAGCATAGCAGTCATTCAGTAAGTCTGCTGTTTACTTAATCTGATTGTGAAAGATGACAGAGAGCCCTGAAGAGACCCATGAGGAGAAGTTAGATTTTGACACAATTAGAGCAAACATTTACTAATACTTTACCTGTTGTGATGAGTATGTCTTTGTCCTTGATGACGCTCCAGCTCTTGTAGTCGTGTTGTCCCGTCGGAGGCTGGTCTGTGGACTGTCTCATGAAGCCCAGGATCTTAAATAGATTTTCGGAGTGAGAGAGGTTCAGTGTGAACCAGCGGTTGTACTCGTGTTCTCCTTTGACAGGCCAGCGGACGTGGGACCCGTCTGTGCTGTAGCGCTGCACCTCACAGGACAACTGCTCCGCCTCTGAACTCCCCAAAAACTGACGCACATCCAGTTTAGAGGCTGTTCATAATACATAACATAAAACAAGTAAGCTTTGTGGAGTCTTAGTTCACTATAAAAAGTCTTTGAATAAAGAAATTAAGAAAAACTAAACCAACTCACGTGTGATGAGAAAGGTGACATTGTTTGGGTTCACCGGAGCGTCGTCTTTGAGTCCAAACTGAACGACAGACGATCTGTAGATGTGCTTAGTGTCCGGGCCTTTTGTGGTCAGCGTCACCTCTTCATCGATGAATTTACAAGGCAACCAGGAAATCTTGCTCTGGATTTCTGTGAAAAGTTTAGGTTAGCATAGCATCAGTAAAATATGCACATCTGTGTAGTATTATAGTTAAGGGGAAAAAAGACGTTTGTTTTACTTAATGACCTCTTTGAATGTTCCACAATATAATACAATTGCTAATGTTAAAGCTATTTAGCCCCACTTTCACAAACTGCTATGACACAGGGTAGTTCCTCTGAATAAACAAGGGCTAGGGGAACGTGGGGACTTAGTTCTTGGTACTTTCTTGTGTGAAAATGTCAATTATTGGTCACCAGCACCAATAGTTCCTTACGACTGCATCTGCCCCAATGTGGTGAGACCAAATGTAAACACATAACCATGTCAAAGAAAGAGTTAATGAATGAACGCTTTATTTTACTTGTAATAAAGTGTGATATTAGTTAAGTCAAATTGATTTGGTTGTGAAGAGGAGAAAGCTCGCTGTGCTCTGCACTAAACATGCAAGCCATGTTGTATTATTTCACCCTACCAACACAGCAAAAAACATTGTTAAAAATGTATTTCAGGAACGATTTAGCCTTTTCTGAAGAGGCCTTTCTCTCACACAAATTGCCCTGGACGGAAATAAAAAACAGATTGGATGTGTATGATAATTTTTTTGTAAAATACGATAATTTTGAGGCTATAGAATGATAATTGTACATTTCCCATCTTGCAACACTGCTGCTATTTGCTCATCTCGTTGTTAGTGTTGGAAAGTTACTTTGAACAAGTCATTTGTGATACAATTATATTACATTACATTACATTATATTATATTATATTATTTTTTGCTCAGTTAATGCCCCAAAAATGTAAGGTGACCCGGTCCGGGGACGAAGTATAATTCATGTTCTCTTTTCCAAGTTGCGAATGGAAACACTCGTATTCTCTTATTCCATTCTTTAACTTGCAGATACGAGTTTGGTTAAAGGAAGCGGCCTGACGTAAACAAAGTTCAGTTGCTTTCAAAATAAAAGTTTGTTGAATTTAGCCTGCCGAATTCATTTCATTGACGTCTTCACGTTGTTTTTCATTGATTACTCACACTGTTGACGTGACTGTGGATGCGTATCATTATTATTAATTAATTATGGGTTATTCTCAAAGTCGGACATCCGGGAACTTTGGTCACGTGACAACCTATGGGCGAGAGCCGCCATGACAGTTGGGGTAAAACAATAGGTGTGTTTGTCAAGTAATTTTTCGTACCGGTAACACGATTCGGCTCAATCCGGACAGCACTGTCGGTGTGGTCGCCGGATTGAGAGCAGTGTGTGAGCACTAACGGCGCATGAATTGACAACATCGAAAGGGATTCATTCCACCCTGGGGAGCTACGCCTTTCAGTGACCTTTAAAAACTATAAGACTTGTGAAATTCATTCACTTGGCTAGAACAATCAGCTAGCTCTCAGTAGCTCTAATTAGGAACACCTGAGCTCTGCACTACTGTTGAGCTATCTATACCTTTCAATCTCAAGATGGACATCAATAAAGTGCACTCTTACGCTAAGCAAATACGCGGAGAGCTGGCCATTTTAACTGAGAAAACAGGTGAAAATGGATCTGAGCCTACAACTGATAAAGTTAATCGCCCGGCAAAAAAATCTAAAACGCTGGCTAGTGAGGGGGATGGGGAAGACGAAGACGTGTCTAATATGACCATATTGATGGCTATCCAACGTATGGAGAACATGCATGTGGAATCTCTTATCAGTCTGAAGAGAGTAGAGGACTTAACAAAGCAAAATGCCTCCTCAATTAAAGATTTGGTGCACGCAATCGAGTTTCAGAACAAACGACTCGAAAAGGTGGAAAGCCAGGTGGGCTCGATGGAGAATAAACTACAGACTGTAATGAAGGATAATGCCTTGTTGAAAAACAAATGTATGCAACTTGAAAATTATCAAAGAAGGATGAACCTACGGATTTCCGGACTTCCCGAGCGCGCTGGTGAGGACGTGAAGAAGATGGTTGTGGACCTATTCTCCCAAGTGTCCCCAAGCATCGCCAACCACCTACCGCACTCCCTGGACGTCGCGCATCGACTAGGTCCGCCACGCTCTACAGAGGCAGCTTCCCATCGCCGCGTTATCGCCCGCTTCGTGTCTCGAACACATCGAGATCAGGTTTGGAGGGATGCACGGGCATCGGCCCTGCTGCGGGAGAGAAAGATCTTTTTGACAGAAGACCTGACTCAGGAGGACAAGGAGACGAGAAACAAACTGTGGCCGCTGGTGGAAAAAGCAAGGAAAGAGGGGAAGCGAGCTGGATTTCGAGGTGCTTGTGCGTACATAGAAGGTAAAAAAATCTCTGCTCCAAATATGTAAACTGCAGAGAGTATATAAATCCGACAGAGGGCAGTGTTGGATTGATGACGATAGTATTAACACGATGTAATATGATAAAGACTTAAGATAAAAGGTGTCTAATCTGAAGGGCTTAAATATATATTTTGGATCATAATTTGATAAGCCCCAGGGGGGAGTGTCTTTTTTTGTTTTGTTTTTCTCCTCCCTGTGTGTCCCAGTTAATCCTACCCTAGGAGAGGGTTTAGGGTAACTGGTTTTAAGTGGGTATAGGTCTGGACTTTTCTTATTTCTTATTTTGCTTGTTTTGGTGGTGTGTGAGTGAGTGTGTGTGTGTAGTTATGTCAATTTCTGTCTTATCGTTAAATGTTAGAGGTATTAAAGATCAATTAAAAAGGAAAGGGTTATTTTTATTCTGTCAAGGAAAAGGGGCAGATTTTTATTTTCTACAGGAAACCCATGCTCTTGAAACAGATGCTATGCAGTGGAAACAGCAATGGGGCAAAGAAGTTTGGTTTTCTTTTGGCAGCAATCGGGCAGCAGGGGTCGCAATTTTGCAAGGTAAATTTAAGGGACGAATTATTAAAAAGGAGTTAGACAATAGTGGAAGGTGGATTATAATATTAGTAGAACTGAATCAGACATTATTTCTTTTAATAAACATATATGGGTTTAACGACAAACAAAGCAACAGAATGCTATTGGATACAATAGAAGATAAAACTAAAGCTTGGATTGCCAAATATCCTTCAATCAAAGTTATATGGGGAGGGGATTTCAATGTTGTGCAGGATGATAGTATTGACAGATGGCCTACAAAAGAAAAAAAGGAAACTATTTTGAATAATCTGTGTATCAACCTAAACCTTATTGACATCTGGAGACAAAAACACCCTTGTGGTAGAGCATACACTTGGGCTAATAGGGATAAATCATTGCAATCTCGAATAGATTTTTGGTTAATATCAGAGGAATTACAAGAAAAGGTGGTATCAACAGAAATAGAACCAGCCGTATTAACAGACCATAAAGCTATTTCTATTAGGATTGAAATGTCTAGGAACAGGGATAAAATAAATTGTGATTATTGGAAACTTAATTCTATTGTATTACAGAATGCAGATTTTCAAATAGCTACTAAAAAAATTATTGATGAACAATGGGAACAAGCAAGAGCAATTAATAGATATACACAGGCATGGGAACTTATGAAATATCAAGTTAGAAATTTAGCCATAAAAGTGAGCAAGCAAATCTCTAAAGCCAATAAAGAAAAGGAAAACCAGATTGTTTCTCAAATCATAACATTGGTAGAAAAGGACATTTTATCAGAGGAAGAAATGGTAGAATTGAGTGATTTACAAAATAAATTTGACAAAATCTATGAGCAAAAGGCAAAAGGGGCATTTATCAGATCTCGGCGGAAATGGTTAGAACAAGGGGAAAAATGTACCAAATATTTTTTTAAATTAGAAAAAAGAAATTACGAAACATCTTTCATAAGTAAACTATTAATAAACGATCAAATCTGCGAAAATGATAAAATTGTATCTAATTATGTGGCCAACTTTTACAACAAATTATATAATAAAGATGCATTGGATGAAAATCTAATGAAAGATTTTTTCTGTAAAGTTGAGCCTAGTTTACGCAAAATTGATGAAAATATAAAGTCTATATGTGATAGTAAAATTTGTGTTGCCGAAGTTGAAAAATGTATTGAAGCTCTAAAGGACAATAAAGCCCCTGGGAACGATGGGCTCACAGGCGAATTTTATAAAAAATTCAAAAACTCAATAACACCATTTTTGAAAGCCGTTTTTGAAGAGTCTATATTGAAAGGAGAACTTCCGACAACTTCCAAACAAGGTCTGATCAAGTTAATTCCCAAACCAAACAAAGATAAACTGAACTTGGAAAACTGGAGACCTATTAGCCTCTTGAATAATGATGCCAAAATATTTGCTTCAATATTTGCTCAACGGCTAAAAATGGGTTTAGACAGTGTCATTGATGAGGAACAGTCTGGTTTTATGCCTGGAAGGAGCATTATAAATAATATAAGGTTGATACTGGATATGATTGATTATAATTGTTATATTCCCGAGGACAGCCTTGTCTTATTTGTAGATTTCTATAAGGCATTTGATACTGTTAGCCATCAATTTATGTTTCAGTCACTTAAATCTTTTGGCTTCGGGAACCGATTCATTAAGACAGTTCAAACCTTGTACAATGGATGCAATAGTTCAGTCAAATTATCAAATGGAACCTCACCAAGGTTTTTTATCAGTAGAGGAATAAGACAGGGCTGTCCTTTGAGCCCCTTTTTGTTTCTGTTGGTTACACAAACAATGGCTTCACATGTTAAGAAATATAAGTTTTCCGGTATACAAGCATTTGGAAAGGAGTTTAAAATTTCTCAGTTAGCTGATGATACAGCAATTTTTCTCAAACAAAACGAAATGGTTGAAGTGGTAAATTGTATAAACGAGTTTTCATGTGTCTCGGGGCTTAAAATGAACATGAACAAATCTGTTATTTTTCCACTGAAGAGTTGTGCAGTACAACAGATTCTTGAAATCCCAGTAAAAACTAGAGTCACTTATCTTGGTATAGTCATAGACAAAAACCAAACGGATAGAAGCAAGCTTAACTTTGACCCGATTATTATTAAAATATAAAAACAATTTAATATGTGGCTGATGAGAGATTTGTCTATTTATGGAAGAGCTCTACTTGCTAAAGCGGAAGGGATTTCAAGATCTGTTTACATATCTCTAGCTATGGAAATGCCTCCAAAGGTTTACAAAGAAATGGATAAAATCTTGCTTAATTTTATATGGAAGAACAAACCTCATTATCTTAAAAAAGAAATTGTGTGTAATCAGAAGGGAAGAGGCGGGCTTGAGGTAATAACTTTCCAAACATTGAATGATACCTTCAAAATTAATTATTTATGCCGCTTGCTAAGAGAAGAAACTAATATGTGGAATGCTATACCTAAATATGTGTTTAACTGTGTAGGTGGAATTAATTTCCTGTTGAAATGCAACTATAAAATCGAAAAAATACCTTTGGCCTTGTCGAAATTTCATAAACAGGCATTGCTCTCCTGGAGGTTGATCTATAAACATGGATTCTCCCCAACCAACTGTTTTTTATGGCACAATGAAAATATTCAACATAAAAACAAAACACTATTTTTCCAGTCGTGGATTGACAAAGGGATTATCTGGGTCAATCAAGTGATCAATCCACAAGGGGAAATAATTGAGTATAACCAGTTTAGAGCAACCTACAAAATTACAAGTTCTCTAGCCGAATACAGTACTGTTGCAAACTCAATCCCAAAAGGTTTAATACAACTGTTAAAAGGCTCAAAACCTAATCCGCAAGGCCAAAAAGTGGAAACTAAGATTTTTCTAGGACATGTAGATATAACAACTCAAAAATGTTCCAATAAATTTATCAGAAACCTTATACAATCTCCATCTTGGCCCGCTGCAATATATTATTGGAACTCAATATATAATGAAATAAAATGGAATCAAACATGGCTGGCTGGCGAGAAATTCTGTATTAATAATAAAATTAAAGAAGTGACATTCAAAATTCTGCACAATATATATCCTGTTAAAAAAACAATGCAAAGATTCCAATTAGACATAGACTACAATTGTGACTTCTGCAATCAGGAAATAGAGACGATCCCCCACTTATTTACTCAATGCACTTATAGTAAAGCATTCTGGAATAAAATCCAGCAATTAATTTATAATTCAACTGGTTTTTTGGTCAATCTTCAGGAGAGCGATATCTTGATCTCTGTAAACCCCTTTCAAAACCAAAAACTCACATTCCTGGTGCAACTTCTCATACTGCTGGGGAAATATCATATACATACAGCAAAATGGACGAACTCCAAACCTCATTGGAACCACTTTTCTCTCTCTCTTAAACAATATATAGAAACAATAAAACCACTTAATAATAAAAAAGCTATAAAAACTATGGTAATAATAGAAAAATATCCTTTACAAAACTACCTTTATTGAAGTATTTACTCATTTGTCTGCTGCGGTTTATTTTTAGAAGTTGTAGCCCTGTTAGAAAGATGCTTAATAAGTTTACCCCGAAATAAAGCAAAAAATATGTATTATTATTAAAAAAATAATAATAAATCAGTGAGTAATGTTTTTGGGTACAGTCTCAGCTGCTGGTTTGAGTTGTCTTGGAACAATAAGACATTGTGGAGAATTTGTTATGCTTATTTGCTAATTATGTATTTCTTTTGTGTGTGTGTGTGCTACAGAGCAGCTAGAAGTGTTTTGTTGGTGACTGTACATGTGTTTTTGCGGTGGACGAGCTACACTACTGGCTGCTCAAAAACGTAATCTAATAGCAGCAGCTACGTAACAAAGAATTTATAAAAGGAAAAATATATATTTTTCTATGTAAATAAATAAAAATAAATAAATACAAATTATAGGCCTAATACCTCTAATAATGTTTGTTTATATGTATGTATGTCTGTATGTATGCAGGTTTTTGTTTTGTTTTGAAATGTCTGTATGTTTTATGGTTGTTTATATACATATGTTTGTCATGTTAAGTATTTAATTTGTTTAATAAAAAAAAAAAAAAAAAAAAAAAAGAAAAAAAAAAAGGTAACACGATTCGTCCGGAAGTTCCTTTTTAGGTCAATGACGCATGCGCAGACCGAAATTACGTCTTTTAAACACATTATTTGTAAGTGTACAGTTAATATTATTTCTTTATATTGATATTTATGAATGTATCTAGCAAAAGTTTGCCAATAGAAAGCCCGAAACGGCACATTTATTTATCGCCATTTTAAGCTAACAGATAGCAGCCGGAACTAGCTTAATCAGGCATTTACGGCTTTAAACGGTAAAAATCTCATTTTACAATCATTTGCTTTGTTGAAATCTGCAAGGGAATTTTGTGTTTAATAGATTAGTTTCGTCTGTGTTTAATTAAAATTTCAATACAAATAAAACAATGTAAAAGAAGTAAGGCTAACGGTACCAATCGGGTCTTCCGGTACGAAAAATGACTTGACAGTGTTCAAGATGCAAAAATCTCTGCCTGGATTGCAGACGAGAGCAGGCGGCTGAGGCAAAGAGGAGGAGATTCAACTTGGACACTTGTTGAGCCCGAGAGCAACGAGGCAGCCTCAGGTCTCACAGACTCACAGAGCTCTCGCGTTTGTTTGAAGTGTTGCACTGAATAAAACTACCTACAACGTTGTAAACGCATTTCTGTTTCCCTCACGCATCACAAACTCACTCACACATCACCAGAGCAAAGAATAAAGAGCTCATGATAAAGTTCCCTCACTTTAGATTTGCCTTTGTAAAAATGACTTTCAGCTCATCAGGACCATGTATTAATGTTGCTGTGTGTAATGTACAACAGTCTGGGTCTTTTCTGACTCGTGTTAAACACGTGTGATGTTATAAAAGTCCACAAACACGATAAAGACAGCGGAGGAGGAACTGCTGCGCGTCACGTTTGATCAGAGCGAATCCGCGGTCAGTCACCGCACTACATTTCCCATCATGCATCTTGATTTTGTAGTCATCGAGGCGGTGAAGCCGGGAGCAGTTGCTCTTTCCTCGCCTCGAGGATTTGTCAAGTCGACTCGAGCCGGATTGATCTCTCGAGATTACCGGGGCCTACGTAGCCCTGACGTAGCCCCCGACCCCCCTTACCGGCTCGAGCCGACTGCACCGTCTTGACCATCTTGAACACACCTATTGCGAACAAATCATGGACCGTGTCATTGCCCACTTTGTACCGGAAGCACACTTCGTACCTTTAGCTTTACTTCTTTTACATTGTTTTATTCGTTTTAAATTTTAAATTAAACACAGACAAAACTAAACTGTTAAACTTAAAGCCCCCTTACAGATTAAAACAAAGCAGTTATTTGTAAAGTGAGATTATTACTATTTTAAAGCCGTAAATGCCCGATTAAGCTAGTTCCGGCTGCTAACTGCTAGCTTAAAACGGCGATAATTAAGTGCGGCGTTTTGGGCTTTCTTTTGGCAAACCTTTGTGAGATACATAAATAAATATCAGTATAAATGAATAATATCAATGTGTTTAAAAGACGTAATTTCGGCCGGCGCATGCGCAGTTGCTCTAAAAGGTACAAAGTGGGCAGAGGTACGAAGTGGGCAACCGTTTCTCAATCCACGTACTTGTGCAGACTTGTGTGCTCGTGGACTTGTGAAACGTCACTCTCCACGTAACAAGTATTGTTCCAATTCAAAGTTCGCTTCTCGGGTACTCCGCTGAAAATCCCCGGATGAGAACTTGATCCGCCCCTTTCACCGGGGATGCATCGGAGGAGACTTGTCCGTACTTGGCTCAGTATATTTCCCACAATGCACTTCAGACCGCACGCACTGGAGGCTGATCACCGCAGCTTTTCACCCGCTGCCCCCTCCTCTGCGCGCACGAAGAGCAGCCTGGCACTCGCGCACAGAACCGGCAGACTCACGCGCACGGAGCGGGTCAAACCCACACGCACAGAACCGGCAGACTCACGCGCATGGAGCGGGTCAAACCCACGCGCACAGAACCGGCAGACTCACGCGCATGGAGCGGGTCAAACCCACGCGCACAGAACCGGCAGACTCACGCGCATGGAGCGGGTCAAACCCACGCGCACAGAACCGGCAGACTCACGCGCATGGAGCGGGTCAAACCCACGCGCACAGAACCGGCAGACTCACGCGCATGGCGCGGGTCAAACCCACGCGCACAGAACCGGCAGACTCACGCACGGAGCGGGTCAAAGCCACACACACAGAACCGGCAGACTCACGCACGGAGCGGGTCAGAACCGGTCAGGCAGTTACGGCCCACTTCAGTGCAGTCAATCATGCAGATGTAAAAGTCGTCCTCAACACTACATAAATATGCTTCTTAATAATAAAGTAGAAGAAAGTATAATTGCTTCCAAAATATGCAAATAAAATGTATTTATTTTCTCAGGTCTGTGTGCGTTTGGAGCATCACTGGTGCTTGTTTAATTAGGCTGCTCATTTAGTCTATAGCCCAAATATTTAACATAAACTTAATACATTGTGATTTAGCTGCCATTTTCATGATCAGTCAAGATTTACAATAATCATGATGTAAGAATGATCATGTTCATTTTATGTTAAAAATGTAATTTTGAAAATACAGGTTAGCTTAGTGAAAATAATGCTTTTGTAACAAATTATTAGAATAACCTACTTTATACTATATATTTTATACAATACAAAACTGTATTAAATAGTGTAGAAATATGAACAATACTGCTGCTTTTGTTGTTTAATCATTTCAGATTCACTTTTTTTATGTCGAGCGCACACGTGAGCTGTATTTACTGTGATGTCATAAAGTTCACTTGTTCCAAAACTCAAAAAGCCGAGTACGAGCTTGTGAACTCCTCAAGTCCATTCTCCAAGTCTGTTCCCACAAGTCCCTACCCAGGAGTACACGAGTACGGAGTCTGCATACTGGGAATTGAGAAACGGACAAACATTACAGGAAAGCAAAATGATGGTGAAAGAGTGTTACGTATTGACCCTATTTTGTCCCGCCCACTTGGCTTGGAAATGCACTTCCTGTTTAGCTCTGTTAAGGTAACTAACGTGCTTGTTTGTCTGTCTTGTGGGGCAATTTTAATTAAATATAATGACAGTTAAAATAAACCCATCGACTGAAATCTACAGGCTAAATGCAGCTAAACAGGAAGTGCATGTCCTAGAAAAGTGGGCGGGACAAAATAGGGTCAATACGGCTGCACCATGGAAGTATAATTATAACTGCACTGCCAACAGTGTGTCGAATTCTGACCGCAAGTGAGTAGACGAGAGAAATGACCAAAGGCAATCAACAGAGAAAAAGAAGATGGAAGCGCTGATAAGAACAGATTGTGCCACCAAGTTCTGACTGGACATGTTTACGTTTGCTCCACACATTTGTTTCGGGTAAGATGTACAGATTCATTTTTGGGATAATAGAAGACCCTTAAATAGCTGTATTGAGTTGCAGATAGGTCTATTTTGTGCTAACTGCACAAAAACTCAAGTGACTGTGTAAACCCCAATTTTGCATTTAAATCTGGATCAGCTCATGCCCGATGTTTTCAATGTTTTGTAGTAGCTATTTGTGTTGCGGAGATGTTCTAACAGTAGCGTCCAACAACCGCACACACTTGCCATGCATACATCTAATGTACTTTGCATTAAGATGCAGCCAAAGCGTATTCATTATCCAATTTTTGTTATGCGTAATCCTTTTATTTATTTTGGTCTGCTGTTCACCTAACGCCAGTCTCATTTATTTGCTTATACAAATAATATGATATAAAATTCTATTCCTTTTACATAGCACTTTCAGAACAGTCTAATATGAATTGGTTTTAATTACTTTAACATAAACAAAACTAATAACTTGGCTTTTTTTGTTTTTTACATAACAGTGGTCATTATGTCACATTGTACTAGTACAGGGCAAAATTCCATGATACTTGACTTTGTTTACTGTTTTTCATGTACAAATCCCTATTCAAATACTTTTATATAATATTTTTATGGGTCAATTCATTATTCAATTTTTTTTTCTTTTTGAAACAGAAAAGAAGGTAAATGATCCATGCCACACAGATTATGTACGTTCAGTCTCTCCACGGAATGAAAATTCCAAGTTGTCAGTGAAGGTGGACAGAAATAAGCGTGCCATTAAGTGCCACAATACAGATTCAGGCAAGTAAATAATTCTTCTGCTGCTTCTTCCTTCTTCTGCTTCTTCGTTTTATATTATTATTATTGTTACTGTTATCATTGCTTTTGTCTTGCTTCGAATAGTTTGTTAAAGCAAGCTATTCGGGTTGAGCAAGAAGTAGCAATGTTCATAGGAGCAAACAGGCATTTTCTTGGCCTTGTCTGTTTGATTTAATATACTAGTAAAGGTGTTTATTTCCAGGAATGTTTATTTTGTTTATTTGTTTTTCAGGTGCTCAGAGAACCCTTGCCAGAAAGAAAATGAAACTTCTCGACCAGCCTGATTTCAACCAAATAAAGTTTCATTCTTATGTCAAGTCACCAGATTCTCAAGATCACGATCCTGAACCTGTACCTTTTCCTGATGTCAGTGATTTGAGTGATGAGGAAGATTTCATCAACAGCAAGGAAGAACAGACAGAGACTCTCCCCATGCAACATCCCATAGAGAAATCTGTGCGAGAAATGTTACATGATGAAATTGCAAACCTTAGACGTGAAAAAGATGAGATCCTTGAAAGAGTTGCTGCCCTAGAGAAGTTAATATTTGTTTATTTCAAAATGCTGGCGAGGAAGGGCATCTGACATAGAGATAGTTAGAAAATCAGGTTTCATCAGTGCCAAGTATCATTTGCCCAGAGATCAAATATTAGCAGATAGAGGATTCACTCTGACAGATGACTTCACAGTCGCAACCACATGTAGTGCTGAACTTATAGCCCCAGTCTTCACTAAAGGCAAGAAACAGTTATCAGCTCGAGAAGTCAAAACATCCAGAAAAGTGTCTTCTGTACGAATTCACATAGAATAAGTGATTGGATGCTTGAAAAAATGCTTTAGTATTCTTAAAAGGAACCTTGCCAGTGCAGTGTGTACAAAGTTTAAAAGATGAAAGCATGGAGGAACCATTTTCTAGCTGTGATAAAGTCTTGACTGTATGTGCTGCTCTATCAAATATGGGGCCAAGTATTGTCTTTCAGGAGCATGAGGACAAAAGCATTATTACTTAAATGAAATACACTGAACATTGATTACTAGAATGCATTTAACAATCTGTTTTTATTCAATATGTATTTGTTGAACTTAAATAAATTCAAGTATGTATATGTAATGCTTTGCTTCATTAACCCTGTTTTACAACTTGCATTGAAAATCCATTTTCCAGCAACAAAAGAACTTCAAGTCTGATAAATACTGAACAAGGAATCTATAAGACCTTCTTCTGCTTTCTTGTATGACGGCAAGTCTTGCAGTACCAGGTTTTAGAAGATGGCAACAGTTTTAACTTTAAGCAAGATATGAAACCATTGGTCACAGATCACATCCAACCAAGTCTATGTCAGTAGTTGCACCACAGATGCAGTAGGTTTGTAGACTTTCTTGAGGTGTCAGTGGCTTTGAAAGGGTCAACAGCTAGTCAACAGCTCGGGTAAAATGAATTTTTCCAAAATGAATTGAGTTTCATTAGCATTTCACAAATAAATGTGCTGTCCCGGTCAACTCTACATATAACACAATCTCTGGGTGTCCATAACAAAGTCAGCATAGTGCACATCACAAACATGCACCTGCAGCTGCACTTGGGTGTAGTATTTGTGCTGAGAGTATTAAGCATAGTTCTTACACAAGCTAAGGGAACTGTCAGTCAATGCTGATTGTAGACAGAATCTCTGTACTTGAACAGACACTTTATTTCAATCACCCCCCTCCCGCAGCTTTTACACACGGCTCAGTAAAGATCGATCTTTAATATGCAGACTTATAGGAGTTGGTAATTTGTCCGTGCGCTTTTACGCACGGCTTAACCACCCAACGTCACCATTTTCTCGTTCACACGCAGTTTTCTCTGTCACAAATATTCGAGAGTTCTAACTTAACAGGCTGTAAGAGAGACACTCAGCCAGAAGAGCAACAAATTTATTTACCACGCACCTCGGAAGCGACGCCAAAAACTGGTTACCATGGAAATAAAAGGAAATCCGCGATGCTTGTTGTCAGGGTTGCAGAACCTAAAACAATTTTAAAAAGTAGCCTAAACAAAATAAATAAATACATTTTGGGTAAATACTGGTAAATGTCTCTATCACTTCGTAGTGTCAGAACATAACGCTATTTTCGCGTTTTATCCATTTAAAATCTCTATTGGTTTAACATTTGGCCAATTTAACTTTCCTGTGTGTCACCATCCCGAGCCATAACATAGCCTAGATCTTTATTCCGTAATAATTACTTAATACTTCATTATGATACGCATCCACAGTCACGTCAACAGTGTGAGTAATCAATGAAAAACAACTTTAAGACGTCAATGAAATGAATTCGGCAGGCTAAATTCAACAAACTTTTATTTTGAAAGCAACTGAACTTTGTTTACGTCAGGCCGCTTCCTTTAACCAAACTCGTATCTCCAAGTTAAAGAATGGAATAAGAGAATACCCCTTTTGACGAGTGTTTCCATTCGCAACTTGGAAAAGAGAACATGAATTATACTTCGTCCCCGGACCGTAATCGCATTACTTTACTTACTTTGTGTGAAGTATTGTGTATGTGGATCAAATGAGGTTTGTGTTATAATATTAACATTTACACAAGCAACTTACACGTTACACTAATGAGTTTCTTAAAGTAACTTAACAACATTATTTGTAATTTAGCTACACTCCACACTACTCGTTGGAGAAGTTGATTTCCCTGTAAAATTGCCTTATCTATATTTTACATAGTTTTCAAATACTATGTGAGTTGTGTCCAAAAAAGAAAAGTTGCTTTTTCATGGAGACAATTGCAACACAGTCTACATAAAAGTTACAGTGTTACACAGTGTGTTCACTTTTAAATAGGCTACTAGAAACCTAAATAAGCCTAACCATGCTGTTGTTGTATTTTCACCAGCTAACCCTTTAGTATAAATTACTGAGCAATAATAAAATGCAGACGATGCAATAGGACTTGAAATAGGGTAAGCATGACTATTGTGTTTATTTCAACCTGTTGACACACCACAAGTCTACTATAATATTGAATTGCTTGTTAGTTAATCTAAACCTTTCTATCAAATACAAATATAACTCACCTTTAAGTAGAAAAACGTAAATCAAGACTTTTAAACACAATCCCATTCTTGTTCATTGGTGCAACAAGTCGTTTCACTTTTCTTCAGAGAGCAGCTTTTACTTTCGGTTTAGAACAAGTAAAACTACCTGACTGCAGTATCAGTATAATCCACAGGGAGGAGCTACAACTTCCGCTGATCTATGATTCTGCTCACCAACCAACTTGTTTTTTTGCGTGGAAAAGAAAAACTATCTACTGGTTTCTCTGGTTCAACAAATAAATAGCCTATAGCCTATTAGCCCTAATAATATAAACTAATCTAATTGTAACTAGCTCAGAAATTTATTTTTAAATATTTTCTCTGAGTTTCAAAAGAGTGACTGTATGTTTTGCAATGGGGCTGCACAATATTATTGAAACAAAATACTTTACACTTTTTAGTTCAGGTTTAACTACCTGACAAAAGTGTTAGGTAATATGACCATATTTGAAAGCTTACACAAGCTCAGTATTTGGTCCCCCACTGTGGCTGATAACTGATTTTTGCCTATACCAATATGTCCAATGTATGTATTTTCACTTTCTTACTTTTCACATTAGTAAAAAAAAAAAAAAAAAAAATGTAATAATGTAAAAACATGTATCTGTAATTTTAAATATTCCAGGGCTTTGATGTAAATACAGAGTTTCTACAGAGTCCTAAAAACTTTAAGAATGTAAATAAATGGGGAAAGGTTGAATTTAAGGCCTTAAATCTTAAATTGTATTGTAGGACTTGTTTGCACAAGTCTTACATTTTAATGAAGGATTTTCTGATCTATTTCACATTCTCAATAATATAACACAACTATTATTGTTGTTAGGTTTATGGAACAGATACAATGATCAGTTGCTGTACAAATAGCATTCTTCATAGTTGTATCAAATATAAAATTACATTAAAGGTCTACTGGAGGTGAAATGTCAGTTACACAATTCAGCAGAAGTAGACACTTGAAACAATACTTTGGGACATTCTGCATGGGAACAAAAATACACCCAAACAAACCACTTTTCCATAGAAATATAGAAAAGGAGCCCCTCCACTAGGCCAATAAACAACATATTTTGTGGCCATCAAGCCCTCTCAAAGTAAAGAAGCATGTTTTCATTGTTTTCATTAGAGAAGCAAAGAAATATAAATTACAAAAGCTTGCTTTTATTCAAGTCTATTTTTGGTCAAAAAACTAAGAAGCCCTCTTGAAAGAAGCAGCATTGTGACATACTATAGGTCAAAATAGGTCTTAGTTTGTAGATTTTGTGGTCTTAATAAGGTCTTAAAAATTGACCTCTCGACTCCTGCAGAACACTGTAAATACGCTGTCATATTTTAAGTTATTTTTTATTTACTTCCATGTATATACTTTAGTCTGTGAGAAATAAAAAGTTGAAACTTTGAGGACAAATTGGACAGACTCTTGCCACACAAATACTGGAGAATCTATAAGTATTAACCACTCTGCCACTGCACACTCACCTCTTTACTGGCATATTATGTAAATGTAGACACTTGATTGCACGTCAGTTTTTTAACTCTTTCTAAGCACATGTTTTGAAACGTGCAGCTCGTGCTCTGGTCGTGGGAGTTTTTCCACCTGATGCTGCTAAAACTACAACACAAATACATTTATCTAATTCCAAGTAATGAGGTTATTTAAAAACAGGAAGCTTTATGATAGTGTGCTATGTCCAATGTGACCTGTAAATATATTGTAATTTAAATAAAAAGGATGCACAAAGTCTGAATGGTTGATGAATATTTTTTTAAAGATAATTTGTAAATCAGGTCAAAGTTGAAGGAGGCTGGTTAATATATATAAGTGTTGATAAGTTGTGTTCACAGACAGACAGGTGCAGAGCAGGTGAGTGGACACAGATGCTTTCTTACCAGACACAAATATTACATATGCTTAAAAATAAAATATTCTTACAGTGTTTTAAGGAAAGGAGCTGTTTCCGTTCACAATGGGGCCGTTGGTCAGTCTGTTTTCTCTTGTCTCACTCTTCTTCTGTGTCAGTGCAGATGTCGTAGAGCGTTTTGAAGTAAGTATCACAAGTTTAAATTGAATTGACCTTTATTTTAAGCTTGGAAAATAGGATTAATATCGTCAATAGATCAAGCAAGAAATGTTACTGAATTGGTAATATTCTGTGTATGATTTTATGTCACTATATATTTTTTATTTTTTATTTATTTTTTTTTGTGGGGGTATAGCCTACATTCCTGACTACACTTTTTTTGTTTTTGCAATGTTACTACACTGCAAAAAGAAAAATGTAACTTTGACTTCTTTAAAGATATTCTATCTCGATTTCCCTTATCTAGATAAAAAAACCTATTTTAAGCAAATGTGTATCTGTTTCAAGACATAATTGCTTAAATCAAGAAGAGATTTGCTTAAAAATCTTGTCACTTGAAACTAGCATTTTCTGCTCAAAACAACTTGGTTAGTCACATTTTCTTACTGCACTGGCAGATTTTTCACTTGAACTAAGACATTTTTACTTCAAAACAAGCAAAATGTTCTTATTACTTTATGTTAATAATATAATAACTTGACTAAAACTCTGGCGAGAGTTAAGCGAATCTGCCAGCTCAGTACAATCCTATAATATAAACACAACTACTGGCTAATGGCTGTAGTAGTAATGCTTCCCATTTTTGTCCTAACCAAGGACGCGCCGGGATGTCTGGAGTTCTTCTACAAGGAGAAAGTTCCTGCGTTGGGATCTACCACACCTCACACTGCCCACCTCTGTCAGCGCTTCGTCAACAGGTGAAACAGCTGACTCATCCTAAATGTATGTATTACTTACATGTTTATGCTTAGGTACCACTTTGCCACTCTGTACGACACCCAGCACCGCATCGCTGTTTACTCCGCCTATTACTTCCAACCGAGCAACGGAGGAGGACGAGAGAAGAGGTGGTTTGTGGAGCCACAGGTGAGCTGAGATTAAATGAAGGGCAGCAACAATAGTTCTCATCGTAGAATGTGATTAAGTCAAAAGTTCACATGGTGTGCAAGAGCCAGCATTTCCTACTTTGCTATGAAATATCTATTATTGATAAAACATTCACTTTTTTTACACAATATTCAATCTATGAATCTACAATGAAGTAATGTAAATGCATCCTGACCTGGTAATCAACTATACATGACTATAAACAAATCTGTGCTTAGACAAGACACTTTGGCATTACTTATGAACACGATAAAAGCAAAAAAAAAAAAAAATCAACAATCTTGATTGGCTGTGCTTGGGTGGTCTTCTCCAAGTTTGTTGTTTGTAAAAAGATGTTTATTAGCCGTAAATTGCAATCAAAACTTATCCATATCGGCATTAACCATGTGTGGAAGGAAGTTGTCAGATTTAAAACCCAAATGGTCAGCTACTTAAGCTTTAAAACCATCTTTTTACAGACAAAGTGAAGCTGGAGTAGAAAAGTTTTATTATTTTACAAAAAAAAAAAAATCAGGTACTGCAGCTTTATTATTACACTTGAATACACTGACTATACACTGACATATGAGTTGGTACTACACATGGATAATAGATTTTTTGTTTTTAGTTGGTGAACAGTACTTGGCAGTCTGAGATGAAGGACGGATACTGGCTGGGGAAGGACCACCCTGAGGTTTATCTGGGGGAGAATCAGGCTCTGAACGAGGACTACACTCACTCTGGGTTTGACAGAGGACACCTCAACCCCAACGGACACCATCCAGGTACGTGGTGTGTGGTGGAGGCAGAACAGGGGCAGGAGCAGCAGAGGGCAGCAGACAGGTGATTGACACATGACTGATAAAACTGTCTCTTATGAAATATGTTGTAGGTCTAATTAAAGCTGGAGGAATCTAGCTTTTTGTTTATTTTTTTTTTTGTAAATGATTAAACTTTGTTTGTTGTTTCCAATCCAGCTAATCTGATTGAGCTGATTGACTGCTCCTGGTTGGTCCATCGAGTTTCTCCTTTGCTGTCTGAGAAAAATTGCTCTTAAATCATTTTTTGACCACAAAATGTATGCATGTGGATGTCAAAGCTGCATAATGTATCTTTTTAGCCCCAAAACAGACTTAAACAAATGCATTGATTTCTTCTTGGATGTGGACTAAAAATGTCTTTAGTCTGAGCAGACTTGCATCTCCCTAAAATCGACTGTTTTCTGTCCTAGAGGAGCTTGTTTCCATGGAAATCTTGTTCGTTTAGCTTCAATATTCCACAGAGCGACATAAAACTAATGGTTGTCAACAAAGAACGACCCAAATGTTTTACTTTCTGTTTCAATAAGACTATGCATTTTCATCAATAGAAAGTTACACAGTGTTGCTTTAACCATGTGCTGAATTTTAGCTGTGGGGTGCACGGTAGCCAAGTGGTTAGAGCTCTGGCTTCCCAATAAGGAGGTCGTGGGTTCGACTCCCGGGTCGGACCATATCAACATCTCACGATCTCTCTGGGTGGAGTTTGCATGTTCTCCCCGTGTCACCGTGGGTTTTCTCCGGGTACTCCGGTTTCCTCCCACCTCCAAAAACATGCATGTTTAGGTTCATTGGGCATCACTGTAAATTTCCCTTAGTGAGTGAATGAGAGAGTGAATGGTTGTCGGTCTAACCCTGCGGCAAGTTGGCCACTGTCCGGGGTGTTTCCTGCCTAAGGCCCAAAGTCACTGGGATAGGCTCCAGTCACCCGTGACCCCTAACGGGATTAAGCGGTAGAAAATGAATGAATGAATGAATGAATGAATTTTCAGTAGTAGTTTCAACAGGTGCATTGGGCAATAAAGTTTTATTTTAAATCTTTGATTAAGCATAAAGGTGCACTGTGTACTTTCTAGAGTTGAAAATTTAACTTCACAATTCAGTACAAATTGGAAGATATAATCATTCTTTATCACATTGTTGTTGGGGATAAACAAGATTCATACCATAATGTGAGAAACTATAGATAAAAGTGCTGCTATTTTAGGTAAATAAACAGTACGAGGCTACACTCAAATATTAACTTTGTGGTCTCGCAATCCCATTCATAGAAAAAGTACAGTCACACAGTCACATCTAAACTAGAAAAACATGCTTTTATTGAAAGCTTTTTTGGGTCAAAAAGTTACACGGAGTACCTTTAAATGAAGTTTTTGGACTTTATTATATTTTTCATTTCTCACATCTTAAAAAAATAAGTGTCAAACCTGGGCAAACTGCAGCCCGGGGGCCATATGCGGTCCTTGGACTGTTTCATTGTGGCCCCAAGGACATTTTTGAGAACAAGTGTTACTCTTTATATTTCTTTTATTTAAGTCACTTGACGTGTGTCTTTGTTGTTATTGTCAACAACGACAAAAAAATGACTATAACTATTGTCCTAATAATTATCATAATAAATGGTAATAGCAGTAGATCAAAAAGCCTATGATTTACAAAAATGTGCTGCAATAATGACAAATTGCTACACGAATGACCACAGTCTGACACTCTACTGCTTGTCCGGGTTTAATTAGTCAGTAACTAGCAGTAACTGAACTATATAAAATTAATATTCTATTCTATTTGTATTTTATATTTATTTGTTGGTGTGTTCCTTTGGTTTTGGTTTGAATTTATTCCAAGTCTTGATCTACTTTAACCTGCCTTCTTTTCCTGACAGTCCCGAGTCGTAACGCCACCTTCACCCTGACCAACGTGATTCCCCAAAACCCCAAACTGAACCAGAACTCCTGGAGGATTCACGAGAGCGAGCTGACGGAGCTGTTCCTGGACCGGTGCTCCAAGGCCTTCGTCCTGGTCGGGGCCGTCCCATCTGCGGACAACTGGATCATCAAAAACAACGTGAAGCGAGTGAACATCCCGGACCACATCTGGAACGCCTGGTGCTGCCTGGACAACAACGGCGTGCCTGTGCAGAGCGGGGCGGGGGTGGCGCAAAACACAGAGGAGAACGTGGTGCAGAAGTTGTCCCTGGAGGAAATGGGAGAGTTTCTGCAGCAGTTCTCGGATCAGTCTGTGGGGGAGCTGTTCCACAACAACTGCAGGCCGTGAAAGAATCAAGACAAGCTAATTTTGAATGAGTTTTAGATTTAGTTTTGTAGTTTTATTTATGCAGATAAGTGTAGCCACCAATTATGTAGATACGATGTAATAATTTGTTAATAAAAACCTTTTCAAGTGTGTTACTAGTAGTAATTAAACTATCATAATCGTGTTGACTTGTAGGGTTGTCAAAAAATTGATTCCCCAATACTAATCGATAATAAAACGGGTATCGATACTTGATACTCGTTTGAACAAGTATTGATATTTCGAGGTCCCGCCCCCTTCCCCTCTCGCACGCTAAGCCCCGCCCACTTCTTCTCTCATTGGAGATGGAAATGATTACTTTATGTAGAGCCTATATACTACATAAACAGCAAACGTGTCTGATAATAGCCCTGTCTTAAAGTAAAGGTTCATGAATCAAGTTAATAATAAACAAATAATGCATTAAAATACTTTTATTTTAATATTATCAAAAAGAAAAACATAAATAAATTATTATTATTATTATTATTATTATTATTATTAATAATAATAATAATAATAATAATAATAATAATAATAATAATAATAATAATAATAATAAAAAAATTCTATCAAAAGAAAAAAAAAAATCTAAAGTTGGCACCGTGGTATCGAGTTTTTTTTTTCCAAGTATCAAATCGAGTTTGAAATTTTAGTATCGTGACAACACTAGCTGATAGGGCTGGGCAATATGGCAAAAAATATCTATCACATATTTCTTGGAGGCTAATCATGATTTTGATTTGATTAGGATCCTTTTTCTTTTTGTCTTTTTTTATTGTTTTACAAAAATGATAAATGTTACACCAATGACCACTGTCCAGCCCTCCACTTATCCGAGTTTGATTATGGCCCATGAGAAAAAAATAATTGCCCATCTCTGCAGTAGATGGTTCCGCAAACGTAAGATGATTAATTTTCAACTTGTTTGAATGGCACAGTCTTTTATTCTAGTTTTATTGACTATACAATACAGCTCTCAAACAAAACCATCTTTATTGGCACAGTCACCTCACTTCTTTCAACATGAATAGGGAATATTTAATCAAATGTCAGTGTATATGGAAAAAATAGACATTTACTGTAACACATCTCTTCCTTCGTTCATTTGTTAGACTTCAAAACCCAGCACCAGCTTCACAAAGTTTCCTCTAAACATCACTTGTATTTGGCCAGAGGGTGGTCGGTCCAGGCTGGCAGTTTGGACAGTTTCTGCTCAGTGTCGCTCTCTATTGGCCAACCCCAGGCTTTGAAAAACCCAGTGAGATTCATCGCCACGGTAACAGAGAAAGTCTCACAGTATAGGTTCATCTTGCCTTTGTTGTCGCCGGGCACCTTCTGCATCGTGTGATAAGCAGCAAATACCTTCTTAATGGAGTCCCAGCCAAACCTCTCGACGAGCTGGAGACAGAAAGAACAAAAATGTGAAGAGTGTGCATAAGAAGGCTTGTCTGAACTGCAGCTCGTTTTTAATTAACGCAGACCTTAACATTATTTATCCATTTCCTCAATTTTTCGTAACTTTACACTTTACACTGCTAAATAAAAAAAATTATAGAGCCAGGGTTTCTCGGGACAGAAATTCAGGTCGGGAATGTGTCGGGATGGGAGAGGAACGTTGCAGTTGCCGTAGTTTCTGCCAGAGACACCAGAGAGAGCGAACACATGCTTACAAAGACATTTAACAAGGTAAAAACTTTACTTAGTTCTGTTTTAAAGCCATGCTATGATAAAAAGTCTCTAACTAAACCAGGGGTGTCCAAACTTTTTTCATTAAAGGGGCATTTCTTGAAAAATATATGGAGCAAAGTGCCTCATAGCTGATTGAAATTAAGCAAATTCTTCAAACATTTACATTTGGCTTAGTTTTGGTAAGCCAAAAGACCTTAAAGCAGAACTAAGTAACAATTTTACCTTGTTAAATGATTTTGTAAGTCTCTGATGATATGTGTTTTGGGGGATTTGAAGAACATGTCGTCTCCGGCAGAAACTACGGCAACAACAACCTTCCTCTCTTTGCAACACATTCCCAACACGAATTTCTGTCTTGACAACCCTGGCTCTATGTTTTTTTTTTTTTTTTATTAAGCAGTGCAAAATGTGTTTAGATGTGTTTTTACGGCTTTATTTTAATCTTAAAGTTGCACAAAATGAGAAAATAAAGAAATACTGTTGAGTTTTAATTCAGTCAATTAGTTTAATTACACAAGAGAGCTATAGGAGGAACACTACCTCTGAAGTTGCTTAGTTCTGCTTTAAATAAGGCAATGGACGTTAATTTTAGGCTTGTATAACATCAAACTGGTTGTAGTTTAGAAATGAAAACATGTTATTATCAGAGAAATTAACAGTAAAAAAAAAAAATACTTTTTTGTAATTTGGACCAATTTAACAGAGACTGAATGCCTTGGTTTCTGTCTGCATTTTTACTTCTTTGACAGACAACCTTTTCTATTTTTGCATTAAAGAATTAACTCACTGTTTACAAACTTGACTGAGTTTTGTTTTAGTTCACATCCATGAAGCGCTTTGATTTTTATTCAGTACAATAACAAATGTTTGCTTTCTGTCATCTAAAAAGTGTGAGGACTGTTTTCTGCAATGATCAAACAAACCTGGACATAAGTCTCCAAAGCCACAAACGTGTTCCAATCTTTCAGATTTCGACCCTTTTTCAAATACTCCTCCATCCGACTGCGGCGGTTTGACTTGTCCATTGCTGGCTCACACTGTCGACAGAAAAGAAATAAACAGATTTCTGACAGTGAGGAGCCAGATTTGATGATTAGTATTTAGATTTTTCTCCCAGAACTTCGTGAAGTATCTATCTTGTTTAATTTATAGGAAAGAGTCATGTGAGTCACTATTGGTTCTTTCCAAACAGCACAGAAATCACACAATATTTGGGTGCTCTCCCTAGGTCTTCAACTGTGTTTTTCATTACAGGTATGTCTATAAAGTGGAATATAAAGTATTTCTGAATGCTAAATAGCCAGAGTTCTACATACACACATGATTCACGCCTGATATTTTCACCATTTGTCCACAATGTATTGCAGATCTTAAAGTGAAGCTAACCCCATAAACTCATCTCAAAGATGAAAAAAAAGGGTCTGAGTTTGTGATCAGCACACAGTATCGAGTGGACAAATCAATGCGGATGTCACATAGAGTCTGGAAATGACACTGGCCTTTGCAGTGAGTTTGTGAGCATCTTGACCTGAAACATGCTCATTTGCTCAGTTTGCTCTAAAACTGCCAAAAAATACCTCAGAACAGGAGGCAAATTGCCATATACAAAGTTTAGCAGCAAAGAAGGTTGTTTTTATGTGAAGCTTCACTTTAAAGAAATTAGGATAAATGAAAACAAACGCATGCTGTAGTGGAGCGCACTGGGGTCCACTAACTGTAGACTCCAGGTGGATAAAAAAGTAGTCACAACTGTTAAAGCTGCATTTGAGCTGACTGATGTGCGCCTGATGGTGGATTTTTGCAAAAGGCCTGACTCCCTGAGCTTGCTGTGCAGAGGATGAGTAAATCTGATACAGCAGGACTTGTCTCTCCAGGGTAATCTCCAGGGTAATTTACTCTTTTGCATGTAACTTGGAGCAAAACTGGTCCAACCGGTTAGAAGGGAAAACCAAATAAAGTCCAGTTTTTCAGCTTAGTCGGATTTCCCTGATCATGTAAACTTTCTGAGCGACGTGCCAAAGAGTTTGTGAGAGCAAAAGAGGAGTCAGAACAGTTACTTTCTTCCCTTTGTCACAGTTTGAAAAATGTGTTTAATAAAAAGCATGTTTAGATAAACATTACTACATTACTAAGTTGTATAGATAATATATGAATATCAAAACAACAAATTCTACAGTTTCAGATTTAATATCTGTCCCATAATACAAACTTGACAAACCTTTTCTCGTGGGAATCCCAGCACAGTCTCGTGCACGTACAGAGACCACAGGTTACATGTGCACTCGGTCGTGTGATCAGGAAATTCCCAGCTTGCTCTCTGCTGGTTGTGGCCCAGCTCATGAATGACGCCCCATATGGGTTTTGTTTTTGTGTAGTTAACGTCGACAATAGTTGCAGCTGGTGCTCTAAATGCCATGACGGGATAACCCGCATGCATCCAGCCTGAGTGAGCGAACAATACAATATGAATAATACAACATGTTAGATATCACTCAAAAATAATAAATAAAGGCTTTACCATGTGAGATTTGCACTTCACAGAGAAATCGCTCCTTCCTTTTGAACTTGTGTGGGATCACAGCCAGGTCTGCGATGGCTCTCATGATTTTGTCCCACAGTTCGGCTAATTTATCTGGATGGTCCAGACTCCTGACCTCTTCTGAGGGAACCGTGAAAATGATGTTCTCAAACTCCAGCTCTGCCCAGGGAGCAGGAGCCGTCCTCAGCAGCTGCCAGGCCTGCAAAGACGTCACTCCTAACGAAATACAACAGAGGGGTTGTAATATATATTTTAGTATCAAAGCCAATTTATCTGCCTGGATGGCACACAAATCGAGACTCTTTACATTCTGTAAAAGATTCTGTCCTTTAGTTTACACACACAGAGCACTAAATAAAAGCATTCTATGTCAACATTGGTTGAAGTTTTTGGTTTTGGATAAATTCTACTGTAATTATTAGGGAAAATTGTGCTCTGTGCTGTCAAGTCAGTGTTTCTCCAGTAGTGCGATGGGAAATGAGCTCCAAGAACGAGTTGATACAGACCAGAAATTTGAATATTTCTTGTACAAACAAATCTTTTTCATTTGAATGCAGAAAGCCTCAGTCTGTCAGACTGAATACAGCACATGCAATATTTTATTGCTAAATGTAAGTAGTGTTTTAGAGATAAATATTTTACATTGTATCCCTATAATAGGTCTTTTGTAATGGCACAGCTGATCTCAACTTCTTTTCACTCACCTGATTTGTAATATGGAGCGGGTACAGCCATTTGAACGATGACTTCTGCTCCTGTCACCTGAGTTTTTGGAGGAGCCACCAGGTAAATGAGGCCTCCCCAAAGATTGTGCACCTCCATCATCTCTGCAGTGACTGGAAACCTCTCGTAGACACACGGAGCTCTCTTCAGCTCAGCAGCGTTATGGAGTTTGTCTGTTTGACATCCGATTTGGACCTAGAAATGCATGTTAAGAACTTGTTAAAGTTTGGTGTAACAACCTCACTAATACTGCAGTGAAAATGGATGATTATACTGTACATTCCAGCCCTTGTTGACAATATTTGCCGGTAGAGCCATGTAGGTCCTCATCCCAGGAGACAGATACAGGCCAGTGCTCACCCACTCCTCTCCATCTGTCAAAAAATGTATTTCACAATTCAATATTGTACAATGTAGCTTGTTATTCCTTCTGTTAGTTTGATCAGTGGTTCTAAAACCTTTTTGGGCAAGAATCCACCGAATCAGTGTGAACATATCCCGAGGATCATTCTTCACTATCTCATTGCATACAAATTATAAAATTTAAACCAAGAGTATTGCAAAAAAAAAAAAAATAAATATACAATTGTCAAGGTTCTTTTTATTGGTTTAGTTGCTTCTAGGGCTGCTCAATTAATATGAAAATAATAATCACGATTATTTAAAGAATAACGGAAATAACGATTATTCAATTGATTATTTGCTTAGAAAGAGAGCAGAGCATTAGCGCTGCCTAAATACAGATAGTGAAGAGATCAAATGAAATGGGTGAAATATCTTAAAAAAAAAAAACCTGCTGTAAATGTATCCTACAATTGTAATCAGACAGTCTGGGACCTACTTTTACAACTCAAACTCACTTTTGAGTTACAGTTAATAATCACGATTACACAAGTTTTGTAAACGATTATAGCAATAATCGTAACTGAAATTGAAATTCAATTAATAGTAGATTATTTGAAACTGTTATATTGAAGGAATGATCATTTTTGAGGATTCCCAATAAATGGCCCAGGGTTCCACATGGGTCCGCTGGCCCCACTTTGAGAACAGCTGGGTCAGTTGCATAAATAAGGTAGTTGAGATTCAGATTTTTGAAAAACTTTAACAGATTTATTTTAGCTGATTATAAGCTTATAAAGATAGAACAGTCCTATGCAGCAATACGTGGCTAGTGTCCATAAGCATGAGTAAAAAATATTTAAACCAAACATGAAATGTTAAGTATTCAGCTTCTGAACATTTTCATTTGTTAAAATCATAGGGATTTTTACCTAATAAGATAAGATATCCTTTAAAAAATATCCTTCATTTGTTCCACAATGGGAAAATTCCAGTATTGCAACGCACAGTTTAAGAACAGCAGGGAAAATAGAAACATGCAATCAAACAAGATAATAATAAAAAAATATGTATCAAAAATATACTGTATATATAAAGGTATAACAGTTTAAAAACTCTTATCTACAGTAAGTGTTTCAGTGTAATCTGGCTCTATGTAATTTCTGAACTTGTGTGGTGACAGGTGACAGCTGTACCTGCTGTGTCTACGTCGATGTTGATATGTTGGTTGTAAACGACAGGTAAAAGTGGGTTGTTTTTGATGAGGTACGGCAGAAGCTCGTGTATGTTTGGGTGAACTTTGTAAACCTCTGTCCCGACATTCAACAAGAACTTGTCTCTGGCACTTTTCACAGGGCTGCTCTCACACACCTGCAACACAAACAAAAAGGAGAAGTGCAAATCATGAAAAGAATACATTTGTGTAAAGTTTATAGAGTATGAGGCTTGGTTTTGCTCCAGCTAAACTTGACTGTCATAATTCACCACAACCATGTCTGATGTAAAGAAACAACCAACATACAAACCAAAAAGTATAAAGCAGCCATATTTATAGTTTGAGCTGGTTTATCATTTGCTTTTTCTAAAAGATCTGACCTATTACTTGTCCAGCTCCTGTTTATATGGAGATAGATAGAATTAGGGCTATACTCAAGAAAAATTCTAAACCAGTGGTGCCCAAAGTGGAGCTTGCGGGCCAAATTCATCCATTTATTATGGCAGGACTATTGTTTTAATTAAAGTTTGTGTTGAAAAGACTGTCAAAGAACATCAAATCAGGTGTAATCTCCTAAAACATGAATTTAATCACAGTTTTTTGGGGCCATACCAGCTGGTCAAAGCCTGATCCTATCACATCTGAGAAGTTAAGCAGGTTTGACCTACACTTAAAGTTGTACAATATATCGATTTTTAGACAATATTGTCATTGTTGTCTTGAAGATACGCAAAAATTGAATATCAAGAATATAGTTTGCAGTAAAAAGGCAACAAAAAAGGCTTTAAAAGAACAACAAGTTAAGAAAATTAATTGTAAATGTTCAAATTAAGCTAGACAATGGTACTTTAGGCAATTGTTGATCTCTCATTGTTAGTTGACCAGAATTTGTATTAGTTAGAAAGCTCATTGCAAACTCTTTCTGAATGCTGCTTTTTTTTTGTTTGATTCAGATATTTGGTCAGATCATAGAGACACTTGCTTTTGTTTTGCTTTTAGTCAATCGATTGGTAGAATGTCTTAAAGCGAACCCTGGCTACAATCACATGTTTACCCTAAAACACTTCTAATATCATCACTTATATAAATTCAGAACAAAAACCTTGGAAGTATTTGTAGTTTTATCAAAATCA
This sequence comes from Mugilogobius chulae, assembly GCA_038363315.1. Taxonomy (NCBI): domain Eukaryota; kingdom Metazoa; phylum Chordata; class Actinopteri; order Gobiiformes; family Gobiidae; genus Mugilogobius; species Mugilogobius chulae. Next base: position 26,284,271 of record CM076415.1, read on the forward strand.
TGTTTTAAAGAAATCACATGGCTGCCATTTTGTCCTGGCTGTGACGTCAAATGGTTGTCTGTCTGCCCTCTGGTGGTTGTGAGGGTAACAGGTAACTAAGCAACATGAATTCAACAGTTAAAACCTTTCAGTTTGAGCTGGAGTTTGGCCAAATACATAATGATTATGTAGAATCTAGTAAAACTAAAGATAATCAAGAGGAAGAGGCAAGAACTGGACACTGTCAGAGGTGTTTTTGTTTCAACTGTTCACTGATCAAACCACAGGAGTAACCATGGCAACAACCAAAAGCAACCATTTGATGTCATCAACCCAGAATGCATTGTGTCTGGACAATATGGCGGCGCCCAGGAGCTCAAAACAATGCAGATTTTATAAAAATGGTAAGCAGTTTTATATTAGTTTGTAGTTTATTTGAGCAAACATGACCTGCACTTGCATTTTAGCCAGATTTGTCGTTATAGTCAGGGTTCACTTTAAGTCAAAATAGAACAGAAAGATTTATTGTCATTGTCAAGTACAACAAAATTACGTTTGAATTGAGCCTCCGGGACGCTGCACTTTTTGAGCGCCACCACTCGCTCTTCCCAACATGAAATGTAACGCAAACATACCAAAAAACTAAACAAAACAAACATAACACATAACAAAACACAGTACATTTGGTCATGTGATGGGAGTTATTGTGTGGAGTGTCGGGGAAAGAAAAGAGGTGGCAGACGGAATGGACAGGGACAGGTAGGAGAGGGGCCACAGCAGAAGTCGACCAAGAATGTATTTAGTCAACCTGACACAAAATTGTTGTGTCACTTCAAGACACTTCACCTACATTGCCTAGTATGGATCTGATGCTGTTTGGAGAGACCACTTCTGTCAGTCTAGTAGCTTACTAATGCCAAGTGTGGAGTGAATGAATAATGCAAAAATGTGACTATAAATCAAGACGTGGTTAAAGTGACTTGGATTCAGAATTTTAATCTGGATTTGAGTCATTTAACTGGTTAAGATTTAATTCCATATGTAAAGTAGAATATTTTATGTGTTTAAAGGTGTTTCTGACTGGTTATACAAGAGTGTAGCTTAAAATAAGAAAAAAAAAAATCATGTGTGTATGTCAATGTGTGTATCATGAAAAGCGCTATATAAATCCAGTGTATTGTTATTATTTTGGCCCCCATAAGAAAAAAAATCTGCCATGAAAAAAAGTTTGGGCACCACTGTTCTAGACAAAAAGCAATAATCACGATAACACGACCACCAGTCTTACCTGTGGCATGCCGGCTTCCTTGATGATCTCAGTGAAAGTGTGCAGGATCTGTTTGTAGTTGTTGCTGTTTGCGTCCATGTGCAGGTAGGTGGCGCAGTCTCCGCTCAGTTTGCTCAGCCACTCTTCTTCATGTTTGTCCAGGTTCTCTCCTTTGGTCACGTGACCCGCAAACTTGTGCAGGACGTGTCTGAAGTGGTAGGTGTTTTTGATGGCCTGGCTGGGAACGGGCGGCTTGTAAGCACCGTCCGTGATGTACTTTTCCAACAGTGTCATGCCCATTTTGTTTAGAATCTTGTTTCCTAGATAAAAACAATGACAAATATGATAATGAAATGAATAATATACAGAAGGCATAGAGAACACAACTGGACAGTAGGGATTACAATGTTATCACTCAAACTGTAGATCAAACATATTTTCCAGGACATTTACCGAACATCTCTAATGTGGATTTTATCACAATATATATAATAATAATATATAATCAATATTGAAATACATTTAATAAATACCAAGAAGCATAGTAGCCCCATAGCCTTAAAGGTATGGGCCTACTATGTAACTTTTTGACCAAAAGTATTAAATGTTTTTGCAAATAAATAATAAAAACCTGGATTTTTACTTGGAATGAGCTTATATGCCCACAAATCAGTTTGTCTTTTGGCCTAGAAGAGGGCTACATGTATGTTTCCATGGAGAAGCTGTTTCCTAGCTGTATTTTTTTTTAATTATGGCATAAAACTTTAGTAAGTAAGTAAGGTTTATTAGCGCTTTTTCATAGACAGTCACAAAGCACTTCATAGTGAGATTTATCCCCATTCAGAAATGGCCAGAAAATGGCCATTCCCCCAATTTTTTTTTAGTTGGAACTTGGAACCCTGGATTATTGGCAGTTGTGTGCAAAAATTGCTGACATTTAAGTTTCAGTTCTGTTAAATTCTATGTATCTAATACTTGACGTATTAGAAATGATCACGCAAAACAGTATTTGTGAGTGTTTATTGATTTTCCTGAAATGTTCCACAGTATGGTAGTAAACTTATCGGTTACTATAAAGACAAGCAGGTGATGCCACTAGGTCAAGCTACATGTCAGATCTGAAATTATGATTTTTTTTTTTTACAACATATTTGAGTTACTTTAGAGGCAAAACAATCTCATCGCCATAGGTACAACCAAATTTAACTCTGGCTCTGTCAATTTTTTAGATTTAGTTTTGACAATTATATGCCGTTTTGATAGGTCACCTTAGCAATATAAAACCAATGTGTAAGCATATGTTATTATTGTGGTATGAAAAATGCCGTAGAGTACACTAAGTCTTGTTTGTCTGCAATCTTGACTTAATCCCATTTCAATAAAAAGGACACACCTTCAGCAAGTAGAAGCTCAAAAGATTATCTCATTATCTGCAGCATTATGTTTATTATTTATTGTTGCATGCCACATAACAATGAGCAGCCATCTGGAGTTGAAAATCAAGTGTAAATTATGTTCTCAAACTTCATATTGGTCAAATGTCATAAACTGTCATACTTATTGGGACATAAACAACTTTTACAAATCAAAAGAAATATTTGTCATAATAATAAATAACCAAAATAATTGTTAGTTTCAATCGTAGAGTTTTGTCAGTTAAAGAAACCCCAAGACGTATTTGCTATTAATACAAATATTTAAAACCGGTTTTGCTAATTACAAATCCAAATACTTTCCCTTGGTTGTTACATACCTGCAAACTCAGTCATGTAATTTTTGTCTTTGTTGCATGAAGCCCAGTGCCAGGCGTGTCCTCCGAGCAGCAGGCCTCCTCCCTCAGCCACAAACTCCTGCATCTCCTCGATCTGATCTCCTTTGTAGACTGTGCCCACATACACGCTCAGGTCCTTACGAAAATTGGTCTTCACACAGTTTAGGTCAAATTTCTTGAACACCTCGAAGGCCTGGTTCAGATCAGGCGAAACTCCGATCACACCCTGCCGGCCCTCGTCCAGCCAGTGCAGAGCGTTTGTGAAGAAGGGAGCAAGAGTCTGAAAAAGTGTAATATGCATATATGTGAGTAATTAATTATACTGTACATTTCCCTTTTGACCTAGATAATTGAGATAAAGCATTAATTTTATGCTTGTTCCCTGTTGAGGTGAAGGATGACTGAAACCTATCCTATCAGCGACTTTGGGCAGAAGAAAAAAGGCCAATTTATATTTCATAAGAAGTAACAACTTTGTTCTTACGCCTTGAACTGTAAGAAGAGCCACGCTGAAAATAGCTTGTAACAATTTGAACTACAGGTCCCACTATGCACTGTAGCCTAGCTCTTAGCCTAGAATGGAAATTAGGCCTATGGAAATCTGAAGGTTTCTATTGTTGAGATGCAACTATAAAACCCCTAAAATACACCGGAATGCAGCAAATTCCATACAGTTTGTCCCAAAATTACGAGAAGCACACAATACAATAAAATAAAAAAAATAATGTAAAGTAATGTATTGCAGTTCTCCAGTAATATAAAGCTGGAGACTGGGAGACACCTGCAGATCTGAGCTGTTAATCTGAACTGCAGATATACACCTTCCTTCTTCTCTGCGGTTTATTTTTGCCGAGATAACGCCACAGCTGTTGAAAACGCCACCTGCTGTTGAAATGTAGGCTATTAACTGAGGGAATGTGCTTAGTGCATTAACTTATTAAAAATGAATAAATTTTGGTACATTTTAACTTAAATAATTTTAATAACTTTTCCCACAATGTGACTGGATGGTTCTCTGGCCAGCTAATGCTATCTGATAGGACTTCCAGAGTGGACCATAGGTCTGGACTGTCCACCGGCCAGAGGCTCACAATAATGCGATGCTACCAGCCTGGATGTCCCCCGGCCCCTTCCAGCACACTCTTACAAACTCTACCCAGTTAAGGGAGCATTTGAGTCGGGTGCCCTTCCACGTGGTACCAGCTCAACGCGTATTGTCTGTCCGGACATTCTGCTGCATCTCCGCTTGTAAACTTGAGATCGGTCTCCACAAACGGATCACAAACACGGGCGCGATCCCCGCAGCAGCCCCTGTGCCTCTGGTTCTGTCCGAGGCTGTGACCCGCGGCAGCCCCGTGCCTCTGGTTCTGTCCGAGGCTGTGACCCGCGGCAGCCCCGTGCCTCTGGTTCTGTCCGAGGCTGTGACCCGCGGCAGTCCCGGTGCCTGGCCTCTGAGCCACGGCAATACGCCGCCGGGATCATTGTGCTTGAGCTCGGGGCATAATGTTGAATTAAAGCAAGCGTGGGTTCAGGATGATGATTAGGTTAGGTTGAGGAAAAGGGTTTAGGTAAAAGTTAAAATAATAATTAAAAAAATGTTTGTTTGTTATTTTAATAAAAAAATAAAAAGAAGATTTATTAGCTTTATTTAAATGTGTTAATTAAAAAAAAACACAATAAACTTTGTTAAAAGCACACAGTGACACTTCCGCATTCCGTTTTGCTTCATGGTGTGGATCTGCGGTTCAGACCTGCAGCTCAGATCTGCAGGTTCTCGTGGTTCTCCCGGTCTGCAGCTATACCCTTCTCCAGTATACTGAAATTTTGTGATGTTTCAGTAATATGGAGCTAAGAAGCGAATATTCAACCTGGCAGACTATGTCGGTTTTGCCACGCTCATCAATCAGCTCCTCTTTCGTCATCCTGTATCCAATCACATCTTGGCCCTTCACAGCTCAGCCAATCACCCTGCAGCTCTCATCTCCTCCTCTCTCCCTTCAGCCTATTGGAGCGTCAGGGCTACATTCAAAAGAGCAGCCGGAATTCCTCAGTTTGCTGACAGCCCATGCAAGCAGTTTGTCGCCTCATCGCATCTCACAACCCTCCACTCCCCCATGATCACCTCAGAAGACATCTTCCCTCTTCACCACCACCAGTGTCTAAGCTCCGGGGGAATTCTCCTTCTCTATCAGCCAATCATTTATTGCATGCTTCGTTTTCCTGCCAGGGCCTAAGCGCCAAACCTGTATTAATAAATATTCTCATAATCGCATCCTTTTATCTGAGTCTGTCCAGGTTGAACAGATAATCCAGAGATCAGCAAACGGATTGTTTTATGTAAACTAAGCCACTAAGAATAATCTCGATGACATTGGCTTAAATTGAAGGCAAAAGCTTTTCAAGTAAAAGCAATGTCCTACCTCTCTCTTCATCAGTCCTTCATGTGTGATCACCACCACTCTGCCTTGTCCGTAGTAAGCTCCTGCCAGAAAAGCTCTTCCGTCTGGAGTAGTCCCGATGGGGAAAGCCAGCGGTCCGTGTATCAGAAGCTCAGACGCCACAACTCCGTTCATCAGGTCGAACTCTGAGATGCCCTGGAGCAAGAAGTCCAGGTCGTCCTCGAAATCCCTCCCGATGCTGCAGCAGACAAAGCATAAATATTCTATAAAAAGAGTAATTCTTTTCACGAACTTGAAACAATGCATGAAAGTGGAATAAAGATTAAAGATATTACAAGAATCTGACCTCTAACTGCTCACTGTTGTAACATATATCAAATCAAATTAAACTTTATTTATAAAGCGCTTTTCATACATACAATGCAACACAAAGTGCTTTACAGTGCATTAAAACAATCCCACCATACCCCATCCCCACCCCCATTCCCAACGCAAGCATGCACACACACACCCTCCCAAACACCAAACTACATTCACATACATTAGGCGGGGTACAGATGGACCAAAGAAAGCATCATCAGAGGAGCAGTCTGCACCAGGAGCAGAACCACCTGCAGCCACAGGACACCAGCCCAGGGCCCAGAGAAGAGATAAGGTCAAGACCAAACCTCCAGGGCCCATGAACCAGAGCCCAGCAGCCACAGCTGACCACAGCTCCCGGTGCAGAGGCTCCTCAGAGGAAACACTGGAGAACATAGAAAGGATAAAGAAATTAAAATAATTAAAGAGGTAAATGGGGTGCACGGTAGCCAAGTGGTTAGAGCTCTGGCTTCCCAATAAGGAGGTTGTGGGTTCGACTCCCGGGTCGGACCATATCAACATCTCACGATCTCTCTGGGTGGAGTTTGCATGTTCTCCCCGTGTCACCGTGGGTTTTCTCCGGGTACTCCGGTTTCCTCCCACCTCCAAAGACATGCATGTTTAGGTCAATTGGGCATCACTGTAAATTTCCCTTAGTGAGTGAATGAGAGAGTGAATGGTTGTCTGTCTAACCCTGCGGCAAGTTGGCCACTGTCCAGGGTGTTCCCCGCCTAAGGCCCAAAGTCACTGGGATAGGCTCCAGTCACCCGCGACCCCAAACGGGATTAAGCGGCAGAAAATGAAAAAAAAAAAAATGAATAAAGAGGTAAATACTAGCAAACTAAGAACTAAAGTGTAAAACATACTTAAGGAAACCTTAAGAACAAAAGTCGGAAAAAATACAAAAATATAAAACTAGTAAAAAATAAATATAATAACAAGGTGGGTCTTAACCCTGCTCTTAAAAACCTGAATGTTCTCTGCGGCCCTGAAGTCCTCCGGCAGACTGTTCCATAGACGGGGGTCATAAAACTGCCTCGCCGTGAGTGTGAGTCCTGAGTTTGGGAATGACTAGGAGCCTTCTGCCGGAGGAGCACAGAGTTCGCGAGGGTTCATAGGATAAAGGCCGTTCTTAAAATCGATCTTAAAACACACAGGGAGCCAATGCAGTGATTTTTAAAATGGTGTAATGTAACTGTGTATTATAACTTGGCCTCAGCAGGATGGTCCTGGGTTGTTGCCTGGAAAATCCGTCACCTTTTCCCTGGTTCGAATTTCTGTAGCCATGATTGACAGATTAATTAGCCAATCAGAGGACGAAAAAAAAAATACATGGAAAAAATATCACGTGGAACTGAAAAACATCGCAGATTTCTGCAGAATCAATAAGTGAAGCAAAAAACGATTTTAATGTGAGGTGAGTGAAGATAGATTTTGATGTAAATGACAGACGACCAATCAGTTTCTTTGTTTCATCTGCGTCACACAAATAAACCAATCTGCCCGGTATGATGTAGATTTGATCTGAAACGCAGGCGAGGGAGCGTGGTGACCAGACCAGCATCTTTGGGTCGTTGGGTGCCATGAAAAAAGTCCAGATAAATCAATTGCTGTATTATTATTATCCTCATTATTTACATAGCCTTTATTTACTATAGTGTTACTAAAATTCCTCTTGTATGCTTTCTGTCATGGGCCCTTTTTGTAAGACAATTCATGAACAAGACCTACATCAAGAATGTATGTGGTTATAACAGAAAGGGCAGTGAACTTAAAATGAAAAAGCTAAACAAATATAAACATTAGACTTACACAACAGACATCCAGGAGGCAGGGATTTTGGGATAAACTGGGATGCACTCTGCTTTTCCTTCGTGTTTAGAGAAGTAGACTCCTGTCACTCCGGACACTTTATTCCCAGAGAACTGCAGGAGTGTGTTGTCTTTGGGGTGTCCATGTGCCCACGACCAGGCCTGTCCCCCGATGAGCACCCCTCCACCAGACTTCATGAACTCTATTATGTCTTTGGCTTTGGCCTCGACACTATAAGCATCTGTCACATAAACGCCAATGCCCTTATCACTGCTAAAGTTATTCATAATTTCAAACTTGAATGTAGATTGGAGTTTTTCTGCAACATGTTTGGAGTGAACGTGCACTCCGACGGGTACATTTGGTGCTTTTCCTTCTTTTAGCCAATTTATAGCGTTTACTACAAAATCTGGTAATGTGCCTAAATAAGATTCGTGCCCAAGAACAACAATGCGTCCTGAACCGTACATAGAAGCGGCCATAAGGACTTGTCCTTGGCTGTTCATGGCTAAAGGAAAAGCATTGTCTCCAGTCAAAACAAGGTCACTTGGGACACCAGGACCACGCAGATCCAACTGTCTAAGACCTCTCATTAGAGAGACATAGGTATTTTCCAGTTGGAGAGTTGATTGTGAGGACGACATGGTGAAAGAATGATAAATTCAACTGCACACGGAGAGGAGGGTGACTTTGTATGAGTTCTGAAAAGACAAAAAATATACCATATTAGAAAGCTGCTAGAAAGCTAACTATACATAAAACGTGTAACAAGAAGTTGAGAGGAGGAAGTTGAATGATTTATTTGAACCCTTACTTACTAAAATAACTTTAAATCTATACATCAAGTTCACTAAGATCTAGTTTATTCAAGAATTAAATAAAATAAATTTCGATGAAATATATGCAAACCAAGTGCTAGCTATTTTTCAGTCTCAATGGCCTCAAATTAACTTCTTTACTAGATTAAAAACTACAGCACGTTTAAATCACTGAATGCACTTTAACCACATTTGCACTTTATACCCTGAGTGAATGTGATTTTTAAGACTTGTTGTACTGTTCTAAATGTTGAGGGACTACAAATGTAAATTACTCGTACGCTAACTTCGGCATACATATGTATTTTTGCACTGTTTTAAATAAATAAATAAAACAAAATGGAACATCAGTTGGCTTGTTTATATTCAAAACCGCTAACTTCTGTATTTATTCCTGTTCTGTTCATTTCTACACAGTATTCAGGGTGTCAGTCTAAAATGAATAAATACTTGGCAGATCAGACAGTGAACCGTGAGTTGTGACTGACGCCTCAGAAAACACGTTAAAGTCTTTGCAAATCAGGGGAATACTTCACCAACGCACTCTTGTGTCTTTATATAGAGATGTGTCTAAATGCTAATGCTAACAGGAAACACCCATAAATTAGTTGTTTTGATATATATTTTTTTTAAACAAACCATCCATTCACTATATTCTGTCCCACTCACTTTTTTTGGCAATGCAAATATATAATGACAGCTAAAATAAACAGCAGCTTAACAGGAAGTTAAATGCCAAGAAAAGTGGGCGGGCCAGAATACGGTGAATTAGCAAGTTGCAAACACTACTACTGCTATTTAACTATGGCTCAAACAACATGTTTTTGTAAGTTTTGTGTCAGTAAAACTCTTCATCCTGTTGTTAAAGCTTTGACAAACACTCATGTGAAATACATGTCTTTATTGACTTAGTTTATGTTCTCATCTAAAGGTTCACACTGCCTTAAGTGAACGCTTTGAACAAAACCCAACTAATAAAACATGTATTGCAACTGGATATCTTGCTAAAATCATTCAGCCATAGTAGAGCTTTGTTGAAATTAATTTACTCCTGCTTGAGTTAATAAATAAAGTGCTAAAAGTGGCTTGAATCAAGTGACTGAAGCTTTGAGTAATTACATTTAATTTGCTAGCATTAATACATCAAATATTTAACCTAACTGAAAACTTAATTACCTGTTTATGGCTTGGAATGAATCAGGAATATCTTAAAACAACAAAATCTTTATCATCACTAAGCTGTTTATGTTATATTCATGTTATAAGAACATTTAACTGCTCTACGTATTATTTTTTGCAATGTAGAAAGGTTATATTATAAAGCTTGCATGTCAAAACTGGTTAAAAAAGCAACAATAATTCATTTTAAGTCAGATATTTACCTGAAGTGGCAGCAGCGACAGCCTCACATGACCGCTCCGTCGCCTGAAAATGAGCTTACACCTGGAACTGGAGTAATAATAATAATAAAAGGAGGAGTTATTTGTTTTGCCACACCCCAGTCACGCACAGGCGCTTTTACAGACGGTCTGCCCTTTAAAATCTGTCTGTTCAAAAGGATTCCCGGAGCCAGTTCAAACCCAGGATCCACCCAGACGTCTACCAACAAACCAGTCCAGCAACTTCTGAAAGTATTAACTGAGTATTAAAAAAGAACATATTGTGTCAAAGTATGAAAGGACATTTTCTCCTGTAAGAGCTCAAAATACTGTACAGCTAAAATGGAGAAAAGTGGCTACAGTCTGAGAAAATATACTGAAAATTTGAGTTTGTGTGTGACGTATAATAAAAAAAAAAAATCAGATAAACAGTGGCAGAAAAGCAGAAAAACAGTAGACTTTACAATCAGGCACAATTGAAGACTTTGTTGGCTTTTTTGTTGAAGTATCTATGACAGGTGGAACTACTCAATTCCCTAAAACAAAGTTAAGATCATAATGATGAGGATTTTTTAAACATCTTGCAAATTTCATCACAGCTTAGCCATGTTTAGGATTAAAAATATACTTTCTGTTCATTAATGATAACCTCACGCTAGAGAGTTGCATAGCAGCCATGTCTTAAAATGTGCCAAAACTACTCTAATGTAAAAGAATTGCTTTACTTATAGAACAGTAGAATGAACTAATTTTTACAGGCTTACAGATATAAATTATTATTTTTTGTGAGCAAATGTAACGTTATATGTCAAGTGTGAGTTTAGAACATATTTTCAAACTTTTCTTCACAAACTTGTTCTGCATTCTTGTAAAACTATCATTTATGTTTACAAGAAGTATTAATTCACCAAATTATGTTAAAATTGGAAAATCGCAAAAAAAAAACAAAAAAAAAAAAACAGCACGTAACAAGTTAAACTGTTGCCAGGGCAAAAGAAAAAAAAGATTGCCAGTTTCTATTTTTACCACATAAAGTTAACTTGTATAAAACAAAAGCAAACAAAAACAACAGAGATGCCATAAACAGCTAAGTTTAAACAATAATTGAACAAAATAAAGTTACTGTATTATCAGGTATTTTATTTGTCACATCATAACTTGTATAACTGAATAGATTTGTTTGCAATATGGTTGCTAGGTAACAGCTGTTGAATTACCTCGACGTGTTTATTTTTTATTTACTATAAGTCTGCTTTGTACATTATTATTATTGACCTTCTTGCATTACTTAACATTTGCATTACTCCCCTAACACATAGAAAGAGTTTGCAATTATTTCTGAAATACTTCATTGTGTATTTATTTAGACCTTCTTTTAATTCTGCCCCATATATTGACCCTATTTTGTCCCGCCTACTTTTCTGGGACATGCACTTTCTGTTTAGCTGCATTTAGCCTGTAGATTTCAGTCGATGGGTTTATTTTAACTGTCATTATATTAATTAAAATTGCCCCACAAGACAGACAAACAAACACGTTAGTTACCTTAACAGAGCTAAACAGGAAGTTCATTTCCAAGCCAAGTGGGCAGGACAAAATAGGGTCAATATATATATTTTTTTCCTGATTGTCTGCACTCGTTTAAAATCCCTTTTACTTCTTAAATTAACATTCCCATTCCTCCCAATAAGTATTTTCATAGCTAGATATTACAACTCTCTAAATTAACCACTTTTTTTGATACAGTAACCTATATTTAAGTATAAATATATAAGTCAGGTATAATTAAAATATTTACAGTACATTGTTAATACAAAACAAAATAGACCATAATTTACAACATATCTATCATTTTCAGTCCTTCATTTGTTAGACTTCAAACCCAGCACCAGCTTCACAAAGTTTCCTCTAAACATCACTTGTATTGGGCCAGAGGGTGGTCGGTCCAGGCTGGCAGTTTGGACAGTTTCTGCTCAGTGTCTCCCTCTATTGGCCAACCCCAGGCCTTGAAAAACGCACTCAGATTCATCCCCACTTTGTCAGAGAAAGTCTCACAGTACAGGTTCATCTTGCCTTTGTTGTCGCCGGGCAGCTTCTCGATGGTGTGATAAGCAGCAAATACCTTTTTAATGGAGTCCCAGCCAAACTTCTCCACAAGCTGGAAACAAAAACAACAGAAATGTGAAGGTAAAGTGTGTGTTTTTGTCTTTATGCACACGGGTTTGTAAAATGAAACAAATGTACTGTGTTCGTCGGAGAAGGCATTGTATGTATGAAAAGTGCATGGATAAATAAAGCTTGATTTGATTGGTATTAGTAGATCAGATTAGTTTTTATAAATATACAATACAGCACGCAAGTCTAAATGTGAAATCTTAAGACATGTCTTTGAGAATGACAAAGGTTAACCAGCAGGGATAGGTTGGGATTTAGTGTGGGTCAAAATGTACCCCTAAAATAGATTTTTGTTGGCATTCAGATCCCCTGATGACTTGGCCCAAACAGCAATAAGTAATGAATTTCACAGTGATGTACCAAAATGTACAGTTTTCAAAGGCTAATTGAGCATTTTAATGTGCAGTAATTGTGCTTTTAAGGCTGAATAAATGTCTTAAGAAGCCAGGTGCTCTGCAGGATCCAGGAAGTAAAAATGAAGCATAAAAATAGTCAATATTATTACAAACAACAAACTGCAGAGACAATAGGGACAGACATACAGGAGCACTATTTTTATCATGTGACCAGTGGTGTGGCAATCTGTCACATGTCCACACTCCACGTGATCTTACAGTATTTAATGTTGCCCCCCTTGTATTCTTGTATGCCATGAAGAAGATGCGTTGATTGAAATGTACACGTCTCTTCTGCCACAATAAAGGTTTTTAATTTTTTTAAGTCAGTGAGCCTCAGATTCTGTTTCTGCTGTTTTTACACCTATTTGAAATTTCTTTCTGTGTGTCCACATTTACATGGCCCAATTTAGTCTGTGTTTTCACTTTTTTTTAAATGAAAAAAGTGTTAACGTCCCTAAATTTTAGAGCCACAATTGTCACCTGTAAAAAAATCCTCTTTTGAAATTATTTTGCGATTTGGCTTAGATACAAGAATTTGTTATAAAAGTTATAATTGTAAAAGGCAATGCTGTAAATAAATGAGAAAAAAAAAAAAAAAAAAAGATTGAACCAAACAAACAAACAAACAAACAAACAAACTTTTTTATAAATCACTTTTCATACATACAATGCAACACAATATGATTTACAGGTACATTAAAAAAATCCTGTATGCCTGCAAAAACAACAGAAAGAGCTGTATTTCCCCCCCCTAGAATAGGGGTACTTTTGGTTTTTTAAAGCTTTGTGGTTTCTTAAAAAAAAAAAATAATAATAATAATCTGATTAGCTTCCATATAACTTGATAACCCTTAAAAATCTAATGAAATTATACAAAATATGTGTATTTTATGTTTGTAACCTAGGATCTGTGGAACTATTAATTTCAATTAATACAACAAACCTGGACATAAGTCTCCAAAGCCACAAATGTGTTCCAGTCCTTCAGAACTCGACCCTTTTTCACATAATCCTCCATTCGACTGCGACGATTCGACGTCTCCATAGCTCCATGACACTGTTGAAGGAAATAGAAAAAATCGCTTAATTGCTTGTTTTTATTGCTTGAATGTGGATTATCTGTGGCTTATGTGAAAAGGCTGATTGGCTGAGCAGAGGTCTGTAAGCCTGCTTCACTTTTCTGTCCTTCTGTTCAAATACACCTCATGCAACCTTTTGAATACCTATGTAATAAAAACTAGTATTACGTATAACGCTCATTCATAGACAGCACTGACAACATGTAGGCCTATATAGAACTAATGAAGTGCAAATAGGTTTGTAAGAGCGAGGAATGTGATTTGGAAAAGTTTAAATATATACTTTATTTTTCATAGATTGAACATTTAGTACATTTAATAATCAAGTATGCTCTGCTATTAGTCACTTTAAGTTGTATAGACCAGTGATTCTTAACCATAGGGTAAGGGCCCAAAGTTGGGCCGCGAGCACCTCCTTGAGGGCCACAAAATTAGTAAAACACAATACATTTAAAATGAGATTGGGCCCCAGGATACTTTCTATATGAATATTCGGGCCTCGGAGTCAAAAAGGTTAAGAACCCCTGGTATAGACAATGCAAAATACAATGTCATAAAGAGCTATGATACAAACCTTTTCTCTGGGGAATCCCAGCACAGTCTCGTGCACGTACAGAGACCACAGGTTACATGTGCACTCGGTCGTGTGAGGAGGAAATTCCCAGCCTTTTCTCTGCTGATTGTGGCCCAGTTCGTGGATGATTCCCCATATAGGTTTGGTTTTTGCATATTCAATGTCGACAATAGTTGCAGCTGGTGCCTTGAACGCCATGACGGGATAACCTGCGTGCATCCAGCCTGGGGGAAGGATCATTAAAAAATATACAGAATTGTAATTATATTAAACAGAGAACATAAAGTAATCATTATTTACGTCTTGAGTTCTTCTGCTTTGGCATCTCATGTTTTAGGCTTAAGCAGAACTAAGTAACTTTTTACCTTGCCAAATGTCTTTTTAACTCTCTGTGATGATTGTTACATGTGTATTTTTGGGCATTTGAAGCATGTGTTGCCTTCCACAGAAAATACGGCAACTGCATTCCCCCCATCCACCCCTTCCCAACCCCTTGCCCACCCAAACTGCTCCCCTTAGAAACTCTGACTCTTTGAATTTTTTTTTTTTTTAGAAGTGCAAAATGTGCTTAGATGTGTTTTTTGCCACCGGAGAATGAGAAAATATATAAATAATGTTAAGTTTTGATTCAGTTGATTAGTTTAATTACACAAGAAAGCTGTAGGGGGAGCACTATCACTGAAGTCGGTTAGTTCTGCTTTAAAGAATATATTATTAAAATATTATTTCTAATCAAGTTTGATGAGGCCTTTATATGTTACTGTTATCTTAACTTGACGTAAAAAGATGCTCAGAGGAAGAGATTTGTCAGATTGATTAAGCAAGTGTGATTGAAGCTAAATACAAGTCCAGGTAACTCCCTTTATGTCAAATCAATGTTATAAGATGGTAAAAAGCTCAAAAAGCACTTTTTGATAAATATGTTTTATAAAGAATTTACTTCCATAAATCAATATTATTTGCTTTAGTCTATAAGTGACATTTCATTATTGTTTTAGTCTGAAGAACTTAATTTTCAATTAAAACAGCAAAGCTAAAAAAGTTGTGTCCCATGAAGGTATACCTGGCAGCAAAATAAAGTAAAATTGTAAAATATAACTCAAGAAATTTACCGTGTGATATTTGCACTTCACAGACAAGACGCTCCTTCCTTTTAAACTGATGTGGGGTCACGGCCAGGTCTGCGATGGCTCTCATGATTTTGTCCCAGAAAGCGGCTAACTCGTCCGGACGGTCCAGACTCCTGATCACATCTGAGGGAACACTGAATATGATGTTCTCAAACTCCAGCTCTGCCCAGGGAGCAGGAGCCGTCCTCAGCAGCTGCCAGGCCTGCAAAGACGTCACTCCTGGGAAACACAAAAGAAGGATTTTAACTTGGAGATTAGTATCCTATTTGCTTAGGAACGTCCGTAAACTTCAAACTTTAAATTACCCCAGGATATCTGAGTTTTTTACAGGCTTTTGCGCAGGGATAATCAAAGCCTGAAATGTTCTTTTTTTTACAGACTTTATTAGAGAAAATAGCAACGGATACGCCAAAAACCTTTCGCTACATTCATGAGGATTTCTTATGTCTTAGGTTTATTTTAACAAGAATTACCTGAGCTGTGGCTACGTAAATGTGGCCCTCGTCACATTGTTCAGAATCACATCCACACAATCAATTGTCTGACTTCTTTTAATCCAGTGATAAAGTCCACACATCCAAACTTTGCTGCGCTCTATCTAAACTTTCCCCAAACATCCATCTTCTCGACTTTTCGTTGCTATGCCAATGAAGTTGTACTTCCTGGTCACTGCTTTTTAACTAATAAATTAGTTCAAATCGTAAGACCAAAAAAGCAACAAAGTGATTATTAACGGGACTGTACCTGATTTTTGCATTCTTAAAATGTAAACAAACAGAAATTATTAATTTTAAACTTTTTACTTCAGTCTACATGATTTGTTCACTTAGCTAAAGCATTCTGAGCTTCAGAAGTGTTCATCATGATGAGTTTTAAGGTTTATTCACAGCTGTTGGCGGCGAGGTGAGTCGGTATGCGACATACAATATTATGCTAACAACAAATAAAAACAAACAGACAAAGTTGGACTCAAACGGGACATTATTAGACATAGACAGGACAATGAGGACTAATTTCCACCTGAATAGATACATTAGCAAGATATCAGTGCTAGGGGGAAATTGTTTTTAAGTTATTTTGTTGTATAAATATCAACTATAGTCCCTTTAATTAATTTATAAACCATTCACAGATTGGAAAAACAGACATAGACATTTGCACGGCATTAGAGTGATATACAGTATGTGCAGATACTTTCTATTCAAACAAATTGTTAGATTTTTGTGACATTTCTATCATGATTGGGAGGCCTCTGGATGTTGAAGTACTATAGAAAAAGCAAACTTCCCCTCACTCACCTGATTTGTAATATGGAGCGGGCACAGCCATTTGAACGATGACTTCTGCTCCTGTCACCTGAGTGTTAGGAGGAGCCACCAGGTAAATGAGGCCTCCCCAAAGATTGTGCACCTCCATCATCTCTGCAGTGACTGGAAACCTCTCGTAGACACACGGAGCTCTCTTCCACTCTTTAGCGTTATGGAGTTTGTCTGTTTGGCATCCGACTTGCACCTATAAAAGCAAGGCAATACTTGTTTACGTTTCATGTAACTAGCACAATAACATAGCTCAAAATATGGTTGATTATACTGTACATTCCAGCCTTTGTTGACAATATTTGCCGGTAGAGCCATGTAGGTCCTCATCCCAGGAGACAGATACAGGCCAGTGCTCACCCACTCCTCTCCAGCTGTCAGATACATTTTCCACATGTACAAATAATTAAAAGTACACTATATAACTTGTGAGGTGACGGGTGATAGCTGTACCTGCTGTGTCTACGCTGATGTTGACATGTTGGTTGTAAACAACAGGTAAAAGTGGGTTGTTTCTGATGAGGTACGGCAGGAGTTCGTTTGTGTTTGGGTGGACTTTGTAAACCTCCGTCCCGACGTTTAAAAGGAACCTGTCCCTGGGAGTTTTCACAGGGCAGCTCTCACACACCTGCAACACAAACAGAGGAGGGTACAGTAGTGTAGTTAGGTAAGAGTACAACAAAATAATATTATTACTCAGATAGAAGCAAATTTGTCTGGACATAGAGTCAACAAAAATATACTGTTAGAAACTTTGCCTGCTGATGAACATACATTATACTGTAGATAATTCTAGACAAAACATTTCTTGGTACAAAAACTTTAAAATTTATCACAGAGTTAGGCAAACAAGCTTCACAAATAACATGGGTGGAACTACAGTAGATAGACTATTTTCCATAAGTCAATCTACAGTGAACCACAGTTTCAGTCCAGGTATAAACCAGGACTAAGGCAGGATTTTGTCTTAACATCACCCTAATTGTCCACTTCACTCTCCAAATGATGGACTTTTGGTGGTTCCTAGAGTTTCTAAAAGCACAATGCCAAGCTCCCTGCTTATGTCTAAGAATACACACTTTTACTTTTAAGATTAGGCATAAAACATTCCTCTTTGAAATAGTTAATGGTCGAGCCAGGTAGAAATAGAAATTACACCCACAGTTCTAGTCAGGATGTCTTAGGAGTAAATATACTGGGGAAAGTATGGCAACTTGAGCCTATTCTCTCACTTCTCCTGCTTTCCCTGTAAAAAATATTGAACTATTAGTTTATCTGTAGTTTGTTCTTTGCTGATCACATTGCTGCTGTCCTCTGCCTTCTTGTGGAGTGTACCGTAATTTCTGGATTATAAGCCGCTACTTTTTTCATGAGCTTTGAACTATGAGGCTTATAAGGCAATGCAGCAAAATTATAGATTCTCATAGACTTACTATTAACAAGTGTGGCCTATATATGTACTTTATCATTATTCTTACTTAAATATAGTGAGTGCGGTTTATATTCAGGTGCGCTCAATAGGGCAGAAATTACAGTAATTGTTTCACATGTTTCTGTTCCTGTGACTAAGCCTAAATCTTTAGTGCCACCTAATATTAAAGACATAGACCCCTCTCTCCTGTTGGACACCCACCCCACCTTTCTTTTCTGGATTATCCTGTCCTGGTCCTGCTAGACGAGTCGTTTCCCACTGCTAATGGACAATGGCTCTACACACTTAAACGCTAAATCTGTAATTAGATTGAATCTATAGCCTGTCCGTCCATGGGAGTGGATTTCTCCTTCATTGTGGTTCTCCTTCTCTTTTTTCCCTGGGTTTTTCTTTACCACGAAGTAGAGTGTAAGGACAGGGACGCTCTAGGAGACTGGGACAATTAATCATTTGGTTGTTTTCTATTTTCTATTTCTATGTTTGCTCAAGTAACAATCTTGGGAAGTCCTTAGAGACCTTGTGATTTTGTGGTATGCAAAAATAAATTGAAGACTAATCAAGGTCTAAGCCAGGACTAAAGCATTTATTTGCAAGAAACTATGAGAATTGACTCAAAAGATCACTTTACACATTCTTGTTACGAATTGTAATTTAAGTTGAATGTGTTACGTTTTACCTGTGGCATGCCGGCTTCCTTGATGATCTCAGTGAAAGTGTGGAGGATCTGTTTGTAGTTGTTGCTGTTTGCGTCCATGTGCAGGTAGGTGGCACAGTCTCCGCTCAGTTTACCCAGCCACTCCTCTTCATGTTTGGCCAGGTTCTCTCCTTTGGTCACGTGACCAGCAAACTTGTGCAGGACGTGTCTGAAGTGGTAGGTGTTTTTGATGGCCTGGCTGGGAACGGGAGCTTTATAAGACCATCTCTAATTAAACTACTCAAGAGAGTCATGCCCATTTTGTTTAAGATCTTGTTTCCTGAAAGAGAACAATGAAACATACATCTATGAATGCAGATGGAAAAAGAAGCAATTATTGTGTGAAGAAAACAGCAACTGAAACTCACATTGTCTATAATCAGAACAAGAAATATCTGTACTTCAACTAACACTACAACCCACAAGCATGTTCTTTTCCTCTTAAAACACCTGGCTGTGCTGTTGCATAATACGCAGTCTCAAATAATTCTCCATTTACCACATGATTTTGCATTAAATTGTCAAACAAGTTGTTGTATCATAATGTAGGGTAGCACTACTTTAACATATGAATAAAAAGCAAAGATTAAGAACATTTAAATGTACTTGTAGGCTCTGTTACATTTACATTTGTCACAGTCAAAGCTGCTGTTCACGTCAGGATTGTGTCAACACCAAACTTTTCATGATCAATCAGTACAAAAGTGGATTCATAGACAAGACATTTTGTATTACAACCCATTAATTTGATTCAAAATGTAAAACATTTGGATAAGTATCACCTTTGAATTGTTTCTGCAGCAATGTAGTTCTAATATTGAACCATAAACCTACCTTTTTATTCTTATGTTGTAACAATTTTGAATTACGTTAATAAATATGTGTAATGCAATATCTATTGAGTCTCTTATTTAGTGATTGTATCGGGGATTCAGAGTTTCAGTTTTAAGCAGCTCAGATCTGGAAGTCTTCTTGAAGATGTATGACAGTGACTCCACAGTGACAATGTTTAAATCTAGGCTCAAATATTTTTGTTTGTCTGTGCATATGAAAAGTTTTAGCTGCACTCTTTCTTGCATTCTTTTAAAGTACATTTTATGATGATTATTTATATTTTTAATAATGTTTTTTGTTTTGTATTGCAATTTTGATGCATCTTTTCACTTTGAATGGCTCTGTGTATGAATTGTGCTGTACAAATACATTTTTACCTTAACGCACAAATTAAACCATAATAAATTACATTTAAAACAAAGTCACTATTGTTGGTGCTCAGTGCTCATATTTAGTGTCCATTTTTAGAGGTCCACCATCAGTTGTTAATGCAATATAATAATGCACATTCAGTCAACTCTTGCACTAGTTCACACTTTGCCTTACGATTCGATAAATACATTTTTATTTTATTTTTTACTTAAGTGAAATGTAAGCTTATGATCTTCTGAGCCTTGCTGATTTAACAATGTACTGTAATTGGATATTGGTATTGACTGAGCTGGTAAGTACTTTTGTCATCTTTGTTTGTTAATCTACATAAAGTGTTCACAGAAGGCAATCGGTCAAAACATTCCTCAATTAGAAACTCAGATAATGAGAACGTCCGCTGCTGATCCAGACTAACTTGGCAGCATTAGACCGGAGCTTTTTGTTTTTAATACTAATAATGTGGTAAGTGCTGACAGGTAAGGCTTGTCTGTCTGGAATCTTGATTTTAATCCTATTACAGTAAACGGACACACCTTCTACAGGATGAAGCTCATTTTATTGTCTCATCAGTTGTATTCTGTTTTATCATGTTGCAGTAATCTTTTAGCTCAGTTCTCTATTGTATCTGCTGATGGTTAATATCTGGTAATTGGGGATCTACACATTAAACAACAAAGCATGAATAAAAGAATAAAGAAGTGATGTTGTGTTCAACCACAAAGTTTAGATTGTTATAAGATCAAATGATCAGAAGCTATAAATTAATATGGCAAATTTGTTGAGCAAACACATTTAATAATGATATGATTCAACATCTGTGAATCATAAAATACATACAACATTATTATTTCAAAAATGGTACATTTTCAACACTTATAAAGGTTTATTCTCTCCATCTGAAGTTATAACATAACTGAAGGTTCAGGAATAAAAAAGGGCCTGATTTCTATAAAATACTCTGTGTTTTTTAATTGACCTTTATTTAACCAGGGAAGTCCCACTGAGATTCAGAATCTCTTTTGCAGGGCAGTCCTGGAGGAGGGGTCAGGGGAGATAGAATAGTGCTGAGCAATCTGGGAAAAAAAATACATCACAATGCCTTTCACCGTGTTGACTGATCTTAATTTTCTATTTGATTTTCTTCCCTACATGTTCTTTATAAATCCCTGACTTTGTCAGAACTATCACAGTTTTCATTTTGAATAGAACTAAAAAAGGATGCACCAATCCGACTAGGATGGAGTGTCGGTGCCGATCCATTACATTTTGACTCCATATTAGTTCAGGCAATATCCTTGCCTCCCCTTTAAATTACGTGGAGACTTATTTACTCTCTGATGACAGCACAACCATCTTTTCCATTCACAAATGCACAAAGCGCTTCTTCTTGCTCTTTTTTCAAAAATGAAATGGTCAGTTTTTCTGTTAACACTGATTCAATAGCCTTAGCTTCCCCCTGTAGAGAAGCCTTCTGATTGGTACGAGCATTTGATACTCTCTTTGAACCATCAAACTTTAAGATGGTTTCTCATGGATTTGTAAACCCACAAATATGACAGGAATTCACCTGGCTGCACAAGGTTATTGAACAATATCAGTTACTAGTTAATCCTACACAAAAAAAAAAAAAAAAAAAGTTAATCCTACACTGATATCAATTGATATCGGCAGACACCTACAAGACAAAAGCTTGCCAATGAGCTTGCCAACCAATGAGTGTGGATAAATAAACATTTAAACTTGATACAGCTTTTCTCTTCAACTTCAAGACTTTCTGCACATGTATGCTACTGTTCTCAGCAAAAAATAAATGTTTGTGTCGTTACTGACATATGATTGGCATGATTGGCTGTTTCTTTTAATTTTTATTGATCTGTTTGTATATAGTGTTTTTTATTTTTACTATTTTATTGTGCAAATAAAGTTGACATTGACATTGATTAAAACTAATCGACTACTCCAAGTGAGCAAATTTAAGATTATTATCTAAAGATCTTTAAATTTTTGGCACAGTTTTGTGTATGTTTAATAAAGAGATTTAAAAACTTGTTTTTTTGTGTGTGAAAAAGATAAATCTAAATGCCTGGGGAGACTCTATGGGAGATACATACCTGCAAACTCAGTCATGTAGTTTTTGCCTTTGTTACACTGAGCCCAGTTCCAGGCGTGTCCTCCGAGCAGCAGGCCTCCTCCCTCAGCCACAAACTCCTGGATCTCCTCGATCTGATCTCCTTTGTAGACTGTGCCCACATACACACTCAGGTCCTTACGAAACTTGGTCTTCTCACAGTTTAGGTCGAAGTTCTTGAACACGTCGAAGGCCTGGTTCAGCTCAGGCGCCACTCCGATCACACCCTGCCGACCCTCGTCCAGCCAGTGCAGAGCGTTTGTGAAGAAGGGAGCCAGAGTCTGAAAACAGCAAGAGTAAGTATAAGTATAAGAAAACCTCTATTACAAAAATTGAGATTTTAGTCATGTTATAATTGTCATAATTGTTTCATTCACAAATGCTCTATTTTCTCCAAAATTCCATACTAAATGTGTCTAAAAATCAAACTAAAACTGTGGAACTATGTGGCACAAACAATAGAAACCGTCGGCATCAGAGGCCACGCCCACTGACAGACCTCTGTGGGGGAAACATAACATGGATAGTGCATCAGAACAACAGCTTTATCACTCAATGCTCAACAACTACAGCAAATGTGGGTTTAAATATGTTGTGACAATTATAGATACGAAGACATGAAGATGAATAAAGTGATGTGATGCAATGGTACAACTATGTAAATATATCCAACCATGCTAACAAATGCTAATATAATGCTAGCGCTGCCTGGAGTATTTTCACAGATATAGAACTTTCTGTTTACCTTTCTGAGATAACTCCACATGAAGAATCTTCGCTTAAACATAGTTCTGACTCGACTTGAATTAATTGTGCTAAAATTACACTTTATTGACCAGAAAACATTTTAAAAGAGGTAAAAAGTTCAGTTTCCCGCAGACACACTCTCAAATATGACACATTGACGACTGTATCTATTGGCTTGTTTGTACAGAATAGCTAATTTCTGTACTGAGCATTTCCTGTTAGCGTCTATTTATAAACACACTTTGGTATCTTTGGTGAAGTATTGTTTGATTTGTTAAGTCATGTTTTCAGAGACGGCAACTCATTCTTCACTGCATGATCTTCTGAGAATTTATTCATTTTACACTGATGAGTTTAGTTAAATTGAACTAAACAGAAAATTCTCATAAGTAAAGATTTTGAATACATTTAAGGAAGCTGACGTTCCGTGCACAGAACCTATTGGTTAGACTCTGTGTGAAGCTAAGACCCTAAAGCTAGCCTTAAACTGTCAAGGTCAATTGAAAAGGCTTCCATTTAGCTCATCTATGTTATGCCAGATGCCTTTCCTCAAACCAAACTAGAGAATGAAACATTTGACTAAATTTCTATGCCTTAAGCGAGACTAAAGTCAAACATGTACCTGTCTTCTCATCAGTCCTTCATGTGAGATCACCACCACTCTGCCCTGTCCGTAGTAAGCTCCTGCCAGAAAAGGTCGCCCGTCTGGAGTTGTTCCGATGGGGAAAGCCAGAGGTCCGTGGATCAGAATCTCAGACGCCACGACTCCGTTCATCAGGTCGAACTCTGAGATGCCCTGGAGCAAGAAGTCCAGGTCGTCCTCGAAATCCCTCCCCATGCTGCAGCAGACAAAGCATAAATATACAATGGAAGACTAAAATATCACCTATCGACACTTATGTGAGCACTGACATCGGAACGGTCTTAACTTTTTTAGCATTTGTTCTTGTAAACTATATACTCAATATTCTGTTTTAGCACATCTTCAAAACAACAATCACAATCTAAAATTCAATATATTACCCACTCCTACCACAGAGATGTAATTACTTTGCCTAAAATCAGCAATTTTATTGATCTAGTGCTTACTCAATTGCAGATTTAGATTTTGATAAATCAAAATTAACGTTACTGTTTAGGTGCACAATAACATTTTACCTACTTAAATGTCTTTGTAAGTCTCTGTGATAATGGTTATGTATTTTGGGGTGTTTGAAGCATGTGTTGGCTCTCTGAGTTATCTCCCGGAGAAAATACAGCAACTCCCACACACCCCTTTCCGACACATTCCCGACTCGAATTTCTCTCCTGAGAAACCCTAGCTCTTTCAGTTTTTATTTGGCAGTGTAAACATTTGCTTGGATATGTTTTTGCTGTCCTATTTCTATCTTTAAGTTTCGCAAAAATGACAAAATAACTACAGTATTCAGTCGGCTAGTTTAATTACTTAAGAGAGCTGTAGGGGGAGCACTACCGCTGAAGTCGCTTAACTACAAGATCAACAAACTGATCTGAAATGCCAGTGTTGTGGTCGGCGGGGAGACAGACAGACAGACTCTTTCACATACACTATGTGACGGACAGGAGGATCATGGAGAAAAACAGGTAAAGTTTTGGTAACACTCTCCACTATTTAGTCTGCAGTCTGCTCAACTCTCTGGAAAGCCTGAGCTTGTTCATTAAGAGACTGTTCCTGCATAAAAACTCTACACAGTGTTACATGAGCTCTTTCCTCTTTCCTGAATGTTTGCACTATGAATTGTAAATGTTTGCATTTGTATATGATATATGCATTTGATTTTTTTTGTTGTGTCATGGTACGTTCAGACATGGGGCGTCAAAAACGCGCCAGACGCCTAGCGTTGAACGCAGACAACAAGCCAAGAAGCCGCGTCAGACGCGCGAATAAAACGCGTTGTCCGCCAGGCGTCTATTCGCTTCAACGTCATAAAAAGGAGGAGCTCTCGGTTCTCTGGTGCGAGCCGATGCGTGGAAACCAAACCAGGAAACTGGAAACTGCAGGTGCGATTTGTTGCCAAGTTTATGAATCTGAATAAACATCAGTGTTTGTCTGTCCAGCGATCTTGGTTAAAAGCACAAATCCTCTTGAAATCAGACCGTCAAAACTCTGTCCATTCAGTTGTTTTTGAGAAATGAAGCCTTATCCGCGCGGCCCGGAGCTAAAGTGTGGTCCGTGAAACGGCAGCCTCCTGACAGACTCATAGATTACGTATTTGCACATGAACACTTTGCGCTGCACAGGCGCCAGTCTCACGGCCTCCCAGACGGAACAGCAGCCCGCAAAGCGGCATTTTTCTGTCTTTGTGTTCTAATTGAGAGAGCGGGAGAGCGGAGGGATGCAGCTCTCTAAATTAGTAGACTATTATAGCCTGTTTAAAAATAATTTTCAATCCGTTAAAATGATGGAGAGCCTTGGAAATTTTCCGTCAAAGCAAAATACAATACGTAAATGAAAATTGTCGGTTAACCTACTGTATATTGAAGCTTTTGACGGTGCCTACATGTTCATTTAATTGTCCTGAGGTCAAATAAATGGAACAAATAAATCCGAATCAGACAAACATTTATTGTGAACTGTTTGTGAGGATGAACACTATTTACAAGCAATGAATTTGCCTGGTGCAACGTCAAATACTGCCTGATAATGTAACCAGATTTATTTTACCAATCATTATTTCTTTATTTTAATTTGTATTATTTGTAATTTTTATATTTTTGCATATTTGGGTTTATTGCATATTAATTATTATTTCATTAACAGTAACATTATTTTATTATTATAATTTAGAGGTACACTTTAAGAAAAATAATAGCATGAATTTTGTCTGCTTATTAAAGACTTTTAAAACAGCCTATTTACCGCTAAACACAGAAGAGAAAATAACGGCGGTATCAGCATTCAGCTTGTTTCTTGGTGGCAGCAAAGCCGTACGTTTCTTGGTGAAAACAAAGTGCGTAAAATGCAGACTTTGTTCATGAGAAACACAGTCAATAGACCAACCCAGTCTCTATAAAAATATGTTCTATAGGCCTATTTACATTTTTGCAAAGTCATTTTACGCGCCCACTGAACGTATTTATAAGCAAATTACGTAAAATGACCACTTCATCAAATTACGTAGGCCTACATTCCCGACATTTTCAAAGCTTTTGCGCAGTAACGGCAAAACGTACCCATTTTTAATAAAACGTACTCATTTTACATATAATAAAATAAGTATGTTTCATTACATAGGCCTATGTAAAATTAGTACGTTTTATTAAAAATGTAAAATAAGTACGTTTTATTAGCATATACATGTAAATTATTACGTTTATTAAAATATGTTAAATGTATAAATTATTACGTTTTATTATATATGTAAAATAAGTATGTTTTATTATATATGTAAATAATTAAGTTTTATTGAATATGTAAAATAATTACGTTTTATTATATATGTAAAATAGGTACGTTTTATTATAGGCCTATATGTAAAATAAGTATAAAACATATTTTTCCAAGGCAGGCAGCACTCGTGTCTGTAGTCAGAATATTCTTTTGCAGGAGGCTATAAACAGATTATCATCATGAGTGACGCGGTCTACATTTGCAGGTGAGAACGCTGCACCTGCAAGGACAATGAACAGACCTAGCCTATAAACCTATGCGTGCTTTTCAGGGCTAGAGCCATTTTGGCCACTTTTGTAAAGAAAATCATTTAGACGTGGCAAGTATAAGTGTTACTAAGTGTAAGATTACATTTGCTAATATTTAGGCTATACTTTGCACACGAGTGGATCCTGCTATGCATATGTGACATGTGAGCGCGTAAAAGAGAGAGAGGGAGAGTGAGAGAGAGAGAGAGAGAGAGAGAGAGAGAGAGAGAAGAGAGAGAGAGAGAGAGAGAGAGAGCGTCTGTCTTCTCTCTGCTCCTCGGGCGCTGTTTGTCGCACAGTTGCAGTTTTTAGTTGCACAGAAGAACTCCGGCGGCCGTGACCCTATGGCCAATCCGCCCTTGCTTTGTAGGCCTACTCCCTATATTTTAAAATCAGTTAGGCCTAATTCTTACATCCACAAACTTTTTATTTTATTTTATTTTTTTAAGCACTATTCTGCCAAAAGTTTGTACTTTCAAGTACAAGGCCTTATACCAAAATTAGGAGAAATATTAACCGAATTCAATAAAAAGTTTCATACATTGACAAAAATGCAAAATTAAACAAAAAATGTAATGCCCGACAGATCAAGGCCTTCAACCGCAAACCTGCCGCCTGTGCACAAATAATGGCCAAGGGTTGTGTATGTGAATATAGGCCTGATGCGAAGGGATTGAATAAAAAAATAATGTGTCTTTACACATAAATGTAAGATTATATAATATTATGACAGCTGGTCTAGCCATCATGCGCTCTTAATTTATGGATTGAGGCAAACGGAACCAAATGGAAATTATGAAATACATAGCTAAAAAATAACTTTTCCTCTGTTCATAAACCTATCAATCACAGAGGAACAAGCGATTTACTGTTGCAGGCCACGTGTAGAGGTCGAGTAGGCTACGTCTTGTGCGAGTATGAACAGTTCTGTTCACGTTACATTTTTCGTTTCTTACTTCTAGGTGCATAAATTATTATCATGAATGGCATTATTTTTGCTCATGTACGATAATTGGGCTGCAGCCTTGCTATCAAACTGTACCGGATAAAAAACATAGGCTATATTTTTCATACAAGTTACGTTCATGCACGTATTGAGACTCTAATTCTTTTTACCGATTTCCAAATACAAAACGTGTTTAACTTGATTCAGTTTCAATAGGCTATAATTGAAATATCACTGTATTCTTTTAAAACGGACCAAGTGGACTATGGGTCTAAATATTCTAGGGTGTGCTATTATTATGAACGCTTAAACCCTACAGCCTGGTGGCCTAAATAAACATTTACCTGGCTGTCCAGCGTGGCGCTGATTGTCTCCAAACTATGTCTTTGTTTGTCCGTCTCTGTAGAGGAGAGATGATGTGTCGTAGCCTACTTTCCTGTTGCTTACAGCGCGAACGAGCGTCTCCTCCTCGCTGCTCGGCTCGCTGCACCTGTTCACATTGCTGCCGCCACGTCCAGTCGGGGGCGTGTACATTCACAGCGACTGCTCTGCTTCTACCACTCGCAGGCCATGCCCACTGCTCGCTCGTGGTCGCACTAGACGCTCGTTTGAAACGCTCCACAGTGAACACCGCGCCGCGCCGCCAGTGTGAGACGCTTCGCAACGCTGAAAACGCTACTCTTCGCGCGTCTACATAGACTTTACATGGGACGCTTACGCCCGTTCGCGTTATATGTGAACGTACCATTAGCTTGTGAATCATTAAAGTATTCTGATTCAGATGATTCTGACTGTGTATGTTTAGAGTTAGTTAGTGAAGTTAGTGAAGCACCCAGACAAAACCCACCCACCAGGTAGAACTGTGGCGTCACATGCTTAACTCTGTGGATGAATGCAACACTGTGGAACATTCTTGACAAAGCAATAACATCTCCACAAAGACAAAGAGGTGATGATCTCTATAGGCCTACCTTTACATCTTTCTTTTTTATTTACTTGTGTTTATTAGGTAAAGTTAATCAGAGGCAAGGCCAATTTTGAGAACATAGGTTCTTCAAATTACAAATTGCAGTAGATTCATTATACACAAGGACCACAACAAGAAAAAGTGAAACAATGAAATGCTACAAACTTACACGACAGACATCCAGGAGGCGGGGATTTTGGGGTAAACCGGGATGCACTCTGCATTTCCTTCGTGTTTAGAGAAGTAGACTCCTGTCACTCCGGAGACTTTATTCCCAGAGAACTGCAGCAGTGTGTTGTCTTTGGGGTGTCCCTGTGCCCACGACCAGGCCTGTCCCCGATGAGCACCCCTCCTCCAGACTTCATAAACTCTATTATGTCTTTGGCTTTGGCCTCGACACTATAAGCATCTGTCACATAAATGCCAATGCCCTTATCACTGCTAAAATCATTCATAATTTCAAATTTGAATGCAGATTGGAGTTTTTCTGCAACATGTTTGGAGTGAACGTGCACTCCGACGGGTACATTTGGTGCTTTTCCTTCTTTTAGCCAATTTATAGCGTTTACGACAAAATCTGGTAATGTGCCTAAATAGGACTCATGTCCAAGAACGACAATGCGTCCTGAACCGTACATAGAAGCGGCCATAAGGACTTGTCCTTGGCTGTTCATGGCCAATGGAAAAGCATTGTCTCCAGTCAAAACCAGGTCACATGGGACACCAGGACCACGCAGATCCAACTGTCTAAGACCTCTCATTAGAGAGACATAGGTGTTTTCCAGTTGGAGAGTTGATTGTGAGGAGGACATTGTGACAGAATGATAGATTCAACTACAGGCAACAAAACTGGAGGTGGGTGACTTTGTACGAGCTCTGAAAAGACAAGAAATACATGAGGAGTTAAAAAAAATACTTGAAATTAAATAATTTTGAGTAGGTGAGAGAGCCACTAGTTTGTTTGGCTTTGTTTTGTAGAGAAACGTGTAACATAAAACGTGTAACATTCAGATCGTACTGGCATATAGTCTGCATGTTTGAAAGAAAGAAAGAAAGAGAGAAAGAGAGAGAGAGAGAGAGAGAGAGAGAGAGAGAGAGAGAGAGAGAAAAGAAAACTATTATTAATTTTTAAAGTCATACAGTATTTACCTGGAGTTCCCACAGTGGCAGCCTCACATCACAGCAACATGTGAAAATTATTTTACAGTAGGAACTTGTAATAGTGAAAAGAGGAGTTATTTGTTTTGCCACATCCCAGTCAAACATCAGTGGTCTTACACACTAGCACTGCCCATCAAACTCTACACACGATTCTCCAAGCAAGTTCAAAACGGATCCACCCTTTTGTTTGCTAAGTGCCAACAAACTGGTCTAATTACAGTATAATTGTCTTAGCATGTGAAGAAGCCCATAAAATACAAAGATACATCAGACTATTCTGCTGGAGTGACTCAGTTTGAAAACTGGTGTTTCCCACTGGGAGGCAAAGACGCAGACAGGCAGCCTTGTTTTCATCTGCTGCTGCTGGCTGTTGTGAAATGACTATAGCTCACTTTGAACATTGTTAAAGGCAGTACAAAAATATAATAAATGATTAATTTAATAAAACATACAATAACACTTAGGCCCAGAAGGTGCTGCATGATTAGCAGTGAATTGCTTTCAACCTGAGTTAGTCCACTATATTTTTTATGTAAATGTCTTTTTCAATACACCTTAAAAAACATCCAGAACATCCTTCCACTGGTGCCAGAGTCAGGACAGGTCATAGACAGGTCTCAGAGTCAGGACTAAACATGGACAGGCTTGAGTCAGGACTAAGCACGAACCAGCATCCTGCCGGTGCCTGAAACAGGACTAACCATGGACTGGTGCCAAAGTCAGAACTAAACAAGGACCGACCTCCTGCTGGTACCAAAATCAGAACTAAACAAGGACCGACTTCCTGCTAGTGCCAGAGTCAGAACTAAACAAGGACCGACCTCCTGCTGGTGCCAGAGTCAGAGTCAGGACTAATCATGGACCGACCTCCTGCTGGTGCCAGAGTCAGGAGGACTAAACATGGAGAATCAACAGTTCACTTTTGGTTGGTACATTTAAAAAAGTGGGATTTGTTACATGATTGTGTACCTTTTACATTATGAACTTGATAAGCCTTGCTAAATTTATTTCTGTAAAAAAATAATAATAATACAATAAAATAAAACCAAAACATTGCATACCTAAGTTGTTTGTCCAAAACATTTATTACAGCATTGACATAGAATATAAGAAAGGGCCTTTGCAGCTGAATAAATCAGCACATCTTTGTAAAATAGTTATAAACCTAGTTGTGTTAGTATAATGCTTAGATAAGAAAATCAAAATATAGCTCAGTGCTGGTACAATTACATGTGTTTATATGTAAATACTATGGCATCAAGAACAGTTTATTCATTTAGGTTGTTGGACGATGTTTGAAGGATACCAGGATAAGTTTCATGTACTTTTAATCCCTATTCAGATGGCTTTGTTTACTTTGGCACGTTTGTAAATAATAGGAGATTATTTGTTCTACTATTCAGGCAGGATTAGTGATGTAAGAAATTTGTTTTTACAGACTTAATTCCCGGAAATGGCGGACTTCTGCTGCTTCACATTAAAATATGACAAAACTTTCACGTAGCATTTCTTCAGTTTGTAGCTAGCTAGGTTTGTGAATGAATGATTAGCTTACCTGTTGCATCAGTTCATCATTGTATCGACTGGTGATCAGAATGACAACCACACGATCAGACGTCCTTTGAAAGAGTCACAGCTCCTCTTTTTTATTCCTTTAACACTGACAAACTCCATCCATCCTAACTTCGTAACGCTTTGACTAAACTTTTCCATAACAGCTAAAGGTGCTCGCCCATTGAATCATCATCGGCTCTGTCTGTATTCTCTTTCCCTGCTTCCTTTCCTCTCTCCTCGCTTCTTTTCTTTCATTTAAGCGGGTCATAAAACAGCGAAGAGAGAGGACACGATAAGAAAGAAAGTGGGACACAATATGCAAATTTGACATAAACTTTGAGATCTGTAAAGTGGAATTGAGGAGACGAGAAAAGAAAAGTAAACGAGGAAATTGAGACCGAGCCGTAACTCGGTTGTACTTCCGGGTGACATTTATTTATTTTTTTTTTTTTCGTCTGTTTAGTTTTTAACTTTTTATCCTAGGAAACACGTCAATTTAATTAGAAAGTGCTCAGTGAAAAATAGCAATTAAAAAAAAAAAATCTGTTGGGTAAGTTACTGTAAAATTGTAATACATTAAATACTGTATTACTAGTTACAGTGAGAGAAGAAAAAAAAGATTCATTACACTACTGTTACTTTGAGTTAATTTGAGTTACACATTTATTACAATATTGTACAACACTAATCCTGTTACATTTACACTTGATTACTGATTAATTTATGAAAATCAGATGTCACAACATATTTTCCTCATAATATTTTATTCCCCTTTAAGCCGACAGACATTACTTTTGAAGTGTTTTGGTCGCTTTCAATAGAATAAAAAAGCAAATAGTTTTAATGCAAGTAACTTGAGTTACTCAGATTGTAACTACTGTAGTATCAACATTCAAGTAAAGAGTTACAATACTTAGTTACTGAAAAGGGAAATGACCCGTAGTTAATTTTGTAATGAGTTACTCCCACGACTGTTTGTTACATACTGGAGTAATATTTATGGTGACCAGGCGCAACTATTTTTGAGCCTGTCTCTGTCCCAACAAATGTTTTAAAAAACATTGATTTGTTTTTGATCACCTTGGCACCCCGCTGTAGTAAATATAGAAATATATTGTAATTTCTTTGGTCAAAATTAAGAAAAACACTGGCAGAATTCTCTCAGAAGGGATACTGGCTGACAAATCAAATATATTTGAATGAGCCACGAATTGTACATACATACAGTATATAAGCTTTTTTACACTTTTAATATTACTTCAAACCCCAATCGAGGTGTGTCCCAGTGGTCACATTTTATTGAAGGCCACATAATACCCAGCAACGAAAGAATACATTCAAACTTTTACATTTGATTTAATGTTGATGAAGGCAATAAACATTAACTATAGTTTATTTAACATCAAAGTGTTTGTGAATTTCAGTATGATAGCAGATAAAAATATGTTTTTTGTATAGGCCTATATACATATTATATTTTTGTATTGAACCAATTTAGCTGGGAGTGTGAGGGCCAGCCAAAATTGGTCCAAGGGCTGCCTTCGGACCTCATGCCACAGTTTGAACGTGCCTGCTGCTGAGAACTAAAGACTTATAGACGCTTACTTTGACTACAACACCTCGAATACAAACCTCTAAATACTGTATTATAATGTCACCTATTTCATGATTCAAAGGTTATCACGTGACACTGTTAGATCTGGTTAGTTTACATATACATTGTTAAGTGTAAATGGCTCTATTAACACTAAATCAGGTAACAGATTAGTTGTATTGGGCCATGGGGTGGTCGGTCCAGGCTGGAAGGTTGGACAGTTTCTTCTCAGTGTCGCCCTCTATTGGCCAACCCCAGGCCTTGAAAAACCCAGTCAGATCCTTCCCCACGGTTTCGGAGAAAGTCTGACAGTACAGGTTCATCTTGCCTTTGTTGTCACCGGGAAAATGGCTCATGTTGTGGTAAGCAGCAAACACCAACTTCAAAGCCTCCCAGCCAAACTGATCTTGCAGCTGCATTTTGGGAGAAAGCATAAAATGAGAAATATTTGTATTAAAATGTGCAATCAAATCAAACAGTATTAAACAAGCAAAAGTGATGAAAAGCAACAAAGCACAAATGTAAATGCTTAGTGGATGATATGTTTAGGTGCTTAATTAATATATAAATAATAATATGATTATTTTACATTTAATTGTTTTTATTTTTTTATTTTGCTGCACAACATTTGAATACACTTATCTGTATTTTCTACAGCAATACATTTTCTTAACCAGAGAAGTGGCGTCAATAATTGAATAATTTATAGCCTGTGCAGAGAGAAGAGGTTGGCGCCACATTATAACAACTACACCTTAATTGGCCTTAGTAAAGCATGAATAGTCTTAATAATTATGAACAAATGGAGAATTAATGAATGAAAATGTTTATTCAAGTTTACTAAACACTTAATTAAGGAGCTAAAGTTAAGATTTAGAATACTAAACCTAATAGACTTTTTTCATCTCTTTCATCAGACATTTGTTTGTGACAAATGATAATGAATTCTGTGTTAATTAGGGTTTAATAAGGCTTTACTAAGACTAATAACAGTTAAATCTAATAAACTGTAAAAGAGTTTGTTGAGTCAGACAAAGCAATATTTATACCAAAATGACACCAGACATTTTTTTTTAGAAAGTTTTTAGCTTCATATTAGTAACTTTTGTGTACTTCTCCTATTCGCAGGTCTTTTGAGATCTAAACAAATAATCAGGTGGATTACCACAGTAATTGTTTTTGCAGCCCTAGTTTGCTTTGGGTAAATACAAAGTCACGTTACTTTTGTATATATATTTATGTTGCATTCATGTGGTCCTCGGGTGCTCGTGTTTCCGAGATGGGAGGTCGAGGTTCCGACCTAGTTTGCGTTTATGTACTTTTTACCTCGGAAAATCGGGATGTTGTTGTTAACCATAATAAATAAATGACACAGTACTTTTAACAGAGGTTAATGTGATGCTAGCCTGTCCAAAAACTAACGTTAAAGGTTGTTAGTATTTATTTTCTAACTAATTTTCATCAGTCTCCATGTGTCAGTGACGTCAGGTGCAGCTCTGTTTGTCCCGAGTTTCCGAGCAGTTGTTCCGAGATGCTTGAGCGTTCATGTGCAGTTTTCAACTCACAACAACATTTTTCCGAGTTCCCAAGGACCACATGAATGCGGCATTAAAAACACATGCAACAGCCTCCTCTAGTGTTTACATCACCGTCCATCACTGAATAATAGAAAATACATTAAACTTGCTCCTGCATTTTTACTTTTACATGAACTAAAGAAAGAGTACTCTTCCTTCACAACCGATGCAGATGAATATTTGATACATTATAATAATTATCTGTACAATACCATACCTGCATGTACGTCTCCAGAGCGGTCCACATGTCCCACTCAGTCAAATTCCTGCCGTTTTGTGCATATTTCGCTGCACGTTTGATGCGTTTTTCTGAAAGCATCTGTTCATGAGCCTGCACGGTAAAAACAAAAGATTAAACATTCAGTAGAGGTTATGCACATTATTTTATTTGAAAAGTGCTCACTGTGACTCAGAGACACACTGTGACTGAGGCAAAAGTCTGATAAAATGTGTTTTTTGTTGTGACGGCAACAGAGCAGACTTGAACTATCTTCTTTGCTAATGGCATTTGAAGATTTAATATATTTTTACTGTTGCATCACAAATAATTCACCCATCAAACAGACTTATTTAAGCATAGAAAGATAATTTGTTGAATTGTGTATGATACCAGAGTTTGTGTCAATGACAAATGTGAGCGAAACAGAAGTGCTGTTGTAGTTTTTCCGCTTTTCTGCCACTGTTTACCTGATTTAATTTTCTTAAATGTCAAATTCAATTAAATTTCTCTTCAATAAACAGCTAAAACAGGAAAA
The DNA here is from genome assembly GCA_038363315.1 of Mugilogobius chulae. Classification (NCBI taxonomy): domain Eukaryota; kingdom Metazoa; phylum Chordata; class Actinopteri; order Gobiiformes; family Gobiidae; genus Mugilogobius; species Mugilogobius chulae. The sequence goes on from CM076415.1 coordinate 26,319,149, forward strand.
ATAAACTACAGTTTGATAACAAATTCAACCCACCACAAGCCTACTGAGCACTGGGTTTGTAACTGACATGTAAAGAGAAAATCAGGTAAACAGTGATAGTAAAACAGATAAACAAGACTTTAACTTCTGTCACATTTACAGTACAACAGACACGGAGATCAGACACAGTTAAACTTATTACCTTTTTCTTCTTAAAAAATATGTTTTTGAGTCTGTTTGTTGCAGTTAAAATGTTCTAATCATCAACTGTTGTTAGCAGACAAGCTTGTAGTCAACAATTTGGAATAAAATGATGTCAGTGCATAACCTCTATTGTGGTTGTTTAGATTTATCATCAGTCTTCAGCAGCTTTTTCCTACATTAATAGTGTTTTGAGTTTATACAGGAGTCATTTTTCTTCGTTTCCATAAACTTTTATTCATTTTCGCCACTCACTGCTGACATTTAGAATGCAACGATGTCATATGCATAAACTCAATTTAAAACATTTTACAAATAACATTGGAAATTTATAAAACTTTACCTTTCCTCTGGGGATGTTAAGCACCGTCTCGTGCACATAGACAGACCACAGGTTACATGTGGCCTCAGTGGTGTGAGAGGGAAACTCCCAGCATCCTCTCTGCTGGTTGTGTCCCAGCTCATGTATTGGACCCCACAGGCCGGTAGTTGTAGCATGAGCAACACTGACAATCTCTGCAGCAGGACTCGTGTGGGCCATGATAGGGTAACCTGCGTGCATCCAGCCTGAAGAAAAAAGTCAAGGATTTAAGCTGAAGCTGCAATAGCAAACTTTTCGACGATGTGCATAAGGGTTGCCCAATTAAGAAAAAAATATCTAATTGTGATTTTAAATTCCGCTTTAATTAGAATCAGAAAACTTTAGAGATATCTTGAAGGGCAAATTGTTGCAGCCATCTGGTTAAAACACACACACACACACACACACACACAGATACAGAAAAATACAGTATATGCCTGAGCAGTTGACAATATTCAAGATAAAAAGAAGCTGCCAATAAAAATATATTTAGATTTAAATTAGTCCATCAATATTAAAAATTTGCAGCTCAAACTGATTTTTTTTTTTTTTGCTTTGCGCTTTAGGTTTTTAATTAAATTTTTTTTTCTTATTTTTTCTAAAATGTCTAAATTTAAACTGAAGCTGTTTCTGAACAAAACAATTGGCTAAACTTTTTGTGATGCTGAGGCTTTGTGGTTTTAGCCATTGATGTGAGAATAATCTCTACAAACACACAAAAAAGAGAATCTGTTTTCCACCTACATTTTTTGGGTTAAATAACAAGAGTAGTATAACTGGATTTTATAGTTTACAGGGGTTGCGAAGTAAAATCAGGGGGTCGTGAGATGATTTGAAGATTTAATTTTCTTATTATGACTGGGTATTTAGTCTCTTTTTTACCTGGAACCATCATGTTTGACTGAAGTTTGATCATATGAAGCAATAAACTATACTCAAGGAAAAAAGAAACGCAACATTTTAATTTTCAAAAATTCCTTAGAAAACGAGTACATTTGGAAAAACAGGCTAGCACCATGATTTCAGTCCACATTAAGCTGAAGACAGGTGAACAAATGTCTTGGTTTGGCTTGACTGATTGTGAGAACAATAAAGAGTGCATTACAGGGTCGTTTATTCACACAAAATCACGTTTGAAACTCAGAGTTGACTTTTACCACTGGTTAACTGTGCTCAAGTCTTCTCTATAAAAGGCACCAGAATGAAGCCAAAAACACACTTCTTCACGATGCCACGATTGTCTCAACCTGAGAGGGATGGAGCTATTGGCTGCTCCAAGCTGGTTTGTGTTGTTTATCTGTCTCCAGGGTGTTTGGAGTCCACCGCTCTACCATTAGTCGTCTTACGGAGCGATACCAGGTCACTGGTTCCTCTAACGACCGCCCTCGTACTGGTCACCCCCGTGTAATGACCGCTGCACAAGACCGTGCCAACCGCCCCGCACATCTCCGTAACAGGTTCAGCCACCACCAGGTCCTCAGCCGAGACCATTGGGACACATCACAGGCCAGTGTCGGCCAGAATCATCCGTAATCGCCTTCATGCTGACCTGTATTCGACCATATTGGCCATATGTTGGATCAGTGCTTACCCCCCCACATCGCCGAGCTTGGGTCGAATGGTGCACTGCACATTGTCATTGGACTTTGCAGAGGTGGTCTCAAGTCGTGTTCAGTGACAAAAAAGGTTCCAGTGCTTCAGAGCAGATGGCTGAGATTGGGTGTACAGGACACTATAGGAGAAACTCAGCAGCAGCTGAGGGCGGTAGGCAACTCAGACACTACTGCTGATCCATGAGGCGACGAATAACCGCTGTCCAAGATGCCAACGGGCGTCACGTGAACTATTGACAGTCTGATGAAACTCCTGTTACTTTTGGTTTGGGGGTTGCTCTATTGTTTGGTTGTGTTTTTGGACTCCAAAATGTGTAAACGCTGCAAGAGTTCGCCTGAGGATTAGAAATGGATGTAGGGTTCATATGAAACAGGCGGATCTCAAAAAGAAAATTATTCTGCCCCCCAAAAACTCAGAAAACTGAGTGTTGCGTTTCTTTTTCCTTGAGTATATTAAAATAAATGCATTTTAATCCAATTTGAAAGCTTTTCTAACTTTAAATTACTACAGACATTTATTTAATTTTACTGTGGGGGTCGCAAGTTGGTTACATGGTTGTTTTGGGGGTCCCGGTCTGAAAAGTTTGGGAACCTCAGCCTAAATGATACTAACCTGGGCATATTTTGAGTTTTCACAGTTCCTCTTCAAAAGCTATATTTAATTTTTAACCAATGTTTGTCTTAGGAACGTGCAAAAGAAATGTCTTTATTTTGTTAGTTTAAAGTAAAAGAATTTGTTTTTTCTCTGAATTGCTGATTTGGCTCAAAATAATCTGGGTTACAATTTTCTTTTAACTTTAACATTTCCAGGAGCTTCAATGATGGAAAAAACAATGGGTTCTATTGAAAATCCAAAAATCCATTATCTGATTCTGTTCACATTCATTCACATTTTAAAAACTCCACTGGTTTGTAAGATGTTCCCGGGCCTTATGAACATTATTACTGAATTGACAAATTAATACAAGAAATATGTGTATTTAAGCTATGTTTTAACAGATCTAATCTTCAGATTTAGATCCTTTTTGTCAGAATAAGCCAGAAGAACATTTTGTTATTTGAAAATTAAATGTTCTTTAAAAATGTTCAGCCTTTGGGTTTGGTTTCAGTAAAGGTTAAGGTAAAAATATAACAGTTCAGGTCAGTTTTTCAACTAAAGTAAACTATGGTAAACCAGCTCATTTCTGTCCCTTTAGACCTGACTACTCAGCACTAACTTTAGCGATATGCTAGTTGTGATTTAGTTTTGATTGTGATTATACATGCAGCCTACATTGTAAAATTACCATGTGAGATCTGCACATCACAGACGAAACGCTCCTTTCTCTTTAACTTGTGCGGGATTGAAGACAGGTCTGCGATGGCCTTCATGATCCTGTCCCAGAGAGCAGCCAACTCGTCGGGACGGTCCAGACTTCTGACCACATCTGAGGGCACAGTGAGGATGATGTTCTCAAACTCCAGCTCTGCCCAGGGAGAAGGCGCCGCCCGCAGATGCAACCAGTCGGACAGAGAAGTTTCACCTGGAGAAAAGCACAAATGTAAAGTCATTGCATCACTGAAGAGTTTTTTTTTAATTAAAGAAGAGGTACCTAATTTTGACATTTCAAAATTTTAAATGTGTCCAACTACTTCCAAGCTCTTACAAACTTTTTGGCACTTCAGTTAATATCACATGTATTTATTTTTGGCTACAATTATGGCTTAAAAACCTCTTCTTACAGACAGTAAAGTGAAACTGGACTGGACCACTCAAGCACAGCTAATCAGAACACCGCTTTTAGCTATCTATTAGATACACATTCTTAATTATTTGATTCAGAGAGCACACAGTGGTCCAATTTTGTCACAAAGTGCTGAATTTACAATATGCTTTTTGCTGGAAAAGATAAAATGTATTTAACAACTGGAAAAGTCTGGTAACCCAAGCTTTAAGATAAACAGGAAAGCAACCAATTTGAAGTAGTGTGCATCTCTAACTATGGGAAACTTGATGTGCATTATCTAATTTGAAACATGGAGGTAAAATGATAAACTGTGGCTCCCTCTTGTGGCGTGACTTTGCAATTTGAACATGTTTGTGAGAAAGTAAAAGGATTGCAAAGAGAATGTCTACAGGACACAGACGGCAGATAGCCGAATAAATGTCAGCAGTGAGTGTAGGGCTGGGCGATCTGGGGAAAAAAATATTATCATGTTGATTGTTTGCCATTTTAAATTTAATTTAGTTTAGCTTTTGCCAAAACAAGATAGAAATTTCTTTTAGTAATGATTTTATGAAAGACAAAGTTCCAATTCTCAGTGAAAGCAATACAAAATTTACAATTATTCCGCCTAAAGGTTTGGCTTTTGCCCCAAGTCATATGTTTTTACTTTACCCAAACCCCAAACAAATAATTGACAATTCAACAAGAATTGCCCAGTCCTACGTGACTGACAAAAATCACATAAAAAAAGGACATTTTCTCCTTAAGGAACTCAATACACAACTAAAATGGAGGACCTATGGTCTAGCAAGCATAAACTGCTGTAACTCAGGTAAACAGTGGCAGAAAATCATATAAACAACAGGACACAAATGGCTTATCTCATATTTTCACAGACAGACACTGGGGATCACACATATTTAAATTTATTATGTTATGTTTCTTTCCTTTGAACAGTGGTTCAGAGAGATCTTCTGATAATGAATATTGATATCTTAGACATCTTTCAAATGCAGTAATAGCTTTTATAGTTATTATTCTAATACATTTCCTCTCCCTGGCCTATAGATAGATTTATCTAGAATCAAACATAAGATTAAAGAATTTGCGAGTAGCCTACATTTTGTGTTTGGGCGTTACGAATGCCAGTAGACTCAAAAAGGTTAAGAACCATGTATAAAAGTCTTTTTGGATGGAAAATAATTTTTTGTTCAGTAGTTGAAATGTCAAAAGTCTTCAGTAGTAAAATGAGCTCTGCAGAGTCACAGCAATAACAGAAAAAAATACTTTCAATTTACGTTTAGCTGCATAAAATTAAGTCGAATTAAAAACTATTGGTCCACAGACAAAAAGTGCAACAGAAAATGACTGAAAAACGTTTTATCAATTTAAATGCAATATCAGTGCTTAAGCTCTATAGATGATTTTTCTGTAAAGGAACTCACCTGATTTGTAATAAGGAACAGGTACGCCCACTTGAACCATGACCTCTGCTCCTGTCACCTGAGTGTTCGGAGGAGCGATCAGGTAAACCAGGCCTCCCCACAGATTGTGCACCTGCATCATCTCTGAAGTGACTGGAAAAATCTCACAGACGCAAGGAGCTCTACTCAAAGTGTCTGCACTGAGCTGGTCTGTCTGACAGCCGATCTGCACCTGGTGAAAAGAAGAGAAAATAGTTGTGTATCAAAAAGTGTGGAAAATTAACAAACACAATAGTAATTGAACATTCTATGACGTGCTGTATTATATTTTCCGTAAAAAAATATACATAATAAAGCACAATTTCTCTGTCCATTTCTCTACAAAACAAACAAAACAGAACTCAACTAGGGCATGACAATAGGCTCTGAACAAAGAATAACCAAGAATCAATTGTCTAAACCAGGACCAAGACAAGTCTAGCCTTGTGTTAACTCAAAATTAAACCAGTAAGTAAAAACAAACATTTTCCAATGTTTGTGAAAGGCCTTAAGTTAAGTAGCCCTGCTCTATGCCAAAGTAACAGAGGCCCCACACAGCCAAAGCTCTACAAATACTTAATAATATACAAACAACTAGCTGACAAATATTTTTACCTAGTGTATGCGGCTTAAGGGCTGAACTTGTCTTTACCAACATCTGTTAATATGCAATGCAAATATCAGAGTTCAGTCAGGACAATTTGTCTCTTACCAAACTTACTCAAATATGCACTGTCTCTCATTCATTTTCAAGCATCATTTCATTAGCTTTAAAGTCCCATTGTTTACTTTTGGCCTTCACCAAAACAGTCTACTGAAATATTACAAGAAAGTACGAACACATATTGATAAATAATGTTTGTAGAGCAGGGTTGCACAATTTGGGAAAAAAGAAACACAACATAACATTGTACAGATCTAAATTTTGGATACAGCTACTTGAGTGCAAAAAAGAACAGGATTTATTGGATTGTTGAAAAAAACTTACTATCACATATTATGGTACTATTACAAAGAAATTATATTATAAATTTAATTATAAAAATTGCGATTAGCTAATTACAGAAGCACAGTACTGTCAATCTCTATTTTATTTATTTTTTTCAGTTGTATCAAGAAATTTCATAACCATCAGATAATAACAGGATAATATTACCGGTAAGTACTTTATATTATTGCCTGATACTATCACATTTTTACCTGATAATTATTTATTTGTTTATTTTATTTTGTATTACGTTATTACCTGATACATTTTCCCTCAAAATTTTTTTTGTTATATTTGTATCACGTTATTACCTGTTAGTATGGGGTAATTACTTGATAGTCTCATGTAATTATGTGATAATATTAATTAATTAATACTATCATATTTTTACCTGATTTTTTGTACCTCATTATTATCTGATACTATCACGTTCTTATCAGATTTTTTATTTTTATTTTTTCATTTTTCATATTTAATTTTTGTACCTCGTTATTACCTGATAGTATCACGTTATTACCTGATGATTTTTTATCAGGTAAATAAAAATACAGAGCAGTACAGAGCTTTCGTAGCTAATTGTATCCATTTGTTGAAATTTCACTTTGATTGTGTTTCATTTTGCAGTCCCATTGTAGGAGCAGTAGTTTTGGACACGGACATGTCAAGGCAGTGAGTCCCAACTTTCTTTCAAAAAGCCCCAAGTTTGAACTAGAAGTTAATGAGGGCCCCTGCTTAAAACCTCCATAAATATATGAACAACATTATTAATATTAACTAACAAGCATTGACGTCAGACAAATGAATAACAATTGTGGTGTTTTGTACCTACCTTTGTACCTTTTATTAATGAAATGGCACTAATATCTAAAAAACAAGTCAATCAATTAATTAATAAGCTCAACGAGAGGTTTCATTTAGTTTGTGTGTTACTGAAATAAATTAACCTAATCACATGGTTTTGTCTCTGATTTGGAACAGGAAGAATCAGTTTGAACGCTTGGAAGTACTAACCTTCCATCCTTTGTTGATAATTTCTGCTGGTAAAGCCATGTAGGTTTTCATCCCAGGAGACAGATACAAACCAGTGCTGACCCACTCGCCTCCATCTGCAAATAAACACAGCAGTTTACCACTTCTATTACAATCTGCTAGTTGTATTCAGTAATGTCAGAAGTAGAAAACAGACCTGCAGTGTTGACATTGAGTTTGATCCTGTGGTTAAATAAAGCTGGTAACACTGGGTTGTCCTTGATAAGAAATCCCAGAAGCTCCTCGGGATTAGGGGAGACTTTGTAAACTTCAGTGGCAAGGTTCAGGAGGAGATGGTCTTTTGGGCTGCTCACTGTACTCTGTTCGGACACCTGACACAGGGAAAGTCAGAGCATTAGAGGAGATCTTCAGTAAAAATGTGAAACAGATGCTCTTTCAGGACCAGTCTTTAATAGATAAATAACAGTGAAAATGATCATGCCATTGTAAAAACTTACTGTAGCCAACGTTAAAAAGCCCTAACGAAGACACGTCTGTGATGAAACGCTGCTGCGGCTAGTCCCATGTAACAAATAAAGCACTCTTATCACATTACATCAGTGGTGGCAAAGGCCATATTTGAATCCAGACAATACTTGGTTGGGTGGGTGCACGGTAGCCAAGTGGTTAGAGTTCTGGCTTCCCAATAAGGAGGTCGTGGGTTCGACTCCCGGGTCGGACCATATCAACATCTCACGATCTCTCTGGGTGGAGTTTGCATGTTCTTCCTGTGTCACCGTGGGTTTTCTCCGGGCACTCCGGTTTCCTCCCACCTCCAAAAACATGTATGTTTACATTAATTGGGCATCACTGTACATTTCCCTTAGTGAGTGAATAAGAGAGTGAATGGTTGTCTGTCTAACTCTGCTACAAGTTGGCCACTGTCCAGGGTGTTCCCCGCCTAAGGCCCAAAGTTACTGGGATAGGCTCCAGTCACCCGCGACCCCTAACTGGATTAAGCGGTAGAAAATGAATGAATGAACAATACTTGGTGCAAAAAATTCTCGTTATTGCAAGTACGGCTGATCTTTTCCTCCAACTCAGGTATGCCACATGTCATTACTTTGTAATGGAGGCTACGCTGGCAAAAGTTCATATTTTAAAATATTTACTTAAAAAATTGGGTAAGCTCAGGGGTAGGATTAAGGTTTGGCTAGGTTAAGTAAATTGCTAACATAGTTGCATCGGGTAAAAAAAAGAGCAAGCACATTTTGATAAAAAGAATTTTTTTTTCATCTATTAGTGCAGGGCTATTCAACAAAATTTTCCTGAGGGCCAGATTTTTCAAAGAACCATGGCCTTTGGGCCGAGTAATTACTTAAGTCGGCACACAAAATTAGAGGCGGTGCAAAAAATCTGTTGTACAAAATATCTTTTAGCTATAGCCTGCCTATGTTTTCCAAACCAGAATTAAACAAGGCCTAGACCATTCTAAACTAGAAGGAAGCCTGGGCAAAATCAAGTCTAAAGCATAATTACACCAGCAAAGAAGACCAGTCAAATCTAAGACAGTAACCCGGAATTAACCTTGCAAACAAAAGAAAATATCATATTTGCAAAATTAGAGACATTGGTCGAGGGCCAGATGAGATCTTTGGAGAGCCGATTCGGCTCCCGGGCCTTCAGTTGAATAGGTTTGTAATATTATTTTCATTTACTGTGGTATTTTGTAAGTGCAAAGACATTCTCCATTGCCAAGCCAATAAAAAACTTTTAACATTGTCTTCTGTTATTGATTTTTTTTTTGTTTGCTTTGATTTAAGTGAAACAAAGTGAAGGCAAAATATGTTATGATGTAACCGTGCTGTGCTAAAAATTTGCATTTTTACTTGTACTCAAAGTGTCCTGCATTGTTGACATTGACTGATGCCTGAGCTGTAAAACCAAATACCATACATTTCACACATGTGTGCACTGGTCTAAAACACAGTAAGGCAGGATTTGTCAATGTTTGATGGAAACTAGCCTCTGGCAAAAATCTGGCATTTTACAAAGTCATACCTCCTTTGTTGTGCTTCACAGTTGCCCTGGACAATTTTAACGCACTGCACAAGATTAGGCACATGATGACAATATTAAGATTACAAAGAAACAATTAGCATAATCAGGAAAACTGACTGATGACATACATTTTAAAAGAATAAGGAAATAGACAGGGCTAGACAAGCCATGAAGCCATATCTGGGTGTCAAAGGCTGATACCATCAGATCTCAGGAGCTAAGCAAGTTAGGGCCAGGTTAGTACATGGATGGGAGACCGCTGAAACACCAGGTGCTAAAGTGGGACAACAAGAGTGGACTGTTGTTGTGTCCTTGATCAAGAAAGTTAACTTAAATTACAATGAGTGAGTGGATCCTTCATTGCAAAGTGCTTAGAGTGACTTCTAAGGTGGAAAAGCGCTATATAAATAGAGCCCACTTTCTGGGATTCTAGTCACCCTACTGTGCCTCGCCCACTTTTCTTGACATTGTACTTCTCTTTTAGCTGCGTTTAGTCTGTATAATTTAGTCGATGAGTTTATTTTAACTGTCACAACCTCTATTTAAGATGACCTCACAAGACAGACAAGCTAATACCTTAGCAACCTTTACAAAGCTAAACAGGAAATGCGTTGTCAAGAAAAGTGGGCGGGACAGAATAAGGTGGACTGAGATTTGCTTAACAACATATATGCAGATGCTAAAAAAAATATGATTATTATTACTGTAAAACTAAGATAATTAGTTATGTTAGCTTTGTGCAGTATGTGATAGTTTGACGTAATTGTACCTGTGGTATTCCAGTCCGTTTGAGGATGTCCGTGAGCACAGACACTAACTGCAGATGTGAGGAGCAGCTGCAGCTGTTCAGATGCAGGACGTTGGCGCAGTCACAGCCCAGTTTCTTGAGGTACTTTTCTCCATCTGGAGTTATTTCCTTGTTTTCGTTCACGTGTTGAGCGAAGTGGTACAAAAGACGGCGGAAGTGGTAGCTGTCCTTGATGGCACTGCCAGGCTCGAGGGCTTTAAAAGGACATCCTCCAAGTGTCCCCGACAACAGAGTCAGGCCCATCGAGTTCAGGAGCTTGTTTCCTTTAAAGGACAAATGTTATGGTCATTTTTGTACTGATGTTGGCCTTTAAACATGCTCTTCAATATTTTTGTTTTATTATCTCGTTTTAAAACTAACAATAGAACGTCTTCATGTTGCTCACAAAAGAATCTGACATTTGGTGCCATGTAGTAACGATACGCTAAGTACAACAGTAGATTTCTGAGCTTGATCTACGTCACACATGTGGAAAACTCGAAAATGATTCAATAAACAGGATTCCAGAATTCAACAAAAGAAGCAAAAATACAACTCTGGGTATGTTTTAAAGGAAATATTATTAGCGTTGTTCCCATCCTTCAAACAGATTCCTAAACATCTCCACTTTGGAATATTAATAAAAAAGTAAATCACAAATACGTCATTTGCTTGCCCACATCAGCAATCGAGTTAGAGCTCTCGCTACTGGCTGCAAAAGGAATTAATCAAACTGATTCTGATATAACGCTGAAGAAATGCTCTAAACAGTCTAGTTGACTTATGGACTTGTGCAGAAAATCACAGATCAGGGACAACGAGAGCAGTGTTTTCTGAGGCTCAGACAAGAACATATCTCATAGACAAAAATTCTGTTGTGATTTTTGATGATGATGTTAGAACAGGATTAAAAACCTAAAATGGGAACAATGTTAGTTGTTAGTATCTTAGTGCACACTGTTAAACTACACATTCTGTTAAAATGGATTAAACTTGACTAAAGATAATTTTTGGATTCTAAGAATTTAAACAAGTTTGGCGATTTTGACTGGGCATGAGCAGCAGTAGAGGTAACATCAAAGAAGCCACAAAAGCAAGGAGCAAAGTCTATTAGAAACTAAACAATAGTTATAATTTGACAAATAATATTACCTTATAACATATTTATTTTGCTGAATGGGCACTTAAACTGTCAGAAAATTGTGTCAGTTGTGCCTTTGAAGTGTCAGAGCATATACCTGTAAACTCAGAGAGATAGTTCTCTCCTAGATGAGTTTGGGCCCAGTACCAGGAGTGTCCTCCGATCAGCAGACCTCCGCCTTCAGCCACAAACTCCTGGATCTGCTTAATATGATCTTCGCCATAGACTGTACGTACAAACACACTCAGGTCTGGTCTAAAACCGGTCTTCTCAACGTTTAACCCAGTTTCTTTGAGGTTGTCCAAGGCATTATCTGCTTCAACACCAATAACACCCCGTCGGCCTTGATCCAACCAGTGAACAGCGTTGCTCCAGAAACGAGCCAAACTCTGTGTCAAAAAAAATAAAAAATCCACATATTTAAACCCACTACACATTCACAACACCTCCATCGTCATACTACCAAAAATTAACCACAGAAAACATAGAGGAAATGCAGTGTCAAAATGTTTGTTTGTCAAAAACACAAATTTGTAATGTAGCAACAAGTTAATCAATTAATCACAACTAAAAATTACTAAAATTATCGTCAACTAATTTAGTAATCAGACTATAGGTAACTGTTCTTTATAAGTTTAACACATGTCATGTGCTGAAAAAAAAACAAAAAATGTTTTCTAGATGTTCCATTTGTGTTTTTCTGTTCAAAGTAAACAGTTTAAATGTGTTCAAGAGAACGGGCCAAACAACTGAAACAAATATGTAAACTGACAAACTAATGAGAAACTCGTGTTTCAATACATATTTGAACAGAGGTTTAAAATGTATGTTTTTTAAAAGCAGAAAATCACAAACTATTTAGTAGTTTGTGAAGGAAAATATGGAAATTCAAAATTGAACACTTTTATTAAAGATATTACATTTTAACTTTTAAAGTTTGTGTCTTTCAAGCAATGCTTGCATTTCCCTGATGTGGAAACGTTGCTCTAAACAACTACTGTGCTCAATTAATCAACTGAATAATTGGCCAACTAGTCGATCTTACCAGTTTAAAAAAGTGGTATTTTAAAGAGAGTTGTTGTAAACTTTTGGGTAAAAGTATAAGGTGATTGTGCTTCTGTTATATCAACATAAACCTGAAGAAATCGTGTATGTTTGAAAAATGTTTTAGCACATTTTTGTCAGACCAACATTCTTTTTTATGTAAATTTTTGTCAATCTCAAACCACCTAGTGAAGAGTTCGGGAAGAGAGGTACACAAAGAACGATTACCATGAAAATAATGGGAAATACGACATGTTTGTTGGCAGGTTTGCAGAACTTTCACTGGAATACATTAGTCAAAACAAAATAGAAAAGTAAACAAACAGACATGGAACAATCTAATAAACTGGTTAGTCAGTGTTGGTAAATGTATCTATCATTCAGTGTTAGAATATGCTTTACTAAAAGCTATTTTTGGTATTTACCTATTAAACATTTCTGCTGGTTTAACATGATGAACTGATGTGTGATGTCACGATCGATTTGCTGGCTTTACCTTAAAGCCTAAAATTCCTTCATGCGACACCAACACGACGCGTCCCTTTCCGTAGTAGCCTCCCGCGATCACGGCTCGCCCCTCTGCGTTGGTCACGATGGGAAACGAGAGCGGCCCGTGAACCAGGATTTCAGAAAAAGTGCCACCGCTGATGTCAAACTCAGACACTCCCTGAAGTAGAAACTCCAAATCCTCCTTAAAGTCTTTACGCAACCTGTCACAGATACAATACAAGCAAAGCGAATATAGAAATGCAAAAACACAATCCTTGTAATTAAGGTTTATGTAATCATTTATATTTGGCAAGAGTTTATAATTTCTTTATTCTAACATCCTTTGTTTCTGTTGTAAGTGAATGTTGTTTTGTGTAAGGTTAAAATGCAAGGTTTACATAGCTGTAAGAATAGAAAAATGTTTGGTATTCTGACAGCCAGTGTCTGTGTTATGTTGTAACATTAACTGACAGCACTTTGACATTTTGTATGATTTATAGTACGACACCCATCAAATATTACAAAAAACTAATAACTAACTAATTTCTGAATCTAAACTCTGTCAAAATATAAAATATCACCAGGTAATGTTTTCTTGCATAAATAGGCCATTGTGTTTATAGAGAGCTACTTTTGCAAAACAAAACTGGCAGTGATGTAAGACTTTTAGTTAGCTAAAAAAATTGACGTTAAATTAGGCAAAGTTAGGTACTTTTGAGAAACATTAGCCATTATACATATAGAGGTGGACACAATTAAGCATGTAAAGATATAAAGACAGCAGAAATAAGCATGTACAAAATAAAATGCAAGTAAAAAAGTATAAAATGTTGATCCGACCAAAATCCTTTGGCGAGCTATTTTTAAAAATCAACTCGCAATTTAGCTAAACCCAGAGTCATGTCGTTTACAAATGTGCTGTCCTTATGTTCTGTTACAGCCTTTAACTCCACCTTTTTGACACTTGTAAATATAGTATATTAAGTATTTTTCAAACTTTTTTTTGCTTAGATCTGTTAATCCACTTCTGTTCTGACTAAAAATACCAAATTTGAAAAAAAAAAAAAATCCTCAAGATTGTATTATTTTTACAGGTGAAAATGTGACACAAAACGGTCCTTTTCACATATAAAATGTGAATCTAAACTGGATTTGTTTGGATCTTTTATTACAGCCTTGGACATGTTAAAAATCAGTCCCAACTTTGACTTTGATGATTTTGTAGTTTTTGTGCAGAAGCAGTTTGTAGTTTTTTCTCCCTCTTGTTCTGTTGGAGCCATTTTTTTTCCCATTGACTTTTTTTATTGTTCTGAAAATAAGACCTGATCAGACTTCGAAACCGCTAGCTCTCATCCCGTTTTGTTGTTTTTATCAAAGAAGTTTCCTCAGCCAACTAGACAGACAGCGTCTCTCTCAGCATGGGGCATGCGCAGTAGAGCGTTAAGTGATGTCGGATGATAATCCTTCTATGCAAACATTCATTTTTGTTGCATTAATTTAAGTAGTGTTTGTCTATTGTTGTCACTTATTTTATGACAAAATCTTGCTGAAATCCTGGTGTTTCTAACTTCTACTTTTGCACTCTTGCTTGAATCTTGCTATACATATTTTGCATAGACCTATTATTCTTACACATATTTTATCTTCTTGTTTATTTATTATTTTTTAATAATTACTGTTACTTACTTGATACTTTTCCAGGAATATGGGATTTGGGAATCTACGCTCACACACTCTCCTTCTCTGTGACGCTCCGTGAAGTGTATCCCGGCCACTCCGGCCACTTTGTTCCCCCCAAACTTCAGCAGAACACTGTCTTCAGGATGCTGTGTCGCCCACCACCAGGCTTGTCCCCCCAAGAGCACGCCACCTCCGGACTTCATGAACTCTAGTATGTCGTCCTCACTGCCCTCAACACTATACGCATCGGTCACATACACTGCAACACCTTCATCGCTGTTAAATTTGTTCATAACTTTGGGTTGAAAGCTTGTATTAGCCAGATTTTTAGCTACATCCTCGACTGCTTTATGGATTCCCACCGACGTATTGTCAGACTGATCGCCTCTGAGCCAAAGTAAAGTATTTTCCACTAATTTTGGCAAAGTTTTCATGTAGGACTCATGCCCAAACACAACAATACGCCCTGAACCGTAGGTAGAAGCGGCCATATGAACTTGTCCCTTGCAGTTCAAGGCCAAAGGAAGCGCGTTGTCCCCGGTCAAAATCAGGTGACAGGGGATAGCAGTGCCCGTGAGGTCCAGCTCCTTCAGGCCTCTCATGATGGAGGTGTAGGCCTGTTTGGCTTCAGAGGACGACATGTCGAGCCGGTTTTGAAAGTGCTGGAGAAAAACAAACAGTGAAATAGTTCAGCTGTTCAAAATGTCAAAACTATGAGGAAAAAAACAACAACATGCAATAAAGATGGAATTTTTGGTAAGTAATATCTTTTATGCTTGATAAGGATTTCACTGAAATACAATATTTTGTAGCCCCAATGCAGTTCTTACTTGTTTAGTCATTACAGAGTAAAGTTAACCATATGAGTTACCACAAACTGGGCAAGCAATCAAAAGAAGAAGAATGAAAAGAAGAAAAATACCAATACTGTCATGTCAGACATTCAATTATTTAGGAATGTTTTTGAGATCTTCACACCTAATCCTCTGTCAGTCAAAACATGTGCTTTGGAGGAGAAGCACATGTCTTTGGAAGAAAAAATGTGACTGTTTTCTGTGTTTAATGGCAGAGATTAGAAGTAACTTATGTTCCTGAAATCATTATCAGTGGTCATTTATATTTTGTTTTTGCAAATGTTAAATAAATATGAATTGAAAATTGAGCTTAATCAGTAGTAAGGAAATAAACATGATCAATTTGTTACCCAAATTGCCAAGCCCTACAACCACAACAAGGACGTCTTGTCATATACAGTATATGCTGTGATATTTGTGACTTTGCAAACTCGTGGTAATGTACTGAACTCTATAGAGAGTGAGCTATTCATAATCTGTCCAAAACACATTTTAGTTATCAACATTTAATCAGTGATTACTTGTTTTGTCTACTCCTCTGCTCAGCTAAGGATGATAAAACAACTCCAACTAATCTCTCCAAGGACATCAGACTCTTATAATATTGTTTTTATTACAATGGGACATTCTTTGTTTGGGAGATTCACAAAAACATCTTTGGCTGATGCTCTGTCCAGATTATATCGCCTCTAGCAGTTTTGTTCAAAAATGCAACTTCAATAAATCAGTCTGATTCTGGTGTAAGCTGATGCACTAAAAAGTGAAATGCATGTTTAAATGGTATTGTTAAAAATATTCTTATAATCATATATCTTAATATTTGTTATGGCCTTGCAATTTAACCGGAAATGCTTTAAAATTAGGTTCCTTAGCAAACTCTTTATAAGGTGTTATGAGATTCTACCAACATTCTTTAAAGGCTTTTATTACTTCATACATGCTAAAAAAGTGTGCATTTAACCCAGTACAAAATTTTTATTGTAAGAGAAAATAATGAATAGTTTACAAAGAAACCTTATTTTAAATGTCCGTCCTCTATTGTATCTTTTTATAATGGTATTTTTCACCTTCAAAAGAAACATGCAACAGACGAAAACAAGAATGTATGTCCAGCAATTACAGCAGTATATTGTGATTAGCTGTAAGTACACCTCAAAATACCATCTTAAATTGTGAGCTATGATTTATCTATGTTATAAATCTTTTTGTTGTATAGTATTCAGTATTATTTTACCTTGAAAATAGGTCACCCGACTCCTGAGGTTGTGTTGTATGAGGTCCTTCAGAGCAGTTCTTCTCAGACTGAAAGATAATAACAGTGAAGTTCAACACCTACAGTATGCTCAGGCTAAAAACTTGTTGGACCAGTTGAGTGGGGGTCTACGCAGAAAACAAAGAATTTGCTACATTCACTGAATTTGTACAAAGGACATGGGTTTAGCTCTAAAGGAGATCCAGGAATAGATTAAAATAGAATGCTATGTTGATAAACTGATGGCTTTGCTTTTGTCAGAGATGTCAAAAGTACTGAAGTTCACTGCTCAAGTAAAAGTACAGTTACTTGTATGAAAAAAAAAAAAAAAAAACTCTGCTGAAAACTCCTTTATGTGAGTGAAAGTATAAAAGTAAGCATGTGTAAATTTACTTAAGTAAAAAAGTATAAAGTAGAGCTGTGCAATATATCAAATTTTAGATAATATTGTTAATGTTGTTTCTAAGATTTGCAAAAATTAAATATTGAGTATATCGAGCAGTAAAAACATGCTACAAAAGAACAAATTTCTAAAAAAGTTAAATAAATTATGCTATCAACTTTATAACACTGTAGATGCAACCAGTTTATTCCCATCAGAATGAGTAGAATAAGTAATTCAGATTGTTCACAAAACAGCAAAATTATGATAGAATGAAAGATTCTTGCACTCTGCAATTTGGAAAATATTTGTTTGATATTTATACAAACAAATTAATTAAAAATAAGTGAATATGTGCTTGGAATGAGGAGTCTTTTAGGTTTTGAGTCTTTTTTTATTAGTTTGAACTAAAATCTTGTTTTACATGAAATAAGAAAAATACAAACTGACTACAATTTATTTAAAAAATATTCTGTTCTTGAAAAAAGAGCTACGTTTTTTGTTGTATTTTGTAAGTCAAAACGTGAAAATCACGATAATCAGTCAACCAGTTTTTGGCTCATTGGAATGTTTAAGACTGTTTTAGCACATTTATGTTGGACAAACAAATTATCGCCCAAATATCGTTATCGAGATCTGCCAAAAAATAATCCAGATATTTGTTTTTGTCAATATCGCCCAGCCCTAGTATAAAGTACAATCACACTGCTAAAAGTTATAATCTAGTCTCGATTAAAAAGAATTTGTCAATTTATTTCACTTGTTTTATAACATTTCTGACTGTTTTCAAGAGATCTGAACTTGACTCAAATTTGCAAAAGAGGTGAGTAAAAATGTCTTTCTTCATTAGCAAATCATTTGGCTTTAGATGTACTGAAACAAGTCAGAAAAGACATTGAAACAAGTTATATAATCTAGTTACAAGTAAAACCATCTCAACCAAAAAAACAAAAAACAAAACTTAAGATAAAAAAATCTAGGTTTTAAAACTTTTTAACCAATAATTTTAACCAATCATAATAATTTAAAAAAAAAGTTGAATGGCTTATAAAGCAAACCTGTTTCTTAAAATGTAGGGACTAGAAAGTAGAGCTACTTCTTGAAAAATGTAAGAAGTAAAAGTAAACAGTCACCAGATTTTGTAATACTCAAGTAAATTACAGATACTCAAGAAAATTACAGACTAGTACTTGAGTAAAAATACTCAGTTACTTGCTGCCTCTGGCTTTTGTCCTGTGATTTGTATGTGTTTGCATAAATAAAGCTCTACAAATAAAGTTAGTGTTGTTATTATTAGATTATCAGGAATACAGATACCATGCAACTGTGGGATTTTCAATTAGCCCAATGTTAAACCAAGGAAAGATTTTAAATAGACAGAGCAGTTTATTTGCACTTCATGTTAGATTTTTATCTTATCTAGAATAGAAACAGTATGGCAAATAAACCGAATATGAAAACTTACCTTACATTTCTTCATAAAACATGGCAGGAGTTGTGCAAATAGCAGCATGTATTTAATTAGGTGAAGAAATAATGAAAATAACATGGTTTATTAATAGTCATCCAGGGAGAAGAATACTTGAAGCTACATGAAGCTAATTTGTCAACGTTAATTTGTCCCCTCAGTATGTTTGAGGCGGAACCAAGACGCGGAACTAAAGTGCAGTGGCTTTTGTTTCCAGTCGGCGTTATTTTGTAAGGACCCATTGTACACATAGCAACTTCCAAAGTCTTAAGTTTATGCTAAAAATCACCGGTATTTTTCAATTCCTTGTGAACCATCGAGCAATTATAGCTTTTTCTGAAAGTGCTGCTTTGTAATGGCGTGTGCCCTGGTTAGTGATTCAGGGCTGAATGTCCCGCTTGAAGACGGGAGAGCGGTGATTTTGGGTCGAGGTCCAAACACTGGAGTCACGGATAAGAAATGCTCGAGGCACCAGGGTGAGACTGAAGATTAAAATTAAAGTCCTGTTTGGTAGATTTGTTAAGTTGTTGTCTCGGCTAGCTACATAGTACTTTTAGCATTTTGAAACATAATCAAAAAATAAAAGACTGACTACTAAATAGACTTAAACCTAACACGAAACTTTGTAAGTAGAATAAAATGATACAAGACTTTAATACAATACGTGACTTACTCGTAGCATAAGGTGGCAAAAGTACTTAATGTATTTTTTATTTAGCTTTATTTCAGACTCCAGGTGCATATAGACTTAAGTTCACTACTTAAGTAAAAGTACAGTACTTGTTCTGCTAGAGCTCGTTTACTTGAGTAAAAGTACAAAAGTAAGACATTGCAAATTTATGTAGTAAAAAAGTAAAATGGCAAAGTTAGTTTTAGGCGCTGTAGAGCAAAATGGGTTTTACATTGAGACAATTGTCATAATATTTTATTTAATTATTTGTCAAATAGGTAATTGTAACTGCATGTGAACATAAAAAGTAACTAACTTGCTTTTAAATTGTGGGGAGTAGAAAGTATAGATTTTTTTTGAAAAATGTAAGAAGTCAAAGAAAAAAGTCACCAGATATTTTGAAGTAAAGTACAGATGCTCGGAAAAAAAAAAATCTACGTAAGTACAGTACTTGAGTAAAAATATTTACTTACATGGCATCTCTGCATAATAAGGATTTATGAGTTGTTTAAATTCATTGACCCAAGTAAGAAGTTTTTGCAATTTATATGATTTTTTAGAATAGTTCTTGGAAAGAAAGAAAGAAAGAAACAAACAAACAAGTCTCAACTCATTAATAACTCCAGGCTGTCAAGCAGAAGTCAAATGTAAATCTACCTCTGTTAATGTTGCTCAATAACCTCAGAAATGTCAGCAGTTGTTTATAAATTGTTTTACTGTGAGTTGTTGCAAGAATGCTGACTTGCTTTTTTTTTCTTTTACAGTGAAGGTGGTGGCTTGTTTTGCCGAAAAGTCTGTTGTTATAACACAGGTAAGAATCTTCGTTCAATACTTTGGGAATTTGTGGCATTTATAAGAAAAAAAATGTCGACCCTGAGCGTGACACTAGCAAACAAACGCTTTTATTGAATATTTCACTGTTACTCTGGTTGTTTTATGTTGATTTAAGCCATGTTTTGTAATAGCTAACCCAAGCGTCTTACATTTCCTCACAGCTCGGACCCAACCCTAGTTATCTTGATGATGAAAAGCTGTCTCGAGGTCAGTCGGGGAAGCTGACTCATGGAGGACTTTTGTATTTGGTCAACCAGAACCATCCATTTAAACTGCAGTACACAATGAACTCCAACGGAACCTCCTCCGGTGCAAAACACACAGGACTAAAAGCCAAAGACAAATCGAAAGGAGTTGAAAAACCGGTTCAGAATCAGCAACCAAAGAGGAGCATAAAAGACTTCTTCCCTACTTCTCCTACAAAGGTAGTATTTGTTTTGAAACACAAACCCATGCATTTAATTTGCAGTTAGTTTCTTTTGCATATTACTTACGTTTGCACATAGACCACGTCAAAATTCAGTTCTGACCTCAGTTCAAAAGTGTAAAAACATCCTTACTTTGGTAATGTGGTTAGCTTCCTGTCATTCCATTTATCCACATACAAATGACTATACAAAGTCAGATTTACATTTAGGGCCTCTCTCGCGCTTTGTTGATAAAGTTTAATCAGTCTCGTTAATAACTCAACCTTAGGCAAATGTTTGTTAACAATTCCTTTTAATGTGTCACAAGTTAACGTAGATAACTAAAATGTTTTGATGTTTTGACATTGCAACAAATGTAGTTCTTTAAAATTATCATTATTTAACTGGAAATTATTTCAACAACTGTCTTTAGCAGAATTTTTTTCACTTTTCAGAAACAATTTTTATTTATGATAAAATAATATTTTTTTTTTATTTGCTGAATAGAAACACCCATAATAAAATTAAGGGCAACTTAAGACATGCTCCCAGACTATATCAATCTGCAAAATTGCATTTGATTAATTTTTTTTTACATAAAACTGATTGTAAATAATGTAATATTAAAAGAGAGAGGGAGATAAGGCAACCTCAAAAGTCAAAAAGTCAAACTGACCCAATCGAAACCATTTTTTGTTGTGGTCCATATTTTTAAGTCCAGTGACATAACTAGCTGTTACTTAGATGGATTAATTATTAATCCACCAATTAATTGACCACTAGGGCGGGTTCGACTTCCTTTCAATGTGGATTGTGCATGTTCTCCCCATGTCTGTGTTAGTTTTCTCCCACAACTAAAACATGTCTAATGTGCCTCCCCACGATTACAAATGGAAATTAGCTGTAAAAAAAAAAGCTAAAATCTGGTACAAGCAACTTAATGTAATGCGTTTAATGTAATTATTGACTGTCATTTAACCAGAAAAGTCCCACTGAGAGAATCTCTTTTGCAGGGGAGTCCTGGGAGAGAGGGGACACAATGTTTTTTGAGCTAGGGGAAACCGGAGTGCCCAGAGGAAACCTACGCAGACACAGGGAGAACATACAAACTCCACATTGAAACTCCAAACTCCACCGGGTCAACTGGGAATTGAACCCAGGACCTTCTTGCTATAAGGCCAGACCGTTAACTGCGACGCACCTGTGATTGTACGCTGTCCTTAATAAACATTACCTTCTTACCGTTCTTATTAAGGACACACATTCCTAGTAAAGGCCTATTTATTGTATCATATTGCTGCATCATAATTGTGCATGTCATGCCTTGGAGCCCAGTGTTGTTGTTTGAATTGGTAGTAATTTTGTTTGGATCTTTTTAAGTATCAATACATGTTCAAAAAAATCTAGATTCGGTTACAGTTTTGACAACCCAAATTTTTAGTAACAGTTGCAGTGATTGCAACATAAAGGAGAAGGTTTGGAATAGGTCAGTTTGACATATGAGGGTGAATTATCAGTTTAAACAATTTTTTAACCCTTTTGGCACTAAAGTATTCTGCATTCTTCTTCAGATTCTCTGTATCTGATAAGTTTCAGTAGTTTGGAATATTCATGATTCAACTCTTTAAGTGGTTGTATATAATAACATTGAGAGATATCAGTTTGGAATACCTAGGATCAATTTTATAGTCCCTATTTACTGAGTAAAAAAAAACCCTGTTGCCTAAAGGGTTATTAATAGACTAGATAAAAATAATATTTATTATTATTTTTATGCAACAGATTTATTTTTAACATGTAAAATGTAAAAAAGTAACTTGTAAACAATAGTTAGATACATCTGTAAAAAGAAAAAAAAACCATTAGTGATTATAACATTTTAACTATCTTAACGTGTATGTTTTTACTTTAGTCTTCGAAGCGGCCACTCAGCCCAGAGAAACAGCAGCCTGAAGTGAAGCGTATGAAACCTGACAGAGGGGCTGAAGAAGATGATGATGAAGATGAGAAGTTGGCAGAGGAGAGGCTGAAGGAGCTACAAAAACTGGCTGCACGCTCGGAGTCTGATAGAAGTAACTCTAATCAGGCTGTGACGGTCTCCTCGATGTCTTCAGGCGGATGTGCCAAGAGCCACTGGGAACAGATTAACAATTTAATGGTTTACACTGCGGCAGGAGTCAAAGCAAGTGACAAGGTGTGTGGACAACTTTACATAAAAATTGTTTTAGTAGCCGATTTGTCAACTTTTTAATTGTTAATTAATCCATGCATATGTTTAAGCTTTTCGTGGTAATGGTTGACAATTTTTAAATAAGAATTACCATAGTACAGAGTTATTCAACTTTATTTTTCCCAGGACCTGATTTTTCAGCAAACCTTAACTTCTGGACTGGAGGTGTTTCGCCCTGAAAGAGGTGTAAATACTTCTGGGCTGGAGGTGTAAACAAATTAATCGAATTTGGGAGTCTCACAAAGCATCATTTGATGTTTTTTAGAGCTGTAAAATAGCATCTGCTGCGTTTGATTTTTGCAGGAAAATAAAATTTGTAAACAGATTACTCTACAACAGGGCTATTTAACAATTTTTTCTCAAGGGCTAGATTTTTCCAGACCATGACCTCTGGGCCGTATACTTGCACAAAACATCACCACTTTTGACAACATTTAGGGTTAGGGCAGAATTAAACCAGAACAAAAATAAGAACAAATCAAGTCTAAGATGTAGTAGCCTCGTACCGGCAAGCAAGAGAAAGTATCTCTTTGTAATAAAATGTGCTAGTGGAGTGCTGCACTGGATCAACATTGAAGTAAAACTCACAAAAAAGGTGCTCATCAAACCTTGAGGTTCAGAGATACAGTATGTAGAAAAAAGAAGTGGTAGAGGCACTCCATTTTGCTGTAGTTTTAATAATGAATCACGCCATCGTGTTTCGACCAGAGTCTTCTTCAGGGCTAACCCTCTACCACTTCTTTTTTCTACATTTTTTTTTGTAATATTTGGATAATGGGTTGAAGGCCAGATCAAATCTTTAGAGGGCCGATTTGGCCCCAGGGCCTTAAGTTGAATAGGCCTGCTTTACAACCAAAGCTAAATGTGTGCAAGACACTAGTCATCTTGCCCACATTCACCCAGATTCAAACCAGGTCTGAAGTAGCGCTAACCTAAAATGACATCAGTAAATACAAAAAAATATATTTTTGGAAGACGAGTCACCGGTTGGATTTAACTGGCTGTAAGGCCTGATCTGGCCCCCGGGCCTTATGTTGAATAGTCTTTTCATAGTATGTGCATTCTCAAATAAAATGTTCCCATTTGCTTGAAAATTGCTCAAGGCTCCTAAGTAATGATTAACACTATATTCAAAATCATACAGAATGTTTTTACTTTCAGATTAAAACTGTAAAAAGTTGTAATGTACATGTTTCTAAAAGTGTGGACTTATAATGGATATCACAGCTATAGTGCATATTATTGAACATTTTCATGATTAGAAAGAAGTAGAAAGGATAAGTACAATTCTTATGTTTGCCCCATTTTAAACATTGTTTAATTTAACATTTCTCATCAGATTTATTGCACAGCAAGACTTTTAATAGATTGAAAATGTGTTTCTTTATCTGTCTGTTTTTACAAAGGTGCACAATAGACCATATCAAAAAGTTACTTAGTGCACCTTTAAAATGTGAATATTTAGGTCTATTACCTAAGTACGAGAGAGAAGAAAACAGCTGATGCATTTTGTTTGTCCTACAGTGTAACATTTACTTTTTTTTCTTTGCTGTTGATGTAGATTGCAGGTTTTGACATCGATGGCTGCATCATCACCACAAAGTCTGGGAAAGTTTTTCCCACAGCACCGGACGACTGGAGGTGAGTCTTAATAGATTCTAAGGAAGGATTGATGATACATGTGTAGGAGGCACCACAATGAGAAGTTGACAGAGCCTTTGTCTAAAAATGGTGACTGTCTAAAATTTTGTTTTAGGTGAGTAAACTAGCCTGATACATCAGATGGTTTCATTTCACTTTGTGGAAACCTCCTGACACTGCATCATTGGGTTAAAAAAAGACACTTCCAAAAATGCTCATGGAAATCTCACATTCAGTGATGATGAAGGTGCTCATTGGTGTTTGGGAACGCAAAGCTACAGAAAGGGGAGCAAACCCAAGGCACTCTTCATTCAATTAAAGTTTTAAAAGCCTTCATTATTCTGGGCTACTTCATAAAGCCAGAATAATAGTAGACCCGAATAATAAAGGCTTTTAAAACTTTTATGGTGTGAAAAGTGCCTTGGGTTTGCCCCCCTATCTGTAGCACTGCATCATTGGGGTTTGTTTGCTTTACAATACTCGAGGACTTGTTTGATTTAACGAATCACTATTATTTTGGTCATTTTGTCGTACAGGAAGTAGAGCATTAACATGTGTTTCAGTAATTATTTTTGCTGTTTCTATGTGATAAACTTGCAAATTAAAAGCTACAATATACATTTCTAAGTTAATATTTGACACAAGAACAAAGGAGGAGAATATAAGGCTAAGTATCTGGGAAAAAATATACCATAATCACATTTTTTTTTCTCATATTGATTGATCTTGATTTTTGATTTGATTTTGTTTAACCTTTTCAAAAACAAATGAAAAATGCCATTCCTTAACATAAACAAAACAATACATGTAATATGTCCCATTTATTAGATTTTTTTGAAACTATATATCAATATTTTGCTTCAAAGTTTGACTTTTGCTCCAAACTACACATTTTTACTGACAAAGGATTGGTTTTCGTTTTTTGATTCATAACCCAACAATTCGATTCAATCTTGATTTTGCAACTTTTTGGATTAATGAACCAGCCCTAGGAGAATGTATACAGTTTCCTTTCTCAACTCAGGTTGGTTCTGGTCAACACGCAGCTCCGCTCATGCTTGCTGATTGGACGACTGTACTTCCTGGCCTAACCGATAGAGTGAAATAAAATTGAGTGGAGGCACTAGATTGCGCCAACTTGGCTCTTTAAAAACCGCCCCAAATAAATATCTCCTTAAGATTGCATTGAAAGACCCAACCTGCCACCCGCATAGAGTTATAGACATGAATACAGTGTGTCCTTATTGTTTACAATGTTTCTCTTTTAGAATCTGTACCCTGAGATCCAGCCCAGACTTGCCAGTTTGCTCAAGAAAGGATACAAGGTAAGAAAGACTGTTCAGTGAAAATAATCTAAGGTTACACACTTATAGTATACTTCAACTAGAGCTGTGCAATATATCGAATTTTAGATAATATCGTGAATGTTGCTTTTAAGATATGCAGAAATTGAATATCGAGTATATCGTGCAGTAAAAACATGCAACAAAAAAAGTGAATTTACAATAAAAATTAAATAGAATTTGTACACTAATTCAAAGTTCTTCACAAAACAGGAAATAAGGGTATGACAGGAGATTTTTGCACTGTTTGACAAATATGTATCTGATAATTAAACATGAATAGATAACAATAATTAGTATTTCATAGCCTTGAACTAATATTGCAAATGGAACAAGCATAAAAGACGTAATTTTACATAAAATAAGAAAAATACAAGTTAATTGAAATTATGAAAAGAAAAATAAATGCTTCTGTGGTTGAAATCAGAGCTAAATTTACCTGTTCTACTCGCAAATCTAAACTTATGAAGGTCAAAACCTGTTCAAATCACAATAAACACTACAACTAATTAATTTTAAGCTCATTGGCACAGTTAAGGTCGGCGTTTTTCCAGTTTACTAACACATTTGAAGACATATTTTATCATGTTTATATTGGACTGACAATATCGTCAAATTATCGTTATCGGATTATGTCAAAAAATTATCGAGATATTCATTTTTGTCAATATCGCCCAACTCTAATGTCAACCTACTGTATTTATTTCTGTGAAGTCAGTGGATTTATTTATTTTTTGTTCTGCAGGTTGTTTTTTCACAAACCAAATGGGCATCGCTAAAGGCAAACTGAGACCAGAGGTGTTCAAGTCCAAAGTGGAAGACATTCTTGCTACATTAAAGCTACCGGTCCAGGTTTGTCGGCTTGGATTTTTTGTAATAGCCTTCAACACAAGCTTGAATGAGTCTACAATCTCAAAGAAAAGGTCCATGAAAATTAATGGAAATAAACAGGAAATTTAGTTAACAAAGTAGTTAGATTGCTGTGCCTAATATTAAAGTGCAAAGACAGGTTGGACCGCGTTTTTTAATAATTCATAGTGATTAAAACATTACTAACTAAACATTAAGCTTGTTTTCACGTAATTTGGTAAAAATCTCAGAAATCTGCACCTTTTTTAAGTTCACAATTCATCCAGACTCATTTTAACATTTCTGCAGCATTATCATATCAGGCAAGATCAGTTTGATTGTTTACCTTGTGTAATTTCCTTTGTAGTCCTTAGATAGAGCTCTTACTCAATTCCTGATGTGGGAAACCCTTTTTTTTTATTGAATCTTGTGATGAGATTCCAAAGTGGAGAAGCTTAGAAACTTCTATGAATGACAGAAACAACAAAAATTGCTTCATATTTGTTCTTTAAATGTGATAAATGGTTTCTTTTTCAGGTGTTGGTAGCGAGCGGTCCAGGTGTTTACAGGAAGCCAGTGGTGGGAATGTGGACCCACGTGTGTGAGAAGGTCGGTAGCACTTGTCTTTTTTTTATTTTTAACTCCGAGAATCAACTTTGTATTTGTCTTTTATATTCACAGGCTAATGAAGGAGTTCCTGTGGACAAGACACAGAGTTTCTATGTTGGAGGTAAGACCAGTTTGGACGAGTTTTCTACACATTAGAAACAACATTAGACTACGGCGCTCCATAGTACTCACGAAAAAAAAAATATTTATCTCGTAATTACGAGATAAGATCTCGTAATTACGAGATAACTTTCTCGTAATTACGAGATAGTTTTCTCGTAATTACGAGATCATTTTCTCGTAATTACGAGATAATTTAAATGGCTTTTCCCACATTCTGTATACCCACACGCTTCGTATAGGCTAAGCTAGTGACTTTATCCACAACGAGTAGTCTTTTCTGTGCTAGCTTGATGTTTCTAAATAGCTAAGATGTACTTGTGGATTTCGTTATGTTAAATTAAGTGCCTGTGGTCTTCACTGCAATGTTTACGGTCGACAAAAAGTATGAAAATAGCTAATAACGTGACTGTCAACTCACGCTACAGTTAGCATGCTATTATAAAGACGGCCAGTGTGTGGAGCTGTTCACCCACCAGAAAGAAGCTAGTGGTAATCGGCAGTTTTTTTAAATAAAACTCGATCTTCTTGACTGTTGACAGTCAGTCTCACTCATCCTTAGAAATGTGCGGCAGTTTTTCTGTGGCTCCAGCGTCTGGTTTTCAATTTATTTGGCCAAAAAGAAGAGAAATGCTGCACATTTGCTACACTTCCGCATGGATCACCCAGAGTGGGCGGGTACTGCAAAAATGCCCGTATGTTGCAAGTCTGTTGCAGCACTTCTCTCCTTTATGGCCAAATAGATTGAAAACCAGACGCTGGAGCCAAATAAAAACTGCCGCTCATTCCTAAGGATGAGTGAGACTGACTGTCAGCAGTCAAGAAGATCGAGTTTTATTTAAAAAACCTGCCGATTACCACTAGCTTCTTTCTGGTGGGTGAACAGCTCCACACACTGGCTGTCTTTATAATAGCATGCTAACTGTAGCGTGAGTTGACAGTCACGTTATTAGCTATTTTCATACTTTTTGTCGACCGTAAACATTGCAGTGAAGACCACAGGCACTTAATTTAACATAACGAAATCCACAAGTACATCTTAGCTATTTAGAAACATCAAGCTAGCACAGAAAAGACTATCGTTGTGGATAAAGTCACTAGCTTAGCCTATACGAAGCGTGTGGGTATACAGAATGTGGGAAAAGCCATTTAAATTTTCTCGTAATTACGAGAAAATTATCTCGTAATTACAAGAAAGTTATCTCGTAATTACGAGATCTTATCTCGTAATTACAAGATAAATATATTTTTTTTCGTGAGTACTATGGAGCGCCGTATTAGACCACTCCTGATCTTTATTTTAGAAAGAATATGAAGGTACGTTTGGACAACAATGTTCTAAAACACAAAAACAGTGAACCAAAGTACAAAACATGTTAAAAGGGTAAATTCGGTATTTGAAATGATCATTATAATCAGTCCTTTCTGTTCTATTAAAAAACACAAAAATCTTCAGCTTCAGCAACAAAAGTGTGATTTTTATAGGAAAACTTGTCTTACTATTTTAATACAGAATTTACAATGAAAATGTTTTCATCACCTTCTCCTTCAGATGCAGCAGGAAGACCAGAAAACTGGGCTCCTGGGAAAAAGAAGAAGGATTTCTCCTGCAGTGACAGACTGGTATTTTGAAACTTTTTCTTTGACTGTAATTGATGTTAAAACAATTAGTTTTATTGTGAACAATTTGGTTTTTCTATGTTTTGTTGGTGAAACGTGCACAATGTTTTTCTTTTGAAGTTTGCCCTGAACATTGGTCTGCAGTTCCACACTCCTGAGGAATACTTTCTGGGATGGAAGAGCGCCCCCTACAGTCTGCCTGAGTTTGACCCTGTAAGACAATCTTTTTTCCTCTATATTTCTTTCACTTTTGACATAAAGTCATTGTTTTCTTTTATAAATGTTTTCACTTGATCTCTGCAGAGAAAGCTTGACTGTAATGCCAGACTTTATGACCCAGCGTCTGCGTCTCTCGTCTCAGACAAAACAGAAGTGATCGTGGCTGTGGGTTACCCTGCGTGTAAGTGTAACAAAGTTTACTTTTTACAATGTGAAGAAAACCATTTAAGCCCAGGACCAAAAGGCACAGTAAAAGCCCTTTATGACAAAGTCAGACCGATGCAAGTTGCCAGTTTGTGAGAACAAAACAATGTATTTTTTTATGTTTATCAGTTTTTGTTTCTTTGTCCACAGCTGGAAAATCCACTTTCTTTCACTCTCACGTTATTCCAAAGGGTTACGTTTACGTAAACAGGGTAAGTGTTCAGTGATCAGGTAAACCTCTCCCAGACGTTCAGTATCTTATGGTTTTGTCTGTG
Source organism: Mugilogobius chulae (assembly GCA_038363315.1). NCBI lineage: Eukaryota > Metazoa > Chordata > Actinopteri > Gobiiformes > Gobiidae > Mugilogobius > Mugilogobius chulae. The sequence continues at coordinate 26,348,608 of CM076415.1, forward strand.
TTCAGGACACGCTGGGCTCGTGGCAGAGTTGCGTCGCAGCCTGTGAGCGTGCGCTCAAAGAGGGGCGCAGTGTTGCCGTTGACAACACAAACCCAGATCTAGAGTCACGCAAACGGTAAGAAAATTATTGTATCATATTTAGTTTCTGTTTATATGAGAAGACTTTTCGAAGTTATTCTTGGGTTACAATATATAATTTGTTAATACAGTGAAGCAAATGGATAGCACCATAAAGATAAAAAAACATTATACAAGTATGTGCTTGTTCCTCTGATATCTTATTGTGCATAGTCCGATAGTAGTATGTTTATAATTTTTTTTTCTTTTATTGCCTAGAGAAAGTCTGTTTTTGCTTGTTTCCATGGAGTTCTTGGTTATAATTTTTCACAATTTGGCAAAAAAACATCCATTTCCACTAACAATATTCCAAAGCAGGCCTCCTGTGGGTCCTTAAAAATCTTCAATTTGAAATGGGAACTTTAAAATCTTAAATTGTCTTAAATTAGGGCTTTAGGTCTTAAATTTGAAGTAGCAATACCTTGTATCTCAAGCAGATTTATCAAAGTTAAAAGAAGAATGTGCATGTTTATGTCAGAGATATTGCATTTGTTGCGAAGCTCGTCGAGTAAATACTGTAATTTCTGCCCTATTGACCGCACCTGAATATAAGCCGCACCCACTAGATTTAAGTAAGAAAAATGATAAAGTATATATAGGCCGCACTTGTTAATAGTACGTCTATGAGAATCTATAATTTTGCTGCATTGCCTTATAAGCCGCAAAGTTCAAAGCTCAAGAAAAAAGTAGTGGCTTATAATCCAGAAATTACGGTAAGTGTCAGATGAAGCAACAGCACAATTAAAGCAATAATTTAAAAGTATTCAGTAGCTTTAATTGTATTGTTTTTATTAATTGTAACATAGGTAGAATTTTTAGCTAGCCTATTGTTAAATTAATGGAAATGTTTTGAATTATGATGTTAAATACAGAAATCAGTGTTCATTAAAACATATTCTCACATAACAATGTGACAGATGTGACAGTTTTTTTACTCTCCATACCAAACTATTTCTTTTAAATCATGCTATTGACTTTTAGCCTCCAGAATGTTCCACAGTATGACTTTAAATCGTGACCACTAGTGTGTCTTTCGGTTTGTGTTCAGTTACGTGGACGTGGCTAAAGCTGCAGGAGTCCAGTGTCGGTGTTTCCAGTTCACGGCGAGTCTGGATCAGGCCAAACATAACAACAGGGTACGATTCTGTTTAATCTGTTTGTACGCTCTAACTCTAAACTCTCTGATGTGTGTGACCTCCTCCTGTTTGCAGTTTCGAGAAATGACACCATCAGACACCAAACATCTCAAAGTCAACGATATGGTTTTCTACAGCTACAAGTATGATCATTTTAACGTTCATATTAAACAAATACTGTATTTTTCCTTAATTCAGGGGTGGGCAACCTTTTTTCCTCGAGGGCCAAAATTCAGCCAAGCAGAAGAGGGCCAGACTGTGATCGTTGCTGTAACAAATTCAGAATTTTACAAGATTGCAAAAAAAATATATAACCCTAAGTTGCCTAAAATTATTTGTAAAATGAATGAATCTGAATTTGAGTTGTATTTAGATCAAATTGAAGTGCTTATATAGAGTATATCACTCGTTTCAAAGCTGATTATGAGATGATTTGTCTTACAACAGAAACATGAATTTATCAATGGGGTAAATAAAATGTCCTTAACCCATAGACAAAATACAGGGATTTGGCTCGAACTTTGGAGTATAAAGAATTTGTCAACATTTCTGAAATTAAAGGTGGGGTAGCTGATTTTGACAAAGCAAACATGATTTAGGTTTTAAATCTCACTACTTCCTCTCATAAATCTTTAATTAATATTGACATATGTTCATTTTGGTTGCAATTATGGCTTATAAACTTCTTTTTACAAACAATAAAGTGAAACTGGAGAGGACAACTCAAGCTCAGCCAATCAGAGCGCTGCATTCAGCTCTGGATTAGTGCTACTTTATTATTTAATTCAGACAGTACACAGTGGTTTCATTTTTCCACATAGTGCTGCATTAATCATATATTTTTAGTGGAAAACACAAAGTTTATTACTTTACTAAAAATGTTAGTTACTTCAAAAGTAAAAATTCTAGAATCAAGCAATTTGAACTTTTGAGAATTTTATTTTTTATTATGTTACTTCATTAATTTATTGTAATCTTTATTAACAAGACAGTCGCAGGGAGGTGTGCCATAGCTAAGTCAATCAAAAGAGTAAAACGTATTCTCATAAAAATGGGGGCCTGATAGAAACAGACAGAGGGCTGTATATGGCCCCTGGGCCGCAGTTTGCCCAAGTCTGCCTGGAGTAACTAACTTTTTTACTTGTAACTTTGTGTTTTCCACTAAAAAGTCTATGATAAATGCAGCTCTTTGTGGAAAAGAGTCGGAGTCTGGAGTCGGCTGCTCTGATTGGCTGAGCTTGAGTGGTCCTCTCCACTTTCACTTTGTTGTTTGTAAAAAGAAGTTTATAAGCCATAATTTCAACCAAAATCAGTACTTGTCTATATTTACCTTAGTGTCTAAAGATTTATGCGATTAAGGTGTTCTAAATTGTGTTTGCAGTGTGAAAATCAGCTAACCCTCCACTTTTAATTAGTGGTAGCCTAGTTATTAGCCTAAATGTGGCACACATTTGTATCATTGAAATATTACTAGTTTTTCTCTAATTGATCATCTGTCAGTCTTCATCCCAAAATGTAAACAGGCAGACTAAACTGACCATGATCTCCTTCATCGTTCTTATTTTTAATGTGCATTTCTCTTGTGTTTTTACTTTGACAGGAAACACTTTGTTGCACCTTCACTTTCGGAGGGATTTTCTGAGATTCTGCAAATTCACTTTGTGCCCAACTTCAAAGACAGCCAATCAGAAGCTCTGTTCAGGCAGTTCTCTGAAGGATGATTGGAGAAAATAAAAAAGTTTGCAGTGACAGAAAGAGTCATCATGTTAAATGTAAACTAATGTCCTGTCAGTACATTTAATAGTAATAAATAGTTCAAATAAAACAACTCTTATCTGAGGCTTTATTCATTTTGTGATGTGTTTCAGTGGTACTTTTAGTCAGTTAACAGTTACACTATTTTAGCTTCAGCTGAACCAAAATGTCCACTAATTCCTGGACTGACATTGACCAAATAATACTAGTAAAGGAGGAAGTGATCTCTTAGCAGTTTCTATGTAACACTGTCAAACAAATTAGGTTCTTGTAAACGTAACTCATGCTTTTCCATTTTGTTTGCACATCCAACATTTAAGGACTAATATAGAAAGACAAGAAAAGAAAATTAGTTGTCCCATAAATGAGAAAACTTATTGCACTTAAATCTTCCTCCATGCAAAAAAAAAAAAAAAAAACACAGCTTGATAAATTGAGTGATCCCAAAAATACCTGCACAACTAGGCTTTTCAGCACACTCCAATTACAGACATTCACAATTAAAAAATGTAATAGTCCACAGAAAGGGTTAATATCAGAACTTCTGAAAAGATTTTTCAACCTGTATAACCTGTTTGGTGTTATCAGCAGCCCTAAAACTCTTTCCATGTAACTCCAGATAAGGTGGGCTGAGAGTGGAGAGTGGGGATGTGATTGGTTTACTAGGAGCAGTTTTTTAATCAGAAACACTGTTCATGCTCATGCTTACTGGAAGATGCAACATGTCACATATCTACAATGTAGTCTATGACAGCACAATTCTATTAAAAGAGCAGAAACCCGATAAGCTAGTTTTGTAATCTGCATGTGCGTGAGTATCTACTGTATAAGAATTCTTCAGAACCGCAAATGCACTGCTTCAACTCTGACTGAAAACCACAAGTGTCTTGCAGTAAGTAAGGACTTTTTTTATTTAAAATACATCACCTAAAAGCTTTATAATAAAGGCATTTATGGTACAGCAATACTAAATGATCTTAACTTAGTTTAAACCCTTGATCATCAAAGGTTCTTATTTATGAAGGCAACTGTGGCCTATATCAAATAGGCGGCTCTCAAAGCAAATGCAGCACGTAGTTTGACATTTTTGATGTGATGATGTGATGCACCTGTCACAGCAGAGATTTTATTTTTAAAAGCTTAATAAATAGCAGTCTCAATAATGCAACACCATGAATGGAAGCTAACAACCTTCTCCTTCCACTGATAAACCATTTTGGGAACAATTAACAAATAATATAGATAGGCATTTGTTCAAATATTTTGAACACAATTTTGTAATAATAGGATTTAAAAAAAAACAATTAGGCCCTACATATAGATACTTCTTATGCTATCTCTCAGAAGATAACAGAAAGCAATAATGGGCTTTAATTTCGTTCATGAATTGTGATTTACTTGACTTGAGACTTGACCTTTTTATGACTTGAGACTTGACTTACAGTAAAAGCAGAAAGCAACAACAGCGGTAGTGCTCCCCTACAGCTTTCTTGTGTGAATCGAAACTTGCCACTATTTATAAGTGTAATCTTGTAGAGACAGCGGAAAGAGTCGACTCGACACATGCTTCAAATGGCATTACGGAGACGTAAGACAGTTAACAAGGTAAAAAGGTTACATAGTTATACTTTTTTAAAGCTTAAAGCTCCATCTGTATTGTTCTCCATATTTGTTTTAATTTACTGTAGAATACTGTAGGCTACTGTACTGTAGACTGAATACTTTCACTTTCTGAATTGGCCCATCCCATCAACCACCCACGGCTCTCATTAGTTCAAAGGCAGCATATGGTTCAATCATTAATGCCAGGCTGTAAATGATAGTTTAGTTCCAGTTAGCCTTAACTTTATGATGATCAGTGACAGCGTGAATTAAAACATTCAACCAGCCAGGAGATTACATACACATGTCTAGGCCCTTCTCCGTGGATTGAAATTTGCATAGAGGTTGAAGATTAGTGTTTGATGCTTTTTTTTTTTTTTTAATAGTGCAGACCAGAGAGCACTGTTGCCCTTTCTGCAACAAGAAGTGACTAAGGAAGTTTGTGTAGTAAGTGAGACTTTTTTTCTTTCTTTAAATCTTTTATTATAAAATGTTTTATTGTGCATAGGGTAATTGGCAACACTGTAAATTCTCCTGATGAATTAATGAGTGAATGATTGTCTGTGTCTGTCACTATATGTTAGCCCTGTGACCAGTTGTGCCAGCCACCCACAACATATTGTAAGTGTTTTGTTGTTGTTTTTTTCTAACTCTGTGTCACAACTTGTACTTTAATCTCAGCAGTTGGGAGAGACTGACAGACACATAACAGAAAAATTTGATTTGTATTTCCTTGAAATGCATTCATTTCTTGTTAGTGTAACCGTAACCCTTCTGCCATTACCTTTAATTGAACCGTATGTACAGTAAGATTGTTTTAAGTAAGTTTGACACGACTGTCTGTGATAGGCTCATGCACTTGTTTCCACACAGTTCTCATTATTCTCCACCTACTTTGCGTAGAAATGGTAATTTTGGGAACAAACCATGACAGTGAGTCAGGTGTCTGGGAAAGTGACTTTCTGGTTAATATCCATGATTCATAGTGAATCTTATTTCTGATTAGTCTGCAGTTTCTTATTCATCTTTTTTTCCACACTCAACCCAAGTTAATTTGTGATTGTAACATCTTTTTAATCCCACTAGTTATGCATCTTACATACGGTTTCTTAAAACTTAGACAGCAAAGTGAAACTGACGTGAACCAGTCACGTCGAGCCAATCAGAGCACTGATTTCGATTATCTCTGAGAAATAAGTAATTTTATTACACAGCTGTCTGATTTTGTCACTTCTGCCACATTTGCAATGTTTTTTTATGTCAAAGATTACACTATTTAATTTACAACAAAAAAGTCAGCTACTCCCCTTTTAATTTGTGTAGTATTTGTGTTATACTGTAGCTATGTTTGCTCATGTTCTGAGGTGCTCATTCTCTATCACTGTGTTTTTCTACAGGACGCACAACTCAGATCCTTTTCAATTCCACACATCCGCTGATTCCTCCACCATGTCTGTCTCCAAACCCCAGCAGGCCTATGCCTCAATCATGAGGGGCATCAGGGAGGTCAGATTTGAGGGAGATCCTGTTCCCTGTCAGTTACTTTTAAGTGGGCAGCACTCTTTCCCGTTAGTGGTCAACAGCCATGGTCAGGTGCTCATGGCTGCCTCTCAATGTGGTTCAGGCCGTATTGTCATCTTTAGTCATGAAGCTCAAATGTCTATGTCACCAGATGTAACTATAAATGCTCTGAGTTGGCTCAAAGGAGAGAAATCTAGCAACATGTCAGTGGGAGTTCACAATAGTACTGACAAACAAGTGATTGACAATCTCCACAAGGCTGGTTTCAAAGTTAAAATAATGGATGACTTCAGCAATGATAAAGGCATTGGCGTTTATATAACATGTGCCTATTACATCAAAGAAGACGCTCAAAACATCATTGCCTTCATGAAATCTGGAGGAGGGGTGCTCATAGGCGGACAGGCCTGGTGGTGGAAGTCACAAAACCCTAAAGGCAACACTCTGCTGGAGTTTCCTGGAAACAAAGTGTCTGCAGTGGCCGGGATATACTTCAGTGATCTTTACGCAGAAAAGAGCCAGTGCCAATCTGGCCCCAAATACCATCCTGGGAATCTGTTGAGTAAGTTCTGACTTAAATTATCACACATATCTGTCAGTATGACTTCAAGTATAACGTACTTCCGTAAAATTTGATTTCCCCCGGACAGCAGAGCTTACTGTAGCCCTTTCTACTGCACATATAAACAATTCAACTATTGCCAGAGCATAGGGTCTTGCAAGTATCGAGGACAAAGGCAGTGACAACAATAGGACTAGAGCACCTCCATGAGAGCCATGCTCGGGCTGGACTGAAATATATTTTGCTCTGAAGTTTTTGTACACTTCTCAAGGCTAGCAGACCTCCCCATATCTGTGCTTTAGATACAGGTGGGGTGGATTAGTGAGTAGATGTCCTGCTCTAAGCATACAACTCGATGTTGTCCATGTACAGAAGGTGTAAAGAATAGTGGTCCCATTTTTAATTTGGTATCTATAGCATGCCTTTTTGATATTTTTTTGAGGGGGTTCGGACATTTGCACATCAACAATGTGGATTCAGAGCTTCTCCTTGGTGTACGCCACATTTGATGGAAACTTGTGCAAGCGAACTCTATAGTTTTTAAGCATAGAGAGACTGAGGGGAAGAGGCTGGAGGTACAGTATAAGGAGAAGTGTGTATGGTGATGCAGTGATAGCTGCATCACTTGATCAGTTAATATCGAAGACACGAATCAAGACAATTTCTAACAGTTTAGAAGAGAGATTGAAACAATGGACTTAGGTCTATTTAAAATGTATATCCATGCATGTTATGTTATTATTCTAGCCTATCTGCTATAAGTTTACTTTGTGCACATTTAAAGGTATTTTGTGTGCAGTGCTCATTCTTCACTGTATTTTTCTACAGGACACACTACCAAAAGCAGAGTCAAAACCGCACATCCTCTGATTCCTCCACCATGTCTGTCTCCAAACCCCAGCAGGCCTATGCCTCAATCATGAGTGGCATCAGGGAGGTTAGATTTGAGGGAGATCCTGTTCCCTGTCAGTTACTTTTAAGTGGGCAGCACTCTTTCCCATTAGTGGTCAACAGCCATGGTCAGGTGCTCATGGCTGGATCTCAGTACGGTTCAGGCCGTATTGTCATCTTTAGTCATGAAGCCCAGATGTCTATGTCACCAGATGTAACTATAAATGCCCTCAAATGGCTCAAAGGAGAGAAATCTAGCAACATGTCAGTGGGAGTTCACAATAGTACTGACAAACAAGTGATTGACAATCTCCACAAGGCTGGTTTCAAAGTTAAAATAATGAATGACTTTAGCAATGATAAAGGCATTGGCGTTTATATAACATGTGCCTATTACATCAAAGAAGACGCTCAAAACATCATTGCCTTCATGAAATCTGGAGGAGGGGTGCTCATAGGCGGACAGGCCTGGTGGTGGAAGTCACAAAACCCTAAAGGCAACACTCTGCTGGAGTTTCCTGGAAACAAAGTGTCTGCAGTGGCCGGGATATACTTCAGTGATCTTTACGCAGAAAAAGAGCCTGTGCCAATCTACCAGATACCATCCTCTTGGAAATCTGTTGAGTAAGTCCTGATTTAGCCCATTGTTTAGTTGTCTGGATAATATTCACAATCTTCTGCTATTACAGTCTCCAGTACGACTTTAAAGACGACCTGCAGCTTCTGCTCCAGGGCCTCTCTCAGTTTGAATGGGAACAGTCTTTAGCCTCTGAAATTCTGGTCCATGGTCGTCTCTCTTTCCCCATCGGCACCACTGAGGACGGTAGAGCATTTCTGGCCGGAGGCTACTACGGCAAAGGCAGAGTTGTTGTGGTCGCACATGAATATCATTTTGCCTTAGAGGTATTAAACATTGCAAAAGTGCATAAGTAATACACAAGCACACTCTTTAATCATTTAGAAGAATGATCAGGCCTTTTTTGGAGGTCAAGTTGCATTTGTTTTATGTTTTCCCAGAACCTGACATCCTTTTGGGATAAAATTCTTCACTGGCTGGATCAAGGTCGACAGGGAGTTGTTGGAATCGAACCAGAATATGCCCTCAAAGTCTTGAAAAGATCAGCGTTAAACACTAGGCACACTGTGTTTAAGAGCAGTCTTAGTGTGTTTGTGCGATCTGCCTACAGCTCTGCCCACATACAAGAGATCCAGGAGTTTGTGGCTGAAGGTGGAGGCCTGCTGATCGGAGGACATGCCTGGTACTGGGCTCAGTCACACCCAGGACAAAACTATCTCACTGAGTTTTCAGGTAAATTATCTAACAGCTCACTGAATGGCTCAAAATAACAAATCTTCAGAGAACCTCGAACTCCCCAATCTATATGAGACCAAAAAGTCCAATGCTTCAAATATTTTATTTATTAAAATTTGTGTTTTGCTCTTTTGTTCTGTTTGGATAATTTGCTTGATTCAAGTCAAAATGATGTTCAGAACTGAAATCAAGAGTGTTAGAATTTGTAATTCATGAACATGAAACTTGTTTGACAAATACTCAAATCCCTCAGTCTCCTCAGAGGAGCCTCCAGTTCAGAAATGTGACTTCCATAACCGTTTGCTACAAAAGGTCCCTGAACTTTTTGCTCATATTCTCAACAGTTCTGTTTATTCAAAGAACAATATACAATATGTGTGTTTTTATTTTAACAACTGAATTCCAAAATTCTCCTCCCTTCTGACTTACTCTGGGACATTTCTATAAAATGGCAAAATGTGTTTTTCAAAGCTATACAAATGAATATGTTTGTGTACTGTATTTTAGGAAATATTCTCTTAAACCAAATGGGCTTCAGTCTGTTGTCTGGAATAATTGAAGGAGGAGTTTACAAAGCTCCAAATACAAACACGTCTATCAAAGAAAAATACCACTTCCGTCATCTTCTGCACCGCTTGAGTCGCTGTGTGTTTGAAAACAAAAAGCTGACTCAACACGAGGAGGGGTGTCTTCCAAAACTTGCAGATGGTTGTGTGGGTTTTCTTCAGATGGAAAATTTCAACAGCCACTCACACCAGGAGATAGTTAGCATCCTTACGCAGATGCTTCAAAAGACTGGATTGCCTAAGGTGACAAGCTTATTCATGACTTTACAGTTCTCATGGGATATACTTTATATTTACGATAATTGTAACTATAAACATATTGTTTTAAGGTTTCTGAACATTCCCTTGCAAAGAGTCCCATAGACCGCTTCCTCCAAAGTATTGCAGCCGATGTGTATAAAAATTGTTCCAATCAAGAGGAGTTTCTGCAAATCGTATTAAAGGAAAACCCAAAATTGCAGACTGTAACGAACCAACGAATCAACTTCAGTATCGCAACAGGAGGTCAGGACTTGACTACTGAAATCATTAATGCAAAATATTGTTTACAAAATGTTTGCATTAAAATCTTGCATTTTGGCAGATGTCGAAGAGTGGATCAGTACTGGCTTGTATCTTTCTCCTGGGATGAAGACTTATATTTCCGTCCCAGGGGATTTCGTCGAAAAGGGTTGGCAGGTAAAGACGAAGACAAACCACGTTGGTGCAGAGTGTTTCAAAGATCTAACCTTTTTGCCAATATTCCAGCTGCAGGTCAACAGTCACACAGATCAACTCAGGGGAAATGAGTTGAAGAGAGCTCCATGTGTCTATGTGAGATTTCCAGTCACTTCAAAGACGGTGTTGGTGCACAACTTTTGGGGAGGCCTCATTTACTTGATCGCTCCTCCTCACACTCAAGTGACCGAAGCAGAAGTTGTTGTTCAAGAAGCTGTGCTTGCTCCTTATTACAAATCAGGTAGATCAACTTTAAACATTTTTAATACAATCTCAGAACATTTTTCCCCAAATGTAGTGGCACATGTGGGTCAGACAAAGCAACAACAGGTTTATTGTCTTCTTTCTCAGGAGTGACGTCTCTGTCAGACTGGTCTGGTCGGCGGAGGGCGCCATCTCCCTGGGCAGAGCTGGAGTTTGAGAACATCGTATTGACAGTGCCTTCAAAAGAGATCCGGGGTCTGGATCGTCCTGATGAGTTAGCAATGGTTTGGGACAGGGTCATGAGAGCTGTGGCTGATCTGGCTGTAATCCCACACAAGTTTACAAGAAAAGAGCGCATTGTCTGCGATGTGCAGATCTCAGCAGGTAAAATGCTATTCTGTTAGTATTTTTTTTTATACCATAGCTGAACCAGTGTTTTCAGATAACAAACAGCTAAGGATCTCAAAATAAACAGTCAATATTTGTTTCCTCTTCTCTTTTGACTCCCAGAGATACAAAGAGACCGCTCCACAGTCACTTGCAGAGACTGCTTATGTATCTATTTTAAAAATCTGTTTAAATTAAACTACTGTTTGTGCACACACTGGCTCCTTTGTTGTTTAGTCTGATCATAAAAGTCCTTACGTTACGATCAAAGTCTCTGTCCTCAGTTTCTGTGTTCATTGCTCTTTCGACTGGATCTCCTCAGATTTACCAGGAGTGTGCACAAACACAGATTAAACCTCGAGCCTAGATTTGCATTAATCAGGTCCTGTCTTTTTTTTCCCAGGATGGATGCATTCAGGATACCCCATAATGGTACATAATGCCTCTGCTGAAGAGCTGCTCACAGCAAAAGAGCACAAAGAAATGTGGGGTCCAATACATGAGCTGGGACACAACCAGCAGAGAGGATGCTGGGAGTTTCGTCCTCATACCACTGAAGCCACATGCAACCTATGGTCTGTTTATGTGCATGAAACTGTACTGAAGGTCCCCAGAGAGAAGGTAACGATACGCAATGCACTTTAATTTTTCACCAAAGTGATGATGTCTGCCTTGTGACACTCAGGCTCATGGATCACTGACTCCACAAAGTCGAAAATCTTGCATTAAGACGTACATCAAAGAAGGAAGAAATCTAAACAACTGGAGCGTGTGGGTGGCATTGGAGACATACTTACAGGTGTAGTATTATTGAAATATACTGTAACTAGTCACTGTGGTTTATCATACTTTGAATTTTAAATGCCAACTTAAAAAAAAAAGAAAGAAACTTAAAGCAAACAACTTCATTCTGTGTTTGTTTTTTTAAGACTGAAAAATCTATGCATTAAATTATTTATAAAAAAATAAACAACTGAAAAGTTTGCTACAAACATTTTAAATATGTCTTGTTAAGGTCCGGAATTTTAGAAACCAATTTATCTTCCATTGGGGGTTGGTCTGGAGAAGGCTTTAAGTGCATATGACAGATGCTTTTCAGTAAAAAAAGCAAGTTTGGCCATACAATATAACATCTGCTGCAACACAAATTAATAAATAAATAGTTAATAGATAATTAAAAACTCCACAACCAAACAACCTCATTGCTTCCCTACTTACATGAAATAAGAATAAATAATATGATTGATGAACAGATTGCTGGATTTAATGTTATTTGTAGTGTTCAAACCTGGTACCTGAACTTATTTTTTTATTTTTATTTTTTAACAAACGTGAACTTTCCAGCAGTAAATTTTCCCGCTCAGGCCCGGACCTTTCTGTGTGGAGTTTGCATGTTCCTCCCCGTGTCTGGGTGGTTTCCTCCGGGCACTCCGGTTTCCCCACCAACTGATAACATGCAGGTTAGGGAACACTTGGTGGTAGTCGGAGGTTGAAGGCGCCAGATGAATCGCCTCTGCTGAGTTGCCCCAGGGCAGCTTACTGTCACTGAGTGGGGAGGGGAGGGGTTCATCTCACTGTGAAGCGCTTTGTGACTCTGTGTCTGTGAAATGCGCTATACAAATAAAGATTACTTACTTACTTACTTACTAGTAAATCTATAATAAATATTATTGCCATAGTAAGAGTTCAGTTAAAATGAATGATGCTTGAAAATCTATTGGTCCATAAAATGCAGTTATGACATCATGAAGTGACATTTGTGTTCGTGTGACGTTTCAGCTCCAGGAGAAGTTTGGCTGGAATCCCTTTAAAACCGTGTTTGAAGCCTATCACACAATCCAGAACGTTCCCGGCGACAACAAAGGCAAGATGAACCTGTACTGCCAGACCTTCTCCGAGACCGTGAGGATGGATCTGACCGGGTTTTTCAAGGCCTGGGGTTGGCCAATAGAGGGCGACACTGAGAAGAAACTCTCCAAACTGCCAGCCTGGACCGACCACCCCATGGCCCAATAGAGTATGAGCCCAACAAAAGTCTATCATTAAATATATATGCTTTTAGAGCTAGGGTGGGCAATCATTTTTCCCCAGGGCCATATTCAAATCCAGACTAGTGGCAAAGGACCGGTCCACAGTCACTGGCATGAGAAATTCTTATTATAGCAAGCACGTTTTAAAAACTATTACAGGGATATAGATATATTTACCTATTATTGTATTAATTTATTGTGTATATGAAGAATCCAGGTGCAAACACAAGCTTCAAAGCCAAATCAATACAGACTGCAGAAAAAAATATTTGGTCTAGATTTGCTAAAACGTCCTAAAAACTAGATTTTAATCTTTTTTTTTTTTTCTGGTTAAGATGTTTTTACTTGATGGACCTGGATAATTAAACTTTTTTGGGATGTTTCTGCCTTACTTCAATACATTTGCTAATTTAAAGTTTAAATATCTTGGAAACAGCAAAGAAATGTCTTGAAACAAGTGAAATATGAAACCGTTTTTAACATTTTTCTTTCTAATCTGGCTAAAATAATAAAATTAAGATTCATTTTTAGAACTCTTGTAGTTTTAACTGAGACTAGACCATAAAGTTTTGCAATAAAAAGAGTATGGCTTATTCTCAGACATGCTGGAGGCCTGATGAAAACAGGCAGAGGGCCGCATCTGGGCCTCAGGCCACAGTTTGTGCAGGTCTGCTTTAGAAATAGCTCACAAAAATGAAAAGACAAACATGCCAATTGCTAGTTCAAAAACTAAAACGTGACACAGTAATTATAAAAAGTACAAAGATATAACAGGTTTGATTATGTTTATTTTCCATATTCAGAGTATGGTTTATGTGTGTTTTATTTGATTTGCATTAAACATACAAGTTATCATGTTGTAATGAAGCATGGATCAAGAATCACAATGAGAAAATAAAGTGCATTTAAACTTCACGAGTGTCTTTGTGGTTTCCTTCATATGTCAGATTAAAAAATCTCAAAACCTCTGGAAACTAACACTATACTTTACATGTGGTATTAGACAGTCAGTCAACATCAGAGAGGAATTGAATATCCTTCCCCAAATATGATTTCAGCCATGGCATGATTTTGAACACATCTATGTGGAAGTCTCGTGCTTCCGGTGGAAGCTCGTCACTGCGATACAGTTTACAGTCGTGAGTGCCCCAGCTCACCACTCCAACCTGTGCAAAGACAAAACATACATCGAAGCTGACAGATTAGATCAAATCTGTACTTTCTTTGTGATTATGAAAGTGAATAAACAATCTAAGTGAGAGTGTATTGTGTAACTTTATGGAAAAGTCAACAACACAATACTTTGGAAATATGACTTTTGGACATTCCGAATTGGGGATTATAGTGTGTCCCAGTCGTCCTCAGAGGTCAGAACTCAGACCTCAGAGTGATGTTTAAGTGTTGTGTGTTCTAGTGTTTCACAAACCTGAAAGAAGCGATTTCTCTTTTGCAGAAAAACAGATCCTCCAGAGTCTCCTAAAACAAAAACAGAGAATTCAGTCATTCTCAGTTTTAGTTTATACTTTACAAGGTACAGGTGTTTACAAATGTTTTGACGTCAACTTGGCCTCATATAACAATCTAAATGTTCATTAAATCCGCATTTACTTTGTTCTTTGGTGAAAACGATGGCTGAGGTGTTTGGTTTGTTTTGAAAGCAGGATTGCCAGATTTTCAGAGAACAAGTGACCTATCCTTTCAAAAAAAGCCCAAAACAAGCGACTTCAAACAATCACTAAAAAAGTAATTAAAATAATCAAATAACTAAACATTATGCAGGGGTGCACGGTAGCCAAGTGGTTAGAGCTCTGGCTTCCCTATGAGGAGATTGTGGGTTCGACCATATCAATATCTCACGATCTATCTGGATGGAGTTTGCATGTTCTTTCCGTGTCACCGTGGGTTTTCTCCGGGTACTCCGGTTTCCTCCCACCTCCAAAAACATGCATGTTTAGGTTAACTGGTCATCACTGTAAATTTCCCTTAGTGAGTGAATGAGAGAGTGAATGTTTGTCTGTTTAACCCTGCGGCAAGTTGGCCACTGTCCAGGGTGTTCCCCGCCTAAGGCCCAAAGTCACTGGGATAGGCTCCAGTCACCCGCGACCCCTAACAGGATTAAGCGGTAGAAAATGAATGAATGAATAAACATTATGTGTCACAGCAAATCAATGTTTAAGAGTGAAAATAGTATTTGATCATCAATAAAGACTTTAACGCATAAAAATATGCTAAAAGTCCATATTTCTGTACTTAGTGGGTATATTTTTGTAAATCAAACCAGAAAAAATGCAAAAAAAAAACAACAACAAACAAACAAAAAAAGCACATTGTATATCTGCTGCTCAGGAGCAAACCCTCCCCAAAAAACGCAACCTACAATCGTCAAAATTCATGAGCGGCTTTCCAAAAAAAGAAGCTCAAAGTCTCTATAAAGAAGCAGACTTGGCAACTGTGTTTGCAAGTCTCAAGGAAGTCTCAAGTCTTTGGCCTCAAGTCCAAGTCAAGTCCGTTCTCTGGTTTTAGTTTCAAGTCTTTATATCAAATTACCTTATACATCTTGTATTTCTACAAGTTCCTAGATTTCTTTCTAAATTAGCCCATTCAAAATACATTTCTGGTCACAAAAAGGTGAGGTTGCAGTAGAAGAAGCATCAAGTTGTCTCTAGTCACAAAGTCCAAGTCAAGACTCAACTCACTGACCTTCAAGTCCAAGTCAAGTTCATTTTAACAAAACTCAAGTCATCAAAATAGTGACTAAATTTAGACTTGAGTCCGAGTCATCCTCAACATTCTGACAGAGTGGCAAAAGTCTGATACAAACATCTAAAAATGTGTTTGTTTGTTTTTTAATCAAGTTTTTCCTCCTGGAAGCTTGTTTAACAAAAATATTATCAAATAGCCCTAGCTTTTCTGTTGTCACGGCAACAAAGCAGACTTTAGCAGGCTTGTTTGATAGTTGGAGATTTATTTAGGACAACAAATGATGCACTCAAAGGGACTAAAAATCTTATTTAAGCATAGAAATGTAATTTGTTGAGCTGTGTGTGATCCTAAAGTCTGTGTCAGTGAGAAATGTGAGAAAAAACAAAAGTGCTGTTGTAGTTTTTCTGTTTTTCTGCCACTGTTTACCTGATTTTCTCTTTTTACATGTCACATACAAACTCAGTATTTAACAGTAGTTGTTGTTGTTTATATTTGTTATCAGTCTGTAGGTGCTTTTTCTAATCTTTGTAATGTTTTGAGCTCTGACAGGAGAAATTGTAATTTGTCCCTCATTGACTCTCATTCATTTTCACCACTCACTGCTGACATTTAGAATGATGTGATACTGATGTGTCCAGACCTTTGCATGTGATGGAGTCTCGTTTGTTTTCGGTGCCTCCAGCGCAGAAGAACCGCTCAGGTACATACTCGTCTGTTGTTACGTTTGAGTCTTTGTTCAGAGTGTGTCTGGCCATCTCCACACAAGCTCTCCTCTGAAACAAGAGCAAAAAATAAACAAATATAGTTTTCATACTGTGGTTCACATGCTTTATTAGTTGAGGTATGAATCATATGGTTCCGCACAGTCCAATAATACACGGTAGGCTCCCTGCACAACATACAACATATTATAGCTATAGTAATTAATCACATTTCTTTTTCAGTTATGTTTTATGTAATAGTCGACAACTAAAATGTACCCCACGCACATGTTTGTCTTTAGTAGAAAAGTTGCTCATAAATCGTGTTACATTAACTTTTCAGCAGATATATATATATATATATATATATATATATATATATATATATATATATATATATATATATATATATATATATATATATAGTATATAATATTTGCCCTTTTAAGTTTTCAATCTTGCTCTAACGTTGCTTCCTCATCAAAAATACAGTTGAAGTTTTGTCAGTGAGATATTTTTCGTTTCCCCTCTAAGTCTCAGGAAACAATTTTCTGAATGTCCCAGATTTGTGATGTCACAAGTAGATCTGAGAATTGGCACTATGGCACCACTTTAAATCCAGAAATCAACCAGACTTTTTTGAGCGTTTCTGCAGCATTAGCATGTTAGCATGTCAATTTGATTATTTCTTTTGTGTCATTTACTGGCTACTGCAAAGGAACTTAATTCCTAATGTAGGAAACACATGAGTGTCATGTGTTCATTGGTTCTGGTGCCTCCATCTCCAAAGTGGAGGTGCTCAGGTTTGAAGGACGAATGTAGAATGCAAATAAGGCCTCATAGTTGTCCTTTAATGCTGACTTGTATTAGACAAACACTAAACAACCACATTAAAAAAAAAAAAAAAAATCTTTCTTTGAATCAACAAGTACTCACCCAGTTTCCAGTGTGAATATGGCTGTCTTTTTTTTCATTGTTTTTTGAGGTTTGGATGTAAGAAACAGATACTAGACTAGGGGGAATCAGTTCATTTCCTGTTTGGATAGATAAGAGCAGAACAAAGTACATTAAAAATATTTATAAAAGTGTATTCAGTTTTAGTTTGCCTTTGAAATGATTAACTCTTAGTATAAAGTATGAGAAACTCACTGTGTTGCTCACACGTCGAGTTCACTTTTTTCATTGCTCGGTTTGCAGGAACAGTACAAGGTAAGCAAATAGGCCTAAAGAGCACAATAAATAAGTCAGTAAATATCTCTTTCCTCCGTCAGGGCATTTACATGATCAGGGAAACCAGGTTACGCTAAAAACAACTGACTCAGTTCAGTTAACTGCAAGGTTCAGGCTGCTTTAGGTTGAATCACATAAAAATTATTGTCTATTACTAATTATTGTTTGTGATACTGTTGAGACATGTTGTACCAAGAGAGAGAGAGCGTAGTCATGGTAACCTAAAGCAACAAATGTTCCATTCTGGCAGCCATCTTGTGTAGGGAGAGTTTACTAAAGTACAAACTAATAGGAGGCTGAACATTTAATTACTTTTGTGCTTAAATACTTTAATAGTTGAAACTTTTGATTTATTTATGCTTTTGTTCAACCAAACTAATGACATTTTTTTTGAAAAAAACAACGTACTTTAATTTTGAACTAATAAATTCATCTTTTATAGTAACAGCAGAGACGTAAACACAACAATAATGACTGCTTGTGGTCATAAAAATATAATGATACAGAAAATATATTTAAATTGTGCATCAAATCCAGCCCAGTGCAGTTTTCTAGGAACAATATTAATATTCACAATTCAGAGGAAAAATGACCAGATACAGGTATAAAGCAGTTCTTTGTATTATTTGGAACATAACTATATATTCTATGTTAATTTAATTCCTTTAATCTATGAATTATGTTACCTTGTTTTTACAATATTTTTCAGTTCGACTTTTGCTGCCTCTCCCCTCCACAATATGGCTGCCAACACTGCCACTGCAACTCTGAAGGGCTGTGTAGAACATGAACATCAAAAACACTCTGTTCCACCTTATGATGTCACTGTGTGTTAATACAAAGTACGTAAAAATATAATTCCAGACTTGTAATTGTTCAAATTGTAAGCTACAGCTATTGTTTAACTTAATTTCCTGTTTTGTCACTTCAAAATTCTAAAGACTTTTGGTTGCAATCCCCACTAAACAAAAGATAAAATTAAATATGCAACAACTTACAACAGTGTAGTGATTTGAATAGCAGAGAAAAAGAGCAGAGAAAAAAAACCTTAAAACTATCTTTTGGCTGGGGAAAAAACATTGTGACAAACTCAAAGAAGTCAATTTGGTAATATGGAACCTTTAATCATTGTGAGGTTGTGTGCGCCACATTGTGCATGTTTATTTTGAACTAGTAGCCTTACTGTAAAACGCCCAGAGAAATACAGTAATGCTTTAAATTTACCTGGCTTTCCATGACAGAGGTAAGGACCCGTTCACCTCCACTAAAGCAACATCATAGTCATAAAACTCCTTTACATTTCTTTCCCTCAGGGCGTAAGTGTCGTATTTGGGATGCATTATGATACGTTTGGGCTTGGTTGGCTTCACTTTTTTCCCTGAGCTCTCACCTACAAACAAACAAAAATGTTACCCATGTTATTCATAAAATGTACTGTTAAGCAGATTTTTACCATTCAGATGTTAAATACATATACAGTGTTTTGTATTTTATAACTGTGCAGTTTTGAAGGTGGTCATTTGGAGATGTCACTTTATTATAGTAATGTTATTAAGAACCTTGTTTAGAAATATCACATTATAAAACTTTAGTGTTGCAACTATTGGAAGGAAAATAGTATGATATGATTACTGACAAATTTGGAGAAATGTGGTGTCTATATTTTTATAATTACCTTGTATAAAAATGTAGTTAACAAATTTAACTTTTGTGCATCATCAGCTGTTGATATTTTAGATTTCTTTGAAGGAAAACCATTACAATCAGATATTTAATGCCTTGACTTAAATTACATACATTTTGTTAGAATTTAAAAACTAAAATTTTACTGTTGTCTATAGACTGATTTTTTGTTTATTAACACGGGCGATGCACACGTCCGGTATCCAGAGAGAGCCGCCGCTCATTTACACAAACAGTGGAAACAAGTCAAGCCAGCGCTGTTGTCAGCTAACTACAACAGTTTATCACTGAGCGAAAACAAAAATGATGCTGCTAAATTAACATTTGTGAATGAAATTTGACCCTTCGACCCATAAACGTCACATTCTGGTGAGTGAAAAAATGGCGAGAAAAATACTGTCTCAAGTTTCAGGAGACAGACATCTGTCAGACCGTTTCATACCTGATCAAAACAGCTAATTCTTGTACCATTTTGTTGTTTTAATCAAAGAAGTTTTCCCAGCTAACCTGACGGGCAGCGGCTCTTTCTGCATGGAGCATGCTCAGTAGAGCGGAAAGTGACCGATAATCCCCCTAAAATGCACTTTTTGTAAAAAGAAACACAGATGGAACAATCACACTGGAAAGCAATACATTGTAATTGGTCAATAAGCTATTCAATAATTAACTTTCCACTGCTTATTCCCGTTAGGTGACTGGAGCCTATCCCAGTGAATTTGGGCCTTAGGCGGGAGGAACACTCTAGAAACTGGCCAACATGTTGCAGGGTTAGACAGACAACCATTCACTCACAGGGGAAAGTTACAGTGATGCTCAATTAACCTAAACATGCATGTTTTTGGAGGTGGGAGGAAACTGGAGTACCCGGAGAAAACCCACAGTGACAAAAGGAGAACACGCAAACTCCACCCAGAGAGATTGTGAGATGCTGATTTGTTCTGACCCACGATCACCTTATAGGGAAGCCAGAGCTCTAACCGCTCTGCTCCTGTGCACCCCGTCAATGAAAATCAAATCTGGTGATTTCTATTGGTGACTAGACCCGTTAACTTTTACAACAACTTAATTTAATATTAATTTTAGCTGCCTTCCATCTGTTATTAGCCTATAGTATGAATTGTTGTCTCGTGCACACTATTTGCATTCAAGGCCATTCTGTGCTTAGATCAGGCTGAAAAATAATTAAAATTAAAAATGTTTTCCTTCATGAAATCATAGCCACACTTTTTATCACACAGAAATGACCCAGTGACCCAGAATAACTACATTAAACTACCAAAATGTTATACAGAACTATTTCTATACAGTGACAATCTCTGACTTGACGCGTGACAGTTTGACCCTATTCTGTGTACGCACCATGTATAATTATGATGTTTTCCGGATTGACACTGTCTGTGCTTTTTTTGCCGAAACAATGAGCAGCCGTCAGCACCCAGTTCGGGCTCAAGATTGACCCAGAGCAGACGCCATCTTTCATTTTCTACAAAAAGCAAACAAATTAAATACTTACAATACAATGTTTAAAAGTTCCAAAACTAGTCTTTACCCCTGAAAAAGTCACGTGCCAGGGATGAGTGTAAAAGCTTTCATCTTCTGGTACCTCCTCTTGGGCAATGCCACAGATGGTCACGGTTTTGTCACCTGGAACAGTTAAAGTGATGTTTATAAATTTAATTCCATTTTTTAACTTTACAGCAGTGATGCATACTTTCATAAACACTGTAAAAGGGATAGGGAAGCTTACTTAAAATGTAATTACAATTTCTGCCTTAAAGTTTTGTGTCAATTTAAATACTTATTTCTTTATTTTCTCTCTTCTTTCCTCTTCCACACTCCACTCTCTTTTCTCTTTTGCTTTCTCTCTCTCTTTCTTTCTCCTTTCTCTCTCTCTGCTCGCTTTGCACTCTCTTCTTCCGCTCTTTTCCCCTCTCCTCTCTTTCTGATCCTTTATCTCTTTCTTTTCCCTCTTTCTTTCTTCTCCCCTGTTCTTTGTCTATCTTCTCTTTTAGTCTTTTTCCTTTCTTTCTCTCCTACTTCGCTTTCTAATCTTCCACTCTTTTTCTCTCTCCTCTCTCTTCTCTTTCTCTCTTATTCTCTCCTCTCTTTCAATCTTTCTCCTCTTACTTTGCTTTCTCTTCTTTCGCTCTTTTTCTTTCCTCTCTCTTTCTTCGTTCTCTTCTTCTCTTTCTCTTATTCACTCTCTCTTACAGTTTTTCTCCTCTCTCTCTTCTCCTACTTTGCTTTCTCTTCTTCCACTCTTTTTCCATCTCTGACTCCTTTCTCTATTTTTCCTCTCTCTTATCTCCATCTCTCTTTCTCTGACTCTTTCCTCTCTTTTCTCTCCCTCCTCTCGCTTTGCTCTCTCTTCTCTCCTTTTTCTCTCTCCCTTTGTCTCTCTCTCAGTCTTTCTCCTTTCTCTCTCTCTCTGCTTGCTTTGCTCTCTTCTTCCCCTATTTTTCTCTCTCCTCTCTCTCTGACTCTCTTCTCTCTTTTTCTCCCCTCTCTCTCTCCTCTCTTTTTCTCCTCTCTCCTGCTCTGACCCTCTCTCACTCACTTTCTTCTCCCTCTCCCTCTCTCTTTCTCTAACACTCTCTTTTCTTTTCTCTCTCTCCTCTCACTTTGCTCTCTCTTCTCTCCTTTATCTTTCCCCTCTCCCTCTGACTCTTTCTCTTTGATTGTCTTACTCCCCTTCTTTCTCTTCTCTCCCTCTCTTTTCACCTCTCTCTATCCTTCTCTCTCGGGTGCTCTTTTTCTCTTGCTCTCTCTGATAACTTAAAAGTCTAAGTTAAAAATCTTTGACTCACATTGTCAAGTTAGATCAACTCAAAGATTTAAGTCAATTTAACTAAATTGACTTAAATCAATTGCAGCTTAATTTTTATATAATAAAAAAAAAATCACACAGTGCTGCTACTAATTTACAACTAAAAAAATTACCCCAACTTTAATAACATTATTGTGAAGTAACAATAAGTTGTCCGTACTCACTGACGATCTGGTTGAACACTTGTCCGAGATGCTCGTAGTCTTTTAAAACAAAAAGATGCTCCTCGCCACGTTTCTTTGAGGCCAGAGAGTTTAGTTCGTCTTTGTTTACTTTGGGACCAAGTCCAAACACATAAACATCTGAAAAGACAAACAAAACTTCATGAAAGTCACCAATTACATTCCTCTTTGCTCTGTGTAACTGAATAAATAACAACTGTTCATCATTCTAGTCCTTTGTCCATTTTCTAATCATGTTCTAATCCTGTGTTCTATTCAAACATTCAAGTGAAATTGACTTTTTGCAACTCTTTAATATCAAATTGTTAAATATCACAGTTTTTTTGGAGCCAGATCAATTTGATTGCAATCCTTGTAAACTGTCTCATTTGCCGTTGAAGTAAATACATTTATCTGCTTTTTTAGAAGATTCCTACAGAAAGTTCCTGCTAATTTAACCATTAGGCCTTTTCCCACTGTAGGAACTTTTTTCAGTTCCTAGTCCTTTTTTAGTTCCTGTCCCCATTTTGGGAGCATTCACACAGAGCAGGAACTAAGGACTGGGGCCACACTTTAGGGATTTTTTAGCTCCTGCTCTGGGGCAGGTACTTTCCAGTCAGACCAGGAACCTTTTGGTGACACAAACACATTTTACACTGATTTTGTTTTTAAACATGTTTTACACATTCTCACATTTAGATTAACCTTCCTTCTCCTTAAGAAAAATTATTTAAAGGCAGTAACTCCCAAAATGTATTTATTTAATTTGTAAATAGTATATTACTGTTATTAGGAATTACAGTGAATCATTTTGTTTTATTATTAATCCCAGTGATGTTTTTAAGTTTTGCACATTATGGTTTTATGTGGAATCAAAAAAGACGACTTTTGTCTTCTTAACACCTCTTAATGAATTATTTAAATGTTCCAGACTTTACAGATGCTAATGCTAAAGCTAGTTAGACCCACTTTCAGAAACTGTTGCTGTGTGAACACAAACATAGGGACAGGGTAGTTCCTCTGACTAAACAGGGACTGGAGAAATTTGGGGACTAGTTCTTGGTACTTTCATGTGGGAAAAACACCTATTGAGTGCATGTCAATAGGCCTTTTCCCACTGTAGGAACTTATTTCAATTCCTAGTACTTTTTTTGTTTGTTTTATGTTTTTGTTCCCTGTTTAATGCGTGTTCACACAGAACAGGAACTATGGACTGAGGTCACACTTTTTAACTCAAGGTACTTTCTATTCAGACCAGGAACCTTTTGGTGACACAAGCACATTTACAATACTAACTTTGTCTAAATGTGAGAAAAAAAACATATTTTCAAACAAACTTTCTTTATTCTTGAGAGTTGAAATGTGCAGATGCTAATGCTAAAGCCAGTTAGCCCCACTACAAACTATTGCTGTGTGAAAATAAACCTGGGGACAGAGTAGTTCCTCTGACTAAACAAGAAAGGGAGGAATATAGGGATTTAGTTCCTGGTACTTTCCTGTGGGAAAACGCCTAATGGCTAAATTCACCTTGTTTATGACTTGAAAGTGCAGCCCAAAAAAGCGACTTTCAAACTTTGAAAAAAAAAAAGCCCAGTGTAGCAATAAATAAGTGGACTTAGCAAGTTTGAGGCTAGAGAAGTAAGTTGGAAAAATCTGTGTTTGAACAGACAGAGGCATTAAATAGAGAAATGGGAAATCAAAATATGACAATTTCATTATCATGAGCTCACGATTCGATTTTTATCATGATATTGCCCAGCCCTACTTCAGAGCGTTCAGTTTGAAGAAAGTAATTTATGAATAATATTGCTAATGCTAACCATAAGCAAAACAAATGTAAATATGATTATATTTAACTTTCAGCAATAATGTTTTCAGTTGCATTTATATTTTTCTTTTTGTAGCCAGGTGAGTCAAGCTCCCCAAACCAAACATTTGGAGATACAGCAGCAGCAGCTCACAACTCCTGACAGAAGCAATGTGAAGCAATGTAATGTAATGTAATGTAATGTGAAGTAATGTAATGTAATGTAATGTGAAGTAATGTGATGTGATGTAATGTGAAGTGATGTGATGTGAAGTGAAGTGAAGTGATGTGATGTGAAGTGGTGTGGTGTGGTGTGGTGGTAATACCTAACAACCTCTCATGGGTGTGATCAATGGCTGTGGAGTCGTAACCGAGAGTGGTCCTTATTTCATTCAGAGCAAGAGATGACTTATTTCCAATGTTGGAGAAACCTGAAATATGAATAAACATACAGTAAGTAAGTGTAACTGACAATATTTACTAAGATATTCATCAGTGCACAGATTATTTACCATCGGTTTGTATAATAAGTACATTTTGTGTTTCATTACATTTTTTTTCTTCATCTCTCTGTTTTAAAATTGCAAGTCTCTCATTAACACTGGACAGTGCAGCAAAAAGGTTGGTGCCAGTTTCAGTTCCATGACCTGTAAATACAAACACATGTCAAATTAAATCAGAATTACTCTTTTTATGGGACTTATGCAGAACATTATTGGTCTTTATTACTCATTTAAATCATTACACGCTTCTGCTTCACATCAACTTAACCTGCTTTTGTCTCTTTACAAAGACACTTTAGACAACTTTGCTTCACTTGCTAATAAATGTTTCCATCTCCATGGAAATTAACAAAACCAAATGTTACAAAGTACATCATGAAAAAAAAACATGTATATGTTGCACTTTTCCTGTTTTAAATACAGTGTATTGTATTGTGTGTGTTTATGGGAGTGGGCCTTACGTTTGGGGTCAAACATCTGCAGAATGTCAATGACACGATCTTCGTGGGCGCTGGTAAACTCGTTTAAAATCTCCACAACCTTTATGACTTTAGAGGCAAAGGACAATACGTCGTACTTGATCTGGACTTCATATGATGCCAGCTGAAAAAAGAGCAGTGTTTGTTACCAAATTCCTTAAAAGTGTTTAAATATTTGACTCACTAAAGCATCTCATAAAGTAATACATCATGACCATCAATTCAACAAATTATCAATAATGCAAGCATGTTTTTGTAAAATATTGTCTTTTTAATCTACTATTTTGATCATTTGATGTTAGGGCAAAGACAAAGGCTCTATAATTAAACCAATCAAATAAAAAACAAAAAATAGTAATACTTATTCTCAAAAACGTGCAAAATAAAGACATTTTGCTGCACTATTGATTTTTATAGTTTTATTGACACACGTTGGCCACAGGTGATTTGATTGCATGTTAATGCCATCTAGTGGTGTAAAAATATATTAAAGGTTTGATTAGATAAATAATCATGGGCATTGGGTTTTTCAAATTAGTCAGGAGCAACCACTGGAGTCATGAAGTCATGTAAGTACTGTCCAACTATCCAATCTCAGACTGAGAATGATTTTCAAGATTTCTATTTGTAAACCTAACATCAACTTTAAATATTAAAAAAAAGGGTAATTCTATGCTAAAATTCAGATTGTACAAGTTTGCTCAAAAACTAAATAAGATGTTCTCTATGTACAAACATTAGTGCCTAATGTCAGTTCAAAATGTTGTTCATTTTTCACACACAAACTCCATCCCCCAAGATTGTGACTTATCCCCTTATGTGTTCTCTGTAAAGACAAACATCCTTCTGAATACAAAACCTTTCTGATGAGTTTGATGGTGGCGTCTTTGGACAACTCGAAGTCTTTGCTGGAGATGCTCCCAGAGGTGTCCAGAAGGATGAACACATTCAGACGACTCCCTGCTGCTGTTGAAATGACTCGCTGAACATTCGCTGCAACAGACAGAAATAAATATCTAACATAGTTGTTAGACATTTAAGGATACATTTTGTGTTTGAGGGTCAACTCAAATAAGGCAAGGGCTTTGCGTCATTGGCTTTGCTTACTGGACTTTGCTGCCATACTGGCCTGTAGCTTTAGCACTTTTCTACATTTCAGGCTACTGAACATGCCTAGTTTTGTTTCTACCATGAGACTTTATGGGACAAGCACAAGCTGAACTGAGCTGGAGGCACGGACCTTCATAATCACTGTGAAAGTTCATAAAGTCAGCAGTTGTAGTCGAAGAAAACTCAAAAGCTGCTTTATAAGTGTAAAACTTTATTATCTGAAAATAAATAAGAATTGCCACAAGATCAGACCATTCTTAAAGCTGTATACTCTTTTTGAGAGCAGTTTGTGTTTGCAATGCACTCTATGTAAAAAAAAAACAACCCTTTATTGTCTGTAGCAGGGGTCCCCAACATCGGCCCAAACCGGGCCGCTGGCCATCTGCCGGGCCCCAGAGGATCTTTTCTAATGTATTTAGTTTTAATTTTATAGTCATATATGGTTTATATCACCACTTCCTTGCTTCACTATGAAATATACGTAGACCCACTTAGCCCAATAAACAGCAAGTTCATGCAGAATAAACTGTTGTATGGACTTTATGTTGTAGATATTGGCGCTACCAATTCGGGCCCTGGTTGAGGGACTGGTTGAGGGTGTACAAGAAAAAAGGTAGGGGATCATTGGATTTTCTTGCTGCAGTACTAATGGACTTGCCACTGGGGCACTTACAGCTACAAAATAGCAATACAGTACCCTAACTAGTATTTAATAGATGCATGAGGGTTTACTTTCAACTTGACACCATGGATATTTTACTTTGCTTGAACTATGGAATAAAAGTGAATCCCTAAAACTACTTTTCTTTAGTGCAGTATATGATGTTTAAACAGCATTGCTATTGTTTTGAATAATTTTTTGCAGTTTTATGAGTAAGCTTCAGGTCAAAATAGTCACAAACTGGCTGTAATTATATGTCATTTCTAGACTGTGTGACATCAAACCACACTGCGGCTCTCCTCTCTAAACCTAAGCCGCACCTTTGTCAATGAGTTTGCTGTGTTTGAAATGTGGTCATGGGTGGAGTTTACACTTTTTCGATTTTTTTAAATTCCTGAGATACAGCGAAAAACATGCATTCTTTCTTTGAGTAACTTAGCCTTGATGCTTGTTTCCATAAAAAATTGCTGCAGTGTGGGAATTACTGTGAACAAAGACACTCTTTGAGCTCACCTATTCAAAAAGACAGTATTACTTAATCTGACCTGTTTTAACTTTAATAAACTCTGGAGACAGTACGTCCATGACTCCAGCCAGAGATCCAGCCATGGCCGCCGCTGCTGCGCTGGGAGAGTCAAACATGTACGAGCCTGTGAGAAAGAGAAAAAGAAACTGAAAAGCCAGTGTAGTTGTAAATAAATCAATTGAAATGTAGTTTGACATCGGTTTTACTTTGGCATCTTGGCGTGGACCCGCTCCACTCTCTGTGCTCCAGACACTCTCTGAGGGCAGATCCCAGCAGCTCCAGGCCGCTCTGACAAGTGTAGCTCACTCTGTCCCCGAGGAAGAATTGCCCCGAAAACCGGTGACTATGGGCCCCTGGAGGCGTCCCAGGGTCATCGCAGTCATCAGCTGTCAGACAAATAAGCATCAATCAGGAAAGAAGCATTATTCACAAACAACTCAAAATGGTACTATTCACTAGCGATCTCTTTTCACTGGGATTAATAAAATACCACAATAAAACCTTAAAAAATAACCAGATAAACAACAGGAACTGTCGAAGAGGCTTCTATCACATTTTTCATTGACAGATGTTAGGATCACTCAAAGTTCAACGCAAAACCTTCCTGTTCTTAAATAAAATGTTTTTGTTAAGGAAATTATTTGTTGTGCAAAAATTGAAACCTCGTTGAATTTTCAGCTGTTGTAGCATAAAACAACAACAGCAATAGCAACAAAATGGTATTTAAAAACTGCAAAAAAGCACATTTTGTTGCCAATGTCCTGGCTTTTAAATGGCCTAATGGAATCTGACAAACAATGCATATTTTTATAAGTTACTGATAACAAAACTACACAAGTCGAGCAAGGTCTTTTTTATCATGCTGGGTCAAAACATATGTCTTAGTGAGCCACAGTTGGCATCCAGGCCATTTGAATAGTCCTGGTATTTATTTTGCGCCACATAAGGTGTTTATAATATCAACCATTTCCAAAACTTTTTATGCTTCTTATCTTTAAATTCAATAAATCACCAGAGTGTGTACCATAATCCATCTTACTTGTATTGGTATTAGTTGCTGATCTGAAAAATTAGTTACCATAGTTCTTGCAGATGGGGGTGGTCCCTGTCCACTCCCCGCTGTCGGTGCAGTTTCTGTGGGCAGATCCGTGCAGCGTGAAGCCTGACACACATGAGAAAGTCTGGACTGATCCCACTCTGAACCACAGATCTCTGGGCCAGAAGTGACCATTGTCCAGCTGCAGCTGACCTGGACACATTACATCTGAAAGAAAAACAAAAAGAATATATTAATGAGTAAGATGTTTCTATCACAGTTGAGTATGTTAACAGTAGCTATCACTACTGTACTGTATGCTCAGGCTGATAAATCAAGTTTTTGCAGAAGATAAAATTAAGGTAAAATGGCAGCTGTAAATAAACAAACTGCGTGCAATTGGTGTAAATATCCATTAGACTAGATTTGTTGTAGTAAAACTTGATAAAATACATAAATAAGTACATAAAGAAAAAATTGAACTAAACCAATGCTAAACTAAAATCAAATATCTAAACCAGGACCAAGGTCTAAGCTAGTACTAACCCCCAAAAATGACTTGTTTAAGATTGCAGAACAAATACGTTCTTCACAATGATAGTTCACAATGACATTCATAGCAGAATTAGAGATACAGTTGATATATATTATATACAGTTATTTAGTTATGTGGGCCTGGATAGGAGATACACTATCATTCAAAAGTTTGGAGTCACTATGAAATGAAAAATGAAATATTTGAAAGAAAAGCAAAATTTTTCTTCATTAAAGACAACTTTAAGCTAATTAGAAATACACTCTATACAGTATTAATGTGGTAAATGACTATTCTAGCAGCAGATGTCTGCTTTTTGGTGCAATATACATGTGTATAAAGGCCAATTTCCAACAACTATCACTCCAGTGTTCTAATTTTACAACGTGTTTGCTCATTGGGTCAGAAGGCTGATGGATGATTAGAAAACCCTTGTTCAACCCTGTTAGCACAGCTAAAAACAGCTCAGCTTGTTACAGACACTATGAAAGTGCTTTCCTTTGAGCAGGTCTGGAGCATCAGATTTGTGGGGTCAATTAAAAGCTCCGAATTACATGGAAAAGTTTTTGTGTGAAACTTGACAGTCTGTTCTTGTTCTTAGAAGTGAAGATTATTGAATTCATGGGAAACACAAAATTGTCAAAGTTTTGAACGGTGCTGTAGGTGAAAACAGCATTTTTCAAGCCATCTTAAGTTAACAAACATGAGTGGTGAAAGAGGGTGATGTGTTATGATACCTTTGCAGATGGCTCGTGTGACTGGGCGGCCGTTGGACAGTCTCATGGTGGTCCATTGTCCATGGGATCTGCAGGTCCTGAAGCTCACGGGGAAAGGGTACTGTCCCAGTCTGCAGTGATAGGTCAGCACACTCCCCTCCTGCCCGCCCTGTGGAAGAGGTCACTGCTCTCTAAGTACACTTTCACTTTCATGTAAAACAGATGCAACTATTTACCTCTGACAAACTAGAATATATAAATGTTTTTGTATGTTGATGCAGACAGAGGCGTATCATGCTTTTCCTCGGTACTTATTGAAGTCCATTGAATGTAAGTGAAAGCCTAAACTCAGCCTCTCTAAGTAAAATTTCGCAGAAGCAAATCATTTACATGATTTTGAAAATTTAAATGATATTGACATTTTAAATCCTACATGTATCACTCAATTTTAAAAACCATATGACAGATTATAACATGTTTCTAATTTTAGTTTACGTTTTTTTGTGGTAATATAATAATAATTTACAGCAGTTAAGTTGTAGTAACTAATATTTAAAGCAGAATCCCTCCACGTGTCGTCAAAAGCCACCAAAATGCAAAGACAATTTACACAAAACTGATACAGTTTCCTGTATAATAATTTAACACATTTAATGTGTTCTAAGTTATAATAATTTGTCACATTGTCACTCCTGTTTTATTTATGTTGGTTTTGGCCCCACATTAAAAATTTAGTTGCTAGGTAACAGTTGTGGATTCCCCTCCACATGATGTCATATTTACTGGACAAAAGATGAGAATGAACTTCACCAAAACAACCAAATTGGGTAAAAACATGCCAAATGTTTTGCGAAATCTCAATGATAATCATGTTTACTATGTTTTACTGAAAATGTAATCTAATCTGTCATTCACACTTTAGGTTTTCTATCAGTCATAAGTAAGTACAGGGAAGTGGGCGGGGCTAGGTGAAAACAGGACTTTCTCACAGCACTCAAGCATCAGTTGCATGAAAATACAAAATAATTCTAACATGCAGGAATCAGTCCAACTAACTTTTATGAGAAAACACAGTTGTAGCAAGATTAATATAACATCATGCATATTTTTTTCTTAGTTTGCATCTCACCTCTGAATATGTGACATGTCCACCGTTTATACTGGCAGACGTGGAGCAGTTTCGAGGTGCACTGTAAACTGAAGACAAAATTAAATCACAAAATTATTACAACTGCATTTATAGTTTGAGCAAAGTTAAAATCCTACCATGTTGAGCTGAAGCAAGCACAATGGACAGAGTTAACTTGAGCAACATTATTCAAAGAGCTGTTCCAAAGTGTTTGACCGCATCTAGTTTATTTGATGAGTGGTTACAAATTAATAGCACCAAAACAGGAAGTGAAAGCAGTATTAGGCAATTCTGCTGAGAAAAGCCAACCCATAAAAACCAAAACCAAACCAAATCAAAATCAGTAAGAGCTGCAAAATGTATCTTACAAAAAAAAAAGAAAGTGTAAAATCACATATTGATGGCAAAACTAATCTTGTTTTTTTTTTTTTTTTAGTTTCACTTAGCACTTCTTTTCATTAAGTAATGCACCTGTATGTTTTTAAGAGAGGGAGAGGTGAACTGTACAGCTGTCAATACCTTTGGAAATGAAATAACGAGTATACACTGCACCACTGCTAATTTAAAATAAACATGTATTGTAGATAGAATAGTATAGTAAAGAATGTTCTTTAACTTTTTATAGTCTAATTTCCTCATTATCAATCAAAAGAGCTGCACTGATGTCTTTAAAGAGCCACATGTGGCTCTGGAGCCGCAGGTTGCAGACCCCTGCAATTGGCTTATAGGCCTTTCAGCCTTGTTTAAATGCATTTTTGTCGTAATTAACAAAATTAACATTAACAAATCAATAGATTAAAAATGTGTGAAATGGCCAATAAAACAGCCTCTTGTTCTACATTGTGAACGCAAATTACTTCCAGTGTTGGGAATTAACTAAATACTTGTACCAAAAATACGTATTGAGAATACTAATATAGGGTAACGGCACTTTCATTTGGAGGTATTCCTAATACAGCAGGGGCCAGGTTTGTTAAGCATTTGCTCATGTGCAAAACAGGTTAGGGGGAGCAAAAACTTGGCGTAGCTGATATTTTTCCTTCACACAGACACTAAAATGCAGAATTTGAGGTGGTGCATATCTCTTTTGTGTTATATGTAATCAGTCAACACATGACGTGTGCAGTGCACTTGTGGAAGGTTACTTATACCTCTGGTGGTTTTTGAAGTAATTGGCAGCCTGAATATTTGCTTGATTTAGAGACTCGTTTATTCATGCTTTAGGGCTAAGCATCCTTCAGAAGTCTGCAAAGTTGTCATCTGGACAGTGTTTCAGAAGATCAAGACGTTTCGACTCTCTTCCGAAAGTCATTTTCAATCTAATGTAAGAGTCGATACGTCTCGATCTTAGTAAACACTGCCCAGATGACAACTTTGAAGACTTTCTATGGATCAATCCTGGATGAATGAGCGATTACACCGTTCCATCCTTCAGAAGGGCTTTATCTATGGTTTATCATTGTTTTAGACAAGATTTAGTCTCTTTTAAAGCCACTTAGATGTTTTATTTGGGCCTAATATAGTTAACATTTTGATCTGTTGGCACTTGCAAAGTCAAATATTATAATAGGTGTTTGGCTACTTGTTATTAAAAGTTTAAGAACTAATGTTTAACATCATAGTTATACATGTAACATTTGTCAAATTGCTGTTAAAATGGGAGGACATAAAGTTTAAGTTAAGCTAAGTTTGTAAAGTGCATGCGTGTGAAATAAACTTTTTGGAGCTTAGCAGATCATTGAAGGGATTAAGAGATTTAAAACAGGGCCACTATTTCTCCAAGCACTGGTTCAGTCCATTCAGCTGACTCGGCTTTGGACAAACTTGTACAACCACTCACTTTTGCTGAACTAAGGACTACGTTTGAGACTAGTTCTTTTTATAGAAAAATGGGGTAAAACAACAGAATGCTACTGCATTTAGAAACATTATCAAGAAAACTAAGTCTATGCAAGATGAGATTGTCATATTAACAATGCACTAACAATGCCTATACAAGCATGGATTACTCTGCTGAGGTACCAGCCTGAGGTTTTTCAGATTCAAGTCAACAATAAACTGGATTTCATGTTCAAGGACGGGAGATGTCTGACTTAAGTGAAGTAGCCGTATATTCAGATTCCTCAGACATTTATAAGGTGAGTCACAGTTATGTTTTATCTTTATGTGTGGCGTGGAAATTTTTTTTACTGAAGACTTACTAAAAATACCAATTGAATGTGTTTTTTATCAAAAACACATTCAAGTATGCTACTTAAACTTAACAAAAACTCTCAACCATTGTTCATAAATCTGTCTAAATCTGTGATAGTGAGCACGTCTCTGGCATGATGATAACAAATGCACAATTCTTGGAAGCTGAAAACATCCCAGCAGCATCCTCACCGGACATGTCAGCCAATGAGCATGTTTGAAATGCTCTGGATCCGCGTATATTGACAATAACCAGCAACTTCACACAGTCATGGAGCAAGAGTGGACCAATATTTGACAACATGATTCATATAGATATGACTTAATTGTCCCCAGGGAGAAATTTGTGTTCACAGTAGTCATGACACTCACACCGTCAACATATGACACAACAAACAGCTAACAGACATTTACACATATACATCAGTGAGCTAATGAGATGCTTTGTTGAGGATGGAAATGGCTGCGACCTGACAGCAGAAGCTGAAAAAAGGTGGAAAAGAGGATACTCATTGTCCGTAATGATAGTGTTGGCAAGTTGGGCTTTTGCGCTGTCATTGCGTTATGAAATATTTGGCATTTGTTGGTGAATTATTTTTGTTTCTGTTGGAGACTGACAGCAGGAGAAACAGTAGTGAAGAAATGGTCACACCAGATACTGACTGAGTCTCCAGAGTGTCCTTTTATTGTGGCCAGTCCAAGTCACACCTGTGCAATAATCCTGATTAGCATCTTGATGTGACACCTGTGAGATGGAATGGATTATCTCAGCAAAGGAGAAATGCTCACTATCACAGCTTTAGACAGATTTGTGAACAATATTTGAGAGAAATTGTTATTTTGTTTTAGATCTTTGAGAACATCTCAAAAAATGGGAGTAAAAACGAAAGTGTTGCATTTAAATTTTTGTTCAGTGTATTTAGGGCTGCTAAATACGCATTGGAACTATATCCTTAGGTTTGCAACCAGTTAATGAAGTAATTACAGCTAAATGATGTATGAAATAATCCCCAACTAATTCAGTAATTGAATAATTGTTAAATGAGTTATACGTAGTTCCAAAACATGCCATGAGCTGAAAAAAATAGTCTTATGATGCCCATTGCCCATTGAACACTGATGAAATGGACAGCGTATATTTATTATTTTGTACATGAATGTATAGCTCCAGGTCAAGCAACATTAGTTTAAGCGTAGCCTGGATTAAATATGGAAAAAAATCTCCTATTTGGGTGGCTATTGAGTTCCAAACACCCAACTAACTGATAGAAAGAATCATTTGATTGATTAGCAAAATTATTAGGTACCACTTCATAAAAACTTCACTTCCATTAGCCTTAGTAAATTGTCAATAAAGATTTAATTATTCTTGAACAAACGATCAATTATTGGATGTAAGACTTGGTTGGAAATTAGGGTTGAGAGATAGCGGTTGTTGTAATCAACTTTTTCATTTTATCTTGTAATTGATTTATGAGAAATTAAGTAATGGTTTATTAAGGCTATTTAAAGTGTATAGTTATATTATAAAGTGTTACCAATGATTGTTATCCGCAGCCCTATCCAAACCTTTTCATTGTAAAAATACAAAATAAATATCTTATAAACATGAAAATCTGAGCATTTTACAGTTGTTTAGGGTATTTATAAAGTTTACAGACTGCTTTTTCTGTTATTAATCTAATTTTTTCACTGTTTGTCTGAATCACTGTTTACCGTTTTTGTGCAGAATGTATTTTGTAACCCTGCGTTTGAGCTGGAGGGAGAACGAGAGGAGAGAGTGGAAGGCTTCAGGACCACCTGCTCCACCCCAGAGCCCCTCAAACCACCAACGTCCAGTGAGTCTGAACATTCACTTGAAAATGTCCTTTTAGATGAACTTGCACAGTTTATTTCTCAGAATTTCACACTTCCTTTTTCTAATATAGCATTTTAGGGAAACATTTTACTGGAAATTTGGTTACATTTAGAACATGGGAAGTGAGAATTAGATATATTTCTCTTTGTTTTGTTCAGAAAGTCATATCACTAATGAAGTTAACTTGTCGTAAAAATTAAATTAATACATATTCTTAACATTTAATAATGATACTCTTTTATGGCGTCTGTTTTAGAGTCATAATAATCCAGACTAGCAGAAGTGTAGATTTACAGGTTGTGACTTGGACTTGAGAGTCATACTTGAGCCACTATTTTGATTACTTTATAAAATAGAATAACACTTGGGATTTGGCTTGAACTTGGAGGCCTAGTCTTGCAGTTTCTCTCTTTTTTTTTTTTGCATATCTATAACACACATTGCTGCCCTAGTTCATAGTGGGTGTAAAAATGTGTTCTGTTATTATTATTATTTTTGAATATTATCAAAAAACCTAAACCTAATCTTAACCAGCTTTAAGCCCCAAACCTCAATTTACCCATTTTGTAATTTAAGACCAAACTTATCCGTTAATCACCCCACCCCCTAAAAAAGGTCTCCACATGGCTTCAACCAAAACATGCATCTATAAGAAAGTTATGTATCTATTTGGCGTCTTCCACAGCGTGAAATAGAGACACCGTATAGACGTGCAAAAAAGGTTCTAGAAACATGCTCATGATACACTGTTAACATATCGTTGCACATATTTCTGTGACTTGAGACAACTTGATGCTTTTCCTCAAAAAATAAAGAGTAATATTACATTATTAACTGAGACGTGTCCCTTCTCACTTTTTTTGTTTGTGACCAGAAATTAATGCTAAATTATAGAAAATTGTAAAGAGATTTGCAGAGATGGCAAGTAACTAAGTATTTTTCTCAAGTAAAACTGAGTAGTTTTTTTTTTTGAGTATTCTTACATTTTTCACAAAATTACTGTGCTTTATTTTGAGTTAGTTACTTTTTTCCACAGAGTTTTTTTTTTTTTTTTGTCTAAAGGCAGTGCAGGTCTGATGTGATGCCTTATATTGAGAATTTTTTTCCCCCAGTAAAACAGTTTTTTTTTTTCCAGTGGAACAATTTAAAAATCCACAAAACAAAACTGTCTGTATGTAATAAAATTTAATTTAATTGTGTAATAAATGGGGAATTGTGTCTCTATGTAAAGCCAACTTTGTAATTTTACTTTTTACTCTGTAGTAAATTTGCAATGTTTTACTTTTGTACTTTTACTCAAGTAAATGAGCTTCAGCTGTACTTTGACTTTTACCGGAGTCATTTTTCAGTCAAGTAGCTGTTCTTTTACTTAAGTTGTGAACTTTAGTACTTTTGCCATCTCAGTGTATTTGGTAATTTGATAGACTTGAAACTAAAATCAGAGGACTTGGACTTGAGGTCAAAGACTTGAGACTTACTTGACACTTGCAAAACAATGACTTGGTCCCACCTCTGTGGACTAGTCACATCTATTTTGTGAGTTAAAGCTGCCTTATTTGACACTAGATTACTATAACCAAGTTTTGTGCTATCAACAGCCTTCTCATTGAGCTGCTCCCAAGTCTGGTTGAATTGGCTCAATAACAGCAGATACTAAGTAGTAGTACTTCTGTCTTTTATTGTTAGAAGTGTGCAAACTTGTAACACATGAAAAAAAAAAAGGATTGATTACCTGACTGATTGGTAGTTAGTAAAATCACTCTTTTCCTCTGCTCTCCCTGTGAGGTCCTTTGTGGAGTCTGTTTGGAGCTTGTGTGAAGAGGCTGCAGAGTTTGGGTTGTGGATGGGGGGCGCTGCTTCTCACTGTTGCTGCTCTGCTTCTGCTGGCCGTCCTGGGACTCACACTGGCCCTGATACTAACACGTGAGTCAATATTAATATCCATACATAACATAAGAGCAAACCCAGGAAGAACTTCTCAAGTTTTGTCCAATAAATAGTTAATGAGAAATGTTTTTGTTGTCCAGAGTTAAAAGATGAAGTCCTGGAGCAGCAGATGTTCACCACAGTTTCTTCAGAAGTCTTCGTCTCCAGAGCTGAAACATCTCACACGTCGCTGCCCGCCCCGACACACAGCAGCCAATCAGAAACCAGCACCACAGCACCATCGGCCACAGAATACTCCACGCCAGAGACTAGTAAGAGCTTTGTCACAACTACACTGATCACTTACATT
The DNA here is from genome assembly GCA_038363315.1 of Mugilogobius chulae. NCBI lineage: Eukaryota > Metazoa > Chordata > Actinopteri > Gobiiformes > Gobiidae > Mugilogobius > Mugilogobius chulae. The sequence goes on from CM076415.1 coordinate 26,385,502, forward strand.
GATCATGGGGGGTGCATGGTAGTGGGAGTGGTTAGAGATTGTGGATTTGAACTTCTGCCCATATTACTGTGGGTTCTCTCTTGGTTCTCCAGCTTTCTCTCACCTCCAAAAACATGCACTTTTAGGTTAATAGGCATCACTGTAAATGTCAAAAACAGACAAATGATGTGGACATCTGCTCATTCAGCTCCCAACTTATTCTAGCAAAAATGTTTGAGTTATACCATTTAATTTTTATTTTACATTGTGCTTAGAAATTTGGAGATTTTGTTATCTTTGAATTCAATACATGGTATAATAATAAGCTTGTCAACTAGGTCAGTATGAAAACATCTCAAGTCACTGCACTTGTTCAGGCATAAAGACAAGTCTGACCTGCTGGACACAAGCTATGGCCATGTTTCTCCCAAATAAACTCAGCCAATGGTGTGACTACATAGTTCAATAAAATGTAATGAACATTATGAAAAAGTATGCTGTTATAGTACAACATTAAGTTCTTACAAGAGCATATTTTAAAGGCAAGGCAAATTTATTTGTATAGCACAATTCATACACAAAGCAATTCAAAGTGCTTTACAAGGCAGGAAAATGCATCAAAATTACAATACAACATTATTAAAAATATAAATAATCAGCATAAAATTTACTCTAAAAGAAGTAAAGAAATAAAGAGTGCAGACAAAGTATTTCAGTCATATGCACAGATAAAAAGAAATGTTTTGAGCCTAGATTTAAACATTGTCACAGTGGAGGCCTGTCTCACATCTTCTGGAAGACTGTTCCAGGTCTTAGCTGCATGAAACTGAAACGCTGATTCTCCACGTTTAGTCCTGACTCTGGGCACCAGCAGGAGGCCGGTCCCTGAGGACCTCAGAGTCCGAGATGGTTCATAACGCACTAACATGTCAGAGATGTACTTTGGTGCTAGTCCATGGAGAGACTTAAACACAAGCAGAGCTGTTTTAAAGTCTATTCTCTGAGCCACTGGAAACCCTTGAAAGAAAATCTAGCTAATACCAACACTTGATTGTTTGTTTTCCTCTCTCAACAGGCTGTGGGGGAGTCCTGACCGATGCAGAGGGCAGTTTCAATTCTCCTAATCACCCGGGCTCGTACCCTCCGAACTCTGTGTGCGTGTGGGTGATCCGTGCTCCTGCTCCAGCCCTGGTGCAGATCCACGTGTCGGCTCTGTCTGTGGAGGGTCCGTCTCCGTGTCTGTTTGACTGGCTGGAGGTGCAGGAGCAGCTGGACCATGCCTCCTTTGTCACAAGGTACAGCTAAGTCCACCATTAGGCTGCAACTTTAAGCCTAATTATGTGCGGCAGTGGGTCAGTCGAGTGGTGGTCCATTGTTCCAAAAGTTCAAATCTATTTAAATGTTTTCCACCAGCTGCCTGAACCATTAGTCATTAGATGTTTTGTTCCCAGTTCCCCCAGGTGAAAACAGTTGTTGTGTCCTTGGGCAAAACACTTAACTTACCTCCAGTATGTGGTTACTGCTTTAAGGGTGTACATGAATCTGTGTGTCAGTGGCTCTTTGATATAAAGTGCTTTGAGAACTCATTGGAGGAAGAAAAGTATATTAAAAGTAGTTTTTTAATAGTCAGTCCTTCTAATAATTGATGACTTACAGCAAGAATGTCTAAACGGTGACCTGGGGGCCAAATACGACCCTTGGATTATTTTTTTGGCCCTCAAAAATTAAAGTTTTTAATTCATATTTGAGCAATTTTCTATCATAGTCGAAATATCAAATATTTTAATGCCTTTGAAACCTTACATGGATGTTTAATGCCTTATTAAATGTGTGGTGATACATACAAAATGTCAAATGCAATATTAGAATGATTTACTTCACAGTTGTGTACCTCTGCTCCATAGAAGTTTAAAAAGTTTAAAAAATGTGGTCCACTGTGAAAAAAGTTTGGATACTTTGTGCACACTGGTCTTTTCACACCAACACAACTGCCAGTCTCTGTCAGTAGGGAGGAGCGACGCACCTTCTGTTCTGGTCTCTTTGAGGCGCATCGATGTAAAAATCATTCACACAAACACGATCCAAGCAGCCAACGGTCGGCGAACAAATGCTGAGTGGGCATGTGCGTGATGTAACAGAAAAGGTCTCAAACTCAAATGGAGCTGGGGTTGAAATGATCAAAGTCAGCGGGCCACATTTTACTATTTAGGCCTACGTTATATTCTGAATAATAATCATTAAAAAAAAGATAATTTGGTTATTTAAAGCTCAATAACAATAATAATTTGTCCACATTCGTCCATTGGACAAATTGAATGTAATTTGATGTATTCCAGTGCATTTTAGAAGTTTTATAGACACTAGGAATGTAAGTGTATGCTAAAAAAACATATTTGATTCAGATTGTAATGTGCAGTTTATCGATGGGCCACTATCAATAGTAATCAGTAATATATCCCGGGGGCTGCATGAAATCATCTCAGGGATGTTTGGCCCCAGGCTGCAGCATTAAATAGAGAACTTGTCCCTTCAAAAAGTTAAGTGTAGATTGCCAAATCTACACTTAACTCACATAGACAATGTCATCTGCTTTCACTGGCCAAACTAATCAGTCTGATTGTAGCTCTGTCGCACCTCTAGATGGCACCACTTCTCTACATCATGATCACACCTTCTCACAACAAGTTTATTTTTATTGCCTGCAAAAAAACAAACAAACAAACAAACAAACAAACAACATAATTGTCATAGCATTTCTTTTAATAATTTTCATTTACTTAGATATTATTTACATGTATTCTGTTGGTAGTCACGACAGGGTTAATGAAGCTTAGACCTTAAATTCCATTAGGGATTAAAAGGGTAAAGTCCATGTGCAAACTGGGCCATTCTGGGAAAAAAAGGTTCAACGCCTTGTATTGTAGCACGATGTTTATCAGAGATATTCACCTGAGGGAAAGTTATATAACTGTATTTGTCTTTATTCTGAGGAACAAGTGTGAGAAAAGGATACAATATTTTCCCTGAAATCAGCATTAGTTTATTAGAATTTAAATTCACATTGTGTTTAGTCCAAACCCTGGTAATCTTTAATTAATATGTACTTAGGACATTATACTACTAATACCTTCAATATCTTTTAGGCCAGTGTTTTACAGCTAAATCAGGGGCCTATTATGCAAAAGATCAATATGATTAGGGATTAGGACTCTATATATCAGTATTTGTTTTGGTTAATATGTATTACTAATATTTTGACAATGTTGGTAAAAAATCTTGCGGTTGATATTTTCTAAAGGTTTTTAAGGTTGTCCGCAAAACATCAAATGTGCTTTTTTTTTTTAACAAACAAAAGCAAACAAGGAAATGAACAAATTATCTAAAATATGGCAGCATATTTACATAATAATGAGCATTTTATATCCCAGAGAAATGCATATTATTTGTATTTTTAAAGTGAAAAGTAAGTTTGTGATATGTGAGCCTTCCTATTAAGATGCAAATATTAGCAAATATGGCTACAGTAGGAGGCCAAATATCTATGTTTGAATTTATTAATCAGGAACAATTACAATACATAAAAGCTGACTTTTTGAAAAGGCATAAAACTGATTTATAAATTGTTGTGGTTAAAAGAATGGATTTGTTTGCCGTGAATTGTGTTATGTTAAGACTATGCAAATAGAATTGTATTGCTTTTTAGGAAACTTTTTTAAATTGAAAAACAGGCAGATATTATAAGATTACTTTTCTTTCTGCTCCTTTTTAAATTTTTTTTGGTCAATTTGATACATACTATATCTCCTTGTATGTAATGAATGGAATGGAATGAAATAAAACAAAATTTAAAAAAAGTAAATGTAGCCATTTAGCTGATTTATTGGTCGTTGGAGTCTTAGTCAACCAAAACTTTTATAAGTCGACTATTCTTTTAATTAGATTAAAGGGTTTACAAAATTGGTCTAATCTGCCTTTTATGTATAAACACTGTTTACCGATTCATTGTCTGTAAAGATTATTGTTTATGCATGAACTGCATAATATTTGTAATCTTTTGAGCACAGTTTGGGTCAGATAAATGGTCAGATACAAAATTGTCAAACCTATTTTGATATCACAATGAGAATTAAAATTCTCTTTTTAAGTCAAAATTTTATACATGAAGAATTGACATTTTAACACAAAATGCAAGCACTTTTTTTGATAAGGCTCAAAATTATTTAAAAACTTATCAGAAAATATTAAATTTCACTAAGTGTATGTTATTTTTTGTTTCTGTTCAAATGAGTATCTAGTTTCAAGACTTTTGCAAACCATGTTTTAGCTTCAGAGCTTTTGCCACGCCCCCTTTTAAGTTGATCAGTCGATGGGACATGTCTTTAGTCGACCAAGAATATCTTTGGTTAACTACAAATATCGGATATTGACTCAAAAAAACCATCTCATGCCTAGAAATAATAAACTGGAAGGTTAACTTAAATCCATTTACGTTACCTTTTGTTTTTGTTGCAGGTTTTGTGGGAATGTGGCTCCTCCGACGGTGAACACCAACAGCAGCACAGTCTGGGTGACTTTCCGCTCTGACGGCAGCATCTCTGGAAACGGGTTCACGGCTCAGTACAAGGCCATTTTACCTGGACACAGTCAGTAAAGCCATGTTATGTTTATCTAGATATTTTGAGGGAAAACCTTTGTCACCATAGTTTTAAACTCATTGTCTAATACACAGTTTATCCTAGTATGATGCAAATTGTTTAAGAACTGCAGCAATTAAAGGTAGAGTGGCTGATTTTTACACTTCAAACATAATTTTTAAATCTGGCAACTTCCAACCCTTCAACACATCGTTAATATACACATGTATTCATTTTTGGTTGCAATTGTGGCTTAAAAAACACTTTTTGCAAACAACAAAGTGAAACTGGAGAGGACCACCCAAGCTCAGCCAATCTGAACTAAGCATGCAGCGCTCTGCATGCTTAGTTCTTTATTATTCAATTTAGACAGTACTCAGAGGTCTAATTTTTTTCTCAAAGTGCTGCAATGACCAAATACTTTTTAGTGGAAAGCACAAAGGTTACTCATTTATAAATAAAAAAAAAGTGTTACCATATCTTTAATAGGAATAATAATGAATAATGATTAATGTTGAGTCTTTAAAGAATGTTAATTATCATCTGGAAATTCATACTTTAAAAGACATACCTAGACGAGGGTATTACCTTTATCTAGCATGTAGTATGTCTGGCAAAGTATTAAGTATTATATATATTTTTAATCAATTGGTTCATTTGGTTTTATCATTGTAAATATTAGTCTATCATTGTTTATATTAAATGTAAAATAGGCATAGATAGAATTAAATCAAAGTCGTGTAAATTCAGCATGTCAAGTAAATAAGTGTTACTTACATTTATATTAATGGTGAATTCAGCAGTTAACTAATGTAATGTCAACAGCGTCGAGAGTTAATACTGGATTGATACAATGTCTCTGCAGTAAAACTACAGCAAATTTTCACTATATCACAGATGTTCTCTTTGTTTTGGACAGAGAGCTGCTCCAGAGATGAGTTCATGTGCGACGGTGGACGCTGCCTCCTGCCTGTGTCTGTGTGTGACGGACATCCTCACTGTGACGACCAAACCGACGAAGTCAACTGCAGCCACAAACACAGTGGTAAACAGGACAAAACATCTACTCACGAGAACATCTGTGATCACTTATTGCATTTTTTATTCATGTTTCTACCTTTGACAGATTGTGGTGGACAGAAAATTGGACCAAATGGTTTCATAGCAAGTCCAAACCATCCACTGCCTTATCCTCATCAACAGGTATTTTACTGATTTATGAAGCTTCTGATCTTTTATTTCAAAGTGTTGTTGTTTAGTCTGTGCTATGACCAGTGCAAATTGATAGTGTGTCCTTGGGCAAGACACTGTTTCGATGTTTTGGCTCACTATTTGTGGAAATGCTCTATATAAGTGTAAAACAAAATAAAATAGACAAAGACTTAGGACTTGACTTGGAGATCTGTGATTTGACGCTTCTGACTGGAACATGTCTCTTCGCACATCTTTATTTGTGACGAGAAATATATTTGAATTTAATTTAAAACTTTAAAACTTAATTTATAAATATTATTAGGGTTAGCAGAGGATTTGGGACTTGACTTGGACTTGTTTCTCTTTTACTTGAGACTTGATATAGACTTGTCTCTCTCTGACTTGGGACTTGACTCAGACTTGAAGGTAAGTTACTTGGACCTTGATTTGGACTTGCCCATTTTTGACTTGGACTTGCCTTGCTCTAACTTGGGACTTGACTTGGACTTGAAAATCAGTTACTTGGAACTTGACTCAGACTTGTCTCTCTTTAACTTAAGACTTGACTTGGACTTATCTCTTTTTGACTTGGGACTTGACTTGGACTTGTCTCTCTTTGACTTGGGACTGGACTCGGAACTGAAGGTCAGTTACTTGGGACTTGACTTGCTCATTTTGACTTGGACTATTCTTGCTTTAACTTGGGGCCTAGACTTGTCTCTCTTTGACTTGGGACTTGACTTTTCTCTCTTTGTATTGGAACTTGACTTTTCTCTCTTTGACTTGGACTTGTCTTTTCTCTCTTTGACTTGGGACTTGACTTGTCCCTCTTTGACTTGGGACTTGACTTGTCTTTCTTTGACTTGGGACTTGACTTTTCTCTCTTTGTATTGGAACTTGACTTCTCTCTCTTTGACTTCGGAATAGACTTGTCTCTCTTTGACTTGGAACTTGACTTGTCTCTTTGACTTGGAACTTGACTTGTCTCTTTGACTTGGGACTTGTCTTTTCTCTCTTTGACTTGGGACTTGTTTTTTCTCTCTTTGATTTGAGACTTGACTTTTCTCTCTTTGACTTGGGACTTGACTTGTCTCTCTTTACTTGGGACTTGTTTTTTCTCTCTTAATTCAATCTCTGCTTTTTAATCCATGTTTTTCTGTATTGTAGTTTTGCATTTGGCAGATTTCTGTTGACGAGGGCCATGTTGTCTCTCTGAGCTTCACAAACTTCAGCCTGGAACCTCACGACATGTGCGAGTTCGACTACGTGGAGGCGCACGACGGGGCCGACACGAGAGCTCGGGTTTTGGGAAGGTGCACATTTCGTCTTTGTTTATTTATTACAATGCCATCTGACAAAACTAGGACATTTATAACAGTTCAGCCAAAATTCTTTTATGTGAAGGATTTTATCAGAACATCAAAATACAAAGACAAAACAAAGAGGAGAGAGAAACTTCCTCAGTCACACTCTACAAACACGTGTTTGTGGAGTGTGACCATATACTGTATATACTTTATCAGAGTGTGACTGAGGAAGTAAATATGATCCAAAAAGCTTAGAAAACAAACTTATCATAGGGTTATTTATTTATCATTATAGAAAAATGGTTGCTAAATGTGTCCACATCCACTAGTCTCCAGCCTCATTGTTTCATTTCTTTAATTAAACTTTATATTTTTAATAATGATAAGTGCTTTATTTGTGTCTTGTCTTTGTTCAGGTTTTGTGGCAGCTCTTTCCCTCCAAACATCACTTCCTCTGGACCTCACATGACTCTGGTGTTTGTGGCTGACGATGGACTCAGCGACAGTGGATTCAATGCAACCTATCAGGCTGTGTCACTATTGGACAGTGAGTAATATGTAGAATACAGTGTGTGAATAATTGAAGTTTTTCCTTGTTGAGGAGGGTCGAACAGGGGATGCTCTGGGACAATTATCCATTTGCCTGTTTGCTGTTGGACAATCTGTTTCAGCATTCTTGATGTTTCTGTTCCTCAGAAACGGCAGTTGTTGTGATTATGGGCTTTACAAAAATAAATTGAATCAATAATAGACTATGTCCATGTGACATCTAAACTCCCATGCCCCAAATTCCCTTTGATACTGCAAAAAATGCATAGGTCTTTAAAATGCTGCAGTACAACCTGTAGTGACTGTTGCTGAAAAATCCTTTTTTTAATATATTCTATTACATTTTAGATGTAACGACAAAACCGAGGTACATTTTTTGTGGTGAATTGTATTTTACACCACAAGTATAAAATGAAGTATGTTTAAGATTATTTGCGCATACTTATTACTTGAATAATATTGAGTAATGAAGTACAGTATGCTGCTTTCAGCTAAAAGTAGGCTTTATACAGTTGCTGAAAGCAGCACTTCGACTGGTTGTGTTTGGGTGGCCTACTCCAGTTTCACTTTTGCGGTACGATAAATGATTTAGAAGCATCCAAAAATGAATACATATTAACCAGTTGTGAAAGGATTTGTAAATGTTAGGAAACCTTTTTGCATGACTCTGTACACTGCTTTACCGCTGCCTCTTATCGGTGTGGACCCACAGTTTATGGACCCACATTTTTATATTACAGTATAACTGTCATCATCAGTTCTCTGGGCCTCAGGCTGTTGCCCTGTGCCTGCTCCTATGGCTTATTTGATGGTGCTTTCTCATTTGGTTCATCTCTACCAGTATTATATTGTATTATACCATATTTTGATGAAATATCCCTCACATGATGTCTTTCATCATGTGAGGGGAGGGTGAGTGTGTCAGTGTGGCTAGAGAGGGTTATGTGTTTGTGCCTGTGGGTGGTTGGGTTTAATGCACTGCTTGTTGTGTACATTTTCTAAATAAAGTCTGATTTGATTTGAACAGCTGTATCTGTGTTGCATGTCAGGGACTTGTGGACCGGAGCAGTTTGCGTGCGGTTCTGGGGAGTGTCTCCAGAGCCAGTGGCTTTGTGACGGATGGAACGACTGCACTAACGGAGAGGATGAAGAAAACTGTGACAACTCCACCTATCCGCCCTTCAGTGAGTCATATTATCTATGAACCACATCACAAACACTTTAGTCTCCTTTTCCTCAAACCAACACCACACCAGGGATAGGCCTTTCAATGTCTCATCAAGATCTGGCATGAGAAGGCCGCAACCTGGTTTGTTTACATAATATCAAAAAAGTTTCACCATTAGCTGATCACAACACCATAAAGTATTTAAAACGTGAGTCAAATTTCTTGGTAAAGCACAATTTGGAAGTCAGAGTGCTTTACATAACAGGAAACAATGCACTGAAATCACAATAGAAACACAAAAGACAGTCACATGCAGACAAATCAAATTGTTTTCATCCCAAAAAATGTAGTTTAAGACTCGCCAAAATTGCTTGATTCTAGGATTGTAATAATTCATACATAGTGATAAGTTTAAGCTCTATTTTTAGAGCGATTGCACACTGTGCGCCCCTCGCTGTTCGTTACAGCAGAGAGGACGCACACCGTGCGCCCCCTTGCTGTTCGTTGCAGCAGAGAGGACGCAAACAATGCGCCCCCTCGCTGTTCGTTGCAGCAGAGAAGACGCAAACCATGCGTCCAATCGCTGTTCGTTGCAGCAGAGAAGACGCAAACCGTGCGTCCAATCACTGTTCGTTGCAGCAGAGGACGGTGTGCAAACTCTCTGCTGCAACGAACAGCGAGGGGGCGCACGGTTTGCGTCCTCTGCTGCAAAGAACAGCGAGGGGGCGCACGGTGTGCGTCCTCTCTGCTGCAACTAACAGCGATTGCACACTGTGCGCCCCTCGCCGTTCGCTGCAGCAGAGAGGACGCACATCATGCACCCCCTCGCTGTTCGTTTCAGCAGAGAAGACGCAAACCGTGCGTCCATTCGCTTTTCTTTGCAGCAGAGAGGACGGTGTGCGAACTCTCTGCTGCAACGAACAGCGAGGAGGCGCACGGTGTGCGTCTTCTCTGCCGCAACGAACAGCGAGGGGGCGCACGGTGTGCGTCCTCTCTGCTGCAACGAACAGCGAGGGGGCGCATGGTGTGCGTCCCCTCTGCTGCAACGAACAGCGAGGGGTCGCACGGTGTGAGTCCCCTCTGCAGCAACGAACAGCGAGGGGGCGCACGGTTTGCGTCCTCTCTGCTGCAACGAACAGCAACGAACAGCAAGGGGGCGCACGGTGTGCGTCCTCTCTGCTGCAACGAACTGCGATTGGACGCACGGTGTCCAAACTTGCTTAGTGTCTGAGATCTGACATTATCAGACTTTCACAAAGTACATTGCCACAAAGTCATGTGTTGGCGCTGCTTTCTGGAGCAGATTTTTGCATTCACCCATTTTTGGGGTGTAAGTATTTAGCAATTAAAATTCACATATTCAAAATTTAGGCGGTTGGTGCTTTTTCAGTTTCTAGTACTTTTTTTAGCTCCAGTCTATATTTTAGTTGTGATCACACATTACAGGAACCATCGGCGTCGTTAGGCCCAATTTGCCGCACGCGCACGCGCCACAGAGACACAGCCTCCCGATGATGGTTCTTTATCTTCTCCCATATTTCCTTTTATAGTCCGTGAGCACTGCCTCTCTACGTCTGGATCAGCGGCAAACTCTTTGGTTGTTTACAAAGTTAAGCTGCGCTAACTGCAGTTTAACACATCCTGCTCTTCCATCAAAATAAAAACTTTATAATTCACGGCAGCGGAGTAGTGGCGGTTTTTTGGGTGGGCGAGGTGGGCATGGGGCGGCATTTGGCGAGAAAAGGTCCACGCCAAATTCAAAAGTCCTTCATCAGCGCCGTAGGACGCATGCAAGCTAATGTACAGTTAACAGGTCAAGTTATAGCAGGAGAAACAGCACCCTCTACTGGCGGCCGTGTCCCTTCACAAACAGTTCTGTGTGAGGTCTTGGTCAGTGGATTAAGCCAAATAAAAAACGGGGGACGATTTCCTAGCTGTTGCTGCGTTGGAGTGGGGTCACGGCCAGGTTAAATGATAGGTAAGGCAAAACGGTCTGAAAAACACATTTTATTTATCCCCATCAATCTGTAATGATACATTTTTGCATGTATGCATCAAAGCATGTAATTTATTCTGCATTTTAGAAGTAAAATGTGTTAGCTTAATAATAAAATGATTAAACCAAGTAACTCGGTTTAGTCCGAAGTCAGAGTGCAAGTTGTTGACGGGGTCAGAGGATGCTAACATGGTCGTGTCTTTAGTCATAAATTTGAAAACTTGATGTTTAGTATTCAGTGTTCTGTATTCAAGGCAAAAGTTTTGTGCTGTACGTTTATACAATATTTATTTATTTGTATATTATTTGTGAGTTTATACAATATTTATGTATTTTCTTCCATATTTATTTGATAAAATTCTATTTAGTTCTATTTATTATTTTAACAACTGCAAATGTTTGTATTACAGAGTAAATTTAGTTAATAATATAATATAAAAATAAAGTTCGGGGGTGGGGGGGCACCAGAGGAGCTTGTTCGCCCAGGAAATCATGCAGGCCAGAACCACCTCTGCAGCAGAGAGACACTTATTATGAGAGAGCGCAACAGCAACAGACTTCTATCCAAATGGCACGAAGATTAAGCAGCAGAGGAGCTGATTCATGTGAAATACAGCTTTAGAAAAACAACAGTCACATCTCAAACAAACAGCATTATAATGAATGTTAGCCTATAGTTTGTTTTTTTTATAAGCTCACTTTGTAATGTTGTGCATTCTAATTATGCATAGAATTATGTTTTAGTGGCATTATAGTGAACAAACTTCACTAAGCATAATAATGATGACAAAATAATAATAATAGTTGTGGTCAGGTTATAATTAAAAACGAGAATTGTTCTCACCTGACCCTCCTGATGAAATACATAATTAATTAACAAATACATAGACCAATTAAAGCTGGGGTAACTAAGTTTTTAGTTGTAAATGAGTAAACTTAGAGTAAACTAAAAAGTGATAAATGCACTTTGTGAAAAAAATAAGACTGCTGTGTAATGTCTGAATTGAATAATACAGAATATTAGTTATAATTCGTGGTCCTCCTCAGTTTCAGTTTATAATTGCAACCAAAAATTAATTAATGTCGATATTTACAATGTATTGAAGGATTTATGAGTGGAAGTTGACAGATTTAAAACCTGTATCGTGTTTGCAGTGTGAAAATCAACTACCCCTCCTTTAAATAAATGGTAAGAAAATGTTAGCACTTAGCAGTGATGAAATAAAGGCAAAAATGTGTGTGAGAATACAATAAAATGGGCTATATCTAGGCTCGGGCAAAATCCTATCTCTTCTTAAGTTGATAGACTGGATGTTGTGAAACTCATGCATTAGGTAAAAGTATTCTCATCTTGTCAAGTATATTGATATTATAATAAGTTTATTATCTACTCCAAGGGTACCCGAACTTTTTTCCTCAATGAGTCAAAATTCATATTATCCTTGAAGGGCTAATGTGAATGATTTTGCAGCATGAGCCAAACCTAATTTTATGTTGCATCTATAAAGGTAATTTGCACTATGATTGTGATCAGTTTGTATGTTATGAGCCTGTTTTAACAGAATAAAACTAATTTGGTGCACTTTGACAATCTTTTTAACTTAAAATGCAATCAGACAGACATTCTTAACAAATCTCAACACCTCTTTGGGGGCCAAAATAAACCCCTTAGAGGGCCGAGTTTGGCCCCAGGCCCCACTTTGGGTGCCACTACGCATTGAAAGTAACTACAGTGCTCAGAGTTACCTCAAACAAACAAGCTCAGTTGTTCTTTATATGTCAATTATACTTGCACTTGTCTGTGCCCAATAGCTTCTAAAATGCACCAGAATGCAGGAAATAACGTTTGTTTCTTTCAAAATCTCCTGGGGAGGGCCCCAGACCCCGCGCTTCATATGTGTCACTGATACGAACATATGCTCTGGGCTGAGCCCGGATTTAACCAATTCCTCAAAACGCCCCTGACAGGAACTATGGACTAGGGGACATTTTAGGGACGTTTTAGCTCCTGCTCTGGGGCAGGTACTTCCAGTCGGACCAGGAACCTTTTGGTGACATAAACACATTTACAAACACCAACTTTGTTTGGAAACACATTTTATATGTTAAAATTTAGACAAACTTCCCTTTTCTGCGAGAAATTTAAAAGTATAAACTCTTAAACAAATTTTTAAATTTGTAATAAGTAACTATTATTAATAATACAGTAAATAATTGTTTTATTGTAAATTTCAGTGATGTTTTTAGCTTTTGTACATCATAGTTTGTACATCATTTATGCTGAAGGTAAAAAACTACTTTTGTTTTCCTAACACCAACAAATTATGTGTTTAAATGTTCCTGATTATACAGGTGCTAATGTTCGGGAAATTCAAACTGTCTACTTCTTAGTTTTTACAGTTGTAAAAGGCTGACATTGACCTGACAGTTTCAACGGCAGGACTTCATTTCATGCCTCTGATGACTTATTACAACTGTCTTATTACAAGATAAAAGAAAGTTATACAGTTGCTAATGGTAAAGCTTTTTAGCCCCACTGTCAGAAACGGTTGCTGTCTGAACACAAACATGGGGCCGGCAACTAGTTCCTAGCTCTCACAAATCTTTAAGCATATGGTAGTATCCACATACATAAATTTTTGTCTGCAAGTTTTACAAATATTTTTGTAGACAGCAAAATAAGAATAGAGGTGCACACAGCCAATCAGAGTGCTGCATTTGGCTCTGGATGAGAAATAAAATTACATTTTGATTCATATATAATTATAATTACTACTACATTTAAAACCAGAACTAAGCTACTTCACTGCACAATAATAACATGGTAAAAAAAACCTTCTTATCTTACTTATCATTTTGATGTGTGTCTCTGTGTCTCAGCCTCATCGTGTGAAGTTATAAAGGTGGAGATGTGTCTGGGTCTCAGTTATAACCTCACTTCTTTTCCAAACATCTGGTTGTCCATCGCCGACCAAATGGAGGCGGCTTCACTGCTGCGACACTACCAGGTAAACAACTGCACCTCCAAAAAATACAAAAGTTTTGGCATCATCAGTCAGTTTCCTGAATTTTATTGACAAAGGTTAGTACATTCTCCCAGAGGCCATGACAAATCCGGCACCGAACAGCGTAAGAATCCAGCATCTAGCATTAGACAACTTCTACTAGACTCAAAATTACTTTTGGATTAAAGTTGAAACATCTTGATCTGATATTTTTTCCAGTGGAGGACTTTGCCACGATGAAGATAAATATTTTGACTGGAATGTTCTAATCTACTGTATAATAGAAGTTCTTATTTAAAGTTGGGGTAACTAACTTTTTTAGTTTTAAACTAAACATGCAATGGGTCTTCCACCACAACAGTTACATAGTGCCCCTTTAAACGGGACCCAGATAAAGCTTTTTCTTCTATAGACCACTCCTACAACTGATTACCCTGATAGAAATGTCCTTTACCTAGTCTGATTTTACCTTCTTTGTTTTATAAATTAGTTAAACATACATAAAACAACAAGTGTGAACCCTAAATCTCAAGAGAACAGAGACAACCATGTTTCTTTTAAACTTACTTACAGTACATTGTCCTTTCTCACATTAGGACAATACGTACAGTAGCCTTTTATCCAGCTGACCCAACACTTATCTCATGTAACAAGACCGTCTGTCTGACACAATTGGGTTTTTATCTCCCGACCCGTTTTCCTCCTTTTGTCTGAGCAGGTGCTGATGGACTTGGCCTGTTTCGAGCCCCTCAGGAGGCTGCTGTGTGGGATGTTTCTGCCCCAGTGTAGTCCAGTTGGGGGCGTCGTACAGCCGTGTCGCTCCGTGTGCACAGAGGCAGAGCAGCAGTGCAGTCACGCCCTGGACACGCTCTCCTTCAGCTGGCCCTTTAACTGTAACCTGCTGCGGGACTCACAACAAACTATGGAGTGCTCAGTGCCTTAATGTTTGCAACTATATGGACACTATAATACATCAGGAAAGCTCTCAAATCTGCCTTGGTTCAGGTTCAAATGACAAAAGAGATCCTGGTTTTGTTATATTAAATCAGGTTTTTTTATGAAGCCACATGACCATTAGGTGAATTATTAAAATTTACTTTGCATTTAACATAGTTTTGATGAGTCACACAGCTTTAATAGGGCTTGGAGAATTAGTTTTGCAAAGCATCAAAAATACATAAAGAAAAACACCCATTTACACAAATGTACATATACAATGGACTAAAGGCAGTGGTGCTCAAAGTGAGACTCGGGGCCAAACTCGACCTGCCAGGAGGTCCAACTTGGCCCGCGAAGTGGTGCTAAATTTGGTTAGAGCTATCGATTTGATTTATTTTGTGTAGAAAAGACTGTCAAAGGATACCAGATCAGGTGTAAACATGGTAATAAAGACAGAGAAAAAAATCTGAGCCTCTCTGGTCAAAGGACACAACAATTTGATCTTGGCGTTCCACTGTGTCCCCTGGTGTTCCAGTGGTTTCCCATCCAAAGACTGACCAGACTGTGTCCGGCTTAGCTTCTGTGATCTAACAAGATAACAGAGATGTCTAACTCAAATAAAGCTGAGACCTAATCAGCCAGTCAGAGTTGGTTGAGGGCCGCAATTTAAAACATAGGTAGTTCTGTGTTTAATTCAAATGGCAATCAGGCTAAAGCTAATATAACACATTTACTGCATGTCCAAAACGATGTAACACATTACATTACATTTGTATTATATGATATTGTACATACGGTAATTCCAAGAAAATCTATGACAAATTGTAAGCAATTTGGTGCATTCCAGTGCATTTGAGAAGTTTACGCTGCAGTGTATTCTGGGAACTGTAGTTCAAATTGTTGCAATAATCAGAAATCATCCTGGGGGGTCACATAAAATCATTGGGGTTTCAGGTTTTATTATTATTATATTTAAATGGGACAAGGCAACAAACATTTCTGTAAATGCTACATCGCTATAGTCTTCAACTGTAGTTCCCAGGCAAGTTGTAAATTGCCAACAAGTTTGACACGATTTAGACAACAAGTTCAACAGTAATATGCACTACTTTTGTTTATATTTGGCCAAAGAAAACTTTGCCATGACTTGATTATACTTGATTATTACATCATTATTTCTCATTATTATTACAGGTGCTGTCTGGCTGCTTTGATTAGAACTTGACAATATCTCCCACCTTATTTGGCAACTTTGCAGAAATGTAAATTAAAAAAACATAAACCAAGCCCAGTGAGCTGATTTTTCCATCAACGTGCTCCAGGGTGTCAAAAAATTTGAGAAGTCAAATTTTAGACTCTTTAAAACCTATTTTACAACTTCAAAACATAAACAAATCAAGACTTATTTGCGAGTCATAAATCAATAGTATTTGACAAAGCTGCTTCTTTTCCAAAGAGCTTCTGAAGATATAATTTTATATTTTGCTACAATTATGAAAAATCTAACGAATTAATAAAAAAGAACAATTTATACAGCAACCAAGCATTATATCTATTCCATCAACCAAACAATCAAAAAAGAAACAAACCAACTCTGTTATATTAGTGAGAACATTATTTGGAACTTTCTGACAAAACTGCACTATTGTGTATAAGAGTTTAGGAAATCTGATAGAAACTGCTTCAATAAAAATGTGCACAAACTTTTTAGGCCTACAGCGGCAAACTTAAGACTTTTTAAGGTCTTTAATTCAAATTCTAGCCATTTTAAGAACCAGCAAAACCGAGGTAGTCCTGATAAAGCTCCTTTCTCTGATCTGAAAGAGTCCTCAGTTTGTCCAAATGGTTTATCAGGATCAAACGCAGAAAGATGTCTTTAAGAGAGCATTAAAATCCATTTGCCTTTAGCTTGTTGCACATTTTTGCACAATTTAATTTCAATGAAAAATACGTTGCTTTCTGTAAATATTTTCAGTGTAAATACCTTTAGATAAACAGTCACAGTCCGAAACAATAAGATACAAATCAGTTTATTAATGAACGGTGATGCAGTGTTAAGAACATGTAATAAATAAAATGCTTAAATGCAACTTTGTGCTTTATTCATATTTTGGTTAAATTAAAGTAGCTTTTTTAAATGACGATAAATTATAAATACTGTGTGTGTGGTATAAAAGAAACGTGGCTCAGAAAGTGCTTCAGCAGAAACTGGCTTGAAGTCGTACGTCTGATGTAGGGCTGCATGATGTCAGTTTAGGAAAAGAATATAGAAAAGAAAATATTTTTAAAAATAACAATTAGGGCTGCAACTAAAGGTTATTTCAGTAATAGATTATTCTGGCAATTAATCGATACGGTAGTTGTTTATGTCACAAAAGGCAGATCAATGTAAGATTTTTATTAAATTTAACCAAAAAAAAAAAAATAAAATCAATTACTTACACATTATTTTGTCAAGTAAAATTATCTGTCCATGGATGAAGATATAATTTCTTGATTCAGGCAACATACAATTTGTAAACAGCAGAAGTCCAGCATTATTTTAATCCATCTGTGACTTCAAAGTTTTTCCTCTGAGTGTGTTCTTGTGTTCTTGGGCATTCACCTTTAAAAGATTTGAATCAGCAATAGTGCGTTTTTGCATTTCCTTATTTCCTCGTTTGTCTTTGCTGCGGTCCTAGTTTTGGAATCATTTTGCCCCATTGCAAAGTGCCAAAGGCTTTTTGAAAATTCAAATATTACGAGTCTAAAAACATATTGCAGGCGAGCGAGCGATGTGCTAACTCAGATCTACAGAGCGAATGTTTTCAGTCGAAAAAGCACATCTGTAACCTAAAATTCAGCAAAATGTCTTAAAGGGAACCCTGGTTATGAAGACAAATATGGCTAAAACACTAGTACAGGTCATGCTTATTAAAATAAATTACAAACAAATATGTTGCTTAGTTACCTGCTACTGCCATTTACACTATTTTATTTCATAACCGCAGCAAAATGGCAGCCTCCATGTCATTTCTTCAAAACACTATTTTAATAAAACTACAAATACTTCCAAGGTATTTGTCCTGTATTTATATAAGTGATGATATTAGAAGTGTTTTAGGATAAACATGTGATTGTATCCAGGGTTCGCTTTAATAACTTCGTAGTTCATGAAGCTGCAGAAACGGATTTTAAACAAAAATGTAGATCTTTTGCTCGTTACTCACCACAGAGCAGATTAGCCCCGAGGACGTTTTCAAACTTGTAATATAAATGTTTTTTTCAAAACCCCAATGGGGTAAATAATATAGGAGTCTGTAATATATCAGTCTGTGCTTGTTGAACCAGGAAGTGGGCGGTCCCTGTTGAGCTCCATTTGCCATATAAGGAAGTAGCTTCCTTAATGCATCTTTCATTATTATGTAAATAACCATTTGTAGCTAGTTATGAACACATATCTTATGAACATGTCATGAATCTGACAGTTTTCTCAGCATCTTCATCAAGTGGAAGTAACGCGCAATTTTAAGAACGCTTTCATGAAGTAGGCCCATTGTTCTTTATTTAAGAATTTGTAACCTGCCTTTTTTAATAAAAAAAAAAAAATTACCTTTAGACTTCTCTCAGCACTTGACAGGTTTAGGAGTCTGATTATAGTTAGTTGGTAATAATAGTAAGTAGCGATTATTTAATTGGTTAGTTAGTTAACAATTACTAAAAAAAATCAATTAGTTTTTGGTTAACTTGTTGCAGCCCTAATAATAATAAAAAGTAATAATAATACATGTTTTGTCTTTGTTGTGCTGTTGATCTAATAACATTGTGTCGTTTTATTCGACCTGGTTCAGTCTGGCTATAACTTGGTTTGACTATTTTAAGCCACAGTTCTTTTCAGTCCTAATGAAGTTTTGTTTTAGCTGTGAATGCATCTCTAAAGTGCCTCATTTAAACCAGCTACATTCACAGCTCAGATGATTATATTTAACCAATCTTATGCAGCCCTACCTTCTCCTTTTACAGAGGTGCTTGTGTGTTGAGGTTTTATTGCTGACAGACAACTTTTAGAGTTTGTTCTAAGGCCACAGCGGTCAGGCCCCAGACTCGGTGCTTCCCGTTTCTGAAAACCGGAAGAGTGTAGCCGTACTTGTCTCCGGTGCGAAAATGTGTGTAGCCGCGGTTTACCGGGTTACACAAGTGAGCCAGAGACAGAGTGAAGATCTCCTCCACCTACAAGACAAGAAATAGATAAACAAATCACTTACAAATGCAGCTCATAGACAGAACAATCAATTTTGACAGATTGAGTAATGTATTTGACAGTATAACAGAACTGCCAATGACAATGTGATGTATTACTTTCACTAAAACCAAGTTAAGGTCATTAGATTTAACGTTTTACAAAACATTTTCCAATTCCATTCCAGCTTAGCGATAATCATAGAATATGTGAGAGCGGTTTCTTTATTTGAGAAATAGGTGCACAATATTTAAATGAGCATAGAGGGATTATAGGTTGACCACACGATTTCGCTCTACTGCATGTCACCTGCAGAAAGATACACGGTCTCTTATTAAAGCTTGAGACAGTGTTTTTCTCTGCCTTTTTTCACTCACCTGAATGTAACGTGTATGGGTCGTAGGTTTGAATTTCATTCACAGATGTTGATTTCACAGCATAAGTTTAGTTTTCGCATAGCGATAAACTAGCTAGCTGACAACAGTGCTGGTTATTGTTGCTGCAACAGCTTGTGTCAATCAGCTGCGGCTCTTTCTGCTAACCTGTTGTGTGCGCATCCCCTGAGTTGATAAATTAATAATCCCGCTTTATGTTTTGATTATGGTACTCTTCACACTGCCTGAAGTCTATTTTTTCCTGGAGAGGTCTGGTGCAGCTTTTAAGTCATTATACAAGCATTCACACGGAAATCTACATGAATTTGGACAAAGACAGACAAAGACAAATCGCAGTTGACTGCAGCTAGTGCAACAAGCACTAAGTTTGTCCCGACCCGAACTCGTCTTGCAGTCAGTGTACATCTGGCGTTAGGATTACTTTTACTAAAATGTTTTCAACCGAATTCCATTTGAATCAGTATTTCTTCCACTTGAAAAATAATGTAGAATCTTACACTATTGGTAAAAATATAATAATAAAACATTATTGCTCTAATTACCACTGATTATATATGAACACAATGATATTTGTAAAATCATAAGAAAAATCAATAATAACTAAACTGACCCTGGTCTTTGCTTTGGTGCAGCTAGCACAATGAAAATCTGTATTGTTGAAAGCACAAATAAAAACTTTTTTTTTTTCACAATTCTGTCAACACACAATACCGTTACCAAAACTGTTTTGTGAAATTTGGAAATAAAATGTGTTACATTACACGTGTGCGATATGACTCAAAATACATTTGCAGAAAAAAAGCTACAATTTCTTTATAAAAACAAGATCAAAGTAGTTTCATGACTGTACCTCCCCTGGGTTTGGTTTGAAGGACAGTTCTTCTAAAGGGCCAAGGTTCGCCAGCACTGGAGCAATCATCATCCCAGTCTGTGAACACAAAACAGCAGCAGCATAAGATTTCAAAACACTCAATCTGACTGAACTTGTCTGTAGTAAAATAAAATGACTGGTTGTAAAATGTGTAATGAATGTGTAAATTACTACTAACTATTTACTACTTTGTCATGCCTAAAGGTGTGACTCTTAAAGCGCTAAAATTAGGTCTTCTTAGTTTATTTACACAAACTTACGTTGTGCAAATATTGCTAAATAGAGTCCAAAAGACACTGAGCTGCTGTGACTCTATATTATGTATATTTGTTCTCACTTGGTTTGAGGTAAGATTAAAAAAAAGTCTACATTATTCAAAATTAAGACTACACATTTTGGGATTATTACCATATCTCTGAGCGGCTTGAGGACGCCCCAAACTTGTTCTGCTCCCACGTTTATGCCCAGCTCCTCTCGGGCTTCTCTCAAAGCTGTGTCCACGACGTTTTTGTCTATGGGATCACTTTTCCCTCCAGCAAAACTGAAACAGACAACAAACTACGTGAGGGCTCAGTACATAAGTGTACAAGTGACATAAAGAAGTAAGTATGTAAAAAGCTCTATAAAATGTTTGAACTCACAATCAATACACACAACCCCAAAGCCCCGATTTTATAGTACGGTAAACAAATATAATATTTTATTCTTTGTCTTTTTTACTGGTGTAAAATGGCAGGTTGGGAATTATTTTAAGTTTAGGCAGCCACAATCCAAAAGTTGAAAACATTATGTGCTGAATAATGATGAAAGAAAATAGGGTTTCATTAAAACAATTATTATTGAAGTCATTGTATAATCTTGTGACTGTTTAAAGAAAAAGAATAAATTTACTTTTAAGTAGCATTTAGAAATATATGATAAAGATGCAAATCTACAACTAAACTATTGGACAATCTGCATCTTAGTGAAATCTTAGTTAAGCTGTTTTCCTAAGTGTCGTAATAATTGCATGTGATTGTGTAAAATTGCCAGTTGTTATGATCTAAACTAAGCTCACTAATTTAAAAACATATATAAGCAGAGTAGTAGTAGAAGTGTCTTTGTTGCTGACAAATCTCACATTAAAGCACGCTCAATATAACTTTGACTTTGCAGCTCCGCAGAGTCAGAAAATCACAAAGAAAAAAATGCATATTTAAAAATAGCTTTCCTGCAATATATTGCATATTGAATCTTGATGACGTTAATGCTGAGATAATAATAACCATGTAACCATGTAGCTCCAAACACAAGCCTGCCTTTGTGTCCACACTCACCTGACGTCTCCTTTGTGGCGGCCCTGGAGCGTGCTGGAGCGCAGAGTGAACAGAAACGCAGGCTCGTCCTCCACACTGCAGAGACAGACCAAAACTGACGCCCATCTCGCCGGTTTCTTCCCAAAGTCAAAGTGGGACCTTTCCGCACTTTCTCTACTTCATAAAGTTTCAAGTTTGGTTCAAGAATCTGTCGACATCTTTGCTCATTCAGAGAAGACAGGCATTCTCTCCAAGCGGAGTCTTCTCTTGGGACTGTCTTGTGAACTTGTCTCATTTGAAGAAATTTGTGTGATATAAAATGAGGATTAGAGTTGAAATATCTTGTCAGGCTAGGTCCACAAAATAAATTATTTAATTTAAAGGGGCAATAGCAGTAACAATGTTGTTGAATCCAAGGATTTCTCTGGGATTGAACACAGTCTGTGCAGTCATTGATAAATCTCACTAAAGTGCTTTTCCGATGTTTAAGTCCAATGTTTAAAAAGGTGCCAGACGCGCGGTGATTTGAGATATTTTGTGGTTCTGAATCAAAGCATGAAAGTGTTCTGAAGCTTTGAGATCTTGTTTCATGGCATCTTGTGGATTGTCTTTTCTTTATGTTTGTAGGTCCATATAGAGTAGTGAAAGTGTACTGGGACAAAGCAGGCAAGTGGGAGTCTCTCTGTTGTAACAGGGACCTCACGGGACAAGCCCAATTCAAGAACTGAGGGCTTCGGATCATCCTGTGGTGAGAGAAAATATGATTGTGTATGCATGGGTATATTCATGTTTAGGGTAAACAAGAATGTCTAAAGGAGAAAAAGGGCAGTCCAAGTAATATGAGAAGCAAACCGGATTAAAATGTAAACTACAGATAGTTAAATGAGTTAAACACAGCAACTAGAATACTTACTGATCTAATCATTATTAATTAGTTAGACAGAATAGTTATTGTGGAATAAAAAATGTGGGGAAACGTCGTCCTGCTCCACTAAAACTAAAAGATTAGTCTCAAACAGTGCATGCAATACAATAAAACAGTGACATCAAAGGAGACAAACTTTACAAGTACTGTTAGGCTTTATGTTAACTACAGAAGAGCAGAATGTACTTTCACTAAAACAATATAGTTCAGTCCTTTAAAAACATAAAGACATCAGGAAACTCAACAAGTAAGGGTCTTAGCAAGTTTGTACAGTTTTTCTTAAATACTGCCGACAACACTGCGGGTTTATGTGACAATACAAAATAATAAAAGTACAACATTATTCCCACACAGATCTTTAAAACAGAATGTTCTAATCATAAATCTAAATGTCACTTTTCTCCGCGGGTTCGGTTAGCAAAACAGCTAGCATACAGCTACACAACTCGCTTTAAGGCCACTTTAACTGCGTCTGAAAACCAGTTTGGCACGTGCAGTGATTCCTGTGTTGAAATTGATTTTCAAAAAGTCCACCAGTTAGACAAAAATGACATTAAAAAGCAAATACCTCTCACCTTGAAAGTTGCGTAAACAGCAGCTGCTGCTCAGCTTTGAACAGTTTCCGGTTTCCAGGAGTAAAGATGGCGTCAGCGGCGTCACGTCCTTACGTCGACGCTTTCGGATGAGGACGCGTTTTGTCAACATTCTGGGAGGGAAATCCAACTTGTAAGAGTTATGTTTGTTTGACCGGCTTGTTTGCTTGTGGTGAAAGTTTCTTAGTTTATCCTAAAGAACGTCTTGTAATACAGAGACAATTATTTCAGCATAAGTTGTGTACAGTTTGAAAATAGCCAGTGGACAGACACACCTGAACTATTTTGTCTCATTACATTGTTAAAATATTAAACTAGTATACCGTTATCTACCTATCTAATCACTAAATGCATGCAATTTTTTCTTACACTACTATACGACATATGGTAGTCACATGGTATTTACATAAGATATGGGTTGAGAGAAACATGAGATCAATGTGCTAAAACAAATAAAACATTAAAACAACTAATCAAATGTTTTGAATGAAAAACGGTATTTAAAATGCTCATGTTCATTATGTTATTTAAACCCTTACACTAAATAAATAAATATATAAATAGACCTACCTGTGACACAATAAATGATCACAACTCAAATGTCCACAACCTTCTCCAGGAGATTATTACTTATATTTACTTATTTTGTTTAATCCTACCAAAATACCACAAAGCATATGTCATTTAAGCTACACTGAGTTTTTTTTTTTTATAGATACAATTGGTTTAAGTAAATGGGAGGTGCCCTGAAACTCGGCTAACTTGTCTGACTGGCTCCACACTGGACCTGGTAGGTTCAGTTTGGAGTTACGTGATTTGTGACTAAATGCATTGAAACCTCAACATCATCACTCACATTTCCATTCATATGTGACTTGTCTTCTCTTGTATTTTACAGAAGAATATCATTTTTCTCTAATCATGGCTTCAGCTTGGGGAGAAGACACTTTTACTTGCTCTGTGTGTTTGGAAACTTTGAGAGATCCTGCCACTTTACCTTGCGGTCATTCTTACTGTTTGGTCTGTATCCAAAACCATTGGGATAAGAAGGACAGCCAAGGACAATTCAGCTGTCCACAATGCAGGCAAGTCTTCAACCCGAGACCCTCATTGGCTAAAAGCACTCTTCTGGTGGAGGCAATGGAGAAGCTAAGAACCAACAGTCTCAAGCAGAACGCACCTCCGTCTTTGCCCATTTACGTGGATGTCCTGCCTGCAGATGGACCCCAGCCTGGATGTATTTACCCCCAGCTGCCCCTCACTGTGGCCCCTCGAATGTGCCCGCAGCATAACCAGCCTCTGGACCTGTTCTGCCACGAGGATAGAGAGTGTGTTTGTGCTTTGTGTCGTCAGTATGGACACAGGGGACATCGAGTGGTCCAGCCGGTGGAGGAGAGGACGCACAAACAGGTAGGTAAACTTGTACAAAAGACAAACAAACAAACAACCAACCAACCAACCAACCAACTAACCAACTAACCAACCAACCATCCCTGAGTTTCAAAATTATAGAATGTAGGCCTAATGATGAAAATAATTAGGATAGAATATGATCAAACATTTTTTCTAAATCTTGGCTATAACTGTAAGTAAATATTAGATTAGATGTTTATTGTTTATATTTTAATGCAGTGGTGTCCAATTATTTTTTCCCAAAGGCCATGTTTAATTCCAGACAAGTGAAGGGCCAAACCGCGAATAACGCTCATCATCTCAGTGTAGGTTAATTAATCCAGTGGATACCAAAGTGGGTAAATCTGGGATGAGTCGCAGGATGATTTCAAGATAATATTTTCCTCTTTATTTAGTTCAACTACTATAATAAATAAAAAAATAAATCAATTTTGATTGGATTTACAAACAAATATTTTTGCAAACCTGTTAATTTTCCTATGGAGATCACAAGTCGCTGGTATGATTAGTGTTTGGGAACCCCTACTATTTTTTAAATAATTTCCAATGATATTTTTATAAGAACACAAGCGCAACATGACCCATAGCTAAGTAAAATCAGATAAAATAAATATTAAGTGTAACAATTCTTCAAAATTTGATGGGGGTAGAAAAAAGCAGCCTCCCTGGGTTTGTCATTTAACATCTGTGTCAAGCACAAGACAATGGGGTAGTCCTCTTGACAAAATAAATGAACATTGAATGAATGAAACATCTCTGTAAAATCACAAAGGTGACATCAGCTGTGATGACATCATAAGTCGTTTGGGTCATGTGAGAAAAATGTGGTTGTACTTGACAGTCTGCCACAATGACTGGGCTGCTCAGGAGTTCCAGTGCAGAATAAACATCAGCCTTACTGCCAGTCTATGATTTCTATCAATGATCCAAAAACGTATCTCCATATATATACTGTATATATATAAAATAGATGCATACAATTTTACCACTCTTCCTTTTATAACACAGAGAATTGACAATAGACAATGCATCATGAAATGAAACAGAAAACTATATTTTTGAGACCCCACATTTTTTCACTGTTTGAATTCCCAATGTTTTACTTTTGTGTGTTGTATTAACATCCTCCATTCAGTCTATTTATTTTAATTTGTTTTTTCAGGGAGAACTTGTCCAAATGCAGCTCGAAGTCCAACGCCGAATTCAACAGACGGAGAGAAGTCTGAAGGAGATGCCTCATATCACAAAACAACACAAGGTACTAAATATATTCTGTTCTGTATTTTAGACTGTGGATTATACAGTTTCTCACGCCCAGTGCAGTCAGGATGAGGACAAAATTAAAATTCTAATCCTGTCCAGAATTGCCACAGTGGCTGAAGTGTAATGTCGATCAAACTGTCAAAAGCTTGTTATTGTGTGACTGTCCCTTAGGGAATGTCACATTATCACATTTTTGTTTGGTGATTACATAAAAGCAACATACTGTATCTATACTATTTAGTGATACATAAAAGTGATATGTTGTCATATTTTTTCAAATTTGTGACTTATTTTAGGAAGTCACATTTCGAAATGTAAAACTATTATTGTGACAAAAACACGTATGTATTTGTTTTAAAATGGTATTAAAAGTGTTACATTTAGTTGTAGATATTGGACAGATTATTTTTTTTAAAGCTTATTTAGTCAGTATTCATTATGAGAACTTCTATGTGGCAAACTAATATTTGCAGATTCCAAATTTGGAATTTTATTTTCATAAAAAGATGCACAAAATTGCATAAAACCAAAATGTATTTATCAGGGGCATAAGACATCTGCACTTTTTTATTTCTTTAAACCTGGAACTGATGTTTCTATAGTACTAAAACGAACTACTTAATTTTGCTATAAAAACATTTTTAATGATTTTTTGTTCTTACAATTACGTATATTGTGACTTGAAAAATCGATTAACCTGATAATCTTGACATCTTTTCAGATGTGTAATTTCTTTCTCAGATGATATACATTTCTTTTTCATCCTCAGGCCTTGGTGCAGGCTCTACAGAGTGAGAGCTCAGATCTCTTCTCAGACCTGATCAAAGCGGTGAACGTGACTGGGACTGAGATCGGGGAGGTCCTCAGTATCCACGAGGCGTCTCTGGGCAGCTCAGTGGAGAGCAGGATTCAGAGGCTGGAGCAGGAAGTGGCCCGACTGCACTGGAGGAGCGAAGAGCTGAGCCGCCTGGCTGACATGCAGGACCACATCTGCTTTCTCAAGGTAGAAAAAAAAACATGTTCTTTCATTAATTCATTTTAAGTCCTATTTTATTGATTATTAATATTTACAATGTCCCATTTAACTTTTTTGCACTGTTAAGCCAAAAAAGTATTCGTAATAATGTGTAGAGCCTTTTCTGATCTCAGGGCAATAATACTGACGTTCAGTAAAAGTACAGAAAAATAACTACTGCTGCTGAAAGTTCACCAATTATTTTAGATGAAATTGATCTTGTCATGTGCTAAATAGATAATTGTAAGAGATTTAGAAAGTTGGGGATTTTTCATTTGTTTAACTGGAGCAAACACCGATACAACATCACAATGACTATTAGGACAGATTTTTCTTGAAAAAATGTAAGTAAAATTAAATGTCATAATATGTTTAAATACTCAATTAAAGTACAGATACCCAAAAAACTAATTGAGAGTAATTATGATGCACTTTTATTGTCCATGTTTTGAGCTGAAGAACACTTTTTGTTTCGTAGAACTTCTTCCTGATGGAGCCGCTGGGTCAGAGTGACGCAGAGCCGGGTTTGGGACAGCAGGAGGCAGTAGTGAGCTCAGTGCGATCAGCTCTGAGAGAACTACAAGTGTCCATCGAAAACCAGTGTAAAGCCACCGCTGCTAAGATCCAGGCGTTAGGTACATATTTTATAATGTTATAGATGTTATGTGTGTTATTGACGGTAACTATTTAACCTGTTCATAAATTTCAGTGATATAGAAAATATGTGGTTTCTTTACAATTGTAGAATACATTTACATTTATTTCTGTGAGATCTGATGATGATTTAAATAATCGTGATTATTATCATCATAATCGAGCAGCCCTGAAGAGGGATTATTTGTTTATCCACACGAGCAATGCGCGCACCTGATATGCAGAAAGAGCTGCTAAATCAACATTTGTGAATGACATTCGACCCTACGACCCATAAAAGTTACATTCAGGTGAGTGAAAAAGCGACAAAAACACTGTTTCAAGCTTCAGGAGACAGACGTATGTCAGACTGGTTAATACCTGATCGAAACAGCTGCTCTCGTTGTTGTTTTAATTAAAGACGTTTTCCCAGCCATCTAGATGGACAGTGGCTCTTTCTGCATGGAGCATGCGCAGTAGAGCCGTCGACCGATAATCCATGAGGGAACATTCAAGACTAGGTGGAACCAAACCGTTTGCCTCAATAAGCCAAAACATTCATTTTTTTTCTCGGTGGGCCAAAAAGCAATTGAAATTAAGAATGTCAGTGTCCAAACCTAAATTGTGTTGCTTTTAAAAAGCTTATTATTAAAGAGATCATGTTTATATATATATATATATATTTATATATATATATATATAAACATGTTCAAGGAAAAAACAAAATTAGTTTTGATTAATATGTTATTAGTAGTACTATTAATATTGGCCAATTTTGTGTTATTGGTCCTCCTGTGACACAGTCAGATTGTTGGAAATTCACTTGAAATACAGTTAAACCATCATCGTATTGTGTTAAAGTATATTAAAATTATCATTGACACTTTGATGCAGTGAACGATGAAGCTCCAACTCCAGAAACTAATGATGAACCAGCAGCAGCAGCAGCAGCAGCAGAAGCAACAATCGACCATGAACCCACTTCTCAGACCAGGACACAGGATCCAGGTCAGCAAAACACCTCAAACATGTTTTTATTAATGTGGGAATTCATTCACAACTAAATCTCTTTTTTCCCCCAGTTTATGAAACAGTTCTTCCAGGCAAGTTATCTTATCACTCTCAAATCTTACCGCCTGTGCACATTAAAGCACTTTCACAACTAAACTTCCGTCATGTTTTTTTTATATTATACAGGTCCTGACGCACCTCTGGCTCCTCAAGGTAAAAAAAAGATTAACTTCTAAAATAAAAAAGAAGAAAAAATATTTATTTATTTGTGTATTTATGTGTTATTTGCAGTTGAAGCCTCTGCCCCTCCTCTCCACTCCCTCCTCCGCACCCCATGGTAACGTAGTTCTTTACTATGTTCATCATGTTTTTTCTTATTCTTATCAAATCTCTTGGAATTTCTGTAGTTTTTTTTTTCTCTACCAATCATTTACATTTACTATCCCTCAAAATCTTTTTTTGTGTATTTTACTTTCAAGACCAACATATTTAGATCATGTACCATAGCTAATAATATAAATACACAAAAGTAAAGAGCATACACTTTCCAACGCTAAAAAATTCCTAAAAATCTCGACTATCAAACACATTTATTCTCTAATTACAGTATTTACTATACCACAAGCCTCAGATCCAACCTAAAAAGAGACTAATGGACATTGAGTTTGCCATTGGATTTTAGAATTCCTGGCCCGAACCACAATCAAGTTAATTTATAGTACAATACACAAAAAACATTTTGCTTTGGGTTTTGGTCCTTTTGTCGTCCAGGAAATAGAGCAGCGGATTTATGACAGCGTAAGTGCGGAGACGCTAAACCAGAGTTTTGAAATCTTTTCACTCTGGGACCTGGTTTCAGAAATATTCATTTTCAGTGTCCTGAAACAAACGGGACGATGTGTGGTTTAGGTCAATTATTTGTTCTGAAATGCCTTAGCTACTAGTCACTAATATATATCACTAGATTGAACTTTTGTCAAATTATCTTTTCAATATTTCAGAAAAGATCTTGCCAATCAACCAATCATGTAAAGGCAACCTATTCTACTGTATTTTCACTATTGTGTGGTCAAAAAGACAATCAAATGCAGTGAGACCAATCAGAAAATGTAGGTTGAGATGTAGAGCGCTTCAGTGGTGGATGAAGTACTCAGTTCAGTGCTCATTAAAGTTCAGATACAGTGGCAAAAAAGTTACTCAAATAAAATTATCTACTATTCTATACTGTTGTAGTGGAAAAAGATAGAAAGTACACATACTGCCTGCTCTATAATGTACTGTAAGTAATGTAAAAAAACATGCTGTACTTTTACTTTTGTACTTGTTTCTGTTAACCGCCTTTACTTGTGACATGTTAAATCCTATTCTGTGCTTCTTTATGTAGTTATGCCTGTCGCTGCGGTGGGACAAGTGAACTATGAACCAAAGAACCGATATGAAATGCTTAAATGTGAGTTAATACAACAACAATTTTTGTCAATATTTTTCTAGTCTTTTAGTTATATCATGGCATTTTCTTTGCTATTCTTGTTTGATCCATAGATTTTAATTTACTAGAGACAATTGTTTGCTAAAGTTCTTTCTCTTGTCCCTGCTCTTTCTCAGATCGTTTGGTTCCCACAATGGATCCCAACACTGCGTATCGTCACATCCAGCTCTCAGAGGATGGTCGGAAAGCCACACTCAAAGCTGAAAACATGAATTATCCTGAACATCCCGACCGGTTCCAGTATTGGAGGCAGATCTTGTGCAGAGAGGCCCTGGGAGGCAGCCCTTACTACTGGGAGGTGGAGTGGACAGGGACCAAAGTAAGATCAACAATTACTCGAATTTTTTCTTAAATGATACTAAAACTTATAAGCAAGGCGAGTTTGTTTGTATATAGATTTGTATTACATGGAGAGACTTAAACAAAAGCAGAGTAATGTGCAATATTATGTCAATTCAACAGAAATGGATCATACATGTCTTTAAACACGTTTTGGCTTTTAATAAGGCGAATTTAAAATGTACGCAACATAAATCACAGAGTAAGATTTAAGTCACTATTTTGTTGACTTTAGATTTGAGACTTGAAGCCACAGACTTGAGATTTACTTGACCTAAGACTTACATGAGAATGATTCCACCTTTGTCATATATCTTTATCTCAAAGTTTGCAAAACAAAAAGTAGCTATAAAAGCTTGGTTCAGTACTTGCTTAGAAACAATGGCTTAATCTTGGCAAACTATCTGAGTTAAAAAAAGAAGAAGCAAGATTTCCCCATGACTTTTATTTGTGTTTTAAATTTTAAATAATTTTTCTTCGAACGTTACTCACCCTATAATTCACAAACTTGAAAACCAAATAGCAAAACCTTGTTTTTTTTTCTCATTAAAGTGTACAGAGTGACAACCATGCTTTGACATCATTTAGACACACACAATTGTCATGCTTCAAAGGTAAATAAATCTGACTGTCATCTGCTTACAAGTAAAACAAATGTAATGCTTTTTAAAAACTCACCTAAGTGGAAGTAAATACAAAGAAAACAAAAGGGGGCCAAGAAAAGACCCCTGAGGAATTCCACATGTCAAAGTAGCTGCAATAATAAATAAATACATACATAAATAAAAAAATAAATATGTATTTGTACATGAACTTGTTATCATGTAATCAAAGTACTTGATAGGAAATTATGGTTTATTTCTGTTTCTGATTTAATGCATGACTTTTGCCTCTTTTACCCTCACAGGTGACGATAGGTGTGGCTTATAAGGAGATGGACCGTGTGAGCTCTGACGACAGGAGCAGATTGGGACACAACCCACACTCCTGGAGCCTGTACTGGTCCGGGAGTGGCTTTTCGTTTTGGCACAACAACCAGGAGAAACTGGTGGGATCTCCCAAAGCCAAACGGATTGGAGTGTACTTGGACCAACACACGGGGTCCTGGCCTTTTACCGAATCGACAAAACCCACGCTGATCTCATCCACCGACACCAGCAGGACTTCAGTGGACCGCTCTATCCAGGATTTAGGTTCTGGGCTGGGGTAGGCTCTGCAATCACCCTCTGTGACCTGGACTGAAAACAAATTAAAGATTTTTTCTTTTGTTAATAGTGAATTATGTGCGTGGGTGGACAATAAAAGAGAAACTTAAAAAAAAAAAAAAAACAGACCTCTACTCGCTGTCATGCAATTACTAGACGAGTAACTAAATACATGTACCAAAAATGGTAATAAAGACACTTAACAAAAATCAATTCATTTAAAGTGATTACATAAAAATATGACCTTGTTATAACTGTCTTCTCTCATCATTAGTTTACTCAAAGTTTTATTCAGAATGATTCCTGGCATGTTTGAGACTGTCCTGCAGCTGATGACTGAAGCTCAGAAAAGCCCTGTCCTCACCTACCACCTATCCCTGCCCACTTATTAAATTGTCATTATTTAAAAAAATCTGATTCACAGTAAAGCATACAGTATATGATTCAAACTAGTCACATAGAAAACTTTAAGTTTAAAAGCCGCTGCTTTTTATATTAAAATCTTAACAATAAAGAGGCGGTGCTGATCAGTTTTGCACAGGGAGTTAATGGACCTCTTTCCATTTCCAAACTGTTCTACATCAATTTTGTGTTTTACAAATAAACAAAATGTAAATTACTGATCTACAGAAATCATGTTTCATTCGTAAAAACATAAAAAAACGCAATAGGTCTCCTTAAATCCTAGGGTTGTAGAGAAAGGCAGGAGAAATGTATTTACTATCTGTCTGGGACCCGGCAACTTGAAAACTCAATATAGTGCACTAGTATTGGTTATCCAAGCCTGACTATGCTTCCCAACAAGCAGCTATAAACAGTAGTTAAGTGAGGCCAGTTTGGAGACAAGATGAAATGAGTAGCAGACCACTTTTGTGAGATGAGTTGAACAAGGAATCTGACAGAAAAGGTCAAATTTTGTTTGAGTTATTTAGTGCCCATCTTAGATACAGCCCTGTTAAGACTTGGCACAAGATGCACATTTCAACAACAACCATAATATGGTAATTTCTTTGATCAAAATGGTTGATTGTCAAAGGAATAAGATTGCAACGTGATTTTGTCCAGGCCTATTGTAAAAACTATGCACATTTATCATAGTTAAATCTACAGTACCCCTGCTTTACTGCCTTTGAATATGGGAACCGTTTCAACCTTTGGACAGATGATACCATGACCTAAATGCCCCAGGACAATGCCTCAAAGGTGGGATTGAGAACACTTAACCTATAGTCAGTGTCGGCCTATAGAAGAGGAACATAACAAGAGGTTAAAGTTACCAGATACAATAGGCTTAAAGCTGCATATATAGGCACCAGACCCAAACACAAGAAGAGAGTCGTCTGCTGTCAACGCCAACATGAAAGGTAAGATCGAGCAAATGTGTTTTATTTTACATTTTAACGTTCAAAATGTTCTACTTGGTAAAGACTTAAAGTTGTGAATTTTGCAATGTTGGTATGGTTGTCTGTGTACTTTTGGGTAAGGGTTAGGATACGTTTTAGGCTTAGGAGAAGTTGATTTAAGTTTAGAGATTTGAGAAAGGTATGCAAACTATTTTCTTTTGTGCAGAGCTTGTTCTCACAAGAGTCAATCAGTGCGAGGCCAAAACTACAAGGCCTCAGATTCACAAAGAGCAGTTTGTTTGAGCTCCAAAGTGTTCAGTTTGAATTGATGGCTTTAGTCAGGCGTTTTTCAAAAAATATAGCCCGCAGGAACCAAAAAACACCAGATTTTTATGGAGTGAAATAAATAAACTTTGTCTTTTCCATCATAAAGTAAATTATTATTGCTGGACATCATGACAAAGCAGGTCTTTATACTGTCTGAATCAAACACTAAAGCAAAACCAAAGCTCAGATTGGCTTTGTGAGAGAAATTCTTGTAGCATGAAAATCTTTAATAAATATTTACAGGAAAATTGCAGTGAAAAGCTTTTTCTTATTGCTATTACTCTTGTCTGATATGTCCCTATCAACTGGGCAATCTGTGGAAAAACTGTCACAATTATTTATTCCTCATATTGATCAATCTCAATTTTTAAAACAAATTTTATTTCGTCTTCTTACAAACAAAATAAAATGGCTTTGAGAAATGACTTCATGGTGTTGAACTATACAGGCACACTGAAAAATGTCTTATTCCAAAGTCTGATTTCTGCTCAGAAGTGCAACTTGAGTAACTAATTGAGATTTGACTGAATTTCAATCTCCCGGTCTTTACTTTGATTGCCCAGCACTTCTATAAACAAATATCTAGCAATTATTACAGACGCAAAACCTTATAATTCCAGACAAATTTCTCTACAACGCCTGACTAAAATAGTCTAAAATTCAAAGGGAAACTTTTTCAGAACCTTAAGTAAATGCACAAGTAAATGGCTGGACTTTAAGCTTCTGATGAACGAGAGGCTCTAATCATAACAAGCTATAAAAGTCTTTCTTTTTATTATTTTTTTATTTTGGGGATTTTTAAATTTTTATTTGTAAGGTTGAACTGAGTTTGATTCATCCCAGAATGGTTGATAGACATTGAAGTGCTATAGGCCTACCTGATTTTTGTTTCCTTAAAAATTTAAACAAACAAAAGTAATTAATTGTAGACTTCCGCCCACACCAGTCTACATGTTTTGTAGATTGCACTGCCTAATGCATTCTGAGCCTCTGAATTGTTCAGCATGATGTGTTTTAGGCTTTTTTCACAGCTTTTAGGAGCGAGACATGTCTATGCTAACAGCTAACAACAACAAACAAACAATGTGAAGTTTGGTGAACTGGACATTATTAGACGTAGCCAGGACACTGCAGACTTATTTCCACCTGAACAGATACATTAACAAGATGTCTGTGCTGGAGGAATTGATTTTAAACTACTTTAGTGTAAAAAATAATATGAGAGTCACAATGTTCTGTTTATCTTTCACGCTTTCAAATGCTTCATGATTTGTATTTATCAAAAGTTCAGATGACCAAAAGCATTGTATCAAGACAAAATGGGAGGATTTTGAAGGCGTTAACGGCAGCCATTGCACATACAGTTCAGATCTTGTTCTGTTTCATTTCACAATTAGATCTGCGTTAGTCTTAGTTACATCAACAGCCTGTCCGTCCATTAGAGTGGATCTCTTCTTCACTGTGGTTTCCCTCAAGGTTTCTCCTTTTCCATCAGTAGGATCTAAGGACATTTGCTTGTTTACTAATAATCTGCGTTGACATGCTTGATCAATCACTGTTTCTGAATGTGTATTATTTAATTTTTATTTTCTACCATTCATGTTTGCTAAATTAACAATCTTGGGAAGTCTGTTGTTGTGATTTTGGGCTATACAAAAATAAATTGATTTAATTTGATATAAACATCGAGTGATTTTGTCTTTTCCAGTGGCTGTGATCTTGTGTGTCCTGGGACTAACTCTGGCCCAAGAAGAAGATCCTTTTGAAAGATTTAAGAACAGATTCAACTGGAACAGCGGCAACTCTTGGACTTCTACAGACACTGGAGACGCAAAAGACTTACAGACAACTGATGGTAACTCTCCATTTCAATATTATTTCAGTCATTAGTTTGCATCAGGATTATATGTATGTATCTACATGTAATTATATGTGTATGATTGTGTTTCTCCAGTTTGTCGGACAGACCAGGGAGCGTGTGGATGTTGTCTCATGCATCAGCAGATCGACAGGCTGAAGAAAAGTTTTAACTCAAGTCTGGCAGAACTCCAAGGCCAATTGGACAGAGCCGTGAACACCCTCAACCAGTTCAGATGTGAGTTCAACTGTCTACTTTAAAGATACAAATATGTTTTTGGAGTAGGCTACTTATAACCTGGTCAGATGGATAAACTTTTGCAAAATTTGTCAAGTCACAAACTTGAGAGGGCAAGTTGGGTACCACCACTCGACTGGTTTGCGGTTCAAATCAGTGGTTTAACAACCCAATCACAAAACATGCGCCTGAATCAAAACAAAGATGGCAGCTCCCTTGGACGTACATGTTTCTGCTGCTATTGATTCTGTTTCAGCAGAAATACAAATTATCCTTTTTGAATAAAGAGTGATACTTGTTGTATCCCGCGCGTACATTGGATACTCCATTAGAATTTGTCGTTCGCTGTGGTTGGATACGCACAAAGGTAGGCACTAGTCCCAGTCAGCTGAAAGTATTTCATCAAACGTCCCCACCTTTTCCCGAACACTTTCAGTGGGGGAGATTCCAGGTGGATACTGTGGAAGAACTCAAATCGGCGTTCAACACATTCATCTTGGGTAAGCCAGGTTGGCAATTTAGTATGTAAGGACACAGTATTCAAAATGTACTTTTTTGAGTTATGACATTGTTCCCTCAATAAAAACATGGCTTTTAGTTTAATTTAGTTCAGCAGTTCAACAGTATCTTGCCTAGCCCAGAATTAATTCAAAGAAATTAAGTGCCAGCCTTTTTTAAAGAGTGTCAAGCCTCGTTCAAAGGGCCCATAGCATGTTAAAATGCTGTTACCTCACCAAAGATCCAGTTGTCTACAGCAAGATTTCCGCAAGGGTTGAGAGGTGAATTTAAGACTTTTAAAGATCTTTTAAAGACAATGAAACATACAAATTAACGGCTATCCGTGAGTTGTGACCTATTGTGTTTCACAATACTGCTTCTTTTACAAGAGACTTCTTAAGACCAACTTTTATATTCTGCTACAGTTATGAAATATCAATTATATCTAAAAGAACACAATTTACACAGCAACCGAGCATTCTATTCGTTCCATCAACCAAATAAAAGTAAAAGAAACACAGACAGTGTTATTTTATTGAGAATTTCCCACAAGAAAACCTGCAGCAGTGTGAAATAGATCTGGAAATTTGACAGAAATTACTTCAATAAAGCATTTGATATTTGTGCAAACATTTTTAAAACCTTCAACGACAAATTTAAAACTTTTTTAAATTTTTACTTAAAGACCTTTTGCTGTCAACTTCTTTAAAAGGTTGATACGTTTTGCTGACCTGTGAATGTTTTCTTCAGGGACAAACGCAGTCTGCTTCCTGAAAAAATAAACCCATTCTTGTTCTGTCTCCACAGCCACTCGCAGCGCCTTCTCCGTCTCTCTCTTCACCGACAACTCCAAGAAATGCTTCGGTCCCTTCCGCGACGATACCCTGGTCATGTACAAACACATCTTCCTCAACCTGGGTGACCACTACAACCCCAACACCGGAATCTTCTCTGTCCCGCGCACTGGGGTCTACAGCCTGGCCCTCACGGTCTACAGCGACGCCGGGGCTCCTGGGAACACTCTGGCTGCGTGTGCCTCTTTGCAGGTCAACGGACGTCTGCTTACTGGACCCAGAGAGTTTTACATGCAGGACCAAGAGGACAGCGCCACCAACTCTGTAGTGGTGAAGCTGACCGTGGGGGATAGGGTGTCGGTCAATCTGCCCATAGGATGCTTCCTTTGCGACAACAGCAATCACTACAATACGTTCAGTGGGTTCCTGCTCTACATCACTGACTAGAATGAGTTAAAATAAACATTAGTGGGAATATTAGATTGTATAGAGACGTATTAAATGTGTAAAAGACGGAGATCTGTTTAGAGAAGTGTGTTTGCATTCATTTTGACATAATAGCTGGGTTTCTTTTTGAGGCGGTAAAACTAGACTGACTTTGCGCTCAGCCTGAATGAATCACAATTTGTTAATCCAGTTTAAATATTAAATTAATGAATGAATGTCATGATGTGTTGGTCCTTTTTGTGTGTGTTTCAAGACAAGTTAAAGTTGCTTGATTCCAGGATTTAAACACACAGACATGGTTTATTTTTCTTGTTTCAAAGTGTTTTGAGCTGATTTTAAGACATTGTTTTTTATTTCAAGCCACATTATTTGCCAATGGGTTAAGAAAACAGTTTTTACCCCATTGGCAAATATTTGTTCTTATCCAGATAAAACAGCTCAAACTTGGATTACAATTCCGATTACAAGTCATTTTAAGCACGTCTTGATTGCAGTGTACATGAAAACAAGGATTCTTCATTCAGCTACAACTGCTGTTAAGAAAATAATAACATTAAATCCAAACAAGAACCAAATGGTGCCTCGGTGGTCAATGTTCTGACCTGATAAGACGATCCAGCAGGGGTCTCCAAC
The DNA here is from genome assembly GCA_038363315.1 of Mugilogobius chulae. Lineage (NCBI taxonomy): Eukaryota > Metazoa > Chordata > Actinopteri > Gobiiformes > Gobiidae > Mugilogobius > Mugilogobius chulae. The sequence goes on from CM076415.1 coordinate 26,423,076, forward strand.
CTGTAGCTTGCCACCACTTTCCAGGTAGCTCAACAAAGGTCTAATTGTGTCCACTTCTAAATAGATATTGGCTAAATTTTCATATAAAAGTAGTAGCTCGTCGCCAGGTTTCTTTTGCAAAAGTAGCTTGAAAAAGACCCCTGGGGTTATGGCCTTTTCACTAGACCAACATTGTAAAAAGGAATTTGTTCTTAATGCTTTGTCTGGAAACATGAAGGTAAATAAATCGGTCAACGTCACTTTCCGCTCTACTGCGCATGCTCCATGCAGAAAGAGACGCTGTCCATCTAGTTGGGTGGGGAAACTTCTTTGATTAAAACAACACAATGGGACAAGAGCTAGCTGTTTTGGATCAGGTTTTAACTGGTATGACGGATGTCAGACTCCTGAAGCTTGAAACAGTGTTTTTCTCGCTGTTTTTTCACTCACTTGAATGTACATGTACATGTATGAGTTGGCCAAATTTCATTCACAAATGTTGAATTAGCAGCATAACTTTTCTTTTTTGCACATAAACTCTTGTAGTTAGCTGACAACAGCGCTGGCTCTTGTTGTTGCTACAGCTTGGTCAATCAGCGGCGACTCTTTCTGCATTCCGGGTGCGTGCACATCTCCCATGTTGATAAACAAATAATCCCTCTATAGTATCTATTTTTTCTACCACTAAAAGCAGATGTCAGTTCCACTAAAAGGTTGCTGAATCTGGGTTAATTTGACTTTAGGGATTAGTTATCGCTGTGTAAATCGCTCTAAAAACAGACAATACCTGCACCACAATTCAAGTGAGAGGTCCTCTGCTAGTATAATAGTTTTTTATCGTTTAGTTTTCCCCCCATGGACAGGTGGCCTAAATGTCCAGTGACAAAGACTCAAACGTGGGAGAGAGCTGAGCTTCAGTGACCCCTCAATTGTCTCCAATAATAGTCAAGCAGAAAGCAGAAAAAAACTGTGTCAAAGAGATGAAGGAGTGGTCAAAACAAAAGTGTGAGTAAGTTTAATAAAGCTCGCAATCACATAAGAACAACTGGTGAAGAAAAGCCTGCTGTCGTCGGCAAAATGAAAGGTAAGATACAGATTAAATATTTATGTTTTTTAAGCAATAGACTGAAGTTATGAGCAAAAGGAGGAACAGTAAAGTGTCCTGAAGTAATAGTTTTCTCTACAGAATTTGCTTATCATTAGAAAATATGTCAAAGATTATTTATCATTTTAATACAAACAAATGCAAGCAGACATTTCTGATTGTAGCTTCTTGGAAAGTTAATTCAAATGTTTTCAGATGAAATATGATATGGTTTTGCATGGACTTGTCAGAAAGTCTTGTTACTTCAGAAATCAGTTACAATAATTTATTTTTTATTTTATTGCAATCGAGATGACATGAATACAGTTACATTTATGATGCTTATTTATCATTCAGGTGCACACAAACAGAAATTCTTTGTTTCAGGTAATCATGGGAGATAGACAGACACAATTTTAGACACATTAATTGATCAGAGATAATGCAGGGTTATTCAGTTAGATTTCCCAAGAGGACAGATTTTTCAAAGTGCTATGCTAAGCTTCACTACAGACTTCCACCATCCGCAAACTAATTGAAATGGTACTAATCATGATAAAAAGACTTAAGCAAATTAAAAATAAACCAAATGCATTACCAGCAGAATTAAACTCATGCTTGAATTGAATGCAAACAGTAGGATTTTGAAAATACAGAGGTTCAAATGTTGACTTTTTATTGAAACAAAAACAATAATAAAGTCAGTGAGTGTAATTTGCATGGGTCTGTGTAGTGAGAGTATGATCACGATGTTGGGCAGGGCTGATATGTTTGCAGATGAGAAATGTGTTGAGTGTGTGTGGTGCCAATGAGAGTCAATAAGAAAACTGTAATGTGAGTGTATGAAAGGTGCGAGTGTGGCGTGGCCTTATGAGAGAGAGGGTGACTGACTTCCGCCTTTCTTTAAGAGGGATTATCGGTCAGTGTCACTTTCTGCTCTACTGCGCATGCCCCATGCAGAAAGAGACGCTGTCCATCTAGTTGGCTGAAGAAACTTCTTTATATAAAACAGGGGTCTCAAACTGGCGGCCCCTAGCATGATTTCTGATTATAATTGATAGTGGCCCACCAATCAAATATATTGTTGAGATGTGACTATAAAACTTATAAAATGCAGCAGAATACAACAATTTGCTAACAATTTTCTTGGGTGGAACAGTTGGACCCTAGTTACACACTTTTATTTACTTTAACACTTGTGTGTGTGTGATGTAAAATGTAATGAATGGTAAAACAATGAATGTGAACATATTAGAATAGGCTTTACATAGTCTATATACTTGTTTATATAGAACAGGGGTCACCAACCAAAAAAAAAAAAATATATATATATATATATATAAATACATATTTTTAATAGTTTATCACTACTTACTTGTGTTTAAAAAAAATATTGTGCCACCTAACTAAATAAACAGCAAATTCAAGCAATGAGAGCTAAAAATATGCACAATAATCAGTTGTATGCATTTTACGTTGTTGTTATTGACACTACTCAACCTCGATTGTCCGTGTGTAGCATAAAGAATTAATACATTAAAGTATTTTCAATTGTGTTGTCAACAACGCCATCCAGTAAATTTAATAAAATTTAGTAACTTCAGTTTTCACAGCTCCACATGCAGTATAATTATAAAGACATGGACCATGTTATGATACATTATTCTTAACATAGATCAACATCTGTCTTTTTATATTTTTCTAACTTGTTGTAAAAAACAATTTACTTTTCTAAACATAATACTAATTTGCTGCAGCCGTTATTAGCACCAGTTTATACAAACCTCAATGCATGGGAGCAGGTCATAACAACAGATACAAGACTAAACCTTTAACTAAACTAAGTCTATGCAGGTAACCAAATCTCGCAACAAATCGCATTACAGCATCTGAATAGTTTTCAAATAGTATGTCCACATTTATTTGACTAAAACGTATTTAGCTTATTTTAATATTTTTCCTAAATTAGAATGATAAATACATTAATCATTTGAGAGACTCCTTAAAGTGTCTCAACCTAAAAGAACTATCATGTAATTTCATGCGATTTTATTTACATTTTTAGTTTAATTTTCACAGGCTTCACATCTAAACCAAAGACATAGACCAGGGCGGGCAACCAGTCGATCGCGATCTACCAGTAGCTCGCGACGTCAAAACTGGTAGCTCCCGTAGACCTCTGCCCGTCACAACTTTTATTTACACAAAGAACAACTTGCAGCATGCACACGGGATACAGTGCAATATACGCGAGCTCTACCGCGAGCCACAGTGATAATAAACAGAGGTTGTGTTTTGCGGCCAATTTGTCTTTAAAACAGCGGCACAAGGCACCGGAGACAGCAACGCGGCTACCGCGTAGCGAGCTTCATCGCTGCCGCTCGCACATACGACAGCGCTCGTGTACGCGCGGAGAAAGGCAGGGGAAAGGAGGAAAACAGAAGAGAGAGAGAGAGAGCAGGAGGAGCATCTCCGTGTTGCGCGTCTGACCCGCTGCCGCTCGCAAACACGAGATGTAGGCCTATATACTTGAGGGAGAAAAGAAAAGGAGAGGGAGAGTAAAAGGATGAGAGAGCACAGGAGCCAGGTGAGGAGTGTCGTAGTCCTACCTGATTACTCTGTTCATCCTTGTTGTAATGTTAATCCAAACTTCTGAGGTAAACAGAACTGAGGCGATGTTGGACCAGCCCCTCCCCTCTGCGCGTTACCATGGAGCTACTTTCTAACTTTAAAATACAGGCTATAATGGACTAGAAAGTAGCTGTAGAACTTTGGGCGTTTTAATAATAATTAAAAAAAAGCTATACTTTGGTATAAAATGACTCATGTAGTGATGTTAAAACAGACAGTAATTGTGAAATAGGCTTAGTGAAACATCAAAATGTATTTACATGTCCCCTTACCGTTTTGTTGCTAATTTAATTAAGAAAAAATAATGACATTAATTTGTAAATACATACTTCGTTGAAATAATAGGACAGACCATTAATAATAAAAGATAGGCCTACTATATATATATCAGCGATCGCGATAATACAAATCTACTGGTAGATCTCTGAGCCTTGCCGACTTAAAAAGTAGATCTCGGACTGAAAAAGGTTGCCCACCCCTGACATAGACTATTGTAAATAAATGTCATCATTATTCATGTCATAAGTCATTATTTAATAGCTACGCTTCAATCTTGTTGGCCTTATTAACTTGTTTCCGTCATATATAAAAGAAATCTATTTTTCCAAAATTCATTGTATTTTTATGGAGACAAACAACAGATGTACCACAGCACACTAATGACAAACAGAACATGGACTTCTTTGCTAAATACTGTACACATTGACATTATTTGTTGTTAGAAAAGACACTTGACATTTGTTACTCCATTAAAGATATTTTATTTTCAAGATTTTTCTTTTTTTTTTTCAGTCGCTGTGTTCTTCTGTGTGGTGGGACTGACTCTGGCCCAAAATAACAATTTTTTCCCAGGAGCTTTTAGTTGGAACAAAGTCGATACAGCAGCTGGAAATGCAGGCACAAACCCGAGTGGAAAGGATGTAGTACCTAATCCCGGTAACGCTGGTGGTGTCAGTGACAATGGTAGTTTTATTTATTTGCAATTTTTACTTCAGATAATACATACAGAAGTTACATACAAAACAAAAACGTCTATTCATTGAACATTTTTCTCGTTGTAGTTCCACCGTGCGAGGCAGACCAGGAATCGTGTGGCTGTTGTCTCATGCATCAGCAGATCAGCAGGATGAAGGAGAACTTTAACTTCAGCCTCAACGCACTGAAGGAGGAACTGAACAAAGCAGTGGCCACCCTCGAGCAGTTCAGATGTAAGTTCAGATGTTGACTTTACAATTCAAAGGCATCTGAGAAGCTGCTGTTGCAAGACTGAGTTCTTATAATGACTAGAGAGTGTGTAGTCTTTGTAACCTATAGCAGCAAATGCCTATGGCAGCCATCTTGTGTAGGGAGAGTCTACGAAAGAATTCATAGAAATTATTAGGATGTTGAACTTTTACTTTGACAATTTAACATTTCCATATGTTCACTTATTCTGTTCAACCAAACTATTGAGAAACATATTGAAGCATTGAGCGTTTAAATTCTTCTTTTATGGTAACAGCTGTGAAGTAAGCAAAATAATGATGAATGCTTCTGTTCATGTAATGAAATGACACACAAATGCAGTTTAATTCTGTATCAAAGCCCGATGCTTTGATTTTAGGCTGATTATTTCTGTTCACAATTCAGAAAAATAACTAGACACAGACAGAAAACAGAAGAAGAATTAATTTGTTTAGCACGTTTTATACAGAAACTGCAACACAATTTGCTTTCCATCAAAATATACACAAAAAGAAAAATAAAAACAATTTAAAATAAATTAAATACAAAATTTAAAATATTGATGTGTCTTTAATTTACGTTTAAAGTGAGCCTCCGGGCCGCTGCATCTTTTGTGCGCCGCCACTCACTCTTTTGAACATGAAAAGCAAAGCAAACATACAAAAACAACACAGAGTTTGTTGGAACTTTTTCATTTTACTCCTACAATAAGTCAGTGTAACCAGCTGCTTATCTCTACTGATTGCTCGTTCTCCTGTGATGTTTATAAACCTGGTTTAATCCACTCGCGTTTCATTGTTGTTTCATCTTTTACAACCGCACATGTGAAAGAAAACACTGAGCTCAATCACTGAAATTCCTGACCTAGTTGCTGGAGTGAAATGAAATGGAGCGGCGGCACTAGGTGGTGCTAGAATGGCTACCCTCAACCCATTTTTTTTCTTGCTTGCAGGCTATATTCTGGTGGTGTACCTTATATTTGAGTAGGTCCCTTTTTAGTTTTGGTTTAATTCTGATTAAGACCAGAACTGGTTGGAAATTGTCATAAATATAGCAAAACCTCTACATATTCAGTCATATTTATCACTCATTTTATATCTTAACATTTTAGAATAATTGCACATGTACACTTTTTGGGCAAAACTCCTGACACCTTTGTGAAAATAAAGCTTTGTGGTTAAAATGATAAACACTCATCTCTAAACTGCACTTTTTGTGCAAAATATTTCACAGTCATGTAAAAACTACACTTTGTTGTTTGAACATGAAACAAAAGCAACACATGGATTCACTTTCACCTTTACCACTTAAACCAGGGGTGGGCAACCTTTTTCAGTCCGAGATCTACTTTTTAAGTCGGCAAGGCTCAGAGATCTACCAGTAGATTTGTATTATCGCGATCGCTGATATATATATAGTAGGCCTAGCTTTTATTATTAATGGTCTGTCCTATTATTTCAACGAAGTATGTATTTACAAATTAATGTCATTATTTTTTCTTAATTAAATTAGCAACAAAACGGTAAGGGGACATGTAAATACATTTTGATGTTTCACTAAGCCTATTTCACAATTACTGTCTGTTTTAACATCACTACATGAGTCATTTTATACCAAAGTATAGCTTTTTTTTTAATTATTATTAAAACGCCCAAAGTTCTACAGCTACTTTCTAGTCCATTATAGCCTGTATTTTAAAGTTAGAAAGTAGCTCCATGGTAACGCGCAGAGGGGGAGGGGCTGGTCCAACATCGCCTCAGTTCTGTTTACCTCAGAAGTTTGGATTAACATTACAACAAGGATGAACAGAGTAAGCAGGTAGGACTACGACACTCCTCACCTGGCTCCTGTGCTCTCTCATCCTTTTACTCTCCCTCTCCTTTTCTTTTCTCCCTCAAGTATATAGGCCTACATCTCGTGTTTGCGAGCGGCAGCGGGTCAGACGCGCAACACGGAGATGCTCCTCCTGCTCTCTCTCTCTCTCTTCTGTTTTCCTCCTTTCCCCTGCCTTTCTCCGCGCGTACACGAGCGCTGTCGTATGTGCGAGCGGCAGCGATGAAGCTCGCTACGCGGTAGCCGCGTTGCTGTCTCCGGTGCCTTGTGCCGCTGTTTTAAAGACAAATTGGCCGCAAAAACACAACCTCTGTTTATTATCACTGTGGCTCGCGGTAGAGCTCGCGTATATTGCACTGTATCCCGTGTGCATGCTGCAAGTTGTTCTTTGTGTAAATAAAAGTTGTGACGGGCAGAGGTTTACGGGAGCTACCAGTTTTGACGTCGCGAGCTACTGGTAGATCGCGATCGACTGGTTGCCCGCCCCTGACTTAAACACTGTTTGGAATTTATTTCACCATGATTTATTTTTTAGAATATTTTGGAAATTAAGGAGAATGTGACACAAAAATATTCAGAATTGTGAAACAAGAACATGGTTTACTGGCAATGTAAAATAAAATACAATTCTTCGACAAGCTAAAAGTGTGTTCCTGTCTAAAAGCCACGGTGAAGTGTCTGACATTGGGCTAAATCATCTGTCCCTGTCTCCATGTTCTCTTCCTTCTCTCGTTCTCACACTTCTGTCTCTGTCTCCATGTCCTCTTCCTTCTCTCGTTCTCACACTTCTGTCTCTGTCTCCATGTCCTCTTCCTCACACTTCTTCTTGTTTGACGCTCTAAAACAAAAGTAACTCTATTTGTCCTAATGGAGTTGTGTTCATGGGCCAGATTTATTTGTCCGAAGAGTCACAGCACATGTGTACATTGTCCAGATGATTGGACCAAGAAAACAACACTTTGGATCTTTTTTTTTTTTATCTTTAGCGCAATCACTGGTTTAATAATTCTCATTTCTTCTGTGTCCGCAGCCACTCGTAGCGCCTTCTCCGTCTCTCTCTTCAGCGACTCCACAATCAGCCAACACGGCCCGTTCAGAGATGACGACATAATAAAATACAAACACGTCTTCCTCAACATGGGCAACAACTATAACCCCAACACCGGAGTCTTCACTGTCCCGCGCACTGGGGTCTACAACCTGGCCCTCACGGTCTACAGCGACTCCGGAGCTCCTGGGAACACTCTGGCTGTGTGTGCCTCTTTACAGGTCAACGGACAAGAGCTTACAGGACCCAGAGATGTAAATTTGCAAGACCAAGAGGACAGCGCTAGCGTCTCCTTAGTGGTTAAACTGAACACAGGAGATAAAGTGTCAGTCAATCTGCCCATAGGATGCTTCCTCTGGGACGACATCAACCATTACAATACATTCAGTGGGTTCCTGCTCTATACCCTTGACTAGGAATGTATAACTGTGACTACTCATAAAGTACTAACTAAGCACTTAATAGTTATGATAGATACAATTGTTAATAAGAGTCTGCAGATGAAGTGTTTGCAGTTCAGTTCGTGGGATGACGTTGAATGAAAATAAGACAAGATAAGCAATAGTTTTTGCCAGCTGTTCTTTTAAGAGTGAAGAAGCCAAAGACTCAGATTTTTAAGTCAAGCCCATCTATACTTTGTTAATCGTGTATCAAGCCATTTTTTGCGTGTCAATTTACGGCGTCTTTTTTGATGCTTTTCACAGCTGTTTTCTTAGTGTCTTTTTGACAGTTGTTTTGATTGAATCCATGCGGGGACATTGTCTCTTTGCCTGGAAAATCCAGATGATATATAAAAAAATAAATTGTCTGGCCACCGCGTCACTCTCTCAAATTTCTGTAGCCGTGATTGACAAAAAAAAAAAAAATACATAGAAAAAATATCATGTAGAACTGAAAAACATTGCGAATTTCTGCAGAATGAATGAGCGTGGCAAAACAAAGATTTTAATGTGAGGTGAGTGAAGTTAGATTTTGATCTAAATGACAGACAACCCATCAGCTCCTTTGTTTCATCTGCTTCACACAAATAAACTAATCTGATTGCCCGGTACGATGTGAATTTGATCTGAAACACAGGCGGGGGGGCGTGGTGACCAGACCCACTCTTCGCAGTTTGCTGAAGCGTGGGTTCTGGATCCCAAGCAAATTTTCTGTGGGTTTAACGACTAGGTTTAAATCTGAAGTTACAAAAATGGGTAAGTTTATGTCTAGGACATGAATTACAATTTTGTTAATATTCATAAATAATTACACATCTTTACATCCACCATAGAAATTAACTGGGACAGCAAGGGCAAAACAAATAAAAGTACATACTGCAAATTTCTGTGAGATTGAACTCAAACTTGGGTGCACGGTAGCACAGTGGTTAGAGCTCTGGCTTACCAATAAGGAGATCGTTCGACTCCCGAGCCGGACTGTGTCAACATCTCACAATCTCTCTGGGTGGAATTAGCATGTTCTCCCCGTGTCACCGTGGGTTTTCTCCGGGTACTCCAGTTTCCTCCCACCTCCAAAAACATGTTTGTTTAGGTTAATTGGGCATCACTGTAAATTTCCCTTAGTGAGTGAATGAGAGAGTGAATGGTTATATGTCTGACCCGATGAGTTGGCCACTGTCCAGGGTGTTTGCCCGCCTAAGGCCCAAAGTCCCTGGGAAAGGCTCCAATCACTCCAAAAAAAGCGGAAGAAATAGAAAAATGTATAGGCTCAAACTTCACATCAGATCCACACATCCGGTCCATGAGGGAGTCTGGCTTCATGGGGAGTCTATTATAGTCACATCAGAAAGTGTTTCTGATATAATCATTCAGTCGGTCAGTCTCACTCCAGAAGTTGTCCTGTAATTTCAGCAGACCAGGACAATGCCCAAAGTCAGTGGAGACCACACCAATGAACTCCCAGGACTGAGTCACCAATCAACAAGTTGCCAAATGTTGCAAACGTCCTATTAGTAGCTCTTTGCCTTGTCTGAACAGGCAGGGTCCCCCAACACAATGTTGTTCTGGCAAAAAAATGTTGCTGCAAGACCAGATAGTCAAACTAATTTGTTCTACTGTGGGAGCATAGTCAGAAAATAGAGTCAAAAGAAAAAGTTTTAGGAGACAAAAGCAGCATAAAAAGTTTGAATAGGTAGAAACAGTGGGGTGAGTGGGACATTCCTGCACTAAACAGGAACAGAACATTTCAGGGCTTTTTTTTTTTGTAAAATTACTTAAAATTATGTTCTTCACAGCATAGGTAGATATTGTAAATGTATATTGTGGTGAAAATTATTTTTGCAGTGTTTGTGCTGCGTATAACGATGTACAGTTTGTTCACTAAAATCTAAGAAGTCTGTCTTGAAAGTTGTGTAAAGCGCTTTAACATGCTTTGAACAATCTGACTTCTTAGAATGCATTAGTTAAGGCTTATCAGAAGCAGAGGATTTTGGAGACGGAGAGAATGACTTTGTGCAGGATTGCCACTTTGATGCACAAGGATTAGGTTGTAATGTGCAATGTGCTGTTTTGTTGTGTCACTGAGTCTTTGCATTGAGAATGTTATCGTATGTTGTGTGTCGAAGTAAATAAATAAGGGGATGAATGGGAATGTTAAAGTAAATGATCTAGAAAACATCAATAAAGAGTGATTGTGCTAAACATTGGTTGTTATTTTCTTTGTCAACTGCTGAAAAGACTCGTAGATAATGTAAGACTTGTTTTAGTAGTTTACAGAAGTAACAAGAATCACTGTATCTCAAAATATGTGAGTAGTAGCATATTCCAACATCTATTATGCACTTAACATTAGAAGTAGCAACATAAAGAGATTCTAAAACACCACATGGCAGACCTTTGCCTCTGAACAATAATATTTCCTCATAATGTATCTTAAGTTTAAATTGCCTCTGACAGGTTGAACTTATTTCACCAAAACAAAGTTAAGATCATTACATATAAGTTTTCACTAAACACTTTGCAAAGTTCATCCTAGTTAAACTTAAAATTTACTTCCTGTTCATAGATGATGGAATCACACTAGGGAGCTGCTTAGCGACAATGTACTGAATTGAGCCAAAACACTTGTAATATACTGTAACAGGTTTTCTCTTCTTCTCTTTTAACCCAGTGGCTTTACATTTTACCCAAGCTAAATACAATGTAAGCTCTTTAAAATACCAGGGAATCGAACAAATCAAATTACATGTCAGTTTTTTGTGATCTATAAGTATTGACATAACTTCAGTGGGTGCTTGTATATACTGTACGTTTCATGTTGTACAATCACTGATGTGGTTTTGTTGTTAATTATTTGTACACCTTAAAGCTGTGGTTTTATGATCACCAACTTCAGTTTTTGCCTAGACATATCATTGCACCACTTTATGATGGGGTAACCTTGATGTTTGTGCTGCGATATTTGAAGAACTTTATTTTGTGTACATTTATTATTGTATACATTTGTGTACCTTTGGTGTTCCATTAAAACTTTTTGGAGCTGATGGCTGTGCAGACTTCTTCATTTTAAAACGATTATTTGGTCTGGCACGCCAGCTTAGACTCGGATGCGCATGTCTTCTCTTTGATATTCTCTTTTAACTTAGCTCTAAACAAAATGCAATTAGTTGTCACTCTGGCTCCTCTTTGTAATGTTAACAGTAATTAGTTTTTTGGAAAAACATTTTCCCTAAACATTTGAAAGCTTACTTTTTGCTATGATTTTTTAGTCTTCCTATCACAGTTTGATCAAATGTTTATTGAAATAGTTTAAAAGTGAAACAGTGGAACAGCTCTATACTCTAGATTGGGTGCTAGAGGGTTCATTGGAGTTCGCCCAAACAGTCCACATGTGTTTTGTGGATTTGGAGAAGGCGTTCGACTGTGGGAAGTGCTTCGAGAATATGGGTCCGGGGTTCTTTCCTCAGAGCAGTCTGGTCTCTATACAACCGTTTGCATTGCCGGTAGTAAGTCAGACCTGTTCCCAGTTCATGTTGGAACCCCCAGGGCTGCCCTTTGTCACCGGTTCTGTTCATTGTTTTTATGGACAGAATTTCTAGGCGCAGTCAGGGTCCGGAGGGTGTCCGGTTTGAAGACCACAGGATTCCATCTCTGCTGTTTGCAGATGATGTTGTTCTGATGGCTTTGTCAAACCAGGACCTGCAACATGCACTGGGACGGTTTGCAGCCGAGTGTGAAGCGGCTGGAATGAAAATCAGCTCCTCTAAATCCAAGGCCATGGTTCTCAACTGGAAAAAGGGTAATTGAGTCCTTGCCTCAAGTGGAGGAATTCAAGATTTCTTGGAAATGTAAAGTGCATTACAAATAAAATGTATTATTATTATTAACACGGGATCTTGTTCACAAGCGAGGGAAAGATGGAGCATGAGACTGACGGGCGGATTGGTGCAGCGTCAGCAGTGATGAGATTGCTGTACCAAACCATTGTGGTGAAGAAGGAGCTGAGTCAAAAGGCAAAGCTCTCTATTTACCGGTCAATCCACATTCCAACCCTCACCTGTGGTCATGTGCTTTGGGTAATGACCGAAAGGACAAGATCGCGAATACAAGCGGTCGAAATGAGTTTCCTCTGAAGGGTGGCTGGGTGCTCCCTTAGAGATAGGGAGAGGAGCTCAGTCACACGGGAAGAACACATTGAAATGTGGCTCGGGCATCTGTTTTGGATGCCTCCTGGGCGCCTCCTTGGGGAGGTGTTTCAGGCATGTCCCACCGGAAGACCTCGGGGAAGACCCAGGACACGCTGGAGGGACTATGCCTCTTGACTGTTCTGGGAACGGCTTGAGATTCTGCCGGAAGAGCTGAAGAAAGTGTGTGTGGACAGGGAAGTCCCGGCTCCATTCCGAATAAAGCAGAATAAAATGGATGGAATAACAGATGAAACTCTGGCACCTAAAACATGGGTTTTTATTCACTTATTTTAAATATGGCAGCCAAAACACATCGCAGAATGAAGGTCTGAGAATCATCGTCAACTGTTCCACTTTGTAAGCAGCAGACTTCTCGCTTCTTTTATTGTCCTAATCTCCATGGTTAAGTTTAGTTGAAAGACAGGTTTTCTTTGTATTATCTTTTCTTACTTTTGTTCAGCTCTGTCATCACTGCACGACACTGCAACACAACACCATAACATCACCTTTTCTTCTGTCTTTTGCTCCGAAACACTAGACGCCAGATCCATCCCTGCAGGGCGTGAGAGTACAGTAAATAAAGAGGCATCAGTTACAAGAGGAACTTTACGTAAACAATGAAAAGGAATAAACTAAAGTGTCCAGGGAGGAGCTAGGAGAGGGTATATATCATAGTGGTTTTGAAGTCGGTCAGTCCAAACACTTGCTCTGTGCGAATAGCAAAGCCGCTGCACAAGCTCCATCATGAAAGGTGAGGTGGCATTTTTATATCGCATGTTGTCTATTTACAAACTATAAAAACAGCTTCTTATGAGTAATTTCAACTAGTTTAGATGTGTATGTTTACCATTTATTATAGTACAGTTCATGATTTTGCTTAAAAGTTAATTTTTATTTTTTTGTCATTATCTTCAGCCAATAAGTGACTTGAATGGTGAATAGATTATATGAAGAAGGATTGAAATCATGTTTTAATATAGATAAAGTATATTTATTTAGTTGTATTTGGAAACATTGCTATACAAAACGTAAACTATAAGCCTTTTCTCTCAAAAAACCAACAAAGTCCTAAATTGGCTAATAACATAGGCCTTTTGCGTGTATCTGTATTACACTAAAATTTGTATTACTCTGACAAATGTATCTTTCTATCTTTACAGCTTTTGTGGTCTTGTGTGCCCTCATGGGGAGCAGCTTGGCCAGCGGACAGGGCGCCTGTAAGATCACGTTGAAACAAGTCTGTGTTTTGAGCTGATTTTCTATCTTAAACATTGTGTATTTTCTGTGCGTAGCATGTTCGTCGGGAGTTTGCGGCTGCTGTCTCATGACTAAACAGCTGGAACGCATGGATCAATTCTTCCAGATGTCCTACGACCACATGACAGAAGAGCTCACCGCAGCCAAAACAGCTATCAATGACATCAGAGGTACAAATTCTGGATAGACTGGGTTTTACTTAAGCTAATAGGTATTTTTAATTATTATGGACTAGTAGAGGTTTAGTTCAAGTGACATCACAACATTTTATAGGTCAACATAACTTAACACAGATGTAGGGCAGCTAAAATCCAGATAGTTTGTAGGGGTAATGCAAAAAGCTTGAAACTATACAGTTCAAAAGTTGTTGTTTTTTTGAAAGAAAAGCAATGTTTTTATTTTTCAATGTACATCATTTTAAGCTAATCAGAAATACACTCTATACAGTGTTAATGTGGTAAATGACTATTCCAAAAAGATTTTGTCACAATTTATCTCAGTTTGGACTTCAAAATATTTAATTATATTTCTTTGCTGATATTTACCGCATAGCCATGTTTTTGTAGCTATGTTTTCTCACCAGAATTGACATGTTTTTGACATTTTATTTTTGAGAAATCACGGCACGAGAAAGTATCACATTTAAGGCAGTCAGATTTGGCCTACTTCCAGAACTGATTTTCAGACAATTACGATATATAGATATCAAAATGTAGGTAGAGAAAAAAGGAAGCTGAGACGCTCTTTGTGTAATAAACAAAAGTCTATAATTTGTGTGTTAAGTGCCAAAATACTGTATAGCACTTTCTGCTTCAAGTCACCCCAGGCTCTGTCTTTAAATTTTCTGATTCAGCAGCTCGGAAAATTACAGATTCAACTCTGTCTTACAGATAAAATAAGCTCTGTCAACATCAGAAGGAATGCTCACTACCAGACCTCTGTGGGGGAAACATAACACGAACAGTGCATCAGAACAGCAGCTTTATCACTCACTGCTTAACAACTACAACAGTAAATGTGAACTTTAAGCTGGAGCAGCTGATTTTCACACTGCAGACACAATTTGAGTTTTAGATCTGACAACTTCCTCTCTTAAATACCTCGAAACATGGTTAATATCAACATGTAATAATTTTTGGTTGCAATTACAATATTACAAACAGCTAGAGTGAGACCGGATAGGACCACACAAGCTCAGCCAATCAGAGTGCAGCTTTCAACTTCTGATGAAAACTAACATTCTACATAAATCCGTTCAGTCAGAGGTTTCATTTTTTCACAAAGTGCTGCATTTATCAGATACTTTTTGGTAGAAAACACAAAGTTTACTCATTTAGAACTAAAAAGTTACACACTCCAACTTTAAGGAAATATATGTCACACAAACAAAGACATGAGGAAGAATAAAGTGATCCAAAAGTCCAAATATGTAAATAAATCCAGCAAGGTTAACGGTAGCTGCAAGCTAAATGCTAACAACATGACAGAACGTTTCTGTTTACATCCTCTATTTAAAGTTTTTTGTGACTCGACTTGAATTAGTTGCTAAAGATACACTGCAAAAAAGTTAAACTTGCTCAATTTTAGGATTTGAACTCTGATTTTACACATTTTGACTAATTTAACCTCTATCTATTGTAAAGACATAGATTATTGTCCTTGTTTCAAGTGTTTGGAACCAATTTTAAGACATTACTTCTCATTTCGAGCCAAAATATTGGCCAATGGGTCAAGAAAACTGTTATTTTAAATCAAATTCCTATATAATAATTTAAAATAGTTTGAAACCATGAAATATTCTACATTAGTAGGATATTTCACTTTCTATTCTATTCTATTCTATTCTATTCTATTCTATTCTATTCTATTCTATTCTATTCTATTCTATTCTATTCTATTCTATACAGTTAAAGAAGCTCAACTCTGGATTAACATTCTGATTTCAAGTCATTTTAAGCAAGTCTAGAATTTTTTTTCTAGAGTACACTTACCAGAAAGGGTCTTAGAAGATGTTAAAAGTTTAGCTTCCCGTTGCCTTATCATAGGACTTTCCCCATGATTTTCCCCCAAGGATTAGGGTCATGCCCCCAAATCTGACGTGTTACCGACTTTATCCAAAGAGATTTCAGTTTGGATTCTCCAGGTTAAAGTTTCAAGTTTCCATAACTGTTGCATTACAATTAACCTATATCTATTGTGCCTTTGCTTTCTCTTTTTTTCTTGCAAATTGATGTCTCCAGTTACCATTAAGCACCTTGAACCCAATTTTTGAGCATTTTTGCCTTGTTCAAGTTTTTGTGATTTCAGTCCAAACATGAATCTTCTGCTTCTCTTTTTCCCCCCCATAGCATCTCGCACCTCTTTTTCCGCCGTCCTCAGTAACCCCACACAGAACTGCAACAACCAAGTCGTGAGCGCCACCGCCACCCGCGTCAAATACAACATGGTCAAAGTCAACATGGGCAACAACTACAATAGCACCACTGGGGAGTTCACCGCTCCTCGCAAAGGGGTCTACAGCTTCGCCCTCACCCTCTACAACCTCGGTCCGTACAAGTCCTGCGCCACTCTCATGGTCAACGGGATTGCCAAATACGCACTAATGGAGAGGCGTACGGCGGACACACAGGACAGTGCCAGTGTCTCCATTAGTTTGTCCCTTGAAGCTGGCGATAAGGTTTATGTAGAAGAACCGGCAAATTGTGTAATGTGCGCTCACGACAATCTGTACAATACATTTACCGGTTACTTGATGTACACAAAAGACTGATTAAATCCAAGCTAGCTAGTCTAATGTCTGCTTCAATTACATTTAGATCGTTTTGTTTAGTGACAGTCTAAAATTGTACCAGGTGATGTAACTTTGGTTGGTTGTAATTCTTTTTTCTCCTTCACTGTACGTTTTAATCAAATTTCTAAATGTGCAACATGGTCTGTCAACTTCAATAAATCATACTTAGAAAGTATTTGTTGCCGGGGTTTTTTTGTATGAATAAAATTATAATCGTTATGTTCCTGTGTGTAAAGCACATTGTAAGATTTCACGGCAAAGTACCAACAAGTATAAGGTGACCAGACGTCCTCATTTACCCAAAACAGTCTCGTTTTTTGTCCCGGTAAATCAACACAGTCTCACTAGATGGCGTACTTTTACCACGACACAAAAACAGCGTGTTTGGACTACGACTTCACAGCTATTTTTAGTACTTATGTTACGCCGTACATTTAGCACGATATGAAAAAGAGTAAAAATGACACGAGATTTCACAGCGTCAAAAAAACCACGAGTTTTAATTGAAGTCACGTGGGGACGTTTTCTTCAAGTGAAACGGGTAAGTTCAGGCATAAAGTTACTAAAATTGATAAGATTAGGTCTGGGGCTTGGGATAGGTTAAGATTAGAATCAGGATTTCATGAATATTCATAAATAAGAACACATTTTAACAACCACCATTACAATGAATGGGGACTGTGACGCGTACTATAATTACACAGGACGGCCGTGAACTCGTGCTAATCATACCTCATTTACATATTGTGTAATGTCCTGGTAAATGTATGCTTTCTTGTGAGATCGGGCTCAGTTTTAGACAACTTTGGCACCCAGCAGTTTAGTCAAAATTGACAAAAAACACTGACAAAAGTTTCAGATTTCATGCTGAATCACATAAATAGAAGTGAATGATCAATGAACCGAGGTAATTTTTCAGGTCCAAACTTTCGGATGTGTCCCTAGTTTTTAATTTTGAGGTTGATATTGGTGTGTGTCTAATGTCTTATTTGAACTGCATAATATTTACCTAGAGATGCCAGTAAGCTTTGAATTACCCCACTGTGTCTGAGCTACAGGCATTCGCAAGGAGATAATCAAGGCCTGTAATGTTCTTGTTTTTACAAACTTTATTCCAGAAATAGTGACCAATAATAAGTGACCTTATTTTTTGACAACTTTTGCTTTATTCATGGCTTAAGCATTTCTTGTGTTTTCAGTTGGTTTTAACTAGAATGACTTGATTGACCAGAGCTGTGGCAACGTAAATGTGGCTCCTCGTCACGTTGTTGCATCCATTGATCAGAATCACATCCACACAAGCAAATTTCTTATGAAACAAACTCTCTTTCAATTTATTTATGACGACAAAGCCCCTCCATCCAAACTTTGCAACGCTCTGTCCAAACTTTCTCAAACATCCATCTTCTTGATCTCCTGATGCTACAACAATGAGGTTGTTGAACTTCTTGGACATGGATTTGTTAGATTTTTAGCTTTTTTAGTAGAAAAAACAAATGTAATTGAAGAATAATCTATGGTGATTGAAAACACAAACATACACATTTGCACGTCTGAGCTTGGCGAATTACAGAAGGTAAAATTCTAGATAAACTTTACAGACATTTTTACAGACATGAATGATTCACACAAGAGTAGAAACTCAGGTGATGTCCGTGCTTTTTACAATTTACATGATGTCTCTATGTAAAAATGTCATGCCAAAAGGATCTAAAGACAGTCTGATCTTTTAATTTATGAATGAATAAAAGTGGGGATAAAATGTATTCTTGAGGAACACCACTGGCTTGAGGAACACCACTGGCTTCAGAACTAGTACATCACAAGTTAATGTCTTCAATCATCTCTTATTTATTAATAGAGTTAATTTTAATGAGGCAATGTTTCTAATTAAATCGGGTCAAAACTTCTGTAGAAGGCTTAAGTATATATTGTTTTACATCTCACCTTTCCTCAAACACTTTCACCGAGTAAAGTTCTGGATAATGTGGAAGAACTCAACACACATCCATCTGGCGTGAGCCCCAAACTTTTAAAGTGAAACTAAACGCAGAATCAACTGTGTGTCTGGGGTTAAAATGTTTCTGGGCCTTTTGGACATTTTTGTGCAAACTCGCACATTTTGCAGTTACGTGTGCAAAAACTGCGACTGTGCTGCCATGATGGTCAAACACTGTCAGTGCATTTTCAGTACAAGCCCATGTCACATCTGCTCAAGTGAACTATAAAACCCCTCCTTCTGACACTGCTGTTGTTGTGAGTTATAAAGTGGTCAAGCGCTATGACGCAATGAGTTGTTTGGCTCCGGTGGATAAGCGGGTGAGGTCTTACTCTCATGTCTTACTCTCATTTTTATTTTAATTTTTAAAAAATACTCACATAAGCTCGTGTGCTTGTGTAAAGGAAATGTTGCATACATGTGTCTGCAATGTTCATAAAAAATAATCTTTAAGTGCACCAAGACCTGTAGCTACTGCACAGCCTCCGAGCTGTACCTCACCACACATCAGGACCACTCCCACATAAAACTTGCATTACTCGCCAAGCTATACGATTGCAGTTCATATTTGTTGCTGTCAATCAACTCAGTTCACACCCAATGGGCGTCCCTTAAAAGGCCTCCGGGAATCTCTCACTATTGCGATCCTGTTCGGGGTGCAGTTGTGGGCGAAGTAAGCCTCTGACCGTGTGTTTGGTCTCACTTTAATGTGTCAACTATGATGTTTTTGTTTCTTAGACCTGAAAGGGTCTATAATGTCATAGTTTACTGACTATCAAAAATGCATAGACTAGAAAAATACAATGAAACAAGTCCAACAAAAATACCTTTGTGGTGCAGAAAAGCTTTTTGTGTGTTTTTCATTACCCCATTTGCACCTGCACATTATCTCACTTTTGCTTCTTATTTTTGAGCCCAGAAGTACAGCACATCGCTTACTAATCCAGTGTTGTTTGGCCATTGCTGGAACAGTGACATAGAAAAGCTTTAGGTTTTGTCATTATTGTCACTGACCCTGAAACTTTGGTGTTGGTTCATATTCTTTATTCTCTGGAGCTCAATCAGATAAGCCAATCACAAATGACATCCGATCTGTCCCAGGAGAAGTGAGCAGGGCGTGTAATTTTACAGTAAACTGTTTATTGAAGTTTTTCTTACGGCCTCCCATTGTCTAAAAGAGCTCAGGACCAGGGAGGAGCTGCTGGTCATATAAATAGTAAATGAAAGCATTAGTGGACCACTTTGAAACTCGTCTGTGTCTCTGATCGTGTCCACTTCTGTCAGGCAAAATGAAAGGTAAGAGCATATAGAGTGAGCAGCATTTTATTTATTTTTTTAAATTCTTTGACGTATTTCAAAAATATTTCTAACTCGTTTCAAGACAGTACTTCTTTCAGCTAAATAAATTGCCAATGGGTTATGAAAATGTTGCTTACCCCATTGGCAATGTTGATGTCATGCTGTTAAAATTAGTCATTATGTCATAATTCATTTTTAGCAAAGCTAGTCGTCTATTTCTTGCAGTGCATTTCTGTGTGAATGTTGATATTCATTTATTTTAATTAGACCTGGGCAATAAATTGATTTATATCATGATCAGTGAGAATACTAACGCTAACTGCCGTCCTTGTTGTTTACTGCTTACTTATATCGTATGTCAAGATATTTTCTGGACAAGCTTGGTCACATCGTATATGGAGATAATGGGTAAAAATAACTCATAAAAATAATGGAAACACAGATTGTTTGTGGCTAGGTATCACCAAAATAGATTTGGAATAAAAATAAATTTTTTCTAATCAGCTGGTTATAGGCTCCTTAAAAAATGTCAATTCAATTATATTGAGATTTACACTATCCAACCCGGTATCACTGAAATGTCCTTTATGTGTGGAGTTTGCATGTTTTCTCCCTCTTTTAGATGGTTTCCTCTGGTTTTCATTGAAACCAATAACATGCAGGTTAGGGAACACTTGGTGGTGGTCGGAGGTTGAGGCGCCATCACCTGCTGAGCTGCCCCAGGGCCACTGCTGTCACTGAGTGAGGAGGGAGGCTGCTGTAAACCATCTCACTGTGAAGTGCTTTGTGACTCTGAGTCTGTAAAAAGCGCTTTACAAAATAAAGCTTACTTACTTACATGTATACCACGTAATCTCTCTTTTATGCATCAGTGTGAACAGGTGTTGCTGCCCCAGTTCAAAGTGAATGAAAAAAAAAAGTGTTATTTATGAACTTTAACAAAATCCTAATCCAATCTAATCCACTTTATTTATATAGCACATTTTACAAACAATCAGTTTGCAAAATGCTGTACAAACACAGAATGACTAATCCTAACCAACTCCAAGCCCCAGACCCAAACTTACCCATTTTTGGAACTTCACCTAAACCACTAAACCCAAAGAAAATGTCCTGACGTAGCTTCAACCAAAACACCTGTCTTTAAGAGTGAAATATTGTATATATACGCCGTAAAATAGACAACAAACATGTTCATGATACACTATTAACATGACTTAGTATAAATAAGCATTTCAGTGAGAATGTGTTGCAACATCATATTGAGTTTTTAAAAAAAACAATCAAGATACGTCATTTTGTCCAGATTGCGCAGCCCCACATAACTTACTAAACATAAGATAACAAAACAAACATAAAAACAATATATTATACTGTCTTATTTCCAATGTTGGAAAGTAACTAAAACACACATTCAGAAAGATTATTTTGAATTTTTATCCAGAGGTACTCTTTCATTATGTAGTTACTTTTCTAACATCCGAAGAATAATTTTAGAGAATGTTTTGAAGCCTTACTCCGTCTCAAATCAACAATTAAAAGACTACTGTTGTTGTTTTCAGTTCATAAATGATGTCTTCAGCATATGTATTTACTCTATAATAAATCATATTCATAAGAAATATCTTTACGGGTGCCTATTGTGTTTTATTCCAACTTTGTAGTAATAAACTAGAACATGTGTAGATCAGCTATTTATATTTTGTTCACTGTAAAACCCCAAATTGAGCTAAAAAATAGAAACTTCCTATTTAGAACTGCAGAAGTCCTAAGCCCCGCCTCTTCACTTTAAAATGTATCTGTAGCAAGCAACCCATTTTAAACGACTAACTTTTATTGTTGGAAAGTGACTATGAGACTGTTTTAAACCATCCATGCTTTGCTTTGAGAATAATATTTGGATTATAACAAGTAAATACTGGCAAGTCGGCGAGGTGAAGAACACTCGAGCAAGAGCTGTAGAAGAAAACAAGATTATACAAACAAACATGAATCAATTCAAATACCACTTTGAGTAAACTAATGATGAGGGAATGTAGTCATAACAAGGTTAAAATCATTGAATAATTGATTTTACATAATAGGCAAAACAAAAAAAAACTACATTATTTTTTAGATTTCTGCAATTCTTTTGTAAGTTTTCATGGTTTGCGTTTTTCAATCACAAGTCAAATAATTTGTGATAAAAGGATAATCTTGAGCTCATCCCAGTAACAGTCTGCTTTTTCGGTAAAATAATTTCATCGCCAGTCACTATTTCTGCAAAAACATTGAAATAAACTCCTCGTGTTGGTCATTATGAGGTCCTGAATGAGTGATAGCTGGATGTAGCCAATCACAAGAGAGATAACTTTCAGAGGATGCAGATTACTTCATGTATTTGAGAAAGGATGTACAGAAAAATATGGATAGTGACGACATCAAAGTTACAGTATACATTTTTTGTCAAGTCTCCTAACTCTGATACTTTATGCATTCAGATACAGGCTTTGATTAAAACAGATATTGGAATAAAATGCAAAGACTTTTTCTCAGCACTGCCTTTGATTAATCATTTTGAATTCTGTCTTTCTTCTCATTTGATAGCGGTGGTGTTTTTGTTGCTTGTGCTCAAAGAAGCAGGTAGCTGTAACGCATTTTCAAATGACGACTTTTCAAAGGACAACTTTCCAAAAGGTGGCTGGGGTGGTCCTCCATCATCAGATGGTAAGTTTTGATTAAGTGACAAATATGCCACACACTGTAAACAAAGACTTTTTATAATGAGTAAAAAGAGGGCGGGGCCTGTTGCCGTGGCATTTTCAGCAGCCATCTTGTGAGTCGAGAGACAGCACAGCAAAAATGTAAATGAAAATAAAACAAGGTCACATAATTCATAGATTAAAGGGAGTAATTCATATTTATGGGCCAATAGAGCCGTTTTCTATCTGTGTTATATAATTTTCCTTCTAGATTGTAAATGCCGGGCAGAATGCAGAATTTGATATATTTGTGTGTCACTATATTATATAAACACAAACATTAATCATTATTGTTTACTTCACTGCTGTTACTATATATATTAAAAAAGTCTGTTTTATTTTTAGATGTTTTCACATTTTGGTTGAACGAAAGCATAAATATATGTACAAATAGGAAAAAGTTTAATTATCAAAGTATTTAAGGTAAAAAGTCATTTATTAGTTTGATTTTCTCTACATAAGATGACTGCTGGAACCTGCCATTTGTTGCTATAGGTTACCATGGCTACGCTCTCTCTAGTCATTATAATCATAGACATATAATTAGTAGCCGCTGTCATTGCCCACTTCGTACCGGAAGCACACTTCATACCTTTAACTTTACTTCTTTTATATTGTTTTATTCGTATTGAAATTTGAATTAAACACAGACAAAACTAAGCTGTTAACACAAAACCTTCTCACAGATTTCAACACGAGAATATGAAATTATATTATTACTGTTTAAAGCCGTAAATGCCTGAATAAGCTAGTTCTGGCTGCTATCTGCTAGGTTAAAATGGCTATAAATAAATGTACAGTTTTGGGCTTACTATTGTCAAACTTTCGCAAGATACATTCATAAATATCAATATAAATAAGTATTATTAACTGTACACTCACAAATTATGTGTTTAAAAGACGTAATTTTGGCCTGCGCTTGCAAGTTGCGCTAAAAAGTACAAAGTGGGCAGGGGCACTGACAGACGTGCATGCCGGGTCTGATGCTATCGAGCACTTAGCATCTGAGCTAGTCCACTAAGATTTGAGCTAGTCCCGAGCTTTCTCCTGTTTATTTTCGTATAGCCGTTAGCATTAGCCCTCAAAAAACGCAAGTTATGAAAGATGCAGAGAGTGACAGCTGGTACAAACCTACCGACCACATTTAGCAAAGGTCAGAGCCTGTTACAAGTTACTGATGAGTTTTAGTATTTCATTGTAGATGAAATTTGTGTATAAAACTGCATCTTTTAAGACTTCGCTTTTACATGTTACTGTGAGAACAGCAGACAAATGTCATAAATAACACCAAATAAAAGTTATAGCTTCACTTATCTGTGGAGGCACATCTGTCCCATTCTCGGGGTCGGACTAGCGTCATCATGTTGTGGCAACGCCAAACAAAGGGGAAAACAACAACGTAAAACAACAACGTAAGGTAACTTTAAACTTTCCAACACCACCACACAGTGGTTGTTTACAGTTTCCAAACTTTAGTATTTGAGCATCGAACTCCAGCTGTGCCAAGCATTTTTACGTACAGCATGTTAATGTTTTCCCCTTCGCGTCATCGGCAAACAAAATAAAACGTCACAAAACGTCATCAGTCCAACCTCGAGAATCGGCAAGTGATGGGAGTTTTTGTAGCATTTCCAGCCTACAAATATAGTAGTTTGAGAAATATAATCTCACATTGCCAGTGTTGTTTACAAAAGCTTTACAAGACACAAATCAGTCTGTTTCGCTCTTGGTTTTGTTGAAATCGCTTGTTTTAGTGCATTTTATCCAGAAAAGTGCAACTTCTGGCATTGAGTTGATTTGCGTCATCATCCTCTACCGGAGGAATATGGCGTTGCGCTGTTCGAGTTGTAGCAACTGAACAGAGCTGCTGATTGCGCATCTACTAATTCAATGTCTATAATAACTCAATGGCATCAAACCTATGTTTACAAAACTCAAAATTTTAGGTTTGGAATTATTATTATTATTATTTTTTTATCATTTTATTATTTTTTATTAAGCCACACATTTGCATTGTCTCCAGTCCAATTGTTTTCACAGATGCTTGAATCTATTTAAAGGCACTTGGCTTTATTATGATTATTATTTTTTACAACAAAATACAACAAAAACGTAATATCAGTTTCTCTTTGGCACAGACATCTTGTCAATGTTGTAGTTTAAAAAAACTTCATAGTGCCATTGAAATACATTACCATAGCACATGCGTTGTCTACTCTTTATATGTCTATGGTTCCTCTCTTTAGCGCTAGACTGCAGTGCATTCTGGGACCTGTTGAAATTGTCACTATCGATAATAATCAGAAATCACCTTGAGTTGAGTTTGACACCTCTGTTCTAATACTTGAAGCTTTAAACCTTGAATGAATAACTTCCATAATATATATATATATATATATATATATATATATATATATATATATATATATATATATATATATATATATATATATATATATATATATATATATATTTTTTTTTTTTTTTTTGTTTGTTTGTTTGTTTTATTGTTTCATTGGTAAACAATTACGCCACTTTGTGTTGTTTGCAGAATGTGAGACAGACACCGGTTCGTGCGGATGCTGCTTGATGATGCAGAAAGTTGACAAACTAAAATCCAACCTGACTGCAAAACTGGACGAACTGGAGAATGAATACAACACCGTCAGTAACACTTTCACTTCCATGACAAGTAAGGAACATGTCTTGTTTGCGCCATAGAACGTTTTTGTACCCAGTCTGTTTTCAGATTAGGCTGAATCTCCTATTATTAACATTGTACTTTGCCATGGAACGTCTAAAACAGGGTTCTCAAACTCAGTTGGCGGTCAGACTAAAATGAGTGATGTCACAGTTGGATTGAGGGACGCATTTTAATATAAAGGCCTAGGTTATATTCTATATAAAAGATTATTATGCTCTATAAACCCTAATATAGACAACGTGGTGGTGCAGCAGCGCTCTGGCCTCATGGAAGATCCAGTGATGCCTTCCGATGAGGACTTTACATGTTCTTCCAGTGTCTGCATAGGTTTCCTCCCTGCCACTAAAATCATGTCCAATGGTACCTCTCCTCCCCAGGACTTAAAATTTGCTGTAAAGCTACAATCTAGTACAAGTCTCTCTGCTTTTGTGTCTAATGTGATTTGTACATTGTTCTAATAAACATAACCCTAACCCTATCAGATATTTTATATATCCACATTTGTTCTTTTTTACTATTTCATAAAGGACTGGGCGATATAGACAAAAATGAATATCTCGGGCATATCTCGATTACAATATTCAGACGATTATTACGTAAGCTGCGTTCAAGTTGTAGAATGCAATGATGTCATGAATCTAGATGGTGAACAAGATTTCTGATTGATAACAGTGTACTTGGTCATGAAATATCTAAAAAAATATCTTCAAACTGTTTCAATCTGGTGATTTGAATTTAGTGACTAGATCCGATCATTTGTATTACAACAAAAACTGAGTGAACAAGATTTATTTGTGCTGCAAACATCTGTGTGAAGTATTATTGGTCTAGAAAATGTTGGGATGTCACATGAACAAAGTGAAATGTTTGCAAATGAATCACAGAAGTGCAGACATATTACATTTATATCCTAAGTTGAAAGTTACTAGCATCATTTTCTCTATTTTCTATTCATACAAGGTTCTTTTTGTGTTAATTTTAACTATAAACAATACTATACTCGATATTAAATTTTTGGATATCTTGACAACCATATTTACAATATTTTCTGAAATTCAATATATTGCACAGCTCTAGTTTCATATTTATATTATAAATTGATAATATTTTTGGGGACAGTGTACAATTGCCTTAAGATTGAAAATGACTTTCGGATGAGAGTCGAAACGTCTTGATCTTCGGAAACACTGTCCAGATGACTACTTTGAAGACTTCTACTATGGATCACTCCTGGATGAATGAGGGACTACACCGTCCAATTGCCTTAAGCACAATAGCAGAGATGCTTGTACCAGATTCTAGCTTACAGCTAATTTGCATATGTAGTCCTGGGGAGGCACATTGGACATGTTTTTGGCTGTAGGAGAAAACAGGACCACCTGGAGGAAACCGGAGCTGATATGGGGAGAACAAGCAAACTCCACATAGAAAGGCCCCGGAGTCAAACCCAGGACCTTCTTGCTATGAGGTCAGAGCACTAACTGCTGTGCCATCGTGTCGCCCAATATATGTTCCACGTTAATATAAGTGGGTAACTAGGGTCAGACTGTTGGGAATTTGCTGAAAATCCAGTGCATTTTACAAGTTTCAGACTTGATGGATGTAATGCTACAACATATTTGGTTCAAATTGTTGCATGCAGCTTATTGGCGGGCCACTTTCAGTTCTAGTCAGAAATCAGCCCAGAGGCCAAATGTGGCCCCTCCACAGACAAGAAATGGTTTTCCCTTTTTGCTGGATCAGTTTGCCTAGAGAATCCAGCCTCACCACTGTACCAGCGGATGAGTCTGGTCGCCCCCGAGTCAAATGGATTTCTAGGGCGGAGCAAAGCTCGCCTAACAGACAGCGGAGGGAACCAATCAGAGAAGAGCATAAAGGCTTCTAGTGCTAGTAAGCTGTTGGGATTTCTCTTGCTGTCATAAGCCGACTGCACTGCCTTGACCATCTTGAACACAACTATTGACGCGATGTCTTTTGGTCATTTTAAACGGCATTTACCGGTGAATGGAACAAACTCGGTTTTCCGGTGCGCCATGTTGTTTATTCAACCTTCTGCCGCGCTGCCTAGATCCATGCGCACTGCGCATAGCAGGGACGTTGTTAGCAAAAACACGGGAAAAAAAACGATTTTCATTGCACGGTACGATCTGGAATTCGAGGGAAACACCCTTGGAGGGTGTGGCGACCAGACTGATATTTCCCTGTGTAAAAATACAGAGAGATATCATTCTGGACTTTCCAGGAAAGGATCAAGTAGGCTATCGGCACTAGAGTAATAATGGGTAAGGTTAGGAAAAAGGTTTGGGTAAAGGTTAAGATAAAACAATAAAACTATTAGGCCCGTTTAGCAGCAGTAATAAACTTATTACCATCTCAATCTGCTCACTTTTGTCCCTCCGGTGTTTTGTCCTGCATTTGTTACACACAGCAACATCCTGGCTCCTCTTTGTTTTTGCCAATAATTTGTCAAAGGCATAGCGTCACATACTTTACCGAGATATAGCTACATAAGATGAGTGAACATCTGTCTTTAGGGTCCTCTGGATGGAGGTAAGACACGTGAGGTCTGCAGCCAAATGCATCTCACTTTTTTGGCAGCTCACTTCTTGTTTAGATCTTTTCAGGTATAATATGTTAAAAAAAAAAAAAATTGACAAATTCTACAGGCAAAATGCAGCTAAACACGAAGTGTGCTGCCAAGAAAAGTTGTTAAGGCAGAATAAGGAGAATAGAATAATGTGATGTTATGCGAACACGACCTATTCGTGGATAAAGTCATGAAACTACATGAAGATTCATGATGAGCCATTGGGAACTAACACAAGTATGCACGAAGAAGTGATTCATAATTTCATGTTCCCTTATAATAAAACATTACCAGTAGAACCAAATTCCTTTAGGCTGTATTCACAACACACTTTTGATTCGGATCAGGATTTGTTTGCCTGGATAGTACGGTTCAATTGCGGTAATTGTGAATACGTAAACAACTCTGATCTGGTCTAAAATTTCCAAATCTGGAGAGGTCTGTCTCGGCTTGGTTTAATCGAGCCCTGGAGCGGTTCTTTTGTTTTGTGAGCGTAAACAGACAGAGAGTGAAACAAAACCAGGAAGTGAACACTGACGTGATCCACGCTGAGACACACTTGAGTCTCAGAATCACAACAAGCAGCTTTGTGAGATCGATAATAAGATCAGTTATAATTAATTATGATCACACTACCGTATACAGTATCTCGGTTTTCTCATGTTATTTACAAAAATAACAAAGTTATAACTCTTAGATGAACGCAACTACAGAAAGTAACACTAAGGCTCACATTACTGCTGAGAAAATTGTCTATTATTCATCTTATATTTAGTTATACATTTAAGTGAGCAGATGACAAACCTTTCAGAGTCAGAATTTCTCAAATAGATGAGCTTTTTGTTATGTTTTACTCTTGGCATTTGGAAAGAAACACCTATCTCTTCTCTCTTGTCTTCTGAAATGAAAGTCCACGTTGTCCACGCTCCAACACTTCACCTGTCACTCACACTGGGCCTGTTAATGTGAGAGAAGTTGTGGTATTCATCCATAAAAACAAAAATATTAAGTCCAGCAGTTTGTTTTGGATGTAGGCGTAGCCGCTGTTGTAGCAGAGAAGCCTGGTGTCTTCTTTGCTGTTTACGTAACGTGTTTCTGTCCCACAGTGCCTCTACAGGTCAAAGGCAGATGTGTCTATACTGCGCTGGCTCAATTGGCCTGTTTAGAGAAAGATACAATGTGGCAACTTTGGTTCCCAATCGAGTCGAGTCTGGTTCGGTTTGTATTGTGAATGTAGCCTTATTGTCATTTTCTTTTTTTTTCTTCACAGCTCAGCGATCTGCCTTCTCTGCTACAATGTTTGAAAACCCCAAAACCTCAAATGCATGGGGCCCTATTCAGACACCAGAACCATTGTGTACAAAAAAAAAGTTCAGCGACCTGCGAAACGATTACAACGCCAACACTGGCATTTACACAGCTCCATACAAAGGCATCTACAGCATCTCTGTCTCGGTTTTCCACGATGCCGGGCAAGGATCAAACGAACAGTCCTGCGTGATGGTTTATCGGAATGGGGTCATGTTCGCTGGTTCTGAGGAGGTCCACACGGTCGACCACGAAGACAGCACCACAGTGTCTGTCACGGTGCAGCTGGAGAAGGGAGATACAGTGGAGGTGAAACTGAAAGCTGGCTGCTTACTCTGTATGGAGAATGACAACTACAATGTATTCAGCGGCTTCCTGCTTTACGCCTATGAGTGAAAAGTCAAATGTAAACTTATTTTTTCTCATCTCCAAGCTGATCCAAGAATACTAGCATGCACCTTCTATAACAAATCACCAGTACTTAAACACAATGAGTTATTATAATGACAATAGCATGAGGCTGTTGCTGTGGCGGTTGTGGCGGCCATCTTGCAAGTGGAGCAGCAGCAATACTCTAGTTGAAAGAAATGTAAAATAAAGTCATAGAATACCCGATATAAATTGATTAAATCAGTACATAATATATTTATGATCTTGTGTGTAATTGCATCATGAACACAGTCAATGATTAGTATTTATCAAGATGTTTTTCATATTAGTTTGGAATTTAGATAAAGGCGAAATGTCAAAGTCCAATTGTCAAAGTAAATTGTAATTGAAAATAAATTCAACTTCCTAGCAGCTTGAATGAATACTCACAGTTTCCCAACTCAACATGGCTGCCGCAACTAGCGCAGGTTACCTTGGCAACAATAGGTAATTCTTTACTATACCATATCTGTCTAAACGTCTCTTTTTTTGTAATCGACTGTTGTAGAAGTTTATGCAAATAATAAAGCTGAAACAGTAAAGGACTAAACTGTGTTTCTTTGTATTGAATTCACACATTACTGTTACATTTGAGTGCCACAGCTAAATGTAAAATCCATATATTGGACAACTGAGTAGTGATTTTAGTTAGTTGATCTACTCCAATCCAGTAAAAATATGATTGATGTACTGTAAGTCATTTGAGCTTGGCTAATACAATTTGCAGTGGCAGTGTCAGCTGTGGCAACAAGAGGCAATTAATTAATCTAAAATAAAGCGAAAAAAATAAAAAATAAAAAACAACAACAAAACAAAATAAAATAAAAATAAATAAATAAAATAAAATCTTATTTTAACATATTTAAATAAGTTTAACTACAGTAACAAAAGGCACACTTCCTCTTCTTTCTAGGCTTTGGATATAATATTAAGTAACAATTCAAGATGCCATTGTCTGTGAGCATAAAGAAGCCCATTTTATTAGATGAACACCACTCAACAGAAAATGACTTAATACTCAAGAGACATGTGTTTGTTGTTTTGTTTTATCCACATAGAAAGACACATTTCATTGTTTAGTTCACACAAACTGCTCACCTATGAATCTGTTGACTTTGAAACATAACAATCCTGCAGGTAGAGAAATATTAAATGCTTTCAGAGGGAAATTCATTCTTACCATTTGACCCATCAGTGCCACTGGCTCTCTGTCAGGAGCAGCACCTGTCAGGAACAGCACCTGTCAGGAACAGCACCTGTCAGGAACAGCAGTACAGCACTTGGGAACTTTGCATTGAAAACCAAAGCAATATAGTCACCCTGATGTCACAGTCAGGTCCAGGTGAACCCTGGAGACACGTCACAGTCAGGTCCAGTTCATACTCTGGAGCAGCCATTCCCAAACTTTTCGGGGCCGCAGCCCCCCTTTTGGCCCATAGGTTGCCCAAGGCACCTCAGTAATATTTCACACTCCATTCAAAATTAAGTAGAATGTATATACTCTCATATTAAGATGCCAAAACAGCTAAATAATAGCGCCTATTTAAAAGAGTAAATTAATGAAATTAAAAATATAAAGTTAGTTTCAAGCCCACTTTTCTGTCATGCTTGTTGTGTGGATAATCTTTGGAGCCCCCCTGTAGAGAGGCCCCCCAGGGGGCCCTGGACCCCACTTTGGGAATCACTGCTCTGAAGTTATAACTGTAAATCATAAAAAAAACAAGTGTGTCCAGCATTTAGTTTCAGTTATTTTGCTTAGCTCATGTCGAGATGTTTAGAAACTTTTACAAGTTGTTATTTTTTTATTTCTTCACACATGGAGAACTCAAACCATTTGGAAGTGCTGATTTTTATTCCAGATGGTTCTCTCTCAGCTGCATGTTGCAGGCTCTGTTTGATGAAGCAGAACATCATCAGCAAACATGAGCATCCTCCTACACTTAACTCAATCTAAAAATGATGTCCTTAAAAACAATAAGCAGATAGAGAACATAGTCCACTCTAACTTAATGGCTCCATTCTTTACATTGAATAACACTGTGCTGAGGGAGCACAGGTCCATCAGAGACCTGGAGCACATGGCAAATTGTGTGCTTGGTGATTCATTTGGACCCTGTGTAGAGTGACACCTGCTCGTTGGCCTTGGGATTTTCCAGGTTTATCAGAACATTTACATGACAGCTGCCAGCAGAATCACCAGGGGCTGTCTTTGGAAATGAAAGAGCCCAGCTGAAAGACTAACATCAGGAAGTGGCACAGGGGAGATCAATATCAAGTAAGTGTACAGTGAACTATTGTTAGTTTTTTTAGCTTCGATTTTTCTGCTTCTGGAACTGGGGTCTGTCTCCATCCCTCTACACGTGTCCAAGCAAAAACATTGGTGTGTTTCTGCAAAAACTGTTTTTGACTTTCTAAAGAACCAGTGGCAGCACTCATAAAAACAGCAGCCTAGAGTTTGATTCAAGCCTAAAAAGAACTCCAAGACTGGGTTCCTGGCTGCTCCATATCAGCTAACCAGGCCTTTTTTAAAATTCAAAAGCAGAATAGCTCAAACAACACAGCTCCTTCGAGCATCAAACTCTCTCATCACCACTGTAAGGTGCAGTTCAAGAGGAGATATACGTATGTATATAATCTACATGTTAGGATTGGTCTGGTTTCCAGTTAGACTTGTTATGAAAACAATTTCATAAAAGCTTCCAAATACAACCTGCACGGTCTGTTTAACAGCCTAAATGTTTTGGCGATGAAACTGTTAATAAGTGCTCACACATTTTAACTTACTTCATTCAAGCGTTTCTATGAAGTCTGCAATTCTAAACTCAGGTGTTTGTGCCAAAATGTCAAAGCTCTTAGGATGAACGATCAGCTTATTGATTCATGGAGAACCGCCCGGTATTATATTGGACTGTACTGTTTGTGATGAGCCGATAAGAAAGCAGGACAGCTGACTGGGGACTCATGACAGGAAGAAACTTTACAACAATACAAACAACACAAGTTACTGGGAAACAGGCCTGTGAAATAAGACAAGCAGATACCTCTTAACCAACGGACAATCGGCGAATACAAGGTGTTATCGCCACCTATCTTATGCCTTGCCCTTTTGGTTTTTTGGGTCTTTTTACGTCAATATGTTATGAAGCCAAAACGTAAAATAACCACAAAGTTTGGTTGAAGCCACGTGGCGACATTTTCTTTAGGTTTAACGGGTTAATCTTAACCTACCCCAAGCCCCAGCTCTAAATGTAACTATTAAATTCAAAACCCTTATCATTTTTCCCTCACACGTTGTGTCTAAATTTCAAACTAAAACTGTGATCCTATTGGAGCACAGGCAAATGACTGGGGTCTTTGTGGAGCTGTGGGGAGACCGGAGCTTGTTGTCACATGGGTAAGTTGTCACACTGGCTGTTTTTCCAAAACCAGGGGGAGCAGCTCAAAATCTTAGTAGCAGTTTTATAGCTTTTCTTTGTGTGATGTTATATCCTGTGTGGGAAAGTCCTGATTTACTGTATCATAAAGTGATCTGACAAAAACCTTTTTTTATATGTTCAAGTAAAAAAGTCATGATTCAATTTTTGAAGTATATCCCTGTCATTACATGAATATTAAAACTTTATTTTGGAGTTGGTAGATGAGAGTGTTAAGAGTATTTAGAAATTATAACCACTGTCTCTCTTGAAGCTAGTTTTGTGCTGGAGCTAGTATTAGCACATTCAGCAGTTTGGGGCAAGTTGTCCCAGTCAAGGCGGGGCAAGTTGTCACAAGCTCACTTTGTAATAAAAGTTAATTTTAGGGGTATTAATGACATTAAGTAAATTACTTTGTATAATAAGTCAATTGATTAAATAATTTAGTTTTATAAAACTCAAAAATGTAATAATAATTGAATAATTTGTCATTTTTAATTGTGTTAAATTTTATACGATTTGATAGATGTCATTGAAGCTGTATATACATATATACTTTATTGTATTTATTATTTTTATTTCATTTACAGAACTCTCGTGTTTTGGATATAATTCATGAGTGCAACAAATGTTATTAGGTAGTATAGCCGTTTTTATCATTTAAAACGGTTATTGTAGACATGTTATTGTGCTACATTTTTTCAATAAATAACATTTGTAGCACAATTTCTATTAATGTTTCAGAGTTTTCATGAATTACGTTAATTTCAGAGTAATAAAAGTTCATAAATTGGTGTTTTATTTGTTTTACTAAAAAAAAAAATCAAATGTTGAAAAAATCAAATGTTGTCATCAGTTTATAAAAGACATTCATTCATATTTTAGAAATGTTTTATGATCATAAATGTTACATTTTTTATTGACTTTTTTTTGCATGCCCTTTATTTGATTTTATTCATCTTAAATATTTTTATTATAGTTGATATTTTATTATAGTTGATATTTTTTACTCTATATTTTTATTCTTTATTTGTGTTTTCTGTGTTGTATGTTGCACATTAGCATCAAAGCAAGTTCCTAGTCTGTGAATTTTGTAACTCACTGACAATGGCAATAAAATCCTTTTTGATTCTGATTCTTATCATTTTGCTCAAAATCAGAATGTATCATTATAAAATAATTCAAATTGAATGTTTTAATACAGTGACAATTTGCCCCACATGCAAGATCACAGTGTCTATTAAACTGCTTGTATGTCTTTACTGGAGTTTCCTACAAAAATTACATGAATAGGCATGTCTCTTTCATTTGGTGAACTTTTTATAAGTGTATGACATACAGACCCAAAGATATGGGCATGAATCTGAAAAGTGTGACAACAAGCCCCGGTCTCCCCTATCTCTTTAGTTTTAGCTTCTGTTGACTCAGAGGTTCTGATCAGAAGTGAGAACTTTCTCCAAACAAAAGAAAAATAGAATCTAATTTCAGATTCAAAGCTGGTGTTGACAGCTGAGACCTGAATGATACTAGACTTGACATATTTGGGGTTTTGACGATTCCTCTGCAGAAGCTGCACCTGATTTAGGTAAAAGTGAATTTTAGGGACCTATTAATTACTGAATAAAAAGAAATTTAGGCGGTTATCAGCAGAAACTGAGTCTGATTTATCCCAGAATGGCTGATTTGATGTATGGTGTCCCTCTAAATAAAAGGGACACCATACATTTCTCATCTTTAACATTTCCAAGTGGTTTATAGTTTGTTTTATTCAGATATTGAAAAATGTATCAAGAAAAAGTGGGACGGCCCTTTAAAGGGACGCCGGAATTAGAAAGGTTAACTTGAAGCCTAAATTTACCCATTAAACCCAAAGAAAATGTTGCCACGTGGCTTCAAATAATTTAAGGTTATTTTACGTTTTGGCTTCACGTAACATATTGACGCAAAAAAAAAAAAAAAAAAAGGCGAGGGATTAAGCTTATAGTACATTTTTAACATTTTGAGGTATGTCTACGTTTTCTCCGGAGACTGTGTTGGTCTAATAAGTTCATTTGCAATAATATAGTGAATAAATTGTATTGTTCTAACAAGTTTAAGCACAATAAATTCATAAAAATGTAATCAGAAAGACTTTGGGCGCCACTGGTCTGAGGTGTGGGAAGTCAGAGAGTCTCTACTTGGATTGCTGCTTCTATGACCAGGCTTAAGCAGAAGAATATGAATAGATGGAAGTAAGTGGGTTATGGTTTTCTCTTCATGTTCTTAAGCTCACTGTATCAGATAATTAACAAAAAGGATTAAATACAGAAAGGTTATTTGCATCCAGTTACTTTCCTGGTGTTTTATCACTCCCGCTTACACAACCGTTCGTATTCACAAGGGAATAGTTCAACACTTTTGTACTGAAAGCTGATCTGATGGAGAACATGAACTGTCTACAGTAACACAACATGAACAAAACATCTGAACACCGGATAAAACTATCACGAGACATCACACGGATAGGTATCTCAAAATATATTGTTTCAAAACAGGGCAGCAAACTGTCTTAGTTCGTCTTGTTTTTGTTCTTTTATTCTCGAAATGGGACAAGCCGATACGATCTATGATTTGGGTGAAAACTGCAACTAAACACTGTAGTTTCACAAAAGCATTTATGTTCGACTAACAAGACAATGGGAACTGTTTGCATGTTAAAATAAAAGAAATTCTCAAAGGAGTTTGGTTAAAAAACAGTGCCCTGTTACTTGACGCTGGGTCGGGCAGATAACAGGAGGAAGGTGGAGCTTTTGGAAAGATTTGGGGGCGTGTCTATACGAAGATACTGAGAGAAAGTGTTAAAGTCAGTAAAAGCTTATGATATTTCAGACGGGGCAGAGATCGACAAACTCATCATCGCTTAAGAAGAGGCAGATCAAACACAATCGTAAGTTCACACATTATTGATATAATGTCATTTGATCTTAAATAAGTGTGCATTGCTAATGAATTTTCATATTGATTTGAGTAAATGTTACTGTATTTGTGTGATTTTGAACATTGTAAAAAAGATTTCACAATACAACCAGATATTTATGTCATTATTTTAACTTACTAAGCAATTGGGGGAACAAATTATTGCTTGTATTGCTTGATCTTAATTTCTGTAATTTGTCTCTCCAAAAACAAAATGATAACAACAGATTTCTAATCTTAAAGGGGCAATGTGTAACTTTTTAGAGATGAAAAGTCATCTACACAGTTCAGTAGAAATAGAAAGTTAAAACTGTACTTTGGGACGTTTTGCATAGAGATGAAAACATTTTATGTCATAGAAAGAAAGAAAAAAAAATCAGCAAAAGAAACAACTTTTCTGTGGAAACGACAAAACAAACAATAGACTATTTTGTGGCCATGCAAACCCATGCAGTTTTTTATTAATTATTTAGTGTAACAAAGGCATCTAAATGACAATAATAAGCATTTATTTTTGGCCAAAAAGTTGCACAGTGCACTTTTAACAATAAAAACATATTTAAATGTAGTCATATTCTAACATTGCTTCCTCGTCAAAACATAAGTAAACTAACAATGTTTGTGAGATACTATTCACTCTGAGCTTCAAGATTCGGTTCAAAATGACTCAGATTTGTGATGTTTTGTATAAGACCTTCTGTACATTTTTTAAATGATCCAGACTTATTTCTGCAGCATTAGTTTGTCAGACGAGAATGGTTTGATTATTTTCCTCATGTAATTTTTTTTACAGTCAGTAGAAGGAGCACTAGATCAATTCCTGCTGTGAGAAACGTATGACTCATTTTTGCCTTATTCCTTTTTTGTTCTGATACACTCAAGAGCGCACTCAAAAGATAAGAATAATACAAACAATACATCATATTTGTAGTGTAAACATCTATTTTAAGATTTCTACAGATTTCAGAGAAGCTATGGTGACACAAGTGCTCAATTTGAACACATTTGTGGAGTGAAAACAATGGTTTTGTGTTTCTCAAGCTTATGTATGCGACATTACATACTGAGGTTGAATTGAGATTCTCCAAATTTCAGCTAAACCTGCTCTAAAATGGGACTAAGCCAGTTCTAAAATATATTGTGGATAAGTTGATACCTAAAAATGACAAAAATATTGATGAATTAGCTTATCAAATGAGCAAATACTGGTAACAAAACTGCTCAGAGCTTCAAGTTCAACCACATGCCACAATCTACTACTTGTACAGGTGCCACAATCTAAGAAACACTGGTCTATATAGTTCATTTTTATTTCATTCTTTATATAATACACATAATATTACAATAAAAGCCATGATGTTTGAAGAAGCAAAGTGTGAACTTGTGCCAGACCTGACTGAATGTGCATTATTATGTTGTGTTAAAGGACACATTCTGTATTATGGAATCTCATGCACCGGAACTAATAAGAATAAGTCTAGTAAAGTCACATAAGGGTTGTGAGTGTTTTCTACATCAAAAATTGAGTTAGAGCTCTATTTACTCACGCCAAAGAAAATTACAGAGGTTATGCAATCAAACCAATGTTGCCTGATATGCTAATCCTGCAGAAATGCTCAAAACGAGTCACAGATCTGGGACTTTCAAGAACAGTGTTTTTGGGGAGAACAAAGGATATCTCACAAACAAAATTTCAGCAGCATTTTTTGTGAGGAAGCAACTTTACAGTAAGATTAAAAACTCAAAAAAAGTTGATTTTGCATAATACAGTTTGTGTCCTTTAACAACTGATAGTGAACCTCTAAATATGAACACGAAATATTTTGTTTGCTGTTCAAATGTTGTTTTGAATGTAATTTATTAAGGTTTATTTTGTGTCTCAAGGTAAAAAAAATAGTTGATAAAGATAAACCAACAAAATCGAACATAATAGAAGCTGCAAAATCAAAAAGTGAATGAAAACGTGACTTAAGTGAATTGTCCCATCCCTAATACATACATACGTAAAAATAACATTAGTTTTAAGTAAATGCTGCTTGTTCTTCTCTTCCAGATGAGTGTGATGTCCGGTTTGTTCCTGCTGGGGGCGCTGTCTCTCTTTGGTCTGGTGCAAGGTGACCCCCCAAATCCTCTACAATCGCTGAAAGAAGCAGCTTGTAAGTCACTTTACATCTTTTATGACATACAAATGTTTTTTTTGGGGGGTTTTAGTTTTAGGCTAGTATTTTTTTTTTTTTTTCCACAATAAATTGTTGAAAAAAAAAAAAGAGTAGTGGTCATTAAACATTTTTTGCTGAGTTTACTCACATCAGCCTAATTGTAATGTTTATTGTGTGTAGAAAAAAACTACTACTACTACGACTACTACTACTACTACTAAAATAATAATAATATTAATAATGATAATACAAAAAAATGAAATACATGTCAACA
Organism: Mugilogobius chulae; assembly: GCA_038363315.1. NCBI lineage: Eukaryota > Metazoa > Chordata > Actinopteri > Gobiiformes > Gobiidae > Mugilogobius > Mugilogobius chulae. The sequence goes on from CM076415.1 coordinate 26,461,418, forward strand.
ATACTAAAAAAAACATATAATAAAGATAAACTTCACGTATACATAAAAGCAGCTCATGCTATAAACACATCAATAAAAAAAATAATAATAATAAAAAAAGTGATTTGATATATACTGTATATTGACAATATTTAGGGCTTCACAATTTCCACAGAGAAAATATTTTTTTTCCCTGATTAGATTTGTTATTGTTTTATACCAGTAAAACCCAACAAAACTGATGGGAGACCTAAATAACAGTGCGGGTTCATCATATTTAACATTTTTTGAACCTTTGTACCAAAATAAATGATCAACAGATTCAGAAAAACTAAACAAAAAAACATTCGTCTAGCCCCCATTATTCAAGCATTTTTTTTTTTTTTGGTGGGTATAAGTTTGTAAATAAGACTTGTTCAGTCCAAGTGTGTAACATTTGGGATAAAAGAGGTTGATCTTCCTCCATAAATGTGAAATTACAATATCAATAGAAGTGCACATGACAAGTTAGTCAAATATTGATTATATTTAGGATTTCAGTACACTTTTTTTTTGCCTCTTTTGACCCAGTATGGCTGTTTTTATGAGGTTTACAAATGTCCAACAAATAGGTCATATGTAAAGGTAATTCTACATTTGTTACCTAGCAACCACACTGTAAAAATAGGCAAAAGTCTGCATAAATGACACAGACATTAGGATTATATCTTGTAACATTAGGTTTTGTTGAATAATTCTTTAAACTGCCATGAAACTAGAAATCAAATTACTTAACCCTAACCCTGTAAATTTCACCTTTTATTTGTCAACCGCTTCAGATGTAAAACTATGATTTACCACAAGGAGTATCACCCCAAACTAACTCAAAATAAGAACAATGTGATCATCTGTCATATGGGCTTTAATGTCTATGTTGAAACAGCAGACTGACAATAAAAAAAGTTTTAAATTATGGAAGATGAGTGCTTCAATGGGTCTAAAAATGTAGAAAACAATCAGGTGCTCTTCAGGATCAGAGTGACCAACACAGAAATGGCCAAAACGTAGACAAGTCCATTTTTATTTTGGTAATCAGAATGGTAAACAGAAACTTTTACCAGCTTCTATTCACTGCTTCATTTGTGTGTCTTCAGTGTCCATGCACAATCCTTTGACGTGTGACAACCTGAACTGCGACTGCGCCTTCACAGAGGAACGCAGCTGCTGCTGTGGAGCCAACGACATGTTCCAGATGGAGAGCGACTTGTTCGGCCGCATGAAGGACTTGTACCAGAAAATCACTGAACTCAAGAACAGCGTGCAAGAATTCAAAAGTAATCTATGTTCAGTTATGGCTGTTGTGGCGGCCATCTTGTGAGGGCAGAGGCATCAAAACTCAAAATTAAAATCGTGTAATAACAAGGGACTAATTTAACATACACAGCGTTTTCGGACATGAAAGTGCCTTAAACTAAGTCCCCACATTAATTTAGTCCCTGTTAAGTCAGAGGAACTACCCTGTCCTCATATTTGTGTTTACATAGCAACCGTTTGTGAAAGTGGGTCTAACTTGCTTTGGCATTATCAATTGTAAAGTCTGGATATTTTAGCTAAATAATTAACAATTGGTGTTAAACACAATTATTCACATTTATTCCTAGCAAGAATACTATTAAGGTATTTTAAAAAAGCATTTTGGAAGCTAAAACTTTTAAAGTTGGAGTAACTAACTTTTTAGTTGTAAATAAGTACATTTTGTGTTTTCCACCTGATAAATGCAGCACTTTTTTTTTTAAAATGAGCCCACAGAATACTCTCTGAATAGAATAATAAAGGATTTTAGTTCTAATCAGGAGCATAATGCAGCGTTCTGATTGGCTGTGTTGAAGGATTAGAGAAAGTTTGTTTGCAGAGTGAAAATCAACTATGCCATCTTTAAGTTTTTTTTGTTTTTGTTTTTTGCAAGGATCACGTTTTATTCATGTATAAAACGTGTTTCCAAACAAAGTTAGTGTTATAAATGTGCTTTTGTCATGAAAAAGTTTCTGATTTGACTGGAAATTTCCTGCTCCAGAGCAAGAGCTAAAAAAGTCCCTAATATGTGGCCCCAGACCATAGTTCCTGCTCTGTGTGAACACACCCAAAATGGGGACAGGAACAAAAAAAAGTACTAGAAATTGAAAAAAGTTCCTACATGGTAAATGGCTTGTTATGGTATGGTCCAAATAATACAGAGAACTGTATCTCTGTGTGTCATTACATTATATGAACACAAAAACATTCATCATTAATGTGCTTACTTCACAGCTATTACTTTAATGGGAAAATTTAGGTATGTTTTGTTTTAGACTCTCCCTACACAAGATGGCTGCCAGAAATGGCCATTTGTTGCTATGGGTTACGATTGCTACACTTCTTTTAGACATTAATAAATAGACTCAAATCTACTTTTTCTATGGGTTCTATTCACGCTGTAGTATTCAACAGTTACGAGTCGGAGGGCAGGAGGCATTTTTTTTCAATAGGCTTCCATATCTGTCAGCAGTGAGTGGCAAAAAAAAACAAGAGTCAATTTCTCTTGTAAGGACTCAAAACTACTAAATTAGGGAAAAAAAAGTAGCTGCAGACATAATAAATATGTAAAAAACACAACAATACTGCTGAGTTTGTATGAGACGTGTGACAAGAGAAATCAAGTAAACAGTGGCAGAAAAGCAGAAAAACAACAGCACTTCTGCTTTTCTGGATAATTCCCATAGTGCAGTGAATGTATGTCTTTCTGTCTCTGTGTGTTAACTCCAGTTGTTGTCCACTAAATTAATAAATATATATATATTTTTACTATTTTTCAGCTGTGAGAAAAGTAGCGTTCCAAGCTCAGATGTCGAACAGTATTGCCACTACCTCCGGAGGCATGACCTGCTTTGGCCCTTACAACATCGACGTGCCCATCCCGTTCGGAGACGTCCTCGTGAACGACAACAACAGCTACAACAAAAACCTTGGTAGGACATTATTCCTCAGATGCTACCTTGAAACAGACATCCATTTTTTGGCTGCAGTGACCTCTTCTTAACCCCTTAAAACTCCAACATCCCTCCAAAAAGACATCCAACTCATTCTTGTTTAATTCTTTTTTGATCCCTAAAACTCATTTTTACTAATACTTTGTTGTGTTGTTTAAAACTTGCTCTTTCAGGGACTTTTACGGCACCAAGACATGGAATCTACGTGTTTTCATTTACAATCTCATCATCGGTTACAGAGACAGAGCTTCTGTATCACAAGGTTTGTCTCTACAGCATTCTTAATCTAAGAAGTGAGTGGTGGAAATGAATGAGAAGCAATGGAAGCAAGTTATATTTTCTCCTGTAAAGACTTGAAACACTACTAAAAGAGGAAAAAGCAGCTAATTTCTTGTCTTTTCAATCCCAGTGTGAGTCAGATAAGTGGTCAGAGCAAAACATATTGTTTAGTTTTGATTAATTGGTCTTTAATTGACCAAGAATTTCTTTGCTCAACAACAGGCCTGCTGAGGAGAATTGTGGGTTTAGTCTCTGTTCGTAACTGGCCTGTTCGTAACTGGCCCAGAATCTGATCTATAAGACTATAACTATAAGAGACAAGTAAAAGATTGGGTTACAAGAATAAACATTTTCAAGATTATACTTATATATAATTTTATGAGAATAAAGCTTTAAACATGTAATTATAGGAGAAAAAAACAATAATTTAACAAGAATAAACTCATATAATTTAGAGTAAAAAGTAGCATTTTTGTGAGAAAAAAGCTAAAGCCATAAAAAGCGGCAATTTTTCAAGATTAAATACTGTATTGTTGTTGTTTTTGTTATCATAAAACAATAATTTTAATCTGGTAAAATTTTAAGTGTAATCTTGAATAATCTTTAAATTCTCAAAAAAAAAAAAAGAAAAATATTGGAAAAGAAAAAAAAATAATGCTTTTTTTTGTTATAAAATGACAGCTTTTTAAAGGGGCACTATGTAAGAAAAACAAACAAACAAAGTGATTTCCACTTTTGAACACCAGAGGGAGCCTTTCACATGCATTTTGCCTATTAAGCATGATGCTATCTAGCGTCAATAATCCACATTCCGGCCCGTAATAAAACATTTCAAATACGTATAAATGTATCACAATTGATGTGGATTGGTTAACAGTGCTCTCTTAAGTATTCATGTTGTAAAGAATAAATATGATTTAAATGTTTGTGGACTATAAGTGATAATTAAAATTCCTCTCAATCTTACACAGTGCCCCTTTAAAGCTTCAACTTTATTCTTATAAATGTATTTATTAGTCCCCAAAATGTTAATGGTTTATTCTTGTAGCCTACTATTATTTATTTTTTGCAACTGTGAGAATTGTTACACCAGTGCTCTTTAGTCCGGCCCTCCATCACTGATCTAGGTTTGAATTTGGCCCTCGTATGAAAATAATTGCCCACCTCTGACATAAGCTATTTCAAAGAGGAACATTTTAAGCTCATCTCAAAAACAAAGAGACTGTGTCAGCTTCTTTGACACGAGCCTGAGTTGATTTTTATAACAAGGGAGCTTGATAACTAAATTCTCTGAGTATTGTGCTTTTAGAGACTCTATAGGAACCATCAAAAGTCATCATTTTGGAGCGAAGTGAACCGTTAGGACAAAAAGCAACCCGATTTTACAAGAAGGTTATGTTACAGGACATATAAATTGCATATGATTAGCACAATTTCACGGCTTTTTTGCGTAAATATGTCACTTGTTGACATTCCCAGTTCATTTCTATGGTGGTTGTAAAGATGTGTTCCTATTTGTGATTATTAATGAAATCCTTGTCCTAGGGGTTTGGGCTACTTCAAGCCCAAACCCTAAACGAACCATTTTAGTAACTCAAGCCTAAACACACCCGTTACACCTAAAGAAAATCTCGTGTCAATTTTATACTTTTTCATATCAAGAAGGCATGAAGTTGTGGTCATAATACGCTGCTTTTGTGTCGGTAAATGTGCGCTTTCTTGTGAGACTGTGTTGCAATAAGGAAGAATTTCATCTTTGATTCAAGAAGGGGTCATGTCATTTACAGTTTAATAGGTTAGAAGGAGGACTATAGCATATTTTTAGAAATGACAATAACACTGTTTCTATAGGTGATCAATTGATTATCAAGTTTTCTTGTTTTGAGGCAAGACATGTTACGGCGTCACTCAGTTTATGGAATTATCAATTAAGTAAAGAAACTCCCATCACTTAAAGCAGGAAGACCAACACCTAAAATTTGAAAGAAAATTATATAATTTCATTTAATCTGAGGTCATTTTTATCAGCTGGAAAAAATAGAAAAGACATGGAAAACCACATCTCATCAATATCCATGACATAGGGCAGGGCTATTCAACTTTCTTATCCAGAGGGCCAGATTTTATAAATGACCATGGCTTCTGGGCAATTTTGACACGAGGTTGTGCCAAATATTCACAGGATAAGATTTGTTTCTATAGTGATAATAGCTAATGTCTGTTGCTCTACAAAATGTCTAAATCAGCATTAAACCACAATAAAGAACTCGGAACCTATGTATCTCATCTAAACCAGGACCAAACAAGATCTAAAGCAAAAACTGGTGAATAGTACAAGAGCAAAGGTGATTGTTTTGCAAAAATATGAAAAGACACAGCCTTTTCTTACTGGAAATGAGCTAAAAAAAAATACACTTACTGACATATTAAGTCAGTAAATGCAAGAAATGACCCGGAATAAAAAAGATATTATATATTTGTATCAGATTTGTTGAATAGGCCTGGCAAGGGGCATTACTGAACAGCCATGCTTTGATATTGTTGTTCTTAATAGCTTGTTTCTGTCATATTTAAAGCTTACTAGGATAATGCTGCATACGATTAGAAGAAAGATTTTGAATTTGACTCTACACTCAACAGGAAGCCAGTGAAGATCTTGTTTTTTGGTGCTTGTTTGTACTCTTGCTGCTGCGTGATTTAACCAGTTGAAAGCTTTTTTTGAAGCTATAATAACACTGTTCTTTTAGGTTGAGCTGATGGCACAAACCGGAGCAGTCGTTGCTGTTTGGGAGAACAACAGAGAAGACTACCAGGACAGCGCCACTCAGGTCTGACAAGAAAAACATTTAATACTAACTACATCTACTCATTCATCACACTTACGCCTGACTTTCCTTTGTTGTCTTTTCAGTACGTGATCCTGCAGCTGAACAAAGGAGATCAAGTTTACCTGCGGCTGGTGTCGGGACGTAAAATCTGCACCACACTCAGCAGTAACATGTTCAGTGGCTTCTTACTCTACCCACTTTAACTCCCTCACATTCAGTCTGACCCACAATCATATCATAGTTAATCAGACCTATGGCAGGACCAGTTTAATGTAGACAAATGAGACAACACTTGTGATTAGTTTTGCTGTGATTGGAAAATAAAATATATAAAAATACTTTGTGTTTTGTCAAATTTTTGTTCGTATTTGTACATTTAGGAAGTAAGACAAAGAAATAGTAAAGGTATTAAAGCGATATTGGATTAACTTTGTCAAATTTAAAGGTAGAGACCCCCTCCATGGTGATGTTATTGCAAGTTTTCAGTGCGGAATTAAAGCCAGACACTCCAGGTGAAAAGAAAAAAAAATATTATATTTATTTATTTGATAGTGACAGTGCATATTAATGAACATCTGTAACAGTTACAGAGTAAATATGCCAGATTGTAGCAAAAATGCAAATTTCCATCTGCAGTCCCAAGGCAGATACACAGATAAAGACAACAAAAATACAGGTACAATAAAAAGAGAGCTAAATGTGCTCACTGGCTTGGTTTTCCTTCAGCCATGCACAGTTTGATGTGGCTGAAGGAAATGTGGCCATAGAAGCACATTGTCTTATAGTGAGAGGAAGACTCTTCCAATAATGTGTCCCTTTAACAGAGAGCACTGTTTGTTCAAATTTAGTACGTCTGTGTGGTACCTCATAGTCTCCTCGAGCTGTGGCCCTGGTGCGCATCCCACTCACTGTCTTTAGTTTGATGAAGTCTTTTCAATGGAGGAGGAGCGAGTCCATGAAGAACTTTAAAATAAAACATGCATTTTTGAAAAGTACAAAATTATCAATTATTCAATGTGAAACTTTTGATGTTGCTTACTCACATACCTCACATAAATGTAAAAAGAAATATTAGAATTTTTTCATTTATGTGGAAAACATGGCCAAGTTGGAAAGCAATCTGATCAGAGCTAACCAGGCCAGACAGATAGCGATATTTGTGAGAGCTGCCTCCAAGTTTTAAATTGTGCACCACTGAAAAGCATTAGATCAAAAGTGAGAGTGTGTTTGTTTGTCCTGTTTTGTGCTTTTTCAGTCTGACAGGAACTCAACGTCTTTTCTGTCACAATCCCTTCACTTTGACACTGATGGTTAGATTATCATCAGATTACATTAGGTTATCCTCGGATTACATTTTAAAAGGCTTTGGCACGAGATGAAACAAACAGTGACAACTTTATTTATACAAACGTTTGGAGCAGAATGACCGGCGGTTCTCAAACTGTGGTGCACGCTCATCAAATGATACTATTCTAATCTAACAATGAGGATGTCTGTCAGTTTTATACACAATATGAAGGACTAACGCGCCAATCCCACTACATGCAGCTGCGCTCCGCCCCGGTCCGCCTCCGAAAGTTGCCGCAGACCCCACGCCCACTGTCTCCGCTCCAGTCCGCTCCGCAGGGCTGCGTTGCCCCCGAGGAGCTCAAGAAGAGCATGCGCCAAAAACACGAGTTTGTGAAACAGTAGGACGTGTTTTCTTCCTCCGCTGAGGGTAAAGAGGCTTTTACGAGCACAAACTCAATAACGTTGTTCTGTCCATGTGTCAGTGACATAGTCTGTAGCTAACAGTCCGCTGTGTCCATCAAAGAAACTTTATGTAAAACTACAAACTTTTCGTTATCTGATCAAATCAAAGTACGTGCGGAGTGATTTTACTTTGTAAATCCGGACATAGTTCACTTTCTTTTTCCTGTTTGGGGCGTTTTGATTGGCGGAGATTGACTTTGCCGGACCTGGTCGGACTCGAGCGGAGAAGAAAATAGCCTTGATCCGTATTTTGGTCGTACGCGCAGCATGTGGAACGGTCCTCATTGACAACAGTTCTGTGCAGCCACTCCGACGGTCGGAGCTGGGCGGGGCGGAGCAGAGTGGAGCTGCATGTAGTGGGATTGGCGCGTAAATATAAAATCCAAATGAGGACACACTGAGTCTGAGTGCACCATGTTTGTGTTCTCTGTTGTCAATGTGGTCGCTGACAGCTGTGGTTGTTAAGGTTTTTTATGTTTGGCATAGTCCCTGAACAAGTCTTCAAGTTGAAGGAGTCCTGACAAGTGTTGGCTTGCAATACTTTCGAGGTAGTTGACAGGTATCATTAGGCCACCACAGTGTATCGGTTACAGAGGCAAAACCTCAGGACTGGAAAAGGTAAAGGTCATGCAGAAGGATTATCGGTCCTCCTCAAAGAAATTCTAACAAGCTGCCAATGTTGTCAATTGACAGTGAAAAGAATACTTTGAAAAAACTTCTTGTGACGGCCCCAGGGCCTATAAGCGACCCTAGAACACTGCTTGCGGGTGGGGACAGATTTTCTCCTCCGGTGGCTCCTCTCTCCCTCTCCTCTCTGTCTAGGTGCTGCCTGCTCTGCTGATGCGCTCCGTCTAGCCTGTGGTGCCCGAGGCTCCGCCCTATAAATCAGGGACCCGGTGTGCTGTCCGATGCTGCCTGCCCTGCCTGCCTCATGTCTCCTTGGCGTCTCCTCTGCAATATAATTGTTTTATTTTGTATTATTGTTCATAAATTGGCGTCAAACCGCCCGTCGTCTTCTCCTCGTCTTTTTGGTTGCCGGGGTCTTGAGCAAAACCCCTGACACTTCTCAATCATCATCATCGTCGTCATCATCAATAACATGCAGGGTGTTGGTCGGAAGTTGAGGCGCCGGGTGTTTAGGCGAAACACGAAACAAAACAAGGTAATAATTTAAATATAGACTTACCAAAAGTAGAAAAGTTATGTTATATCCAGTAAGTTTCTGTTCTGGCTGAGCACAGTGCAGTATATGACAGAATAAATTGTCAATAAAGTGGCAGCAGCACAACATATACATAGTACAGCAAGGATACAATGGGGGTATTCCATGAAGCGAGCTAAAGCCAAAGCCTGGCTTATTTGGCCAATCTAGGCTTATGAAATCTCCATTTCTGTTCCACTAACGCGGCTAACCAGAGGTGATGCTGAGTTGCCGCAGTAACAAGTACGCAGACATAAACCTGGTCCGGACCAGGCTAACAGTCAAGATTATTTTAGCTTTGTCTCAAAAAAACGTCTAAAAACACTCAAATCACAGGTTTATCCTCAAACACTTCCACAACTGTGTGAAATCTCTCTGTCTGTCCCAACACAACTTATAAAGTCACTTTTTATTCACTTTACTTGGCATTGGCACCAAAGAGCCTCTTTCGCTGTTTCTATTCTCCTTTTTTTTTTCTTTTTTTTAAGCCGCTCTCGCTGTGGAGAGATGCGTTTGTAAGAGCAAATTCACATTGGCTGCACAAAGAGCCACTTATTTAACTGGAAAATTAACATGCATCTAAACTACAAAAGATTTATCACAGACATGCAGCTATTTCTCTAAAGGATGAAGCAATGAAAGCAGGACTGAAGTGTGAGAGCCGTGGAGTCGTGCTGCTGCTTTTACGCACAGAAGCGCTTCATCACACCTCTTTCCCTCGTCTCTCCTCACACCACGTCCACATCCTCTGCTCTGATTGGTCAGTTCTGGTTGTGAAGATTTACGTGACAACTTTGTGACAACTTTGCGCAGCGGAACTAGTTCCACATGCGGAGTGGAAAACCGCACATTGCATTAGAAAACGATAAGCCTACTACTCACAAATACGATGATAAATCCTCTGGATGATCTCCTCCGCAGTAAACTGCCTCGTCTTTCTCCGAGCAGCGAACAGGAGGGGAGGGGCTGCCTCTCGCTCCCCGCATCAGAATTAACCAGTATAAACTAAAAACTTTTGCGTTGCAAATCAAACTAGAGTCCGTGTGCACTTTGGCTCCTCTCGTGTTTCGTTAGATCATGAGGAAAAACACGTTTTCTCTCTCATTCTCAGTGATGTCTTCACTCCATTGATCTGGTCTCGTTACATTCAGCGGGAGTGCGCTCATAGCCCAGATTAAGTTTCAAGCTTGAATTAGCGTTGCTCAGACCCAGGCTTACTTTGTTCATGGAACGACTTGAGGCTTAAGTTGGAGATGAAGCTAGTTTCAGCTCAGGATTTTAGGATAAGCCTAGACTTGTTAAGTCACTTTCATGGAATACCCCCAATATGTGACTATGACTATGAACAATTGCAACTTATGGACAGATACTGAAACAGCAAATGAATAAATATTGTAATATATATTAACACTGTATAAGGCCTTGGTGAGATGTGTTATTAGAAATGTGATTTGTATAAGTGTTGTCTTCTTGAATGTGTCCAGTATCCTCATGTTTATAAATAACCACTGAAGTCATGAATGAATGAGTTTTCCTTTTACCTTCAACACTGTGGTTGCCGTAGAGACCATGACCCCTTCAGGCTTGGCCCAGGTTCAGATAAAATTTACAAATGTTAGTTTCATGTTATTTTGTTTGGGAAGTTAAAATCACAGACATAAACACATTATGTACTGTTTAGTGAATTTGTGCTTAATAAAATAGGCTGACTGCAGATCCTGCAAGAAGTGGCTCAGTGACTGAAATTACGTTTATCAAGTGCTGTTTGGAGTACAAGCACAATTTCAGCTTCTGATGCCTAAAGCCTAATTTACAAGACAACATTCCCCAGAAAACCATCATAGTCGTAACGTTTTGTGCTCACGGTTTATATGGTGTTGTGGCGAGCTAATCTTTCTTTACATGGAAACACAGAAAGACCGAAAATGCAGTAGTTCTTATGGCGTGTGCAAGGAAAAAGGAAGATCGCCTACACACAAATACAGACAGGGCAGCTCCCTTTTATCGGGCACAGACACTTGGACAGCTGTCCTGCACGTTCATGGTCGAATAATACTTGTCGAGTACTTCAAACTTTCTTTTCTTCTGAACACACAAATTTCAGTGGACTAATCGAATCAGCGCCTGGAGAGGCTTTGGATGATTCATTTTGTGTCTCCTCCTCTGCAATACGCAGGTAAGAAACGCATGGAAACTGTTGGCTTAATTTTGTTCATTGTCGTGTAAAAGGGAAGCCAATCAGACAGAAACGTCTCAGATTCGTGAAAACTTGTCATATGTTTTGTTTTCTTCGGAGACTGGGAGTTTGCATGTTCTCCATGTGACTGCATAGGTTTCCTAATGGTGCTCTGGTTTCCCCTTCCACTAAAAACATGTCCATTCATGTCAACTCTCAAAGTGCTAATCAATGATTAATCATACACTTTTGACATGTCCTGTTATGTCATGGTATACATACGCTTTCTTTCTAATAATTTTGTACTTAAAAAAACATTTAAATTCAAAACATTTCTATTTGAATGTAGGGGGCGCTGTTGCTTTTGTTCTCTTCAGTTAAAAGGAACCCCGAAAATTTACATAAATAGATCGAAAATACTTTGCGTAGGTATACTTACTAAAAAGTAGAACTTAAAGTAAACAAATATTCGCCGTTTGACGTAAAATTGTTATGTTTACAACAACTTCCTGATATTACGGGCGCCGCCATCTTGAGGTGATGACGCAGAATCGTGTGGCGCACTGGCGCAGTGAGCGTCAGTCGTGAGACGCACGCAACAGCTGCAACAGTTGCAACAGTTGCCGTTGATCTGGTTAACAGGAGCGTCAGTAGTTTTTCGTCGACAACACATTGTAAAATTGTACATTGTGTGGCTTTTGGTTGTGATTTCGTCTCGGGAGAAAACAAGGAGAATGCGGTAAGCTTTCATAACTTTCCTCGTAGTTACACGATTCGACGTCATACTACCCATAATGCACTGTGTTGTAAACAATGATGGCGTCTTCCATGAAAATATATTTCTTAAAAGTTTAATGAAACGGTAGATTTTTCAGATTATTTTCGTGTGTATGTATATCTTTGATGATATAAGGAAAACTCGAAAACAAACATTAAAAAATTCTCGGGGTTCCTTTTAAACCATTACAAACGTGCCGGAGTTATGAGGAAATATCGAGTGTCTTTTATTCACTGCAGTTCAATGCTCAAGTTAAAAGGATTTGGTTTGAACAAAGCTCTTTCAGTGGCACACGTCGTCCTGTCTGTGGTGTTAGCGGTTTGCAACGTATCATTAGCTGCCACTCACCTCGACATAATCCTCTCTCTACTGTCAATGTTCTGGACTGTAATGGGTTTTATTGTATTTCTTTGGAGTTTGATTTAAATTGATGCTAACACTTGTTAGTAACCATGTTTGAAAAAATGTATGAGACAGTTTTGTTTATGGTAGAACGAAAATTAAGTTGTTGTTTTTTCTGCCAATCTACAATCTAAATAAAGTTAATCTGAAGTAACACAAGTCAGCCTTGGGTCATAACAGCATCTTATGATCTCTCTAGGTGGAGTTTGAATGTTTTGTCCAAACATGCATGGTTAAATGGCAACACTTCTTCTTGTGAATGAATGAATGAGAGTGAATGATTGTCTGTGTCTAAGTGTTAACCTTGAGAAGAGTTGGCCACATACTAGGGTGTTCTCCTGCCCAAGGCCCAAAGTCACTGGGATTGGGTCCAGTCACAACAACAAGCAATAGAAAATAAGTTAATGAACATGAATGCATAGAAAAAAAGGTCAATTAACATACTGTTCAAAACAACTGAACTGATGGAAATTCAAATGGGACAAGACCAAGCTGTTTCGATCAGGTCTGAACCGGTAGGGCAGACATTTGGCTCCTGAACCTTAAGAGTGTGTTTTTGTTTTGTTTTTCACACACCTGAATGTAATGTGTTTGAGTCCTAAAGATAAATTTTATTCGGCAAATGAAATATAGCAGCATAACTTTTGTTTGTCACACAGTGATAAACTCAGCTGACAACAACACTGGCCTGTGTTGCTGCTACAGCTTGTGTCTAACAGCTGCTGCTCTTTTTGCTTACAGGCTATCTTGCAAATAAGTTTTATTTGCCTGATAGCATGTTAGATTCTATTGATTAGAAAAAGTACAATTATTGGTATAGAGGGATTTTCGATCACTTTCCGCCCTACTGTGCATGCTTTATGCAGAAAGAGCGACTCTCCATCTGCTTAGCTGGAGAATGAAACAACAAAACAAGATGAGAGCAACTGTTTCGATCAGGTCTGAACCAGTATGACAGACGTGACCATACCTGCTTGACAAAGCCTGATCCTGTCAGATCTCAGAAGCTAAGCAAGATCGGGCCTGGTTAGTACTTTGATGGGATACCACTGGAACAACAGGTGCCACAGTGGGATGACAAGAGTGGATTGTTTTTGTGTCCTTGGGCAAGACACTTAAACCACAATGCCTCAGTGTCTGCGTACACTGGGTGAGTGGATCCTAGATTGTAAAGCGCTTTGAGTGCCTAGAAAGGTAAAAAAGCACTATATAAATAGAGACCATTTGCCATTTTACATCTGTCTCCTGAAGCTTGAGACAGTCTTTTTCTCGTTGTTTTTTTCACTCACCTGAATGTAACTTCTATTGGTCGTAGGGTCAAATTTCACTCACAAATGATCATTTAGCAACATAACTTTTGTTTTCGCAGTGGCGACGCTTTCTGCAGGTCAGGTGCACGCACATCGCCCGTTTTGATAAACAAAAAATTCCTCTATAACTAAAATAGGCAGGCACAGTAATTCTGTGACATTAGCATTAATAAAATATATTTTGACAGTTATTTCCAGTAACCAAGAAACTTATTTCAACTGTGCAGTAATATCAGTTAATTGTCTTGCATTTGTGTCCTATATTTTGGCTTTTATACTGTTTATTACTAATCTTCATCTCAGTGACACGCCCACAGCTTTAACAGAGGCTTGGTCCAGAGCAGATGTAGCCCCTCCCCCTGGGCTTTAGGCTCCGCCCCCTGCTGAGATCTTAATGACGAGGCCGGACAGACTGACACCTCTGGTCTAAACATGACTTGTGCCCTTCCCTCTACTCCCACTGTGAACCTTTGTTTATCCTGAGCTGCATCATTAGAAACACAGGACACAACGCTGACCATACCTCACAGTGTTTGTCTTTCTTTATCACAACACACACAGTATTTACTCTGATACTTTTTGTCATCTTTGATTGTTCTTTGTCACTTATATCACAAGTTCCTCTCTTAATATTTCTTAATTAATCAGACAGACAGAGTAGCAGGTGAAATATCTGTTGTTTCAGTCAGAATCTAACACATTTGCTTTAGTTTTTGTTTTGACTAGCTCTTCCCTGATAAGAAGCACTTACCCAAGTCTTCCACATGTTCCAATATGACCTGTCAGTAAGGCACACAAGTACAGCAACACATGATCAGAATATAAAACCATTAAAACATCCAGAGGTCTGTACTTCTTTAAGAAACTCTTCAATCCTCTATTGGTTACCTCACAGCTTTTTGAAGTTATTTTGAATAAAAAGACATCCGTCCACACCTCAGTTAGACTGCAACTGTGTGCAACTCTGCAGCTCTGTGTTTAGAAGAATAACACCATGCCACTGTGCAGGATGGCAGTGGAAGCATCATAATCATGGGCTGCTTTTCTGCAAATGATACAGGATGATGGTTGGTATTAAGTAGATAATAAATTAATCTATGTATTGTAAGATTTAGGCCCAAAACCTCCTTTCCTCAGTAAGAGCATGGCTGGGTTTTCCAGCATGACAATGACCCTAAACACACCATCTGGACAACTAAGCAGTGGTTCTGTAAGAGGCATTTCAAGGGAGAGGCTTATGTCTCCAGACCTTGTGAATATTTTGCTGTGTTTGCATTCTAAAATTGTTCTGTGAGTATTTGAATTAGTCTTGATAAGTAGGTCGCTGTCATATACTGTAAGTTGAATAGGTACTGTAAGTTGACTTCTTGAGATGTAGCTTGAAGTAGATCTTGTACTCTCATATCATATTATAGCAGAGCAGAGCTGTCTTGTAATGCATCAAGATGTTGGTTGCAGTTATTCTCTTCAATAGAACTATGGTAAACTGTCAGTTTAAAGTTGTATAGTAACACATTCTTGTGTCTAGACCTAGATTCATCTGTAAGCTGTCATGCAAAATTTTCAATAAAGCCCACAAGAACTACCAATTTTGTCTCTGTCTTCAAGGGAACAGAATCACCAACCTCAACCTGAAAAGAGGAGAGAAAGTGACCCAGCAACATTGCAAACACCAGACAGATCTACAGAAGATCTGCATGGAAGAGTGGACCTAACTGTAATTCCCAACCGAGGTTACAGTACGAAGTATTGAGCTAAACTTCCCTGGTTCTACAAATACAAACTGAAAAATCATGTTTCAGTTTACTTTCTTTAGAATTTGTTTCTCAATTAAATGCTACACTGAAAATTACAGACCTCTCTTATCTTTTTATTACTTGCCAATGGAAGTATAAAAGCTTTTTTAAATTACTGTATGTCTTTGAGGTGAATTTTTGCACCTTAGTTCAAATATTAAGGATATTAACATGGCCTGAGTGTATGTGGTTCAAATACAAATCAATAAATCTAGTTGATGGTCAATGGGGTCATATCCCGCCATAATCCCAATCACCAATAAACCATCGTATCAGTGAATTCAAAGCTTTATGAAGAAGAGAAAGTGGAGATTTACCTGATAAGAATCCTGCGGAGTTTAAAGCGCGGTGGAAGTGGACCCAGGGGAAAACATTATCCCAGAACAATAAACCATCACTTATGAGATGAATAAGATTTAACCAGCTCTGAACGGGTCCAGCTGGTAAACTTGATGTAGACTCGGACCGGACACAGGTCTAATCCAGCCTAATCCTGATGTGATGGGGTCCACGCAGAGCCCCAGCAGGACGGTCCGGCCCTCTCACACCCCCTGAGTACAAACACACACTCCACCATTGTCCCGCCACATGGCACCAACTACAACACAAACTGCAACTCCCAGAAGTCTTTGTGCTCCGAAATGGCATTTTTGGAGCTTGCCTTTCATCTGGGCAGACTTCAGTCAACAAAGAAATGCTCATTACATTCAAGTTAGTTTGATAAATAGCTTATATAGCCTTTGTTTAGCGTGTGATTGTTGTAGATAATGTTAATAGGGCTTCCTTTAGTTTAATAAATAATGTTTATCTGTTTCTTAGATTTGGAGCTGAGTTCACAAGACTGAAAGATCGCATTGCTGTGTTCAGTCTGTGTTCAAATTTCCTTATTTGTAAATGTAAAAAAAAAAAGATCAAATAATACATGAGATATATTTTTTTTGGACCTACACATGCTGAAGAAAAGCTAAGGGACCAAATTTTGTGTACTTTTCTTTATATATCCAGTTGGTTGTTTCTGTTGATATTGGCATCTTTTTTAGGGGCAAAAAAGAATTCAACTCTTTGTTTATGTGCACAATGTAACATTTATACAGTGTACAGATAATGAGGCAATGTTTCTTCTATAGTTTACATTTTAAGAGCTGTCATCACAATGCAGATGCACCAGATGCTGTTTGTTCCTCGCGGTCGTGGAGCATATGAACTGCACAATGATAAGTTGTCATAACAGAGTCACAGTGATGCACAGACTTAAGGAGAAAAATCTTTTATGAAAATCCTTACTCTGGCCACACTTCCCCAATCTCGTAGAGCAGGGGTGTCAAACTTATTTTGACAAAGGGTCACATTGGAATTGGGGTTGTCCTCAAAGGGCCAGTTGTAGCTAAAATTAACCTCACTATTCTTTGACATACTACAAATAATAGTTGTATTTGATTATTGTATATTTACTGAAATGACAAAGCTTCAAAGGCTTCAGACAAATCATTTCATATACGTTAAGACATCCACATTACTCCTGCACTAAGATTAAAGTAAACCTTATAAGATATTGACTGCCACATGAAATGAAGTGGAGGACCGCATTTGGCCCCCGGGCCTTGGGTTTGACATATGTGTAGTAGAGGGACAAATGCAGCAGTTTGTGAAAAAATGAGACCTCTGAGTACTGTCTCAGTTGAATAATGAAAAATGTTTGTTCTCATTAGGAGCTGAATGCAGCGCTCTGATTGGCTGAGCTTGGTTGGTCTTTTCCAGTTTCATTTAGTTTTTTGTAAAAAAAGACTTTTCTTGACCATAACTGCAACCGAATTGAATGCATGTCGATATTAATCATATGTCGAGGGGTTTATGAGAGGAAGCTGTCAGATTTAAAACCTAAATCTTGTTTACAGTGTGAAAATCAGCTGCTGCACCTTTAACACGTTATAAAATGGTCTTCTACCTTTTATTTAAAGTTCAAGTGACTTAAAAAACCCATGAGGGTAAAACATCCTCCAGTAAAAATGTTTTATTACCTCCAGTTAAAGGCACAAATCATATCAGAAATGTAAAGATCAGCGTTGATATCCAATCCCAGTATCAGATTAGTTCATTATTGGAAGATATGCAGAATTTCCTCCTCATTCCATGCTTCCATTATAATAAGGCTTAGCTATTGTCTCCAGCTCAACCAGTTGACCTTTTGGAGCACAAACTTGGCCTTTACTCACTTGAAGCTGAGACTTTGTAGTTTTGGTCCCAGATAACCATTTTAATTTATTTTTTTTATTTTTTTTAGATCCACCTGAACTTTCTTTGGTAAACACTGTATAAGGAGCACTAGGGCCCAAACGGCAGGGGAAAAGACAGACGGGTTTTGATTGGTGCAAGATTTAAAAGTCTGAAATAAAGTGGTAAAATGTTTTAAAATGTAAAATAAACCAGAAACTTGTCTAAATAAGAGTCTGGTGCTGACATAAGCGTGTGTCTCATTCACTCTGCTGGGATCTGCAGGTGGCCCTTCCCTCAGCAACACTTCACCAATACAAAGACCTAATGGGTAAAGTCAAATTTAATGGGCGTCTCCTGTCCCTGTGGGCGCCTGAGCCGGGATGGTCCTGGAGCGTTTAGGGTCCCGAGTTGAGCTGGGGCCAGGGTCTGCCGAAAAACAACTGCTGTTCTTTGAAAAAAGTTTCTACACAATTTTTATACAATGTTGATGTTATGCATAATAAATGTGACACAAAGACTAATTTGTGGACGGCCATAGAAACGGATCAAATAAATGAAGAGACTACACATACGTTTAAGCCAGGGCTATTCAGTTATATTTTCTAGTGGGCCAGAATGTCCAGAGAGCTGTGATCTTATGGCTGGACTTCAAAACTGCTCTTCAAATATTTACATCTGATTTCCACAAATTATTGCTATTACTATTTCCAAGAAATCCACTTTTTCTTTTGTTAGAACCAAACCAAGACTAAACCTTTTGGAATAACGTAAACTACTTCTTGCTCGGGGCTAGACCACTTAATCTGAACTGAGACTAAACCAGGACAATAAGGTCTTTTCCATTTAAGCTACATAGTACACTAAGAACAAAACAATCAGTCTAGCAAGCAATATAATTCAGTTCATGGCCTAGCATCCTGGGCCAAAACATACTGTGTGGTGGGCAGCATTTGGCCCCTAGACCACCATTTGAATAGCCCTGGTTTAAGCTGTCAATACAGGGAAATATTGTGGTTTTCAGTGTATTGTAAACTATTTGATCATCTTTGAGTGTGGTGTCTGTGTGGTGTTAATGTTTGAAGAGAGGAATGTGGTCCCAGAGCATTAGACACTAATCACTTCTGGATCTAACCTGACACGCTGTCAGATTAAAGTTTAACTTTTATTTTACATCTTCTAAAAAAAAACCCTAAATAAATAATTATTGTGAATGATTGTGTTACATGTGAACCTTTAAGCACATTCACAATTTATTGTTTAAACAAAGAACCAGATGGCAATGACAAGTAACTAAGTATTTTTACTCAAGTACTGTAAGTAGTTTTTTTTTAGTATCTGTACTTATACAAAATGTGGTGATTTTTTACTTTTACTTACTAAATTTTTCAAGAAATATTTGTACTTTGTACTCTCTTCATTTTAAAAACAAGTTAGTTATATGCCCATAAACAGTTTTTTTTTCTTTTAAATACAGAGTGCAGACCTGCTGATGTCATGTATCACGACCTAACAAGTGAAAATCGACAACACATGATAAAAGTCTGATAAATTATAATTAATTTACTGCAAAGGCTAATCTCACACTCCACAACATTACACACCAGCTTTATGTGCTGCAAAAAAAAAAACAAAACAAAAAAACTTTTTTGTTGCAATTTTTTTTACTCAAGATGGTTTACTTCGTGCCATATATGACTTGTTTCAATGTGTTTTCTGTCTTGATTTAATACATTTGTTTTTATTTCACGTCAATCTATTTACTAAAGCAAGACTGACCGACAAATTTGATTCAAGCTCAAATCTCTTGAAAACAGTCAAAATGTCTTGAAACAAGTGAAATGAGTTATCATATTTAGTTGAGACTAGATAATAACTTTTGACAGTTTTTACTTTACGCAAGTAAACTAGTTCCAGCGAGACTTTGACTTTACTAGAGTCATTTTTTACACAAGTAACTGTACTTTTTCTTGAGTAGTGAACGTCAGTACTTTTACCTTCTCTGGTGTCATTTAAATGATAAAGTCTTTACAACATAATCTCAGATTGAGGCTGTGCTGCTCCTTGAAGTGCTCCCTAAACCCCGCCCCTCGCTGCTGATTGGCCAGTATGAGCCCTCGTGCGTCAGTGCGTCAGCGCTCCTCCACGTTCCGCGCGCGTGCTGCTCTGAAGCTTGGTTTATGGTTCCCGCACGTGAAGTCTGCGCGGAAATTAGACGCCTGGACTAGAGCGGAGCAGACGCTGACCGTGTTTATAGTTTCTGTGTGTTTCAAGCGGCTGCTTGTAGAGGGCAGTAGGGAGCTGCCATTGAAAGCCTGTTGATTGCCGCGCGGACCGTCCGCGTAGTCACAGATTTTTCCCTGACGCCGACGCGGAAAACCTGGTCCAAGCGGACGGCGTTTGAGGGGGCGTGTCTCCAAAAATTACGTATTTCCGCCGCGCGGACCCACGCGGTCCTCGCGGATGCGTCAAGTATGAAACAAGCTTGACGCACACGCAGCAGAGACGCAGGAGAAGCGTGGTGAGTTTTGCATCACTGACATTTATAGAATTACTTTTAATCACGTTTTATAAACACTTGATAACGCTGCAGGGACGCATATGAACGTTTTAGGTTATGAATGTTTTTGTTCTTGGAGGAGAGCGATGAAAGTAAATGCCAAATACAGCAGCAGGCTATTATGTTGAGCAAAATACTACCCATTCTCCTCCATTAATGTTCCTTAATATTGCATGTCACTGTTTCCTTTTACACTTGATGCACAAAAGTTGCTTTCCAATCCTAAGAGTAAGATGCACACATTGATTGACCTTCCATATTGTATAAGTTTGGATAGAATACATTCATTTAGCTTAAAAAAATGCTTCTGAAAAAAAAAGTAAACATTACACTTTGTCTTGCTCTGATCCCATTGTGCTGAAGAACTCAATAACATTTTACTAACCACAAAAATAAAATTCATTTATAGTCCAAGTCTTAATCTACTGTCAAATTGGATCTTTAACCTGACTCTATCTTCTTTTATGTCAGATTTTCAGATGCGTTTTTGTCTTTGATCCTGTTATCGTCTTCATGGAAACGCTGGCGTCGTTTTGGTCTCGTGACCCCTGTGACCTGGGCCAGAGTCGGCATGAGGCAGATGCACTTTGGGGTGAGTTTAGAACAAGCACATACATAGACTTTTGACTTGACTTGATTTGTTTGATTTGGTTTATTTACACTTTTCAACCATTACTTAAGTCTATTCAATTTGACCACACACTGATTGAATTTCAACTTCCTGCAATTTGACCTGAAGTCCACCAGAGGTCACTGAAAGCAAACACAACTCTTTATTTATTCTTACAGATCTGGCAAGTTTTTTTTTTTTCTCCAGAGCATCTCTAGAAGTGATTAGACCTTTAGATACAAAATCTATAATATTATGAAACTTAACATACATATCATTTTCACTTAAAATAATTGCAACATGCAAGACTTACAGAATATTATAAAACTTCAACATTAGAATGAGAGTCACGTCAAGTATAAGACCACAGGCATCAGACTTATGTGCAATCACAATCTGAGTAACTCAAGTTACTTTGATATAAACTAATTGCTTTAAAGGGGCACTTTGAACACCAGGGTGCGCATTTCCAGTGCAGTTTGCCTATCTACCATGCTGACATCTAGCGTCAATATTCACATTCCGGCCCTTAATAAACATTTCGAATATGTATAAATGTATCACAATTGAGGTGGATTGGTTAACAGTGCTCTCTTAAGTATTCATGTTGTAAAAAATAAATATGATTTCAATGTTTGTGGACTATATGTGATAATCAAATCCTGCACATTGCCCCTTTAATAATCTATTGAAAATGACCAAAACACCACTAAAAGACTGTCTTTTGGCTTAAAAGTAAATCAAATATGAAGAAAATGTGTTGTGACATCACATTTTCATAAATCAATCAGTAGTCAGGGGTAAATGTAACAGGATTAGTGTTGCACAATGTCTCAACAAATGTGTGATCAGCTCAAAGCAAGTCAAAGTAACTCACAGAAGTGTAACTAGTTACATCTTTTAGACAGTAATATTGTAATACAAATGTTTTACATTATATCCTTGTAACTAGTAATATATAATGTATTACAATGTATTACAATTTGAATGAATAAACTGACAATTCATCCCACCTAATGATTCTGGTAAAACAGCTTATTAGACCTTAGCAGCATCATTATAGGCGAGTCTTAGGCTGGCCACATTAAAAGGTAGGCTACTTCAGAAATGCTCAGTTTTAGCATACAGCAATGCCACAGGTGCTGTCAAACATGAAGGTGCATTAATGTCCAAATGGCAAAGTCAAAATATTCCCATACATTTTTAGTTGTCAGCAAGTTTGTATTTTTCCAGTGTATGTTGAACAGCAACAAAACATGAATTAGCTGAAGATTTTGGGACCAAATCATTGGTCTAATCTGCATTTCGTGATATAAACGCACACTATTCTTATCCATTTTTGTATACATTGTTTTGTTTGTTTTTTTGTATGAACTCTAATAGAGATGTAATGTTTTTGAGCACAGTTTGGGTCAATTAATCGATCAGGTTTTTAGTCGACTAAGAATTTCTTTGATTGACATCAGCTCTAGTATTTCATTTAAAGAGATGATACTCTCCTCACTTTGCCTTTACCACTAAGACAGCACTATCATTCCAAAGCCACATACAACCTGTCACCTCAGTCAAAGTTGCTCATCTTTCCAAGTGTCCCATTTGTCTTCTTTCTCACCCATATTCTTGAAGGACAAACCCCTCACTCACGACTCCCCCTCCTCCGTCACTGGAAGCAGGTAATCAATGCTTTTCCCTTCACCTGTCAGAGCTCCCAGGCTGTGGTCAGACCGGACTTTAAGCCTGTCCCTCTGCAGTGATAGATCTGGGACGTCCACTGTCTTCGCTGTCTCCTCGGGGACAGCTCAGGCACCGTCCCTCAGGAGAGATGGGGCAGTTCCATTGAATCCTGATTCCTGGTTGTGGTGTGAACTGCAAAGTGTCCCCGCTCTCAATACTCCCCTGAGGTTTGATCTAATGGACAGGGCAGTGATGAAAGGTCAAAACTAATGGAGAAATAATCTGGTGTAGCGCTCTGCAGTTTATATCAAGTCTGTTTTAATTATTTCTCTTGTTAAAGTACCTGTGCCTGGCCTAACTAGTCTTTTCACTGAAACAAGTTAAAATCACTTCAATTAAAGATGACTGTGTAACTTTTAATCAAAAATACACTAGAATAAAAGCATGTTTTTGACAGGATTTATGGTCACAAAATGTGTTTTTACTTGGCAAAAAAAGGTCTTCTCTTGTATATTTCTATGGAAAAGTGAAAAGTGTGTTTTCTCACATTATAGCATAAAACGTATTGCTCCCCATTCAAAATATACCAAAGTATGGCTTTAACTTTCCATTTCCACTGAATTGTGTTGTTGAATTTTCACCTCCAGAAAGTTACATGGTGCACCTTTGAGATTTGACTAAATATTTTACAAATTTCACCCAAGTTTATCAATTTTTTAGAATGAAAAATGTACCTCCTGTTTAAAAATGCTGACATCACACATGAGAAATGGAAATACACTATAATTAAGTCATCTTGTTAAATTTATGGTTACAAGGTCATACAAATGTAGCCAGGTTGTACCTCGATTTCACTTCATTCTAGCCACTAGGTCAGATATTGCAAAACTGCAGATTGTTACCGAAAACCAGGAAGTAAAATCAGCCAATTAAATGAAGTGGTGTGTTGGCCAGAACCAACCCGAGCAGACTGTATAGACGGATTATTGGTCAATGTCACTTTCCACTCTACTGCGCATGTCACCTGCAGAAACATACGTTGTCTGTCTAGTTAGCTGAGGTGTTTTTCTCAGTATTTTTTCACTCACCTGAATGTAGCTTTTAATGGTCGTGGGGTTGAATTTTATTCCCAAATGTTGATTAAGCAGCATAGCTTTTGTTTTTGGACAATGATAAACTCTTGTAGTTAGCTGACAACAATGCTGGCGAGTGTCGCTGCTGCAGCTTGTGTCAATCAGCTGCAGCTCTTTCTGCTAACATGTCGTGTGCGCACCCAAGCCCCCAAGTTGATAAACAAATAATACCACTATGGGTGCATGGAAGCAGAGTAGTTAGAGCTCTGGCTTCCCAATAAGGAGATTGTGGGTTCGATTCTCGGGTTGGACCATATCAACATCTCATGATCTCACTGAGTGGAGTTTGCATTTTCTCCCTGTGTCACTGTGGGTTTCTTTGTGTTTTCCAGTTTCCACCTCCAAAAACATGCAGGTTTAGGTTAATGGGGCATCATTGTAAATTTCCCTTGTGAATGAGAAAGTGAATGTTTGTCTGTCTAACCCTGCGACAAGTTGGCCACCGTCCAGGGTGTTCTCCTGCCTAAGGCCCAAAGTCACTGGGATAGGCTCCAGTGACCCACAACCCCTAATGGGAATAAGCAGTTGAAAATGAATGAAAAAAAAAAAAAGAACTCAGCAGATTCAACTCTGTACCAGCGATTGTACCAAATAATACAGTAAGACATCAGTTAGCATTTTCCCTGACTAAAGTTTGAAGTCTTAATTGTACTGACTTGTGTTGATGGCAAAAAACTATTTTCTGTAATGCTTGATTATAGTATAGCAATTGGGTCAAAGGCTTCCCTCAAAATAATGTGCTTTGAAACAAGCCCTTCTTTTATTTGCTCGAACTGATATATGTCCGTACTCGGCTTTTCAAAATACCAAATCGGTTTGTGTTTGCTGGTACTTCACAGAGGAAGCTGACTATAAGTCATGACTTTTTTAGACTTTCTTACTTACTGTAAACACTTGTGCCTAATATAACACACACTGTATTTTTATTCTGGTCCTCTATTCTTGTTAATCTAAGAATTGTAAATTAAATTGCAAGGTGTTTCTCATTTCAGATTCACACTACACTGACAGCACTGCTTCTTCTCCGGTCTCTTGTGCGATGTGGACCGACCTGTCTCCTCACCTTCAGAGAAACAAACAGGTAAAATTCAATGCAATAAAGTCACACATATAATATTTGAGTTAATGTTTTAGCAATTGTATTCATTTGATTTTATTCTAGTTGCACGATACACTTGTGCAACGGGAAGAGGAATTGGCTCGACTTCAGGAGGAAAATCAAAAACTCAGACAGTTCTTGAACTCATCGTTTGTGAAGGATTTGGAAGAAAAGGCCAAGGTGAGCGTGGACACATTCACTTCACTTATATCACTAATATTGGGTTCAATTGCAAAGCTTTTCTGTGTGGAATCTGCAGAGGAATCCTCACCAACCCAAAACATGAACATTATAGAGAAAATCTTCTTGCTTCAAATGTCTTGACCAAGCCTTTAAGACGATCTGATCCCTGTGCAGTGAACATTGCAGCTCACTGCCCCTGACAGACTGAAGGATGAGTCAAAAAACAGAAAACAGAATAATCAAGTATAACTTAACCTTAACCATATTTCCTCAAAGGGTGCATGATAGTGATAGTGGTTAAAGCTCTGGCTTTTCAATAAGGAGATTGTGGGTTTGAATCCCAAGTCAGATAAATCGACATCTCACATTTTCCCCGGGTGGAGTTTGCATATTCTCCCTATTGCGATGTGCTCTCTCTCACTATTCTGGCAAGTTTGCGTTTAATGGCATCACTGTAAAATTCCCTCAGTGAATTACTGAAAGAGTGAATGATTGTGTGTCTGTTTCTGTCTCTATGTGTTCACCCTGCGACGGGTTGGCCACTGTCCAGGGTGTTTCCCCGCCTAAGACCCAAAGGCACTGGAATAGGCTCCAGTCACCTGCCACCCCTAATAGGAACAGGCGGTAGAAAATGAATGAACAATTGAATGTTTCCATAATTTAAAACCCATAAATAGGCATGACTTGGACTTTTAGCCAGTTTCTTATTTTGAACATAAAAGTCAAATAATGAAAAGATATTCTCTACCGTTGGAAATACATTTATGGACCAAAGATAGGTTTCTTCCAAAAATACTAAATAAAACATTCTTGTCTTTTGTAGAAGCTGTGTGTCAACGTGAAGAGAAAGAGAGACTTGTCGTCTCTCAGTCCGCCCATCTCCAAACGAGTCTGTCGAAATCTCACGGCCGACTTCTGCTCCGAATCTGAACCGAGCCTGGATCTGTGGGTCCTAAAAACCCTGGGCCTCAAGGACAGAGACACCATAGACACAACAACAGAACAAAATCAGCTTTATCGTTCACAAACAGAAGACAACACAACCAACAGTAATGTTTTTCTATCACCAATTACTGCCAACATGCTTCAAACGCCCCAAGATCGAATGAAGAGACTAAAGACAGCGTTTTTGAGCATTTAAGTACAGATTCTTCTTCTTACAATTCAACATGTCACGCGTATTCACCAAACACAACTTTCACAGTGGAAAAATGCCAAGAAATGAGTCATTTTCTTTGCCACTACAGACGACAATCAATTATAGTCCAATGGAGAGACTACACTTTATGCCCAGCTCTTGTTCAACGCCAAAGAAACCCTGGACGAATGAAAGAGGAGGAGATGTCCAGAGTCCAGTGAAGTGTCAGGATTTGGCCTTTAGCATGTCTTTGAGTCCAAATCACAGCCTCAAGACTCATAGTTTTCCTCACGGACAGGCGTTTGTGAGGAGAGACACGCAAGGACGGTGCAATTTCACCTGGGTGCCTCATAAAAAGTGAATGTAGATATTTGTGATTTTAGAGGAAAAGACTGAAGCTAATGCCATGTCAGCAAAGTTAGAGTGAGTAAACTAAAGGTGCTTTACCTGATTTTTGCTTCCGTAAAAACGTAAGCAAATCTAAATATGGAATTCTAAACTTTTACATGAGTGTACATGTTTTGGTCAGTAACCTCATGCATTCTGAGCCTCTGAATTGTTCAACACATTATGTTTTAAGCTTTTTTCACAGCTGTTAGGAGCTAGATGTGCAATAACAGGCAAACTTTATGGGTTTTTATGAACAAACAGGACATTATTAGACTACCTAGCACAGTGCAGACTAAATAGCTACATCTCTACATCTGAGGTAAGGGAAAAAATATGTGAAGTTATTTTATTGTAAAATCAAGCATAGTGCCTTTAAGGAACACATTTTTTTTTTGTAGTGACCAACAAAAACAAGTTTTAAAAACTTAAAAAGTCAATAGGTTTTTGAAATGCCATGCGCTCCGTGGATTTGTTTGCAAAAGAAATTGCATAGGAAAAATAATCAAATCGATATTGCCTGATATGCTTAAGCTGCAAAAAAGCTCAAAACAAGTCTGTAAACAGTGCAGATCTTAGACACAATCACAAATCTGGGACACTCAGAACAGTTTTTTCTGAAACTCAAATAGAAAACAACAGTATCTCACAGACAAAAACTCCAGCAGTGTTTTTGTTAAGGAAGCAATCGACTCAAAAGAACATGAAAAAAGACTATTTTGCACATGTCCTTCAAACAGTGCACAGGATTCTGTCATACTGCCTTTGCTCTAATCTTAATCTTGTCTGTCAATCGTGACACCAAAGTTGTCGTTTTACCATTGCCTTTACCATTTAGTGTTTCAATCTGATTTTGGGATTACAAAATACAAAATCCAGCAGCAATCTAAATACAAGCACTGCCCTGAAACCTATTTATTATTTATTATGAAACATCACGACTGCCAAAGAAATTCATATTTGAAGTTGTTGACAACTCCATTTAGAACGAACAGTAAGACTAATTCATCACATTGTTTATGGTGTTTAGAAGCTCTGTGTTGTGTAAGAGTCACACATTTGTAACTTAGTAGTTTTGTCTTTTGTATTGGATTGTTTTATTCATGAGTTCAAAGCACTTGCCAGGTGTTCATCACTTACATTGCTGTTTACTAAATGAACCATGTTCTGCTGTGTTTCTACACTGTAAAAAGATGAAAATAAACAATAACTGAATAACACATTGTGACTGCACTACAAAAACATAGATGTTAAATGAAGAAGAAATGCATTCTTGTCTTTGAATGTTTGACCTGGTTGTGTTGTTTAAATGTTAAAAAGTAACACAGGGAATCCCAGATATGTGGCTTCTGCTGCTGTAAATATTAACAACCTCACTGACACCAAACACCAACACCAAGCACAAGATTATAGAATAGATAGTCACTTTGTACTATAACCAACATGATTCTGAACAATAAATTAGGTGTTATGGCCACAGCTTCTTTGGAACACACTGCACATTTAATTTGGGTGAAGTGATAGTTGGGAAGTTTCAGGTTCTGTTACTTTGATGGAAGAGTGGTCGCTGCCAGAACATGGCTTTATAAGATTTATCATAGTTAAAGTCATGTCAAAAGATAATGTGTGCAAGTGTCTAACTCATTTTGACCATTGCAATCAAAGGTCCTGTTGTAACGGTAACAAACTTTACTCTTTGACATACCACGAGTAATTGTCTTTGTGTTTGAATTGTGTATATTTATTGAAGTTACAAAATGACATATACACTTGTGCAAAACATGAAAGAAAGAATTATTCTTAAATTCTGAGACAAATAATTTCATTAGGTTAAGGTTACTGCTAGTGCTTGTAAAAGTATTATGAACAGTATGTGATTGTGTTAGATAATGTTAGGAAATATCTGTGGAAATCAGATGCTGCAGTATGTCTCAGATACTGTGTTTGATTGGATGCTATGAATTTTTACCCTTATTGTTGAATGAGTATAGTTGCACTTTACTATATATTTCTGTAAATCAGGGACTGTAGATGGAAACCAGCCATCTAGCTATAATCTGGTGCAGAACATCTCTGTCTTTGAACTTAATGTCTCTGTACATTGTCCCTTCAAATAAAGATAAAACAAAAAACTTAAATAAACCTCATAAGACCCTGTGGGCTTACCTTCACTTTGGCTACTTTTAAATAAAATTGCACTTTACTCCAAATAATCTTTAGATTCTTTGCTTTGACATGAGCCAGTCTAATGGTACATGTTTTGGTTCACTGTGTGTGAGTGAACTCGTCTTTCTTTCAACATTAGGGGCCTCATTTATCAATCCAGACATTAAGTCGCAAGTATAATTTAGGCCTACAATTGGAAAGTGCACATGTAACGACTTCCACAAACCAAACATGCGTCTAAAAATAAGAACAAAAAAATTGCCAATGGGATAAAGAACTCATAACCAATAATTTGGCTCGAAGTAATGTCTTGAAATGAGTTCAAAACTGTTTGAAACAAGAAAAATTATTTAGGTCTCAACAATAAATAGAGCTTGAATTAGTCAAAATGCTTGAAATTAGGGTTCAAATCCTAGAATAAAGCATTTTTAACTTAGCTTGACATTCCTTTTTTGCAGTGTAGCACATATTTTAATATGTCCACATCCATTGTTTTACATTACAGCATACACACACAAGTGAGGAAGTAAATAAAAGTTGGTAACCGGGGCCCTGAAAATATTTGATCCTTGGGCCACTATCAATAACTGTTGGCCACATGAAATTATCTGGAGGGCCGCATTTTGCCCCCCAGGCCACCAGTTTGAAACCGCTGCTTTAGAAGATGATGAACCCATGAAGAAAAATGCAGCCTTTAAATTCTATTATGCCTTAGACTCTATTAATGAAGTGGGTTCAAGTCCGTTCTAACTTTTAGGGCTGATTCAAATGTGGTGTTAAAAGCTTATATACTGAGAGCACTGACCAAAAATACCTGCAAAAATACCTGCAGTGTCTTGCAACAATAACCAATTCTAAAGCAGAAACTTTTTATTGCACATAATTTTTGGGCTCTAGCCAAAAGTTCCCAGTCCTGACTTCAAAGTGTTTGTTAAGCTTAGTTAAGTCAGAACAAAGAACTCTCAAAGTGAAACTTGTTAAGTCCTGCTTCCCGTTTAACCACTCTGATCCTCTTAACTCGCAGGAACAAAAGCCCGACCCTGAGCCTCTCCTTCTGGGACCGCTCCAGGACCCGCCCCCTCAGGTGACAATCATCCCCAGGGCTTCTCAACCTGGGGTCCCGGGCCTCCACGCGTCCCCAGAGACAGGTGAGAGAGCCCAGGGAAAGTGGATTGAGCTCCGTGTCCGAGCTGGTGGTCTATCCTTAATAACAGTGTTGGTCCCGTGCAGATGTCCGACAGATTGGAGCTCTTTGGGACGGGGGAATGTAACAGAGGGGTCATTATGGAAGTCTGAAACCCAATCCCGGGCCAGGTTCAGGGGAACGGCCCAACTCGCATGTTCTCGCACAACTTTGACAGCTTGGGCTCGCCTCAAAAGTCCCGGTTTTAATGAGTCGCCGCGCACACACAGGTGAACGGCCTTTGTCTACAACACGTTTCACACTTGTTTCCAACACGGTCCACTTTGCTCTGATCCGTAAAGTGGGAGTTCAGGTTTCAGGGTGGGCTCGTCTGCGGTGAGAAGATATTACGGGGCTGCCACTGTTCAGGGTGCTCAATTAGGAAAAGGAAAACGTGGGACAGGGATCGGTGTGGAAGGAAGTGTTGAGACTGAATAGAAAGCTAATCTAAGTCTCTTTTCACACAAGTGTTTATTTCAAAGTAATATTGCACATTCTGACAAAGATCATGAAAAGATAATGATGGTACAGTGTATTGGTTTGGTTGCAGAGGACATTTGGTGGAGTGGTGAAAAATCAACTACACATTTCATTCATTATAAAGTTAAAACCATACTTTGGGGCATCCTGAATCAGTCTAAATACATTTTATGCCATGATGTGAAAAAAATACAGCGATAGCAATAACTTTTCTATTGAAATAAACACATTAGAGGCCAACTAATTGTCCATTATAAGATAAAACTTAATTTGCCTTGTAATGCATAGCTACAGAGAAAATAGCAGGAAGATATTACCTGTATATTATTGGTTAGTGCAGGAAACTGAAATGCCTGGAAGAAATCCACCAGTGAGGAAGATGCAAACTCCACACAGAAAGGTCCGGGCTGTGCGGGAGTCAAACCCACAACCTCCTTGCTGTGAGGTGAGAGCACTGTGCCATCGTGCCGTCTAAAGTGGACATACAACCTCAAATAGAGACTCTCTTAATTTCTTTTGACATTATATTGCAATCATGCAAGCTCATTCAAAGCAAAGACATAGATTTTTATTATTTATTAAGTACAACCAAGATGAATGGCAAAAACTAAAAGTTACACAGTGGACCTTGTTCATTAAGTATTACATATAAAAAAGATAAAAAGAAAAAAGTCAATGTGGCTAAGCTTCGCCCTTGTCTAGTGCTTCTCATTGTTATTGTATCAACATTGTAAATGATTTTGTTGATAAGAAAAAGAAAGTCATCATGAAGCTAATTACCTCAACATCTTTTCCATTCGTTTTCTCAAAATCTTATTATGAAACTTCAGCGCTTCAAGGCATTAAGGCGTCTCTGAAAGTACAAAATACTATTCATTTGTGCTTAAAACGTAATTGGGCTCTAACTAATAATACAGTGGTTTCCAATAGCCCAGAGATCAAAGGTTAAAAGGGTCTTTAAACCTGAAAAGGCCTGAGGACGCCACCAGGACCTGTCCCTCAAACAGGTGTGACTTTGTAACTTAAGAGAACAACAAACCCCATAATCCTCTGGTCGTGAGAAAACCGCAGAGTTTGAGCCACTCACCACTGACCAACCACAAACCAGAGGATATTATTACGATCACTGCATTTCTATCAATAAACTTTGAAGTTCTAAACAGTTACAATCTTATATACATTCAACAGGTGTTTTATTGCTCCAGAATGCATTGAAAACATAGAAGTTAGCTGTCAGTGGTGCCGCCTTTCCACATAACTGAGCTGTTTCTATACTGGATTTACTTATCAGATTTATTAAA